>CM020232.1:1482746-2091674 GCA_009819775.1 Phoenicopterus ruber ruber
AGGGCCTGGTAGCTCTGCTGAGAGGGGCGAGGAGGGTCGCATTAGAAAGGGGATATATACATATAAAGGGGATATGTATGTTATACATATCATAACATACTAATAATAGTATGTTATACTATTATTATATGTTATATATTATATACTGTATATTATTATAATATATAATATTATATTCTAAAGGGGATATATAGTATGGGGGGGGGATATTCAGACATTGTTACACTGATTACAGATTTCCTTCCCTCTGAGGAAGCCTTACCTGTGCTTGCATTGAGAACACAACAACTTTCGTGGCCTGGGGTGTCTTCGGAGTGACTGAGTGGTGGGGGGTTTGGTGTTTTGTTTTTTTGTTTTTTGGTTTTTAAATCGGTGTAGGACCCAATGCGTTTCAGCTTTCTCTCTTCGAGTTGTCAGCACTTCTCACTGAATTTTTTTCTGAAAGAAAGAAAATAACAATCTGGCAGCTGTAATGACAAATGTGAAACCCAAATGATTTGAGCCACGGGCCAGTGGGCTGAGCGGGACTGCTTTACGTTGCTGTTAACACATTTTATATTTTATGTATAAATAATGAGACGTTAGGAATAAAAGCTATCTATTTAATTCATGCCACTGAAAACCCTGTGTGCTGTTAATAGGCTTAGTTATAGGCGACACCTCTTTGAAATATAATTCTTTTATGCATTTTAATAGAGTTCACGGTAAACATACTGTGATAAGCAGACAGCAACTAATATTTCCTGCAGGCAGAACGCACCTAATTAAAATTGATTAAAAACAAAAAAATCATCACCACTAAAATTTCCAAACTCTTTTTTCTTCTTGACAAAGCACCCGCGGTGCAGTGTGGGGGTGCAGAAAGCTGCATGGCTGGGCTGGCGCGTGCTCCTTGCTGCCCAGACCAGGCCCGGCAGCCCCGCCGGGCTCTCCCAGCGAGATGTTTGGGGCATCCCAACGAGTACAACGAGCACAAACTGGGGAAATGGGGGTTAGCAAAGGGCATGTTCTCCAGGGGCTGTTGAGTCGGGGCTCATTCAGAAGTTCGGTTGCAGGGTGCTGTAATAACTCTGCATTTAGCATTATTCAGCCGCATTTCAGCGGACCAGTCTGGATGCTGGGGTTGAGGGTGGTCCCAGAGGGGGTTTCTGACTGTCCCTGCTCTCCACAGGGCCTTCTCTTCTCTACCCCTGAATGTCTGATGCAACCCCAAGACCTCGTGAAGCTCTACCTGCACGAGTCAAACCGAGTGTACCGGGATAAGATGGTCGAAGAGAAGGATTATGGTACCTTTGATAAAATCCAGCTGGAGATGGTGAAGAAATTCTATGATGTAAGTGTGGAGGTTCATAACTGATAATAATGTACGTGCTCACAGGAAAAAAGTTCCTTGGGAAAGCAGAGTTTGACCCGGGGTCTGCCCATCGCTCACCTGCCTGGAGGGCAGAGCTCCTGATGGGAGCCCAGGAGCAAAATCTCTGTCATCCGTATTGTGGGCTGCCAGTGTTGGGACAGGGGTAAATGATGCGCTCCGTAAGGGCGCTGGGGAGAGGAGGTTCGGGCTCTGTGAATTAATTACATTCCTTTATTTAAGTGCTTTCAGTCTCATGCGGCAAAAGCAGGAGAAGGGTCAGATCCCTGGTCTTGATGGGTGTAAAGTGCAATGCAGACACAAATCCTTGGTGCTTTCCCTTTTTCCAAATTATCTTTCAAACGAAAGCTCTAGACCTGCTTTCCTTCGGCCTGGCATCACCCCGCAGTGCTGCCGCATGAACCATCCAGGTGTCACCGAAGCGATAAGGGTGCAGACAGCACTTTTCGCTCCGGGTGTTACCACTGTCCGTGCAGCAGCCTCGTGTTACGGCTGTTGCTGCGGGGCCTTTCCTGCGGCCGCATTCTCTACAGCAACGCGTTGAGTTTCTGTGATTTGCAGAAAGTTGTCAGAGCAAAGGACGTCAGTACTGGAGCTTTTTCCTTTCCCCTGCTTCCCCTCTTGTCCCGCTTCCCCCTTTTCCAACGTGCCGGTGCACTATGTGGGCATGGAACGGCATTTGCTGGAACACCGTACTTTACTTGGAAAGACGGCATAGAGCTGCAGCGTTTTTTCCCGTACTTGTTATATACATGTCTATACATATATATATGTTTTTCTTTGACAGGACATCGAGGAAACACTAGAGCAGGCCAAGCGAATGAATGTTTATTGCCATTTTGCCAAAGGCATCGGTGAACCCAGCTATAGGCCAGTTCCAACCTGGGAGGAGCTGAACCAGATCCTTGTGGAAGCCTTGGACAACTACAATGAAGTCAATGCTGCCATGAACCTGGTACTATTTGAGGACGCCATGTGTCATGTGTAAGGGGATTTTATGGCTTTATGGTCTCATCATAGCATTTCTCTGCGCAGATTGCTTCCATGGAGGTTCCTGGAGGATGTAGGTGTCCATAATTATAGCTGGTGGAGCTGGAGAGGTGCAGAGCCTTCAGCTGCCCATGAGGCGCGTCCAGCACAAATACAGAGCTGCTGCTTTACCTGAACGTGAACCCCAAATGCTTCCTGAAGAGAAACCTTTCCTGGGGAGGTGCATCAGAGCCTTGAATTTTCTTCTCAGTTTTTGCGTGTCGATGTAATGTGCTTTCTCCGTTGTGCTCCCTGCAAGGCCTTCACCGTAAACTGGTTCTGTCCAGCAGGACTTGGCGGGTGGGAAAAAAATATTGGACCCAGTCTGAATTGCCACCAAACTTCTTTCTTCATCAGCCACGTCCTTTGTGTAGGTCTCAGCAGAGATGGGGATTGATTGCCGACGTGTCTCTTAGATTGACATTTTTCATCCCATTCAGAATACAATTTCTTAGTGGATAAAATATGTATTGGAAAGCACTGGGCAGACAAAAAGAAAAATATTCTTATTAATGAGAGATTCTGATGCTTCAATTTAGTTGCCGCATCAACCGTATCCTGGAGTCGCCCAGAGGAAACGCGCTCCTGGTCGGCGTGGGCGGCAGCGGCAAGCAGAGCCTGACCAGGCTGGCAGCCTTCATCAGCAACCTGGAGGTGTTCCAGGTCACTCTGAGGAAAGGGTACGGGATCCCTGACCTGAAGGTAGGTGGGCTTTAAGGCTGAGGTGGGGGGAAGGAAATAAAAAGCAGAACGTGCTGTGAAAACTTTGTCTTGCCGCACATTGAGTGACATGTGAAGATACTGAAAAGCCCCGATGTTGGGGGTGTTGGACCGCCGAGAGGAGCAGTGTGGCTTGAAACGCCTCGCGGACGCGTGGCCGTGCAGGGGTGCAGCCAGAGCTGGTGTCCTCTGAGCTGGCCAGGCCTGAGAGCAGCCCAGCCCGAGGCGTAGGGGAGCGCTGGGCCGTGCCAAGGAGCCCACCCGCGCGGGCACCCACTTCACACTTGCTCGAGAGGCCGTAAGGGACCAGAAAAGTTCTATTTAGTTATTATTTCTAATTAAAGCAAGACGTGGTAATTAACTTCTCTGTGAGATGTCTGTTGTGGAGTGATTTGGAGGTGGAAAAGGAGCAGGAGAGGAGGAGGAGATTTCCCAAATCGTATCCAGTTCTTCCTCTGGTATTTTGTATAAGGGAGGGATGGAGTGGGTGGTGGATGGTTCGCTATAGAGAACTTGTATTTGTGCACAGGCTAGTGAGCTTAGGAGTTAGAAATCAGCAACTGAAAATATCACTGAAATGTTTACAAGTGTTTCAGCTGCTGGCAAAATGACTCTCGTTAAAAACGTCGTAAATACCACAGGCATCTGTGTTTGCACAAGGTGTCTTCCCTTCCTCACAAACAAAAAAATGTGTTGCAGCACCTCAGGAAAAAAAAAAATCATGTATACTTGTAAAACCAGAGAGATGTACAGTGTGGGGATGCCAAGGACCAGCATTTCCAGTCGCTCCTGTCTCTCCCAGTCCCTGTGGTGCTTTCCTTCAGCCTCCCTGTGTACGTGACCTGCTGCGCCCACAGCCCAGGGCAGCGCGAGACTTTCGGGCCCCCCCAGCAGGCTCCACAGCCAGGGGTTGCGCTGGCGACTTCAGCCACATCCATTGGGCTCTAAGCGTTTCAGCCACGGGCATTTCCCTTTGCCCAGCGGTGCAGGGCAGGGCTTTCTTCTCATTCTTGTGTTATACAGACCTGGGCATGACGTCAAGTCTCACTTGGTAGTGTCTTACGATGACGATAGCAATAGAGTCCCCCATCTCCCCTGGACGGTTCAGCCATGAACATGGAGACTGTCCAAAGAGCAGTTTCACGGGAATTAATTGCAATTGCTTTGCTCTCGGTTAACGGGAAGATTCTGAAATATCCCGCTTGTAGGTGTGGTACCTAGCCTGTGCTTTGCAGAATGTAGACACAACCCGTAAGTCCATTTGCTTTTCAACCTCCAGGCAGACCTGGCAACCCAGTACCTGAAAGCCGGCGTGAAGAACGTAGGCACCGTGTTCCTGATGACTGACACGCAAGTGGCAGACGAGCAGTTCTTGGTGCTGGTGAATGACTTGTTAGCATCAGGTACATCCCTCGTTGCTTTGATTTCTCCTCTCCTCCTTTTCAAAGTAGATCTGCTCGTGGTAGCATCTGTAGTTGTAGAATACACAGAAGGGCAATATATGAAGTAAGCTGGAAGGTGCGTGGGTTAAGCTCTGAGTAAAAGCAGTGCCGAGGTCTCCTTGGTGAAGATGAACTCCGTCACCTGGTGGATTTTTTTCTTTCTCTGATGTCTTGTTCCCAGTGTTTCCAGCCTTTCGTGGTATACTGCATGTGGATGTTAAGTGGCGCGTCTGTTGAGATATTGCAGCTGAGGACAGAGACAAAGGAAGGTATTGACAGAGGAGGAGTTTGACCTATGGATCCCGTGCATCCACACTCTAGTTGTCTGATAAAGTAAGGTTGTTCCTGGCTAGAATATTTGACTGGAGTATCTGCGAGTTGGTGGAGGATGCAAAGCCACTGGATGACCATGTCTGTGTCCATCAACTAGCTGCTTATCCCTTTCCAGTCCTTTTCCTCTTTGTTTTTCCAGATGCATTTAAGTTTTTGAGTTGCTGCTTGCCCAAACGATTGCAGAATATTCAGTCTGCGTGCAGATGCTCTGGTTCCCGGCAGAACACGGCCCAAGTACGTGGGGGGGAGCGCTCCCCGTGCAGGGTGCACTGCAGCTATGGCGCACACGGGAGTGCGCAGCTGTGTCACCACGACTGCAGTGCGTAACCCAGGGTGGGCGTATTCCCCAGACTTCTTGGTAAATCACTGCTACTAACTGCCTGCCACTCGTTGCCTCATTTATGAGTCAGGAGTGGGAAGATACCAGCTGGTTGAGGTGACCTCCATGGATGGTGAGGGGTGGAGAGTTGACAGCACAGGGGAGCGATAGTTTGTGAGTAACTCCAGAGTTGACATATGTGGCTATAAATTGGCCAGATGGTTTGAGCAGCAAACAAGCCCTGCCTGTGGTGAATTTGTAACCAGGAGTAAGGACAGGGGTTGTTGGGGGGTGATGAGTAGCTCCCACCACCTTTTATGCATAGCGTAGATGACACAAACATCTCATGACTCAAGGTGAAGCTCTGCAGTGTCCTGCAGCAAGGGGCAGGCGGAGCAGCCTGGCTTTGGGATGTCCAGGTCCTCTTACGGTGGTTTTGAAAGGCATTACGTTTTTCTGCGGTTGCTGCGTGGGGAAGTGAGGACATATCAGAGGCCCAGGGAGGCACCTCAGAAGCCCTCCGGGGCTGAGGAAGGGCCGTGCAGGACCGTGGCGTCTCGTGCCGGGAGCTTGTGCTGCCTGGCGCGGTCGGGCTGCTCTCTGCTGCCTGCCGGCTTGTTTTTCTTCCGTGTTTCACTTCTTATCATCAGCTAAGAAGCTAGAACAAAATGTATATTTTAGTCTTTCTTATAAATGAGCACATTTCTGATTAGTGTCTTTTCCTAAGTGATTAGTGCTCATATAGATTCTGTCTCGCTCAATAACGATAATTTCAATCAAATCAGAAGCCAGAAAGGAAGTGAATAGGTGACAAATTAAGGAACCACTAAAAAAATATTAGGTTGGTTACATTTTTGGCAATCAGTTCCATAACTATTAACTTGTAAAAGCTTTGAAAAGATTATTAACTTTTAAAAAGTTTTGGTGATCTGGGAGTTATCTGACCACTGCTGGAAATGCTGTGGAACAGCGGCAGAAATCGTACACGTAACTAATTCATTTGCGAAACTAAAATGATTTCGTTATTGTGCATAGCGCATCAGGTAGTTGATTTTTTTTGTAATCTAATGAGCACTGTAGATCAGAAAAAAAAAGGACTTTCTCTGCTTTGACTCTATTCTAATGTTTGTTCACCTTGTGCTTTTATAAGAAAGTTTCTCTGTTAGCAGAACGACCGTCGGTGCCACCTCTCTGCTGCTGGGGCCCGTGGGCGCCTGGCGCAGTGACTTCTCTTGAGGAAGGGGCTTCCTCGGGCCCCTGCAGAGGGAGGCAGCTGCTTCGCTTCGCTCTAAGACCGCAACAGAATCCAGGGTGGCAAACCGAAACGTACCCTCTTCTCTTAGGTGAAATCCCTGATCTCTTCCCCGATGATGAAGTTGAAAACATCCTCAACAGCGTGAGGAATGAAGTCAAAGGCCGGGGACTGGTGGACTCCAGGGAGACTTGCTGGAAGTTTTTTATAGAGCGTGTTCGGCGACAGCTGAAGGTGAGACAGAGGTGGGGGAGTTCAGGTCCTCGCCATCGCCCCGGGGGCAGGGGCGCGGGGCGGAGACGCTGTGGGCCACGCTGCAGGGAGGTCAGACTGTAGCCTGAGATGCTTTTCTGCCTGTGCATGGTATGAACTGTGATCCTCTCAGCAAGCCGTACTAAAGCATAGGAAATGTCGTCTGTTGGCGTCACTTTTTGGGTTTTAGAAAGCCCTGTGGGAGCTGAAAATTTTCTCTTTCAAGAGCTGAGCAGGACCAGCCTTTCCATTTTCAAAGCCCTGCACTGAAGTTTAACTGGGGTGCATCAGGACTAGGTCTTGCTGCTTGGAAAAGTTACACAGGGGATCAGTCTTCATGTTGTTGACGATTCATAGCCAAAAGAATTTAAAAAAAACCCCTTTATCTCAAATCCAGAGTGCTAGGATCTGGATGGCAACAGCATGCTTACAGGATTTCTCCCATCGCAACCCATATTCCAGCATAGAAAGGCTGTAGAAGTATGTCCTAAGATCCCAAAACAGTTTCAGGACTTCCCAGGTGTGGACGTGAGGAAGTGCAGTGGAAGAAGGAGTCAGACCTCCCAGGAGGTGTTTGCCCAGTGGCAGGACTGCACGGTGCCACGGTCCCAGCACAGGGAGGCAGGGTGGGCCGGGAGTGAAGACTTCACCTTTGCTTAATGAAGGCAGATCCTTCTTCTTACTGCTTGGTTTGTGTTGGCAGGACACGTTCACTGAGGTAGGGGGGCCTGTTCCCTTTTTGAGGTAGATAGGTACGTGTCTAGGATGGGGAACAGCTGGAGAGTTGAGTTTTGAGGGAAAATTTGAGGACCATGGCACAGTATAGGTGCCCAAGGAGAGGGAATTCAGTCCACCTCTCTCTCCCTCTCCCAGTCTAGAGGGGAATTTCTGATGAGCACTGACGCTGTTTTGTAGCTCTTCTAACACCTTGGTTGTCTTCTGCCTGGTGTCCCTCGCTAGATATATTCCTGTTAGTTGTTGAGGTACACTGGAAAGGCAGCGTGAACGTGACTTACTTGAGGCTGATCCCTTTTCCTTGTCTGTCCTTCTCCTTAACGACATGTTAGAGCAGATGGATGGGGTCAGCCAGGGAGCGCTGTTTATTCTCCCCAGCATTTTGTGACGGCGTTATGCGCTGTGCCAAAAGCGGATCGATCCATTGCTGGTCCAGGGCACGCTGAACCTCTGGGAGCTGCGCAGGAGTGGGCTTGGCCCAAAGGAGCGTGAGCACCAACACACCTTCTGCCTCAGGGTATTGAGAGAGAGTAGTGTAGGTGTAGAAGAGAGCTTTTGGGCATGGATCGCTTCCTGAAGCTTGCCTGGCCCTGAGAGCGCAACACAGAGGTGCCCGAGACTTATGCTTGAAGACGTAGGAAGAATTTCTACGTCTGTCCCCTGTGTGTGAGCGTGCGGGGCCATCTCAGAGGAGCAGGAGCTCTGAGTTCAGCTGCCTCTTCTGAAATGGAAGCAAAAGTGGTTTTGTTACAGGCTGGCTTTTCCAGCTTCTAAACCCCAGATCTTGGCTCATGGTGGAGGTGGGGACACCTTATAGAGACGTCTGAGCCAACAGCGGCCTGCCCCATGGCACTGGCCAGGCTGTGCAGGTACAGCCGGGGCGGAGAGGGATGATGCATTGAGTGAGATATGCTGCTTCTCAAACCGGCCCTTCTCAGACATTGCTACTTCATTGCATGGCGGCAACTTGTCCGTGTCCTCCTTTGTGATGAGCAGAGCTCATAAATCCAGCTGCCACAGGCTTGCAGGAAAAGGGCTGTGACAAACGATGGTGGCAGGTTTTGGTCCTTGGGTCTTATTTTGCTGTTGAAGCTGGTGGTGGGGCAGCGAAGAGAAAAGGTACTTTGCCTTGTCCTGACTTTCCGCCCCGCGCGAGGAGTTTCCTTCTGGAAAAGGGAGAGCTTGTGCCTTCGTGAGAGGAGTTGAGCAGGCTGGCTGGGGGGCAAGGGGCTCCCAGCCTGCGGGGAGAGGCAGGTGGCCGAGGGAAGGGTGCTGAAGACTGAAGGCAGGAGAAATGGTGAGGGGCTGGGAGGATGCTGAGCAGGGGAGTAACAGCCCCTTGACCAGGCCCCAGAGTAATGTGAAGAGAGATTTCCCAGGGATCCGCGAACTCTGCACGATTTACTGCAGCTCAGAAACTTTTGGCAGCTGTTGGGTCGAAATAAAAGCCTGAAAAGCAAAGGTCCTGCTGCGCAAAAACACAATGAGCAGGGAAAACGCATTCACAAATGCTTTTATTTCCATTCTGCTTTGTTTTGAGATTTCTCTATTTAAAAAAAAAATTCTAATTCTGATAAAAGTAGGTTTTGAGTTTGAGCCACCTCAACCCCTTTCCAAGCTGCCTTTTGGGGAAACAATCCAGGCAGGCCCATGGTCCTGCCAGGAGAATTTAGATCCATTCACTTTAATTCCTGGTTGCACCACTTGGACCTGAACGCCAGTTCCCTGCCGGGTGAAGCTTTGTGTCGCTGCTAAAGCAGGGAGGAGCGGTGATATTGAACCCTGGTGGCAGCCTTGAAAGCGTGCCCGGCTTCTGCTTTTGACCACAGCAATGCTTAACACCACTGCTTGTTTTTATTGCAGAGAAAAAACGTGTTTACTGCTAGATTCTGCCCTTTCCACGCCGAGCTTGCTGGCCTGCAGTGCCAGGGCTCGAGGGCTGAGGCTGCTGTACCCTTAGCTGGTGGCGCAAGATCTTCCTTTGGAATCAGCTGGTCCCAGGGCTGGGCTGGGCTGCACGGCTGGAGCCCGGTGCCTGCTCCCAGCCATGCCTTCTCACCTTCTCCTTCCTGGGGCTCCGCAGGTTGCGCTGTGTTTTTCACCCGTCGGTAGCAAGCTGCGTGTCCGCAGCAGGAGGTTCCCCGCCATCGTCAGCTGTGCGGCCATAGACTGGTTCCAGGAGTGGCCACGGGAGGCCCTTGAGTCCGTCAGCCTCCGCTTTCTGCGAGAAACGGAGACCGTGGAGGTGAGCCCCTCACCCGCCGGCATCTGGGGATGCCCGAGCCATGCCCAGGTTGGGGTTGCCCGGCAGGGTGCAGGCACTGGCCACCCCGGCCACGCGGGGTTGGTGGTGGCCGGGTGTGACCTTGTCCCTCCGTTCAGCTCAAGCAATGCCTCGCACAGTGAGGAGGGCGTTGCAGAGGACTCTCTGCTCACCTTTATTGCTCTCCAACACTTACCCAGGACATCTGGGAGACTGTTAGAGAGGAGCTGCTGGTACCACTGTAGCGCATTAAACTTAGTTGAACTGTGTTTAGTACAGGAAAGACATGGACCTGCTGGAGCGGGGCCAGAGGAGGCCACAAAAATGATGCGAGGGCTGGAGCCCCTCTGCTATGGGGACAGGCTGAGAGAGTTGGGGTTGTTCAGCCTGGGGAAGAGAAGGCTCCGGGGAGACCTTATTGCGGCCTTCCAGTACCTAAAGGGGCTTATAGGAAAGATGGGGGAAAATCTTTTTAACAGGGCCTGTTGCGACAGGACAAGGGGGAATGGTTTTAAACTAAAAGAGGGGAGATTCAGATTAGACATAAGGAAGAAATTCATTACACTGAGGGTGGTGAGGCCCTGGCTGCCCAGAGAGGTGGGAGATGCCCCATCCCTGGAAACATTCCAGGTGAGGCTGGACGGGGCTCTGGGCAACCTGATCTAGTTGGGGATGTCCCTGCTCATGGCAGGGGGTTGGACTGGATGGCCTTGAAAGGTCCCTTCCAACCCAAACCATTCTATGATTCTATGCCTGAAATATGGTCCAGGCGTTTCAGCGAGGGGCAGGGTCTGTAGCAGCAGTAGGGCCACGAGCACCAGGCTCAGGGATGTTTGTACGCGACAGCACTGGCAGTGAAACGGCTGCCTTGCCAGCAGGAGAGGCACTTACGAACAGTGCAGAAAATAACCTGATGCTTATGATTATTGCAGGGAACGTACGCTTTTCTCTCCACATGCGTGTCTGAGCCTCTGTAATTCTCAAGGGTAAAAATATGTCAAGTTCCCATTGATGACAACCTGCTTCTAGACTAAAAGAGAATCCTTTCTGTTTATTTAGCTTTTCTGGACAGGATTTTGGAAGAATAAAGTCTACAGTGTTTCTTTTTATGAGACTGTAGTTTCCCCATTTGTACAGAAGAAAAGTCCAAATTTATACTTAAAAGGCTGTTACTTTATAGAGCTGAACACTAGAAAAATTGCTTGGAATAAGATAAAGTATGAGATAAAAAGATACAGAAAGAGGTATAAAGTACACGAGCAGACAAAGTTATTTTAGAGATAACAAATGAAAAGGGATCAACTTAGATGTTACATCCTGGATTTTGCTGCAGCAGAAGAAAAAGTTAATAAATTCCTTTATACACGGCACAGGTCTGCGTTATATATAGGTGTTCTGTTTAAAATATTTTCTCCTTGTCTTCTCACCTTACCTTTAGGATTCAGTGAAAGATTCAATAAGCAAGTTCATGGCCCATGTCCACACAAGTGTCAACGAGATGTCCCGCTTGTATCTGCGCAATGAGCGACGGTATAACTACACCACTCCGAAGTCATTCCTTGAGCAAATCAAACTCTATCAGAATTTGCTATTGAAAAAGGACAAGGATTTAAAAGCAAAAATGGAGCGGCTGGAGAATGGCCTGGAGAAGCTGAACAGCACGTCCGCGCAGGTAAGCCAAGCCTTTGGGGTTAAAAGCTGATGTTTTCCTCGTTTCTCTGTTAGAGACGTCTCTGCATCCTGGTTCGAAGGAGAACTTCCCAGGCTGAAACTGTGCAGGGTGTAAAATTTGTGCTAGATCCTGGCTCTAGTCAGGCTTGAACTGGGTTCCCGGAGGAGCACAAGTTGTCTCCTGTCCTGGAATGGAGAAGGGAAGAGATGTGAGTCCAGTCCCTGCTGCTTAGGTGGTGCTAACCCCAAATGAAAGATCACAGTAAGTAAAATGAGATAGGGAGACAGCTGGCTGTGGCCGTCTTCTTTTAATGGTTATATCTCAGCTGTAGAGACAAAATAGCTTATAAAATACAGGGAGATCAGTGATGTTTGGCATTGCATCCAGGAAACCTACAACTTCATCAAGAATCCTGTCTTTCAAACCAAATAAAGCGTCCTTTTAAAGTAAGGCTGACGTTCATTGGCCTCACATTACGCTATCCATCTTTAAGGAAAACTAATGCACGTCTGAAAGGTTGATCAGCCATCCCCAAATCACCCTGCTAAAGAGCAGCACTGGCACTCTTCTGGGGTAACTACTAGATGTTGTTCTGAGGATTTCACAAACCTCTCTGGAGTGACTCAAACTACCTTTTGGAGCTTTAGCTTTGCCGTCTACATCTGTTGCTAAACTCCCGTTTTTCTCTCCATTTCATATCCTATTAACTCGTACAAATGTTCACTTAGAAGCTTCTACTGTGGCAAATGGGCCTCTCCCGAAGCTGCTCTAAAGAAATACAGGGAGTTGATGTGAATGGAGCACTAGCAGGTTCAACCTCTTCCATATATATGCTCTGGATAATGCTGGTGGCATAAATCATGTCTGTCATGCTCCATAGGGTACGTGCCTTACTGGAGGGTGATGTATGGGCTTTATTAGTGCCTCTCAGCTCGGAGAGTCTACATCTCACTTCAAACAGTTGCTTTCTTCATGGTGCAGGACAGGCCTTTGAGGACACAGGAGGGGAGTGGGCACGTTTCATGTCCCCTTTGCAGGTTTTAGCATCTCCTTTGTAAGGATGCAGCTGAGGTCGAACAGCAGTAGCAGAGAGCACCCGTCACAACCAGTGGAGCCAACCAGAGCGATAAGTACTTGCCCTCACTGCAAAGCAGACCTTACATCTACCATACCTATGGAGGCAAGGGATTTTGCTGATCTGTGGGTGCTGCTGGTTTTGATGATGCCCCAGTGGTGGACAAGATGGGTTAGGTCTATTTTGTACTGGGAGCAACTAGTATGAAACTAGCCTCTCGAGGAACAAGTCCCTGTAGCATCGGTCAAACATGGGGACTCTTCTGCGTTCTTGGGGTATATTTTCATACGGGGGTTATGCTGGCAAGTGTTCTCTGGCGAGCCACAGCACGGGGGCTGAGCAGTGGTGGAGGACTGGGGAGGGGACGGGAAGCCACAGCACCTGTGGGTCTCATAGGTTTTGTTATTGCAAGAAGGGTGAAAGAACGCAAAGTTCACATCTGCTTGGAGTAAGGTTGGGGTGAGAAGTGCCTGTTTGTGAAGTTGATTAAGATGCAGAGCAGTGAGGACAAATATGTCACATTTGAATCTAAAATTAGCACTGGGGGCCTAAAATTAAACACCTAAATTATCAGATGTGCGCAATAGTCAAAACTGCTGTTGATTTGAAAGCAGAGAGCGGATATTTAGCAGTATTGGAAATCATACCAGAACGTTCAATCTTGAATATGGATTTAAAAGTCTGAACTTTACGTTCACCCATGGAAATGGTTGGTCTTGGTGCTGCAGAAGTGACAAGTCTGCTGTCTCACTCAGGAGTGTCGTCTCCAGGTTGTGTTCATGGCGCTTGGAAGCAATACGCTGTGGTTTTTTTATTTTTAAAGCAAAGGAGGAGGATTTTAATAACTGGGTGTGACCTGGTCGTGCCTTAGGTCTGAGGACTAGCGCTCCCATCATCAGCATTCTCCAGACTCCTGCTGCTTGGATGCCGTGACAGGTTAATGATGAGTTCCGTGTATTTCTATAGACTGTTCAGCGTGGCCTCGGCGTGGGGAGGCTGCTGTGCAAGTAGCTGCAGGGTATGTTCTGACTTAGCCATTGCGGTTTTGAAATAACCTCTCCCTCTCCTCTAATCTCCGTCACCCCACCCGCTCTTTTTTTTCTTTCAAGATTTGGACATCTTGATACTGTTGACCAACTTTTCTTCTGAAGAAATGTTTGTCATTAGCTTACCTGCCTGACCATCTTTCCCTGAAGACAGCGGCTGTCCTCAGGACTCAGAAAAGCAGAGCCTGGCTTCCAGTTATTGGGACAGAATAGACTTGGGAAGATCGGTGGGATGAGTCATTTGTTTTTCAGAGCGATGTTCGCTATGAAGAGGTCAGCACTCTGTTCAGAGCCTGTTGCTGAGTAATTTTCAGGAGGACTTTGGTTAATATTGCATCACTGGATTCCAGATTCAAGTCTTGCTTGCTCTATCAATTAATCACTGACCTTTGTGATGTATTTTGTGTTCTTGAAACAAGGCAGGGACAATCAGATAAAATGAGTCTTCTGGGAGCCTGCCCTCCAGGTTTTCTGTTCTTTAGTAATTCTTCTTATTCTGTCCTGGTGGTAGGCAAGCGCTTCTTCCTTCCCCGTTGGAGTCACAGTACATTACCCTTGAATCTCTCGTTTGCTTTGCTCCTCCCGTTCCTACTTCACGTTACTAATTGCTCATCAGATTGTCCTGGGCTCCGAACGCTGCTCACAAGTTTTTCACACTTCTTAGCACCGTTGGGGACCCAGTGCTGACCTTGGTGTGGCCGGTAACGGTATTCCCCGCGCTAAGGCACATGCCGGATCTGTCTGCTCACGCCTCGCTCTGGCTGTTACCCTGCTGCTGCCTCCGGGCTCCTTCCTCTCGTTGGGACGACTTTCCGTGCCACCTCAGTCTCTCTGTGTAGTGATATTCTCTTGGAGTTCTCTTTCTTCTTCTTCTTCTTCTTCTTCTTCTTACCAGCATCTTCTGCTTTCGCCAGTGTTGGCAGATGCTGGAAAAGTCGATGGTTTGTCTCACCTCCCCTGGGGCTGGTGCTGACTCTTCTGGGGGGTGTCTGGATTGTTATTTGTAAAGCACGTGTCTGTGGCTGCTCCACAGCACAGCAGGGTCCAGAGTGCTGGCAAGAGCCAAGCAGGACAGGTCACTGTGCCACCCTGAACTCCACCGTTAGCTGTGAGGGCTCTTGCCGTTGAAGAGGTGTGAATCCCCAATCCCATGCTCTCGTTTTGGACATAAAACAGTCTCTTCCTGCCTCTCCGTCTGGAACTGCTCCTCTTTATCTTTTTTAGCCACTCCCTGCGGCCCTGGTGGCCCCGTTGTCCATGCCTGTGTCCACGCGTCAGGTGCCCCTGCCACACGCACGCAGGTCCTGTGCCTTTCAGTGCCTTCCTGAGCTCTGTCTTGTGGACTGATGGGTTTCTGGTCTTCAACCTTCCCCTCGCATTGAGTGTTCCTGCTTTCCTTTACGCGGAGGCCAGATCAATAGGGTTTCCTGGCTTTGGTCTCGAGAATGTCATCACCTCTTATTTGTCTCTATCAGTCTTTATCCTTCCCATCTGAGCAGCAGCTCCAAGGAACAGATACTGTATGACAGGAGAATATTTTCCATGGTATTCTCCTTTTGCATCATGGTGTTTTGCATGTGATGATGTGGCATCCTGGTGTTACCTGGGATATTCTCAGCACAAGAAGGACATGGACCTGCTGGAGCGGGGCCAGAGAAGGCCACAAAAATGATGCGAGGGCTGGAGCCCCTCTGCTATGGAGACAGGCTAAGAGAGTTGGGGTTGTTCAGCCTGGAGAAGAGAAGGCTCCGGGGAGACCTTATTGCGGCCTTTCAGTACTTAAAGGGGGCTTATAGGAAAGATGGAGACAGACTTTTTAGCAGGGCCTGTAGTGACAGGACAAGGGGTGATGGTTTTAAACTAAAGGAGGGGAGATTCAGACTAGACATAAGGAAGAAGTTTTTCACCCTGAGGGTGGTGAGGCCCTGGCACAGGTTGCCCAGAGAGGTGGGAGATGCCCCATCCCTGGAAACATTCCAGGTGAGGCTGGACAGGGCTCTGGGCAACCTGATCTAGTTGGGGATGTCCCTGCCCATGGCAGGGGGTTGGACTGGATGGCCTTGAAAGGTCCTTTCCACCTCCGGGTGTACTTCAATGGCTGGAAATGCGACAGACGTCTGGGTGTTCCAAAGAAACAGAAAATGGCTCTGTGTACAAGCTGCCATCCTTTTCGGATGTGAGAGAGGGGAAGTTTGAGTAGCTTCTGTTGCTGTGACATTTGTAGACAGAGGAGAACTTTCCAAGCCTTTTTCCTGCCGGTGCTGTGCCAGGGATGGCTCCACGGGCCATTGGTGGGAGCACGTTTAAGGCTTCTGCCGTGGCTGTGCCAGCCCGGAGGCGTGAGGCCGCCCCGCTCGCCAGTGTCTCATCAGGCGTGTTTGTGTCTGGGCATTAGGATGCGTGGGAAGGGAGGAGAAATGGATGTGACGGGCTGGTTTTCTGTGGATGCGAGTACAGCATTCAGGGAAACTTTGCTGTGCTGAGGGGGTGAAAGTGGAGGGTTAGGTTCCTAACTGCATTCCCTGTGCCGGCCCCAGGACGTCCCTGCAGACGGTTAGTGTGGTTGTTGAGGCGCAGCTCCTGTTTCCCACTTTCCACTGCACAAACACGGTGAAATCGGCCCCGCTCAATGTTGTGTGAGCTTTAGCCTCGCTGGGGAAACACGGCTACTTCCTAACATGTTCCATAACCCCGCTGGAGGCGAGGGAGGCGGGAGGTCAGCATACGTCCCCTCGAAGTGGTGGGGTCTGTCGGCAGAGGGTCCAGCAGAGCCTCGGGATACTCATCACAGCTCCAACTTGGATCATTTCCACTGGGAGTTTAACACGTAACCCAAGCCCAGCTGGGCAGGGGCCTGCGCTGCATTGGGAAGCCCGTGCTTCTGGGCTTCAAATATTTCTTCCAGGCAAAACCCTAATTGAATTTCTTGCTTTTTTAAAATCCTGACAATGTTATAGCAAGTCATTTACCCTCCCATTATTACACGCGCTTGGCTGAAAGCAGCTTTTGTCAGGGCATTTTCTGTTCTGATGGGCTGTGCTGGGCGCTGAGTTTTGTAGAGCTGTCGAGTGTCGGTGGGTTTTAATCCCTTGCTTGTTTTGTTGTGGTCGTGTAAACCCCTAAAGCTCCTGCTCGTATATGTAGCCAGCACATGATTACTGATTTGGGGGCAGAAGGTCACAGGCCGTATCTGCCATCAGCAAAGCCTCCCACTTCAATTTCCTGCAATCCCTGAAGATGCAGAGCTGAACAAGAAGCTGCCGCTGCGTTTGCCGACCGAAGGGATTATGTGCTCCTGCGAGCCCAGTCGTTTGGATTTACAGTCGCGTCTTTGTCCTGGTGAGAACAGCATTGTAGTGCTGGGCAGCAGGAGATGACGATGGCCGAAGTGTGCAGCGCAGGAGCACAAAGAGGCTCCCAAGAAACCACTCTCCGCTTGAAGATGATGCCGAATGTCAATGGCTTCAGTTTATAAAATTGCAAATTGTGCTCTCTCTTCTGGTATAAAAATGGAATTATCAACAAAAGCAAGTGTCTGACTTCCCTTCTAGTAAGTATTTTTACGTAGGTAAAGCCATACCCCAGGAGCTCTAAGCAATCCTTTATGAGCCTGATGGCAGGACAGTGAAAAACTCCGCAGGCTGCGCAGAGCCCGTGCACGTTCATTGAACTGGGTGCTTTGAGCAAGAGACTTTCTGTCTTCAAGCGAGAGCCAGCGCGAGTTCCCCACCGCGCAGGTGCTTCAGCCTGTTGCTGTAGAGGGCTCCTACCTTGCCAGGTGTGAGCGGCTGCTCGGTGGAGCAGCGTGTGAGGAGCTGCCACCACTGCGATGCCTCTTGGCTACCGGCTGAACAAGTGATCCCTTCTCAAGCTGATTTGGCATCACAGTGTAAAGCCCCTTGGGCCTTGGACCTCTGACAAGGTCTGTACCTGCCAGCGGATCCCAATCGTAACGTTCCTGGTGTGAAGAACGCCCTTCCTGCCTCCAGTCCTAGGACGTGATGGCTGCGAGGGAACTGATGGGGTGCTGCCTCTGCCGCCCATGTGCGGGGCCTGGGGGGGGGGGGGGGGGGGGCAGGGTGCGCCCGGGCGAGCGGGCGGCTCCTGGTGCACAGGTCCTCCTCAGAACCCGCACGCCGCAGAACAGCACGTGCTCGGTTCTGTAGGCGTCGAGGTTGAGAAGAGAAAGAAAGTGCAGCTGAACCGCAGCTCGTTGTCTCCACTGCAGAACACTCGTGCCCAGCGCATGCGTGTCTCCTTCACAGGGCTGCGATGTGGCCTCAGACCTCCTGTTCAAAGATGAGTGACAGCTGGATGTATTTGCCTTTATAATGAGAGCAGCTGGCGGCAAACACCTGGCCCATGGTGAGGGTCCTGGGTTGTACAGAAATAATCCCAGGAATACCTGAAGTGAAAGCTTCCACCTACTTCCCCTTGGATCCTGCTCAAAGCAACGCTCGCGTTGCCCTGGCACCTCTGTCCCGGTCCCAAGCAGAGGCAGGGAGCCGGGCTGGGACAACCTCCTTGGCAGCTCGTCCTGCTGGTGCTGGTTTCTCCTCTGCTGGGTTCCTCGCTGCCAGCAGGCTGCTCCGGTGTGTGCACCATGCGCACGGGCTCTCCCACCCTGACCCAAGCAACCACGAGCAAAGGAGAGCAGGAGTATCCTGCTAACGGCTAGAAGTACTGCTTTTCTATGCTGCCAGGGCATTGCTTGCTTTACACACAGGCTCTCCCTGCTGTTGGGTGCTGCTCAGCCCCGCTCGAGCGTGAGCCCGTGCTGCGGGGCAGGGTGGGAGTGGGCTGGTGAGTGTCCATGCTCCCGCACGTGTTTCTTCCCTCTAGGTGGACGAGCTGAAGGCCAAGCTGGCAGCCCAAGAAGTGGAGCTGAAGCAGAAGAATGACGATGCTGACAAGCTGATCCGGGTGGTGGGAGTGGAGACGGAGAAAGTGAGCAGGGAAAAGGCGATCGCCGATGAGGAGGAGCAGAAAGTGGCACTTATCACCCAGGAGGTCGAGCAGAAACAGAAGGACTGCAAGGAGGACCTGGCCAAAGCTGAGCCTGCCCTGGCAGCTGCCCAGGCTGCTCTGAACACCCTCAACAAGGTAGGGTGAAGATTCCCGTGGGAATCTAGTATCTCCGCTCTGCGTTGGGGGGGGGGGGCAGTGCCATCTGATGGGCTAAGTTTTTGGGCATTGTATTGACCCTCCTCCAGCTTCTTCCCAGCCGGTGCATACTTGGTCCTTGGTGTAACTTGGAGCAGCCATGAGGCTGCACCAAGTTACTCTTTACTCATGGCCATGGAGAGCAGGAGGAACTGGAGGCGGGTGCTTCGTTTGCCCCTCTTCTCCACTGTTGGCTGGCTCCACTGCTTCTCGTCCTGCTCCACAAGGAAGGGGAGGTCACCTCACTGTCACCCTCCTTCAGGACCCAGGGAAGAGTGTCTCGGAGGGATCACCAGTTCTGTACCTCTGTCTTGCTGTCTGGGCACTGCCTCTGGCTCAGACCTGTCTCCTGGCGTGGAGGAGGACATGCAGGATGGAGGGCCGGGCTCGAGGGCGGGGGCACAGGCCACGTCTTGCTCCAGACTTTTCTGATGCTGTTGCCCCCGAGCTGCGGGAAATGGAGCTGTGGGAGGGGAGAGAGGAGAGGCTGCCCGTGCTCTCAGAATCACTGGTCGCCAGCTGTCCCGAGGGGCCTGTGCAAGGAGCACTGTGCCCGTGGCTGCTCGCGGCAGAGGTGTGGGAGGTGCTGCAGGACGGGTGGGGGGAAGCCCGAGCACGCCTTCATTTCAGTGGGAGACAGAGTCGATGCTGCTTCCTTGGGGTATTTCTGTGCAAGTGCAGTCAGCGCAGCAGGAGCTGAGAACCCCGCAAAATGCCAGATTTTACACCCAGCTACTCTGCGAGCCTTTTCCCCCAGCATAGCTGGTGCTGAGAACGTTGCAGAGACCGGTCTCGTGTGAGCCCCACAGACCAGTGTTTGTGGGTGTGGGGCTGGCAGTTTGTGGCTGGGGCTGGCAGCGAGCATGGGCATCCTCCAAGTTCCCACTTGACCCGTCTGCTGCTTTGGAAAGGGATCCATGATGGGAAGGCTCACGTCCCCTCTGAGGCCGGGGCACAGTGCGGCAAGTGTCTTCCTGCAGCCCACGGCAAACGCCTTGCTCGGCCGAGGGGGAAGACAAGGTGGGGGAAGAAGGAGCAGAGATCCAGAGGCTCAGTGGGGACAGTTGGTGACTTCTTGGGCTCTTGTTGGCATCTTCCCCTCACGAGTTCCCTGCTATTGTAGGGACAAAACATTGTGGCCTGAGGGTTTGGACTGGTCTTCTCCAGCTGTATTGGGGCTGGATTTGTCTTGTCCTCTCTTTGTCTAAGACGTTACTCAGGCCTTGTTGAGTGTGACGCTTGTTGTCTGATCCACACAGCTTGGCTCCACAGGTGCACTCGTGGGGTGGCTTTTGGTTCAACGCGATGAGAAGCGCTGGCACAGAAGTCTCATTCCGTGTTTGGGTTTATCCAGTACCAGGGCTCCTCGGGTGGGGAGAGGACCTGCTCCTCAGCAGTGTCTTTGGGCTGGGCAGGTCACTGTTGCGGGTGGTGGGTAGTCGGGCACCGAGTGTGGGGTGGCCTCTTGTGACTGCAGCCAAGGTGACTCCAAAGGAAGATGCTGCTGGGGAGATGTATAACCGGGAGACAGTCTCCTGCAGTCAGAGCAGCCCTTAAGCGACTGGTTTAGGGAAGGCTGTTGGTACCTCGGAAGGTTTTTCCTTCAAGGCCGCTCCAGGAGTTCACATTTGGAGCCTGACACTTTGAGATGAGCCCCAGAGACACGTACCTGCAATTTACCCTGGTCTGCAGTTCACGCAGCGTCCTGGAGCAGCAAACTCCCGCTGCGCCCGGGGATCAGCGGTGCCCGCGCACCAGGTTCAGCTAGAAAATCAGAGTTATTCCCACGCTCACAGCAAGGCATGGCTCAGGCCTGCCTCGAGCCATGGCTCAATCACCGCCCTGGTAGGGGAGAGGAAAGCAGCTCCGAGTCATCCGGAACGGCTTTTCGGTTTGATTAGCTTTCAGGAAAGAGGTGGCTTTGCTCAGAGATGTGCTGCTTTGGCTCTTGTTCCTGGAAGGGAAAGGACTGTACAGAGGGAAAATGTTTGTCTCTTCATTAGTTTTGGTTTCGTGCTGGAGCCGTAGAATATCTCATTAGGCAAAGATTCAGTAGGTGCTGGGATTTTCTCTAGGGATCTGTAAGGCAGCGATAGCAGAGCGCTGGAAGGCATGGTCTCTACTTGCTGATCGGAGATGCATCAGAGCGCTTGACCTGCTCGCTGACATGAATAATCAGCAATATTTATGTGTGTATATATAGTTTCTCCCTAATTATCTAAGTCATCTTCTTTGGACAGCCCTGTTATATGCAACATTAATAGGGAAAACGGCGAGAAAAGCTGTCAAGTAGAATGTGGTAATAAATATATATGGTCAGCTACCAAGGAGCTCGGTCAGTATGCGGATACGTGGACATGTCTGTGCCAGAGTCACCTGCCAGTTTAAAAGACAAGCAGCCGTGTCCGTTCGGACTTGTGCCTTTTGCAGACAGGCTGTGTAGAGAGGGGAGGGAGAGGGGAGATACCCCTGCACTGGTCCCAGAGGAAGGACAAGCGATGCTGGTCGGCAGGCGGGCGGTTGCCCTTGGAGGGATGAGTTCTGTGAAAAGCCCGACCCGCCTGCATGGGACGGCCGCTCTAGAGCCCCGTGCCGCTGCCGCTGCTGTGCTGGTCCCTGCGCTCTCCGGGCACTACGCGGAGGCGATCAGAGGTCCACACAAGAGGATGGGCCAGGGAGGTTTTGTGTCATTTCCAGGATGAACAGGGCACTAACCCAAGGCCAGAGATCCTGCATGAGATTTGCAGCTGGAGGAGGGGAGCAGAGCGGCACGGAGGAGCACGAGTGGAGTGGAGGAGCATCAGGCAGCCACGGGTGGACCTGTCGCTCCCAGAGGGATGGAGCCATCGGGGCAAAGCAAGGCAGGGGCGGCAGTTAGCGAGGTGTTAACCTCCAGTGTGGGCATCCGCAGCTGCAGCAGCCCGCTTGGATTCCCCAGGGCTGCGTGGTGGGTGACTCCTGCAATGGGGCACGCTGCTGCCGGAGACACTGCCGTGCCGCCTGTGCTTGCACAGCCCCACGAGTTTCCAGACAGATGCTTTCCCATCCCCTCCTCCCTTGCTGCCGGCTGCACAGCAGCCTTGTGTTCGGTAACGAACGCCTTTGCCCCATTAAACCAGAGTTGCTGTTCATCGTTCGTCGCTGTAATGAGGGCAGCCGCTGCTCACGAGACACTTCCCAAGCAATGGTAGTGCCGAGTAACAACGACATGTTATTTTTTTTGGTACACAAATTATTCCAGCAAAACTGGAAATACTTCACCTGATCAGTGTGCGATCAGGTGAAAGGAGCCGCGCTGCCGGACGCAACTTAAACCCAACGTGATTTCTGCGCCTTTTTTTGTGGTGGGAGGATTATCTTTCTGGTGCTTCAAATAATCCCATTTGGTGCCTTCAAAACCATCCGTAGCCGTGCTGCTCTCTGGAGGGGGCAGCCCGGCTCAGCCGGCCTTCGGCAGGATTTAGCTCCCTGTGTGTTCCCCACAACTTCAGCTTTCCTTTTCCTTTTTTCCGTTTGAGCCAAGAAGCGACCGCGGGCTGGCGCGGCCCAGCTGGGGCTGCACGGGGCCGCTGCCGCAGCTGCTTTGTCCCCCGCGCTGGCGTTAGTGCCTTTTGCAGCGTTGGGTGGCAGTGGGAGTGCCCGCGGCAAACTGAGAGGCTACTGAGGGTGTTAAAAAGAGAGAAGTATATGCATATATGAGACAATTATATGTATAATATGTATATAAAATAATTAAGGTAATTATTGTGTGGACTGTGATGAATGACACGTGGGTTATGGTAGACCCAGCACAGAGCACCTGCAAAAGACAAAAATGCAAACCCAGATGTGACGGTGAGTTTGAAAACTCAGGAAATCAGGTTTTAGAGACAAAGATGCCATTTTACCTCTTACCGTGCAGTTTGTCTGCTCGCCCTGTGAGGGTGCTCGGGCTCTTTCTCAGCATCCACATCCCCCGGGCCCTAAGGACTGCAGCCGTGGGCTCAGCGGATCTGAGGTTTTGCCATTCTCATCTCACTTTGGGGAAGGGGGAGATCGTGGCACGCGGACCCCGGGACCGCCTTGCCCTGCCGCTGGGTCTCTGCTTGGCACAAAGCGCGTTCCAAGAGCTGTCCTGTGGAGACGGCCGGGCAGCCTGGGCCCCCCTGGAAAGGAGGAGGGTGCTTGGCCAGCGCTGCTCCATCTCTGCGCAGGTTACAGTGAGCACAGGACAGTGACAGTATCAAAAGTAATGAGCCTTCCGTGCATCTGCCTGCAAGGAATTTCCCCTGGAGACGGTCCAGAGGCATTCGAGGATGCCATAGCGGCCGGTGTTCCTGAGGCAGGCGGCACTCGGTGTCAGCGTCCTCTGTCTGGTTTCCATCCCGGGGATACTCTGATGTGCAGAAGAAGAATTCGGAGTGATTTGTTAAGATGCAACCGACTGATGCCATCAGGGCAAAGGGCAGAGCTCCTTTCACCCGGTGCCCGAGTTCGTCAGCGTGGCGCTCACCGTGGGCCTGGCCTGGCCTCTTCCCGTGGTGCCAGAGGCTCTCACAGCAAGGAAGGAAACCAGCCGCCTTCCTCGGGTCTTCCTGCCCAGGTCTTCCTCGCTCTCCTGGCCAGGACAGCGTCACTGTCCCTCCCGCTCAGGGTGGCAGTGTCACCGCTCCTGTCCCGTCATGGAAGTGCTCACCTCCTGGGGAAAAGGCAGAGGTACCAGCTCGGCATCCCGTTGCCACCGAGACGCAGGCCGTGAAACACCGGCTGCCCTGACAGAGCCTCCCAGCCCCCAAGCGAGAGGCCGCGTCGTACGCGCTGCTCCTGGCCGAGCCCAGCAGGGCACCCGGGCTGGAGGAGTTGGGGTGTTGGGGTGCTCGTCGGTGCTCCCGGTTGGCTCCATGTTGTTGAGGATGTTAATTAGAGACCTTTTACGCTGGAAACGCCCACAGCTCCCAAGGGCCTGTCTCCATCAGCTCGATTATTAACAGAAGCTAAAAGCAAGCAAAGCCACGTTTAGGAACGGATTCAGAGCAGATACCTTTATCCCGAAACGAATACTCAAAGGTGCCAGACTGTTCCACCTTGCGTCCATAGACAGAAAGCGATAGAAGCAGAACATCAGAAGATAGAGATTAAAAGCTGATAGAAACAGGAACTGACAGAAGTTCATAGATTTTCTCTTAAACGGGTGTTGAAACAGCCCTTCTCCTTGTTTTGACAGCAGCGTGTCACCTGCGAACAGCTCATTTACCTGCGCTGGCTTTTCCTACGCAAAAGCGAGCTCATGCGCGCGTGGAGAGAGGCAGTTAGGTGTCAGTGGATCAAACCCTCAGCATCGCGCTGCTGTCGTGGTTGCAAGCGGGGTAGGACATGCATGCTTCCTCCGCAATTCCGCGCTTTTTGCTGAGGTTAGGACTCATCCCACTTAATGTTCGGGACTTGCTAAAACCGCCTGTGCTGGTAGTGTAGGAGATGGGAACTGCCCGGGGACAAGGGTGTCCCCAGAGATGAGCTGATTCGCGGGGGGCTGCCTGTTCCCCCCGTGGCTGCTCTCCTGCTGACGGCGCTTGGTTCCAGCGCCTAAATTTGGGCTGGATGGTGGCCCCATGGAAACAGGTGTGCACGTGAGTAATTCAACAAGACCTTAGTGCATGGGCGTCTCTGGCACGGGGCGTAGCTGAGCGCGAAGGGAAGCTCTGCCAGGCAGTTTTAGAGGGGCTGGGGGCTGTTCATAGAGGTCAGTATTTGGGAAGGTTTCCTTTTTCCTTATCCCGATCTCCTGAGAGTGCAGAAAATCTCCGGCTCGCCCAGGCAGGAGGGCTGGCAGGCAGGAAAGGGTGGGAGTCCAGGGAGGACACTGCTGGGCTGGTCCCGGGTGGGACGTCAGGAGCTGGATGCAGGGGACTGAGCACGTGTGCGGTAAACATGCATCGCCGTGATTTAAAGGCAGCGATGTTCGGGTCGAGAGAAACCCAATTTATCAGATTGATAGCTTGAGAGCCTGACTCTATTAGTGGCAAAGTAAAAAGAAAGCCCATTCATTTTTGTCTAACAACCTTGTTTTCCCCTTTCAGAAGAATCTGACAGAGCTGAGGTCCTTCGGGTCGCCGCCTTCAGCCGTCAGCAATGTCACCGCAGCCGTGATGGTGCTGATGGCCCCGGGAGGAAAGATTCCCAAGGACAGGAGCTGGAAAGCAGCGAAAGCCGCCATGGCCAGGGTGGATGGCTTCCTGGACTCCTTGATCAAGTTCGACAAGGAGAACATCCACGAGAACTGCCTCAAAGCCCTTCAGCCTTATTTACAAGATCCCAAGTTTAAACCCGAATTCGTGACCACCAAGTCCTATGCCGCGGCTGGCCTCTGCTCCTGGGTGGTGAACATCGTGCGCTTCCACGAGGTGTACTGCGACGTGGAGCCGAAGCGGCAGGCTCTGAGCAAAGCCAACGCGGAGCTGGCGGCCGCCCAGGAGAAGCTGGCCAACATCAAGGCCAAAATTGCCGTAAGTGCTTGCCCTTTGGTGGGACCCATCACGCTAGTCGCTGCTTGGGGAGAAATCGTTTTCTCTGGAGAAAGCTGCTTCTCTACACTCATGTATCTTTCAGGGAGGGGGGTGGGAATCCAAATCAGAAGATTGTCGTCTTTCGTATCCCTTTTATTGCCGCTTTCTGCATTTCATCTGCTCTGCTCCAGCCTTGCTTACACCTTAAAGGAAGGCTAATTATTAATTCTTATCATTCCTACCTAATTTTTAAAATGTAATTTACCTCTACTCATGGGTCCTCAGAAAACTCGTTATCTCAAACCGGTACGTTCCCGGTGTGGTGCACAGGGCTGGGGCAGAGGAACTGGAGGCTGACTCGGAGCACTGGTAGCACAGGGCTGGGCTGGGCCGGCTCCCCGCACTCGGCCCCTGGTGCTGGGCACGTTCTGCAGGGTGAAGACTGCTCTAGTAGGAGGCTAATAATTTGTCACGGCACGGCTCCCTGTCGGCATATCTTGTGCATCATCCTTATTTAGGTTTTTGCTACTTCAAAACAAAAAATTAAAAAACTCACTGAATAGAAGAAATTACTGTGTGATTAAAAGTGTGTTTCTACAGAGAGTAGCTTCCAGCCTTTCTCCTTTCCCTTTGGAAAATGATCTCTATGTTACAAGACAACTGCTTTCCTCCCCCCTCCCTCCCTGGCCAATACTCGCCAACAGCAGAGTGTGGAACCGGCCCGGGGAACCGCGCCAGCCCGTCCCTCAGACGGCAGCACAGCGTCCATCACGCGCCTTTCTCCAGGCACCTCCTGACGCAGGCGCCCACCCAGCCACTGCTTGGAATCACAGAACAGTGTGGGCTGGAAGGGACCTTTCAAGACCATCCAGTCCAACCCCCTGCCATCAGCAGGGACATCCCCAACTAGATCAGGTTGCCCAGAGCCCCGTCCAGCCTCACCTGGGATGTTTCCAGGGATGGGGCATCTCCCACCTCTCTGGGCAACCTGTGCCAGGGCCTCACCGCCCTCAGGGTGAAAAACTTCTTCCTTATGTCTAGTCTGAATCTCCCCTCCTTTAGTTTAAAACCATCACCCCTTGTCCTGTCACAGCAGGACCTGCTAAAAAGTCTGTCCCCATCTTTCCTATAAGCCCCTTTAGGGACTGAAACGCCGCAATAAGGTCTCCCCGGAGCCTTCTCTTCTCCCGGCTGAACAACCCCAACTCTCCCAGCCTGTCTCCATAGCAGAGGGGCTCCAGCCCTCGGATCATCTCTGTGGCCTCCTCTGGCCCCGCTCCAGCAGGTCCGTGTCCTTCTTGTGCTGAGGCCCCAGAGCTGGACTCAGTGCTACAGGTGGGAAAAAAAAAAAAAAAGACAAATAAGCAATAAAGTCAAAATAAGCAAAAAAATATTGACAAATAACTAAAAATATTGACTTATTTTGGAGCTTATGGTCCAAACCAAGTCAAAATACTGACTTATTTCAGAGCTTGCACTCCAAAACCTGCCTTTTTTTAAGCTGCTGTGGATCTAACATCCCTCTTGATGAACGAAGGATCCTCTGTGGCTGTGCCTTCATACCGACATCACGGTTTGTGCCAAATCCCCTTTCAAAGCCGAGGTGCGTTATCAGCCGGGCAGACAGATTTGTCTTTACGTAAGTGGCTTTGAGACAGGCACCCGGAGAGGGGCAGCGCAGTCCCTCCAGCTGAGCTCGCCCGAGTTCTCCTCTCCTCCACCAGCACATCCTCACGTTAGAGAACACATAACTCTTTTGATGCCTCGTGGGGCTTATTATTCTTAAAATGCTTACTACACTTTTTAACTAAAAATCTAAAAAAAGTCTCCAGAGCCCTCTGGTAGCCCCTTCCTGCTGCAGATGAAAGGAGGACGGGCACAGCACCAGAACAGGGATGGATTTAGAGGTCTTTAGCCTCTAATTCTCCTGCCTCACATGTGAAATACAGTGCTGGGGAACTTTTTTCATCCCTTCATGCTGCTCGTCTCCAAAGCTTTTAATGCCTGAGCTTTTCTTTTTCCTTTTTTTGTAAAAGCAGTAGGATTTTGTTAAAGAAAACAGCAATCTTTGGGGGGATTAGTGGTATTCCGTTGGCACGTGCTTGCAAAACTGGCGGCTCTAGGTGGGTCTCCCCCCCGGATGGGTATCGACGCGCTGCTCAGCGCGGGCTGGACGTGGAGCGTTTCCTTGCTTGTCGAGCTGGGCTGTCTCGGGCAGCTTCACTCACGTGAGCCTGATTCGTACCTGCCCACAGCCAGGCCCGGAGCTGCGCCCACCCATTCTTAGTAATAAATGAGATTATTCTGATTGACAAAAATACTAAGTACCTTCCCCTCTCCTTTGTCTGCCTTGGAGATAAGGTCGCTACGAATCTGGGGAGGGCAGATGTAGAAGCAAGATGGATACTCACATCTGCACACACATATATTTGTGTGTTACCGTGGTGTCTGGTGGGGTACCGCCAGCACGATCTGCTCTCTGTAGCTCTTAGATACTCATTGATCAGATCATGCTTGTGTAATGGGATTTTACATCTATGAGTGTGTGCCCGCACATACATTCATATGCACAGAGAGGCAGAAACTTTTTGTGTTATTAATTCCAAGGCAGGTGGAGGAGAGGCTGCTTTGTGTTTTCCAGCATCCTGGAGAGCTGCAGATATCCCTAATATAATCCTTTTTCATTTTCAGGTTTGTTTCTGGTGTGTAGCTCAGTGTTAGAGTGATTTACAAGCAGTTTAGCCTTAAGCTGTTTGCATTGGGTGCAGATAAAATCAATTATTACTTCTACTTCTTTTAGCAGAAGTGAAATGCTCCAAGTGCTTGTGGGAGCCGTTGATTTGTTTCCAACCAGAGTGTGAGCAGCTCTGTCCAAGCAAAGGGCTCTTTTTCGCTGGTGAACGGGAGAGCTCAGGGGGTCAGGGTGGTTTGGGCTCTTTCGGCCCCTTCCCAGCCCCGAAGCACTCTGCAGCCAACGTGCCCGTGCGCTGGTCCCACCTAGCGCTGGCCAGGCTCCTCCCGGGAGCGTCCCGGGGCACCCGCTCGGGCGGCTTCAGGAGCAGAACAACTCGCTTGACTTATTTGTCACATTCCCTTCTACAAACAGGGTGCAGGAGGCCGGGCTTGGAGGGGGTTCAGGCATGCCTCCAGCTCAAGGAGCCCCTTGGGGATCTGAGCACAGCTTGGTGAATCAGCAGAGCCTCGAGGACTGGACTGAGACCAAGGCGGCTGCAGCATCAGGAGATACAAGATCCTGTTTTCTTGGCTGCCCTTCTCCTTGCTCAGCCATAGCACTGCTCGGCGGCACTTGGCCATTAGTTTCCCAGTTTAGATTCACAGCAGGGCAGAGCCCCAGATAAATTAGTTTTGGGTGTTCCTTGCCCCGGGCCAAGGATGCGCGTTACCAGCGTGTAAAATAGCGCAGCAGTCGCGGCTCCACGCTGGCACCTGGTGCCTCAGCACCGTGTCGGGGCTGCACCCTGGGCAGCGTGAGCTGTGGTGGGGCTTGGCCAGCCCTGCCTGCAACGTGAATCGTCTCCAGAGAAGTGTTTCCCTTAAAACCGTGCTCCTATTTTCTCCTTTTTTTCATGTGCAGCGCCTCAACGACAACCTGGGAAAGCTCACAGCCAAGTTTGAGAAGGCCACTTCAGACAAACTCAAATGTCAGCAAGAAGCTGAAGCTACAGCGTGTACCATCGCTCTTGCAAATCGGCTGGTGAGTGTCAGCAGATGCAACTCCGATGGCATGAATGGGAGGTATCAGGTGCTGCTGAGTGCGAACCATGTGCACACAGTACGTTACATCCTCTAATCTTTTTTGGAATTCATTTCCTGCACTGCAGCAAGTTTCAGTAATGAAAATGATTTTGCATTGGCGGTTTTCATACATCAGGGTAGGCTCTGCTCGTGTTTAAGCGACTGGCTATACTCTCTTCACAGCTCTCATCTCCTTTTTTTATTTAAATGCGTGATCAAGTGGGCCAAAACTATATGACTCAAAAATTGTATCATAAAAACAAAGATGGGAATGTGCCAGTAGCTTTGCAGGTTTTGAAATGACAAGAAGTTAATAGTGAAAAGCTCTAAAACCCCAGTGCGTGTCCCTGTTATCGGTCCATTGCTATGCACTGCAGTCTGTTGTGTCTTCAAAATATGCAGCCTCCTAGTCCTCTGCGGGGGCGATGCCCTTGTCACCGCTTCACAGATAAGAGACAGAGAGGTAACGGCTCCTGTTCGCGCTGTCCTGTTAGCTGGAGCCCCAGCTCCCGCCCAGTGCTGCACCGGCCCGTAGCGCTCTGTACCTCGGCTGGGTACGGCTGGTAGCGTGGAGCGAGCCCGTTCCTCCTCCGAGCAAGGAGACAGGGCTGCGGGAGAGCGTCCTGTGCCTGAGCCCTGCCCTGGAGGGTGCTGGTGCTGGAGCTGTTCCAGCAGCTCTGCTGACTCAAGCTCGCTTGCTAGCACATGATGTCAGCGTTGACATCATCTTGGTGGAGAGCCCCCATTTTTTTTTGCTTTTAAAACATCTAACTTGCTACGCCTGCCGGGAAGATGCAGGTAGAGGTCTGGAGTTGTACGAGCACAGCCTGATGCAGCGCACTCCCGCGTTGCTGCTGCTCCAGCTCCTGGCGCGCGAAGGGCCTGCCTTGCCCCGTTTCGGGCGTGGGGTGGGCGTGCGGCTCAGTGCATGGCTCCTGCCCGAGACCTGGCACAGCTCCCTGAAACCCATGGCCCCTTCCTTGCGACCGCGCAGCCCGGGCTTGTAGCAGCGCTGAAAGAAAGGCTGCCGCGCCGCCCTCCTCCCATGGCAGCGGAGACGTTGCGTCCGAACTGCTCTTTCCCAGAGCCTGCACCGGTGTCTCCAGGAGAGTGTCCTGCCCGTGTCCAGGGACGGAGGGTGGTCTCTGTCTTGTTGAAGCTGCTTCTGCTGCTGGGGCCGGTGGCAGCCAAGTCAGAATACCGAGGTATCTCCAGAAGGGATGCTGGATGCAGGTTTCTCTGCTTGTTTTGCCAGGCCGTGGCTGTGTTGGGCGTAATCTGTACATGGAGTGTCTGTTTGTGTCTATCCCAATGTAGATCGAGAAGAGGAAGACAGCCAAATGTTAAGCTTTTTGCTTGGCACATGGAGACTTGTGCTCAGTTCTCCGTTTTTCTCCATTTCATACTCTCAAACCCTCCTATGTGACCTTCAGCCAACTGCTTTAGCCTGGATTTTCAGAGCTCTTCAGATTTCAGTGAGGTTTCCTGGGCACATGAACCAGGCTGCATTCAGTGGGTCATCGAAGGGCTCCCCAAAACCGCACCGTTCGCCTGCCGCGTGGTTAAGGACTAGGAAACTTCTAAAAAAACCCCTTTCGTCTTTAATCTCCGACGGTCTCCTCTGGAAAGCAGGAGAGCAGCGCTGCCGCAGCCCCGGCGGCCGCTTTGCCGAGAAACGCAGGCAGGACTGTGATCGACTCGGGTACCGGGGGTCAAACTGCGGGTAAATCCCTTCCGATACTGATTTAGATCTTTTTTACGCAACCACTGAAGGAGTTTTATGCTTTCATGTACTTCAGGTTAAATCTCACTGAATGCTTCCAAAACCTTGAATTAAAACAGGAAAGTGGCTTTTTCATTTGAAAGAGCTGTTTATGTTTCTGGGGAGATTTTGCAGGATGAGTATTTTCCCACGTCTTTCCCCAGCCTGACAAAACCCTGTTTCACGTGGGATGTGGAGGTAGATTGTGGTTCACGTAGGAGTCAGTAAACGCAAAATACGAGGAGAAAATATTTCATGAAAAAGAAATGTAGAAATGCTGGTTTCAGTTCTTTTTGTATAAATATATGTAATATGTAATTTCATATAAATATACATAATACATATAAAAATACATATAAATCACGTTGATTAGTGCCACTGTAACAAACAGAACATGATTTCTTAAAGGTGCGTGCTTAGCGTGTGAATTCTTGACTTAAAACATGACTCTTCATTCGGATACAACTGCGATACTGTGATAAGGAAAAACCGTGGGGTTTTGTGGGGCTGTTTTGGCTTGGCTATATTAACAAAATTGTCCCTGAAAAACAAAATGACCACATATTTTAAAAGAGAGGTTGTCACTTGTGATGCATGTTCCTACCTGGTTTTTAAAGTTTAATAATTTCCTTTAAAAGAAATTGTTATGATTCTGAAATCCAGATAAGACATTGGAATCAAGTTTTAGAAAACTTCCCTGGGTTGCAGTTGAGGTTTTTGCAGCGGCATGTGCGTCTGCCCATCCCCGAGAGCACCGGGCTCGTGCCACGGGCAGCAGGATCTGGGCGAAGCAACGGGAACAGGTTTGCTCTGAAGCGTGTTCTTCACCTTGCGCATTAGCGGGGACCGCTCACGGGCTCAGGGTCAGCGCCTGCTCAGAAGCAGCACTTGCTCACGTGCTTTGCCAGTGCTGGGCTATATCCTTAGCTACTACAGACGGGTTTTATTGCCTAGGCACAGTCTCGATGATTTATTTTGTATAGCAGTTTAGCTGCCTCGGCTTCAAAGCCTCCCCGTTTCTTCCCTCTTGAAATGCTTTGGGTGCACTGGTGACTGGTTTGGGAAGGAAACCTTGTTCAACCCCAGCAGCAGACTTTGAACCTTGAAACCACTAAAGTGATTAGGAAGCGGTTGTGCACAAACTGCTTTTCCCACCCCGCTCTTATTTGGTGTTGTAGGAATGGGAGAAGCCACGCGCGGCTCTGCCCGGGCACCGGTGGGTGACGTTGGCCACTCTCGTAGGTATTTCAGTCTCATGTATTCTTAAAGTGGGAATGGCTAGGTGACTGGATTTCGAGTCTCTCAGTGAAGCAAACTGCCAATGGTGAAAGGAAAGGGGAGGATGGGTTAATGTGCAGCCTGAGCGGTGCCTCCAGAGAGCTGGGACGAGGAGGGGGGGTGACTTTTTGGGGCAGATAAAGGACATCACTCGGGTTTAGGCTTTCTACTTTGAATATGATTGTTATTTTTCAGCCCTGCCAGTCCTTGCTGAGGCTTATAAGCCGTTTTCATTCAGATGGAGTTTGGCCATCTGCTCAAGTACGGTGCGTGGCCGTAGCGGGGACCACGACTAGTCACGGCCTCCTGTGCTTGCGAAGCTGATGCCCAGGGAGGCTGCAAAGTGGTTTTGCTTGCGTTTGAAAGCATGGAGAGCTTCCCCAAGCCGCGTCTGTCTGTGTGCACAGATGGGACAGGCTAAACATTGTTTTCTCCATGGTCTGCCAATGTTGTCGTCTCCTAACCCCCGGCCGCTGCCAGGACGTGCTCTCCCCCAGGCTGAAACACCCTTTCCTTGTGTCGTTAGAGACAAAGCAGAGCCAGGTGGAAGCAAATCTCTACTCCTGCATCCAGGACCACACAAAACTGAAGCATCACACGACTGGCAGAGTCTTCGCAGTGGTGAGGGAGAAGAGTGCTGGGCAACGCCCTGGATTCCGCTAGAAAAAAGCGATGTGTTTTTTGTCGCTTTCTGGCTGGCAAACAGTATCTGCCACACTCGTGCCAGGTGAATTTTTCTGCCTGGTAGTCACAAGCGCTGATAACAGATAAGAGGCTGAGAGCTTGGGGAAGCCGGTGCCAACCCTGAGCTTTTATAAAGCAAAGAAAGAGGGAGTGGGATTGTTTGCATTCTGGTTTGTCTGCAGCTTGCTGAGAGATGAATATATAGGTACACACAAACACACGAAATGCCGTTGCGAGTCTCCTGTTGCTCCAAACAATGTACAGTCTAAAAAAGAGTGTAACAGCAAACAAGGGAAGAAAAAGATATCTGTCCCCTTCAGTGTCTGCTGCCGCGTCTCCAAATGCAAAGATTTGGAAAGAGATTTGAGTGATGCTTGGAGCTCTCCTAATGCTGCAAATAGGCTCACAAATTACCGTTCTGCTGCTCCCTCCCTCCCAGCCCTCTTAACCCCACCCAGCCGTGCCAGGAAACCACTGGAAAAGATGGAAAGATGTAGCAGCTCCCTCAGCAGTGCCTGAGCCACCCGGGCAGCGCTCCCCGCAGAGACGCTCCACGACTGTCATCCTGGGACTGGAGCGTGGATGGAGGCACTGTCACCCTCAGCTTTCCAGCCCGAGGCCCGGAGCGGTGCTTAGTTGGCTGGAAGGGTTTCATCTCTTGCTGCCACACTGAGGGCTCCGACGTCCCTCTTGCACGGAACGTGTTGCGCAGAGAACTGCGGGCGTGCGCTGTCCTGCTCCTGGAGACAGCTGAGCCCCAGGACCTGCAGGCAGCGCCGGCCACTGACGGGCAAAGTCATCCAGACCGAACTCAGAAACTGTCTCTCATTTCACACGGGAGACGAGCACAGGCTGTCAGCTCAAACTTGTGTCTGGAACCGAAATCCCTGAACAAACGCTCCTTGGGCTCTGGTTTGGAGCTTGAACAGGGGAGAACGTGGCTCTTGCCAGCCCAGATGCAAAGAGAAAGGGAGCTCTGGCTGCCCACGCTGCCAAGGTGCTGCAGCACCGGCGATGCACAGTTACCAGGGGTCTCTGCTTACTGTGGGTCGTATGGAAAACCATGGAAGTGACTAGGATCAGGGATGATTTAAAAGTCTGGGCAAGGCCAGGGTTATTTCTGCTGGTGGAAATTTAAATTGGAGTTCAATACAACTTGTTGGGAGAGGAGGAGAGAAGCGCTCAGTCCCTGGGAAATCAGCTGTCTCTGCCTGTGGCTGGGATATGAGCTGCAGCGTTTGTGTTGGGGTTTACCAGAATCCATTTGCTTAGAGGAGTTTTTATTTCAAGGTGAACTCTCACCATGCTTGCTGTAGGATGGAGGGAACTGCTGGAGGAGCGGGGACACTGCGTCTCCTTGGCCTGGCAACAACGTCAGCTGCGGCTCCGCTGGCTTCCTGCAGCACTGCACGTCTGGGCTGGGTGCGGGACAGAGCTGCTGGGTGCGGAGCGTCGGGCGTCGGAGCGGAGGGAGCAGCGACCACAGCCGGCTGTACCCGCAGACAGGAACAAGTTGTGTCAGTGCCAGTCCCATGAGCTGTTTTCAAAGGCCTGGTTAGAAAGCACACAGCTTGCTGCTGCTGCTGTCAAAAATGGATCGCTTGTGCCATGTGTGCCAGGAACTACCTGCATCCCGGCTGCCTGTTGTGCCATGCACACCGTCTTCCGTGTCGTCTCCGGCTTTGATCTCGGAATGGATCCTGACACCCCTTACTGATGTGCAATTTATTTGACACCCGAGATGTGTCACCTACGTGACTGTGGGCAGAAATAAATTCCTAGACTTTGAAATAAATATATTTGAGGTTGTATGACGCAGATAGTGTTGCTCCGGATTGAAAAACGAAACAGGGGATGAAGGCAAGCCGAAATTTTACAGTGCCTTCATCCTAGTTTGGCACCTTGTGAGCTTTAGATGACCCAGGGAAGATGCTCCAGGATCCAAGGGGCAGGGAATGTCTAGGGATCTGCGCACCAGGAAAGGGAGGGCGGCTGACGGGTGGGATCTGTGAGTGGATATGTGCTCATGTGGCGGATGAAATTTAGCGATGACAAATGCAAAATAATGCATGCAGGGAGAACGAACTGTAATCATGCATTTACATTGATAGGTCCTAATTGCACTATTATCACTCACAGAAGAGCTCTTGGAGTCGTTGCAGAGAGTTCTCAGAAACAGCAGCGTGACACTCAGCCGGAGGAGGAAAGGCGAATCGAGTGTCAGGAACGGGTAGGGAAAAATCAGGAAGCAGAAGTTAAACATCCATTGTTCCAGATCGATGGTGTGCCTGTGTCGCGCGTGTTGAACCGTCGGGTTACGCTATCTCAGAAGGCCGTAGGCGACCTGGAAAAGGTACAAAGAACCATGTAACCGTTTCCATATGTGATGAGAGGAAATAGATCAGGACTTTTCATTCAGGACAAGAGACGGTGTAGGGATAGGTGTGACAGCAGCCTATAAAATCATGAATGGTACGCAGAAGGTGAATAGGGAATGGTTGTTCACTGTCCCTCATTATCAGAGAGCTAAAGGTAATCAAATGAGATGGCTTTTAATTTGCTACTTGCTTAATAAAAAGAATTCCAATGACTTCCAGGATCTGAGGTGGAAGACACCTGGGATTTCTTTAAGATACTGAGACTGGCAGTAGTGTGTGACCCATGCCAAGGAGAAGACAAGACCCCTAGGACCTAAGTGGATAAAAAATAACCTCAAGAAATTAATTGGGACTATGTAGAGAGTCTACAAGTAATAAAGATTTCTTGGTCTTAGAGGCTGTGGGAGTAGGATGAGAATTGACCTCAAGGAGGCTGGAGGAAAGACCTATAGGTACCTGATCTGTAAAAATTACAAAGGAAAGATGGAGGAAGTGGATTTCTATGTGCTGTTACTGGAGCTGAGATTAAGGCTAATTTAGGCGTGACCCTTAAAAGTAACTGAGAACTTAAAAGTAGCGTTTTGCTTCTTTTTCAACAAGTAGGATGATGTAAGAACAGATACGCAGGCTGAGACCAGGGTCTGTCCAGCTTCAGCTGGACTCCAGCACATGTCCAGAACAGAGACAGAACAGGGCAGGTATATCCCCGGCCTTCCTATGCTCCACTTTAATGAACGTGGGTATACGTGACAAGACAGACCTGTAAGGCTGCGAATATAAAAATGGGAATTCCCAGCAATAAAGAGGAAGCATGGCTGTAGGTGAAATAACTGGATGGTCTGGCTATGGGAACCATAGGAATGGGATGGAATTCAGAAATACAAGATGCAGATATGTAACCCTGGATTTATAGCAGGTTGGTTGTCTCTAAACCAGGAGCACGGTGCCAGCAGCCAGTGAGGACCACTCAAACCTATTGGGTCAGGCTTTGCCCTACACGTCGTGTAGCCCCAGGAAAGGCAGACGTGGTCCTAACCCTGTCAAAGGCAGGCTCTCTAGCCCGGCGAGGGGAATATCCGCACGCGCTGGGGTCAGCAGAAGGCGCTGGGGAAACCTCTGCAGCTTTGTCAGTAGGATGGTGGTTCACGTCCATGACAGGGTCACTCAGCGGGAACAGGTTTAGGGGAGCTCTGAGCCTGAATGGGGCAAAGAAAATCTGCGGCTTCTCTCTCTGCTCCTGGAAGGAGTCAGCCTGCCCAGAGGCAGCTTTCGCTGGCTCAAAGGGGCAGATCTGTCCAGGCAGAAAGGCCATCAGAGGGATTGTTGCGGCGTCCATTAGGTCTTTTGTTCATCAGAATAATCATAAACGATCTGGATGAGACGGTGTGTGAGCAGGTCGCACAGTTTCAGGAATACGAATGCAGTAATGATGGAGACTGTCTATAAAGAATTGTAAAAATGATACCAAGTGATGGAGGCATGAACTGCTGGGTAGATAAATGTAAAGTAATGTATATTGGAAAAATTAACTTTTACAGTACATGCCCTGTAAGCGATGCTGCGCTCGTTATTACCATTCAGGAATGAACTGATGGAGTTAAGGGCTCTGCGAGCATGTGAGCTCTGTGCTCCCAGAGGCAAAAAAACCCTCAACACACCAAAAACTCAAACTGAAATTGAATGTTAGGGTTTATTAGGAAAAGAAGAGAGAATAAAACAGAGAAAAATCACAATCTCACTATATAAATACATTCTAAATAGATCTTGAGTGTGCAGCTGTACCTCCGCCCCCTCTGCTCTACCTCAGAGGATGCAGTAGAATGGGAAATGGTGCAGAGAAGGTAACAATAAAAAGAAACCGGATAATAAAGATTACATCATTCCGTAAAGATAAAGATTACAAGGACAATCAAAAGGCTGCTTCTGTGTGAGGAATTACTGAATAGGCTAAAGCTCTCCAACCTCGAAAGGAGACGGCAGAGGGGGTATCAAGGGCTTGAAATCATGAGTGGTGTGGAGGAGGTGACGCGGGCGTGATTGTTTGCTGGTTTTCCACTGTGCGACCAGGTTTTAGCAATTGAAAAGGTCAGGCAGCACATAAAAGGATGTACTTTTTGTGCAGAAAGCAGAGTTAAACTGCGTATCTCCTGGCCGCAGGATGCTGTAGATGCCAAAAGGTTGGCTGGTATTCACGGCAGCTTAGACTCAGTCATGAAGGAAAAAGTCATCAGTGGCTGTTAAGCACAAAGATACAAGCTCTGTTTCAGAAGGTTCTTAAACCTCCAGTTGTGGGAAGCTGGGAGATTTGGTCAGGAATTGTCATCAGGTGCTCATTGGTGTGGTCCTCCCAAGCGCCCTGCCACGGGCTGCTGCCAGCGGCCGAGGTGCCGAAGGAGGTGGACCTTGGGTCTGGCCCGGTACTGCTCTTCCTCTGGTTGTGTGTTTCAGAGGGGAGCTGGATCGACTTCTCTTTGCTCGGCCAAGCAGAGCACGTCCCCGAGGAAATACTGGCTGTGTATAAAAGCGCCTGGGGGTACATGAGGGTGAAGGGAGAGCTGTGGAGCTGGAGGACCATGTCTGCAGGAGACCCGTGTCTGCAGGAGAACCGATGGCATAAACTGGCCAGGAGTAAATTTGTGCTGGAAATCAGAAAGCGGCTCCTAACCCTCAGAAAGCAGCAAGGTTCTGCTAGAAAGAGGACTTGGTCAAGTTGGAATGTGTGACGGTGTAATTCAGTGAGGATCTGAAGGTGGTGCCTTCCCCTCCTGGGCACCCGCATTCTGCGTGTCAGCTTAAGCTGGCAAAATAACCCCGTTTAGGGGAATGAGTTATTCAAGGTGTTCACAAGGCTTATCACAGGGATTTGTGACAGAGCTGGTCCTATTTAACATTTAACAGTGACCTGGAAGAAGGAGACAGCGTGGTATTAGTCACATTTGCAGCACCCCTTGTTTGGGGAGGTTTGCGAAAGAGAAGGATACGGAGGAATTTCTGATAAAAATGAGCCATATGCGAAAGAACCCTGAGCTCATGTGGGCTTGTACGGAAGAAGAAAAATAGAAAGTGCTGGCTGGCTGTGGTGACAGAGGCCTGTGAGTAGAGGGGGTCTGCACAGCCCATGGGTGTTTCCAAAGCACCTTGACAACAGGAGAGTGACTGTGAATTGGACCATAAGGTTTGGCATTCTCGGTCTCAAAACCGTGAGGCCAACTTACCACTGTTTTGGGGTTTTCTGGCTTGTGAACCTGAAGGGTGCGTTCCATTCATATGTCCAAGTTTCTCAGTTAGCAGAGCTAAAGTTTTCTCCTTTTTTTTAAAAAAGGGGTGGGGGGGAGTGTCAGGATATCTCTTATAATCACAAGACTTCAGGAATGAGGGACCAATAGTACCTCGAAAGGTACCAGTGGTCAAAGAAGTTATCCGTGGACATAGAGATACCTTATTTTATGAGGAGATGCTCTTCAAAGCTGGTAAGCCCCGGTTGGACTGTTGGTGCATTGGATGCTCATGAAAACTGGCCAAGAGGAAGCGTTTTCTGGACAGAGCCCTAAGGGAAAGAAAAATGTAGACCCAGGGGATTGCGATCAAAATCCCACCTGCCTGGGGTAGTAACTTGTGTGAAATAGCCGAAGGTTGTGGCTGTCGGAGAGGAGTGCTCCGTGTGAGGGGCTGTAATGGGGTGTGACTCTGTGGCATTGAGGCAATTAACAGCTGATGGGCTGCCTCAGAAATCCTAACGGAGACACCTTCATGTGAATTCCTGCTGGGGAGGTGATGGATCCTCCCTTGATGATTTTAGAGGAGTTGCGGAGCAGGCAGCTGAGATTGGACTGTGGGACCAGTCTTTCACTGAACGGGACGGGGAGGGTCAGCAAAGTAACTGAGGAATATTTCCCGTGTTCAGGCTTTAAACTTTAGGAAATGACAGTTGACATCAGGAACAGGGTATGGCTGTGGCCGGATCCTGACATATTGCTTAAAGAACCGCTGTAATGATCAGTTTGACTTGCGAAATTGTAGGTTCGGGGACTCGCCTCTGAGAACGTGAGATGGGCTGAAGCTGTGAAGGACTTCAAACAGCAACAGAGCACCTTGTGTGGAGATGTCTTGCTGATTACGGCCTTCGTCTCCTACCTGGGATACTTCACCAAGAAATACCGTCAAGACCTCCTGGATGGAATCTGGAAACCGTATTTGCACCAGCTAAAAGTAAGCCCTGATTTCTCTGAAAAGCTGCTTTTACTGGAATTAACGTGGCCATAAATTCTGATGTCCACCGGGGATCCCCCAAGTGAGGGGCATCCCTGTGTCCCCACCGAGTTGGATTGAGGAGCAGGACATAGCCACACTTGATTTACTCCTCTCTGGGGATGGTGCTGTGGTGTCCTCGCTCCATGCAAGCGACCTGATTCCTCCATGTACGGAGGAAAACCCCAGGTGCAGCATCCCAGACAGGGAGCCCAGCGCCAATCCCGCGCAGTTTTAACCAGGAGTCGGGGATGGCCTAGGAGGAGGGGGGTAGTACGGAGAAGGGATTGCTTGGAGCAGACAGAGCTCACTGCCAGCTCCCTGGTAGGCTTGGAATGACTCCAGATGGTTCTTCGCGCTGGACACAAGCTCTGTTCCTGCTGGCCATGCCTCTCAGCTGGTTTCATCCATGTCTTGCTGTTTGGACCAGATGGAGACTGTTGTGGTTCAAACTTGTTTAATATTTCACTGATTTTTACCAGGTCCTTTCATACATCAGTGAATGCAAGTGCTCGGTCTCCTGCAGGATTGAGCTTTTACACATCAGTACAGTAACTGGATGTTATAAACCCTGGTGAAATGCCAAGAAGCTTTTAAATAAGGTCACAACTGGGCAGCGATGCCCAAATCACAATGCTGAGAAAATCAGCAAGTTCCTTAGGATGAGATAGGAAAAAAATCATTCTGTATTTCTTAATACTAAGCAAAAATTTAGTTAAGAAAGGCAATATTGTTCCAAAAATGTCCTGACTCTGTGTGTAGAAATTCCAAGGAAGTGCCCATATTTCTAATGGAAAATTGAAGGCCGGTTCTGCTCAGACAACTGGCACAGATAACTTTCTGGTTCTCACCCCCAGAAATGGCCTCCCATGCCAGGGAAGTGTTTCTGGAACTGCCAATGCTGTTTTGCAACACGACAGCAGGCTCCGAGGGTGCTAATTGTATCCTCGCAGGCTGCCGTCTCAGCGAGCTGGTGCAGGCAGATCTGAGCCTGCGGGGCTGCGCTGTGGCCGGTCGGGATGCTCAGTGCTCTGCGGGCAAACAGCATCGGGACGCTCGCGTGATTGGCGCTCATTCACAACAGGATTGGGAAACACTTCATGCGAGATCAAAACGATCCTGTAGAATGGGAAACCACGGATAAATATGACTTAGCAGTTTTTAATTAAGCTACCCTTTCTTGAAGTATTTTCCTCGCTCGTCCCCGGTGTAGGTCGCAAGTCACGCTCGCTGCTTTTTGTCGACACCCTAGGAAGCGTTTCTCCTTTCCCCCCAGGTGCCAATCCCTGTAACTCCGTCCCTTGATCCTCTGAGCATGCTGACAGACGATGCTGACGTAGCAGCGTGGCAGAACGAGGGCCTGCCAGGTGATCGCATGTCCACTGAAAACGCCACCATCCTCACCAACTGTGAGCGCTGGCCCCTCATGGTGGATCCCCAGCTGCAGGGCATCAAATGGATCAAGACAAAGTATGGTGAAGACCTCCGAGTGATCCGAATTGGGCAGAAGGGGTAAACATCGGCCTTATCATGTAATAATAATACCTTTTAATGGCTCTCTGCCTGTCGTGTTGGATGAACACCGTGTATTTAACTGCAACCATCTGAGCCAATTACATTGAGGAAAACCCTCAAATGTATTTGTGCATTAGCTGCTTATTCATTACCAAAATGATAGAGATTTCTCATTAAATAGAGGGTCTGTTTAGTGCTTGGCTTGGTTACCATAGAAACTCCTCTGAAACGGAGAAAGGAGAGAGCTACGTGCTGGAGGCTGAGCGGCGCGTGGGACTGTGGCATCCTCCATCGGGCCTGTCTTACGTGTCCTGTCCTGACTCAGTTTCACCCAGGAGCACGAGTAGGGCTTCCTGCGCCTTGGAAGAAGAGAGAGGGCCTGGGTGCGGAGGGTGGAGCTGCCATGAGGGTCACCATGCGCTGGAGACCAGCTGGGCTAGCTCTGCTCCCGCACTGGCACCAGCTAGGAGGGTCTCCTCGCAGCAGCCCTGCATGGAGCCGGCGAAGTCTTTTATGGGAAGGCTTTTCCGCTCCTGGCTCTGATCTCCAGTCAGCGCACAGACCGGTCTTCTGCTACCTCAGTCTGGGACGGAGCAAACCCAGAGTCAAATCCCTGCTTGGGTATGAGCACCGAGATGATTTTTTTTAATACAGAGCAAAGCATTGGCAACAGGCGAGTGACCCAAGGTTGGTGCTTGCAAGTTCAGCTAGATTTGGAGATGTCTGGGGGTTGCCCAGGTTGTTTTGCTGGTGTCTCCTCTGCTTTCCTCATAGAAAATAACAAGAAGTTATTAGATTTGATCTCGTGTGGGATGAAAATACAGGTCATTTTTCAATAGAGCAAATTTCTGTTTCCTGGCCAGCCTGGTCACCACGCCTCACAGTTATTCAAAGCCGCCTGTGGAAAAGTAAGGATGTAGGAGGCATCTAAATACAAACCTGCAGGACGGAACAAGAGGAATAGGCCCTGTAACGCACTTATGCTGCCACTACAGCTTGCTGTGCAAACACAGCATCTCTTTTTGCCCTCCGGCCAGGCTGGCAGGTGCTCTGAGAGGGGAGCTTGGTGTGTTGCTGTGATGTCCCAGGGCCACTCGCTAAAAGCATCATTCACTGCCCCGTTGCAGTAAATAAGGGAGTGTTTCATCATCTGGGAAATGGCACTTCTTTGGTTTCCACTGCTTTAAGAGGTTTAAACCCACACCCTTCTCTCCTTCAGGTAAGGGCCATTTGAGCAGCTTTGGGGTCAGCTGCTGTCACTCTCTGTGGCTATTTCTTTGTATAAAATATTCCTGGGCTCCGAAAAATGGGGGCTGCTGATCAAGGTTGAGGTTTCCATTGTGTCAACGTATTCCTTTAAAGGTCAGGCCTAAAGGTCACTCTGACCTTCTTGTCTTAGATCTTTCCGTCACCTCCTGAGGTCCCAAACTCTCTAGCTAAGACAAGGAACCTCAATTTCAGCCAGTGGAATCAGTTGGAGTGATTCAGTGCAACAGTGACGGTGTAACAGCACCCGGAGGGGATCCTCGCCGCCTGCCCAGGGCCCTTCTCTCCCCTTTGCAGGGAAGTTGTGTGACATGCAGAGCAGCCCTGAAGGAGAGAGCACAAGCGCTTGACCCTGCCCTTCCCCGTACAAAGCATCCCAACGCAGAGCATCCCCATTTCAGTTAGGCTCTGGGCAAAGGGGCCCGATTCCCTTGTGAGGAAAGAAGCTCTCCTAAACGTGACCCTAAACCCTGGGCAAACCCACTCTTCTTCCTTGCTTGTTATGCAAGATTAACTGCACCAGTGGGCTCTGGGGGAAACAAAGTATTTGCTAAAAATAACCCCAAGCTGTCCCATCTTTGCTCACTTTGCTCTTTTCTTGGGAAAGAAGTTGCAGTTATTATTACTTGCCCTTGGGAGGTCTGAGACCTGATTCTCTTTGTTGAACAGCCAAGACTCTGTCAGTGCCTCTTTCTGCACCGTACTTTACCCCTCTTTCTCTCTCGCGACTGCTGGCATGTGTATGTAGCTGCCCTCGCAGCGTGGAGCATCCCTCCGTGCCCCTCGCACCCGCCTCGCTGCAAAGCATCGCAGCCAGCCTGGCTGCGGCGGGTACCAGTGCTGTTTCCCACAGGTACCTGGACACGATGGAACGAGCCCTGGCTGCAGGAGAACTGGTTTTGATTGAGAACCTGGAGGAATCTGTGGATCCAGTTTTGGGGCCGTTACTGGGGCGAGAAACAATCAAGAAAGGAAGGTGAGCTTTGGGGAGGTGTAATGGCATGTGCGAATGGGGTCGTCGTGCTGTTGTGCCTCCTGTTCCTGACCTCGAATTGTGGGTGTCCACATGCAGCGGCACTGACGTCCTGCCTGCAGAAGCGAGGGCATTTTAAATCGGGCAGTCGGAGGTAATTCAGTCCTAGGATGGTGCTGAAATAAACCCAGATTTTTCGTTTTGTTGAACAGTGTCATTCAAACCTCATGTAAAAGAGAGACCTGTAATTCTCCTTTAGTAGAGCGACCTTGGTGTCTGCAATTGGCTGTTCTGACACTGAACCATTACCGAAATAGCTATTGCTGTTGTGAAGGAAAAGTAACCTTGGACTTCAGCAAACACTGCGCACCCCTTAGGAATCCAGCTGCAGGTTTAGCATTAAGAGTATATAAGTGTTTCTTAATGAGGTCAAGTTCTTCATGGCAGCTGCTGCTCAGCCTCCAGGCCAGGGGAGGTCAGCAAGAGGGGCAGCGAGGGAGTTCACTTTTCCCTTCTTTCCTTATGTAAAGTGAAATAAGCACATTTTTAGTGTGTGCTCAAATAATGGCAACAAATAAAACCTTGTGCTCAGTGCCGAACTTGATTCAGGGACTCTCTTGATGTTGCTTTGCCGGCTTTCGCAGAGCGGAGTCGTCGGCCTTTAGAAGGATGCGCATTGTTCGGGCTTTTAAAAGTCTCTGCCGCCGGCACGGGCCGACCCCTGTGCCCCGCCACGCAGTCCTGCTTTTGGCCTTGTGCAGTAAATAAATACCAAAAAGCCTGTTAGGCTCTGCCTTTCACATTCCTTAAGTTCCTTGAGGATCATTTCCTTACTTGCCTAAAATATCCTAGGATGGTGTAAACTGCTGTCTGGAGAGTTTGCAGGGGAAAACATCACAAGAAGAGTGGCTGGTTGTGGGTTAGGCTGCAGGAGGGAGGGGGAGAATCATTTCAGAGGGAATGACGGTCCCAGGTGAAGGGGATAGAAAAGTTTCCAAGCGGCGATGGGGCACGGCGGAGGTGGCCTGACTCCTGAGCCCCCTGCAGTGAGAAACTCGGGCATCCCCGTTTGGGACTGTACGTCTCTGCTCTCCAAACTCCCCATGAGATCATGTGTTCCCTAAGAAAGGGAAAATGAGTCATAAATCAAATAAAAAATCCATGGGTTTTGTGTTTTCCAGGACACGAGCCCAGAGCCCACAGAGGCTGGTAGTGCCAGAGCAAGAAGGTTTATTTGAAGTCAGGGCTCTTGGCAGCAGTTCTGGGAGCAGCCCCGAGCTGCGGGTGCTGGGTGGGCTCTCACTGCCTCAGTTTCATGGCTGTAAAAGCAATGGAGGTGGCCCAGAGGACACCTGGTGAGCCGACGTTTGGCTGGACGGTGTATTCAAGTTCCCGTGATAACACCTCTGTTCCCGTAACAGTCCAGCCGCACCCCTGAAAGCATTCCCAGTTTCTTTCCCTCTGGTTCACATGGGCTTTGTCCAGCTTGGGTTCCGAGTATGTCGATTCCTGAGGTCTCTGTAAGTTTTAGACTTGATGTCAGAAACGCAGACCAGGAGAAAACGGGGTTTTCCTGAGTGATGTTACCTCCCAGGAACAGCTGCCAACCGCTCTCCAAACCTGGCTTCGCTGCTCAAACTCAGCACAGCCACAGCATTGGCCCGATCTGAGCCCACAGACGAGGCAGTTTTAGCTGGGGCTAATGAAAGTCTCGATGCTGAGAGGCTTTTCCTCCCTGTGACGCCCACTTCAGGCAGAATACAGCCTCTGGAAAAAGCAAAGGAGGGCTCGTGGTTGGACTGACCATCCTGCAGCCGGAAACCATGAGCCTTCTCACATCGGATCCGAAGTTTGGGGCAGTCTGGGGTTTTTATCCTAAATCAGAAGTGTTTCAGGTGCATCCAATCTAAAATACTTTTTGCGTTAATAGTGATTTCTGTGGGAAGAGCGCGAAGTCCAACGCCAGTAGATGCCGTTGACTGATACCACCAGTGGTCTTTGGCTGAAAAGTCCTGGAAGAGACGTGCGCTCATGCTCCTTTTGGTCCAATTTCAGGTACATTAAGATCGGGGACAAGGAGTGTGACTTCGACCCCGCTTTCCGGCTCATCCTCCACACGAAGCTGGCAAACCCCCATTTCCAGCCTGAGCTGCAGGCACAGTGCACCCTCATCAACTTCACCGTCACGCGGGGCGGCTTGGAGGACCAGCTGCTCGCCGCTGTGGTCAACATGGAGAGGCCTGACTTGGAAGAGCTCAAGGTCAGTGGCTGGGAGTTTACACTGGGAGGCACTGCTGCTGCTGCTGCTGCTGCTGCTGCTGCTGCTGCTGCTGCTGCTGCTACTAGTACTACAACAAAACGAGTAGTATTTCATGTGCAAGGTTGCAGAGATTGCTGAGCTCGTCATAAAATCAGGAGATTTCCCTTGAATAGATAAACATGGAGGAATTTTTTTCTTCAGTCTTTTGTTTTCTTGGGATTTTGGGAACACTTAAACTGCAATTTCAAGGGTTTTTTTCCCAAAATTTGGGTAAGAATATCTTTCTTTTCCTACTCCTCTTCGAAATGGCAACTGAGATTCTCATTATATCAGTTTTTTCTGGACTTCACAGGTTTAATTTTGGAGGATTAATCTCACTTAATGTTAGGCACTTATGGTATAGGATTCCCACTGTAAATATTGTGAGGCTGGTAATGAAATTTTTCTGTTCTGGTTCTTCCTCCCACTTGTTTGTAACAGGCCAGAATGTTCTCTCTCTCTCTCTCTAATAAGTATGGTTTCAGTTTCAAGATAATTTTTTGAAGAAAATCCTTTGTTCTAATGGCACATTTAACAACGTAACGAATATGTATAATACTAAATATTTACTGAGAGTGGGAATAAATTTACTGCACATGTTCAGTCAGGCCAGGCCAGTTTTGTAATAATCTTTTCATTTAATGAGGTTCTCAAGTACGTTAGCTGTGCAGCCTTAATGATGCATTTAGTTTTAACCAGTCTCATGCGCTAACGAGCCAAAAGATGGTATCAAAAATACATAATGAACTGATTTAATGTGTAAGCCATGGCTGTCTTGCTGGGACTGAGAGAGACCCAAAGCATCTCCATCAGGCACCCCTCGCGCTGGGCTGCGAATGCCGCAACCAGCCGCTGTCCTCCGCTGCTTCGTGCTGACGGGGGCTGGGGGGGCGACCGCGATTAGCGCGTTGGGGTTGTTAACTGCTGCGAGCTTAAGGACCGCTCCTCTCAGCCTCGGCAGCGTCGCTGTTAGTGGTTGCTGTCAGAAGAGGAAAGACAAATTCAATATCATGTGCAGTCAACAAAACCACAATTAGGCTCTGGAAATGAGTAACTCAAGATCCGCAGCACGTCCCTCCCGTGCCGTAAAGAACTGTGTATTAGAAAACAGCGAAAATGATGTGAATTAGGGATCGCACCTTTTGAAGTCCCTGCTTCTTCAGGGCGTGCGTGTTGTGGAAGAAGGAGGTTGGGCACAGGACCAGGGAAATGCATCCTCAGGGCCACTGGCTGTGGGGGACATGGGTCTGAGGTCTTGCTTCAGAAAGCACTACACAGATACAGGTTGGTGTGGGATGTAATTTTCTTTTCATGTAAGAATATTTAAGACCCTTTTCTCTGTATTACCTCAGCAAGATAGTACCAGAGCCCACTATCTCTCCTCTCCCTCTCCTCTACTTCCCTCCTGCTACAGCCCTGCTGCCCCAGCAGATACCAGGGAGGAGAAAGTCAGTCTGGTATTCACGACGTTCTGCTGGGTAGGAAACAGTCAGCCAAAAAAATTGCTTCCCTGCTGGGGTAAAAGCAAAGGCTTGTCCCCTTCGACATGGTGAGGGGGCCTGGCACCGCCTGCGGTTGCACTGACCGCTGTGGATGACCCCTGGCCAGGGGCTCAGTACCTTCTTCTGCCCCTGGTCTATCTACTGAGGTGAAAAAAGCCATTAGAGCTGTTGTGTGATAGCTGGGGGGGAGCTCTGTGAAGGCACAGGTTTGAATCTTTGGGTTCCCCAAAGGAGAGGCCACTTCTCTGGGTGTGCTTTAATCCACCCTCCCTCCCCTGGGACAAAAGGGACAGGTGTTTGGTGGCTGGGGAAGGTTCAGGGCTCTGGCTCGTGAGCAGATGGAGGTGACTCCTACAGCACTGCACAAGTTACTGAGCTCACAATCTTGTTATGGGCAAAGATGGAGCACACCTTATATGTGGAGCCCAGAATGTATTGTTAATAACGAAATCAAAACTCATCAAACAGCTATTGTTAATCTAATTACAATAACACTAATGTTTTTAAAATGTTTTCTCAGCACAGTCTGCTTCCATAATCTTCCTCTTCACTGAGTCCCAGTTACTCGGTCTTTCTGTTCTTCTGATCTCTGAGGGTACCTTTGATTCTCAGGATTGCACACTCCTGCTACAATGAGTGTTCAGAATCTGAGACCACATTTGCACTCTACCGTATTTTCATTATAGAGACAGATTGATCTGTCCAGAATAACGACTTGCTCTGACTCTAAGTTAAAGCCAGGCTCAAACAGGTCAAGGCAGCAGTGACTTGGCTGTGAGACAGTCGCAGCTAAGAGAAGCTGAAACCAGCTTAGGCCAAGGCAAGTAAAGCCAAGTCCTGAGACCTTCCCTCGCAGGTCAATACAAACCCTCTGGCCTTCAACTAGTCTCGTTTGCCATTTCCTTTTGCGTGGTTGACCGTGGTCCCTGTGCTGGTGGCGCTGCCTGTGGTCCACGTAGTCTTACCAGCGCTGGTTTCAAGTATCTCACCAGACTTCACTATTTGGACTGAAATGTCTCAAATGGCATTTGCCTTAAACTGTTTGTCTGTTCAGTGCTGAGAACCACCTTAGGAAGAACACTTTGGCAGTTGCATCCCAAGCTGTAGGTGGATAAGCCATGAGTTGGGGTCCTGCCTTGCTGATTCAGGAGCTAAAGCGTGTGTGTGAAAGTGCCTGCATGTTTGGGCTGTGATGGGCAGCGTTGAGGCTCCTCTGTTGGACACTCAACTCCAACACTTGGAAAACCTGTCCCTGCACAGAGGATGGGGCCAGGCCCCAAGAAGGTGGTGGGCACACACACGCCTGGCATTGCAAGGCAGCACGTGGGCAAACCCCAAGAGACGCTGCCGAGATGAGGTGAACTTTGCAGCGGTGCAGCGTCCTGAGCGTGTGGGTCAGCGGGCCGTTCAGGAAAGAAGGTGCTCTGCAGACGTGGACTGAAAATACAAGGAATTTTTTTTTCCTGGTTTATGATGTTAAAGTAATAAAACAAAGCCAGCAGAAAGGACGGGGAGAGGAAGGCAGCTGTTGTGGCTCGCTGCGGTTCTGTTTCTGAGCTGGGAAGGGGTTGGTCGTGCATCCTGCAAAGCTGGTCTGTAGCTTTGGTGAACTTTTTTATTTTCATGGAGTGAAATTTTGAAGGCTTTCAGAGTAACCTGCTTCCCAGAAGTGGTGCCGTTATATATCAACTGTGAAATAACAGATAATGAGCTCCACTGCAGAAATAAGAAATGATGACCTTGCTACTGCTGAAAACAATAGCATGATAAAGCTGCAATAGATGCAGGCTGTTGTGGGGAATACGGCATCGTGTGCACTTCTAAGGGTGCGCCGCAGAAATTGCGTGGTGATTACAAGCTATTGGAGCAAAAATCACACACGTCCTCATTAATAACTCCAGGGCTTACAGTCCGTGGTCTGGAATAATAGCTCGCAAAATGTCATTTTTCAAGGCATGCTATGCTTGAATGACAGGAACGCACAAAATTAGCCATGTTAGTTTTCTGTTTCAAGACTTGTAAAATATTTACCACCACGGGCAAACTCCTGTGTGTAGTGCCTACAGAGCAGGCCTTTAAACCCAGGCATTTGTAGCTGAAATACCAATAAAAGGCACGCTTCGGTGCACTCTGCCAAATACTTGGGTCGACATTAATGTGGAATGAGTGTGTGTGCAGCAAGTATATGAAATTTCAGCCCAAATATTGAAAGATGACTTATTAATGAAAGAGTTAGTTAATCCGCTTGAAAACCTCTGACAACTGAGCAAATACTGCTGGCTCCCTTACGTGTTGCGGGTTTGGAAGAGACATAGGGTTGCATTTCCCGTTTCTGGGGCTCTTCCAGACCCTGTATGGGGTTGGAAGGTGTGGGTATGTTTTCCAAAAACTGTCTTTGGAGCATTAAATCACTTGGCTTATGACACTCAATCTGCCATGTGCCAGTTGCCATGACCCAGAACTTGTCTCAATTCCACCTGCACCGCATCTACCGCTTCATGGAGCCGGGTATTTTTTGCAGGGCTATAAAACACTTTTTTGCAAGCTACTTGAATTTCTTGGTTGCATCACTTAAATACAGTCTGAGGATTTAAAAATGTGTGTCGCACAGTAGTGATTTGCGTACCAGGGTGTTAGCGATTGACTTCATTTATGTAGAGAAAAGTCACCAGGCTTGTATCTTAGCAGCATCCAAATCAGATGTGCAGCTTTCCCACAGGATGTTTTCTGTGACAGCGCTAAAAATAGGCGTTCACAGTAGGACCGTATAGCGGAGTAATATAATATACCTGAAATCCAGGAAAGATGCCATTTCTCTGAGCAAACACACAGAATAGGGCAATCATGTTTCATGGGAGAAAGCCTGTTCCGGAGGATCAGTTCAAAAAGGAGCCAGATGAGAGTCTTTGTTTCCACCATGAACAGCGCTAATGACCGGTATTTCTGCAGAGGAGGGGGAAATGGGACACGTGTCTGGGGAGAACAGAGCGGGCGCTTCACAGAAATTGGGAGAATTTACACTGTAGTGCAGAAGATTTGCCCTTGAGGCAAGATGGTTGTTACCGGTCTGGGTCCGCTTGGCCATCTTTGTGCGGAGTTTGCGAATCCTTTGGCAGAAGAACTGTGTCTTTGCACGGGCAGCTCTAGCACAGTCAGCCACTGGTCCCAGCAAGATCTCGAGGCCGGAACACGAATGGGAGCAGCAACCCAGTGAGGCTGTGACTTTGCTCTCAGGTCTGAGCCTGAGACGTGCTGAGCTCATCTCTGGAGCCAAGTGACCTTGCTGTAGATTTTGCCATCAGGTTTCAGCCCCGCGGTCCTCATTGCTGTTGTGACTGGTGTCGGTGTGTAGTGGCAAGTGCAGAGGTTCACCAGGAGGGGTGAGAAGCAGCAGGGACTGTCCAGGCTGACTTAAGCCAAATAAATAGGTGTTTCTAAGACAAAGAGGCAGGAGGTATTTAAAAAACGCGTAGATGTGGTGCTTGGGGACGTGGTTTAGTGGGGGACTTGCCAGTGCTGGGTTAACGGTTGGACTCGATGGTCTTAAAGGTCTCTTCCAACCTAAACAATTCTATGATTCTATGGTGTATGTTCGAGATGTGGGATGAAGGTCTTTTCCTCCTGATTTGTTCCAGCATTTTAACACATTCCTAGTGAAAGAGCTCAGTTCTCCTGGTGCTTTCTGTGCAGTTCAAGTTTTCTCTGAGTTAATGGCTTGTTGGTTATGGGCTGATCCCCAGAGCTCTGCCCCTGCCCAGGAGGTGCAGAGAGCAGGAGCAAGCAATACTGGACTATGGGAGTTGTCAGTCAGAAGCCTGTTCCCACGTGAAGGTGGTTAATCCTTACTTTAATCCTTACCGCGTGTTTTGTGGATAAAACTTTCTGAATTTATTATTTGCAGTCAAATCTCACGAAGCAACAGAATGGATTCAAAATCACCTTGAAAACATTAGAGGACAACTTGCTCTCTCGGCTGTCGTCAGCATCTGGGAACTTCCTAGAAGACACAGCGTTGGTGGAGAACTTGGAGATCACTAAACAGACAGCTGCAGAAATTGAAGAGAAGGTACATAGCCTAGAGAAAAGCATGTGTGTGATGTTATCTTTAAGGATTTCTAGGTGGAACGTAACTTTTTTACCGTGTCTGTGTCTATCCCGTCTGCTGAGTAGAGAATAGAAAGTGGTACAAATTGAAGTGCTTTCCATTCTGGACAGCTTCAAGCCATTTAATTCTTCGGCGCTTTTTTATGTTAAATGGCCTATTTAAGACCAAGAGAAAACATCAGTGCCTGATGTAAAGACAATAAAATTTACACACTGTATCAAGGCAGTTTTAAACTGTTCCAGCATAATCCTGAATAGATCAGACTTCCTCAATTAAACTGGATTTTAGTACTGATCAGGGACTAGAATCTGTTGAGTTTGCGATCTCAAGTAAATCTGCAAGAACTTGGGTATTTCATACCCTTCCATTCCTTAGAGTATGAATCAGCATTTGTATGAGCTGTGCAGTGTCACGTTGCCGCCTCTACCCAGGTCACCGTGCCGGCTAGATGGGACTAGTTAAGCGCACGGGGGTTTCGCCCTGCTGCTGAGGGGACTTGAGAAGCGTGGTTGTCATGCCAGGATTGTGATAGGACCCCTGTATGGCCATTCTCAACTGCCCCCTCCACAGTCCTCCCGTCGTCACAGCCTCCGCTTGTCCTGCTCCAGCCTGCGGGCCTGTGCTGCCTGGACAACTCACATGTGCTGGGGTCGGGCTGGAACTGCCTCTCACCATCTGGCAACTAAGTGATGCTCCACATCAACAACTGGAATTATTTCTGCTAGCCATTTGTGGTACATCAGGTGCATTCAGCTCCCTAAGGAGGGTTTGCTTGAACCCCCAAAGGGGATGTTGAAGGGATGTTTTGACATGGCAGGCTTGGCATCTCCCTCTTGAGGAGGTGTTCTTGAAGTGCTTCGATTTCTAAAGAAGGGGTGGTTGTAAAGCTGGCCACTGCCAGCTCTGTGGCAACGGGGATGAATTTTGGTGTTTGCATCTGGTTTTTATGAGTTTGGTACCCACATGGAAAGCTGTCTCAGGGCCCCGTTAGAGGTCTGCTTCTCAAGTCAGCTCTTACTCTCTTCCTGGTCTGTCTACCCAAAGAAAAATGTTCAGCCAACATTTTCCTTCCTGTGGAAGTACTCCCTGCTCTATTTATGGAAAGCAACTGTCTTCCCCACCTCCGGCTTTTATATTACTAGATTTATTAATCGTTTTGGGGTGAGATATCTAAAAGTTAGTTGCCTAAGTCTAAGCTAGACTCTGGGCTCCCTTTATAGTCGGTGGAGGGACACGGGCGCTGCCAGGAGGGGCACTCATCTGATGTAGACGAGAGATTCGTGGCCCATGCAGATGCTTGTTTCTGCAGCAGATGTTGAAGCTGCTCTTTGGGGGACTCAGATATTACAGCCCATCGCTGCTCATGGGGCTGTGCAAACAGGCTGATCCCACAGATCCCAACATGTGCTGGCTGCACGCAACAGATTACGGCTCAGCCTCTGCTTCATTGGGAAGGTCTGATGTGCCCCAGCCAGATGTGCTCACGCCAGCGCAGGTCCCAGCAGAGGGAAGACCCCGTGCTGTGCATTTCGGTGGGGGCTGTGTCGTGCTCTGCTGGCTTGTACAACATGTGCTGAGCCGCTTTCTGCCACATCCTCATCGCGTGGTTTGCTGAGCTACCTGGATCAGCACTGGCTCAGCAACATGTGCCTGAGAAACTCACGGCTGTGTGTAGCCAGAGCCTAAAATAACCCCCGAGAAGCTCGAGGATGTCACTTTATGCTGCTGAAGTGGAATGGAAGAATGAACAGGACTGAGACGATAAAGGGGTGATGTATCTGCCAAAAGGATTTGCGCCATGTCCATAGCAGCAGCTATGCAGACACCTGGGCAGCAAGGTAGGGGTGTGTTAAATGCTGATGAGGAAAGGCAGAAAATAGCCGTTATAAATGAGCAGTTCTCAGCCTTGGGGCAGCTGCCTCGAGAGCAGCACTGAGTCTGTTCAGCCCTGCGTTATTAACGATCTGCACAGGAGGGGGGCAATTAGCAGCAGAAACTCATGGGTGAGAAAAACAATTCCAGTTAGGGAAGAGCCGGGACCCTAGTGAGAAGCCTGGAGGGGGCTGGGGCGAACGGAGGATTGGGCAGCAGGGTGGTAAATGCGGTTAAATGGAGAATATGCGGGAGGAAGGGGGATGCTGGGAGCGGGCGGCTCAAGCCTGGCTGCACCACGGTTCGGAGGGTGGAGGCTGGTGCCTGCGGTGGTCGCATGCGGGTTGCCCACTGCTCGGCCTGACGTCTTCGGGGCAGATGTCACCCCTCCCCTGGACTGCGCACCCAATCCACACAGATGTTTTCACCGTAGTGTTGCTCTGTGTTTTCCTCACAGGTCCAGGAGTCCAAGGTGACGGAAGCCAAGATTAACGAGGCCAGAGAGCACTACAGGCCTGCCGCCGCGCGGGCCTCTCTGCTGTACTTCACCATGAACGACCTCCACGCCATCCATCCCATGTACCAGTTCTCTTTGAAGGTACTGTCCCCACGAGCCGCGGGGGCCCCCCCACGCCCACGGCTGCGGGACGCAGCCGCTGCCTCTCTCTCTTACTGAGGTTCAAAGTCATCGTCTTGGGTCTCTCAGGTATAGTTGAACTCCCAGACAAAAAGGTGACCTAACCTAACCCGTGCTGCTGCGTTGGTTTTATGGAAAAGGTTCCTGTAATTTATTTCTTTATAAGTCTACTTTACATACATTACTCTGAACTTGTGTTGCGGTAGCATTTAGCGGCCATTGGGAAAGTTTGTCCAAAACTCACTGCAAAGGCTGAGCAGTGCACGCTCATCGGTGCCCGTGGTGGAAGGCGCAGAGTTTCAGCAGCGCCCACAAAGACCCAGTGAGGAGCGGTCTGAACGCCGAGAGCAAAGGTCCCTCCGCGTTGGGCGCTGAGTGTGGGCCAGGGTCCCGACTTGGGTCAGCGTTTGCCAGTCAGCCCACCGCAGCTGGTCAGACCGGGCGCAGGTTCCAGGAGTCTTAATTAGCTTTTCTCCCTTTTTCTTGGTTTCCTTCTAAGCAGTTGAAGTCTTGTGCAAAGCCACGGTCTGACTTGGAGGTGTGTTAACATCCTTTTTTACTAAAAACCCAGGAAGTTTCTTCGCAAAGCAGAACCTTCCAAGCCATTTGTTCTTTCTTCCATATTCACACTCTCCTGGCCTGGCAGAACAGGAAGAGCGATGGAGTTAAAAGAGATCATCTGGGGAAAGAGCCAACAAAGTACTTTTTTCTATGTATTTTATATATTTCTGCACAGAGATTTTGCGCAGCATTTGGAGTCACTTGCTCCATTGGTTAATCTTTTCTTCATATTTACATCGGTTCTGTATCCGTGATGTCACCAGGCTCACAATGCCTGTGCAGATATTTCCTAAGTTAACAGGAATTGCCGCAGCCCTTAACAATTATCAGAGACCTTGGCGTTGAAACAGTCCCGACTTCCCAAATGGCACAGTATTAAAATGTCGCATCACTCTCTAAACAGTTCTGTCCCACTGCGACCACATCACCGGGGATTCATTGTCACCTTCTGTTCAGAAGGCGAGTCACTCCCACGCCCGTCCCTACGACACAGGAAGGGTCCCCGGTAGCCGGGCTCTCGGGAGCTCGGGTGCTTCCTCACTGCCGTTGCAGAAGCCTTGCCGGTAGTCAGCAGCACGGGGTGAAGTCTGACTGTGGGTTGGTGTCTGTGTGAGGCTGGTGTGAAGGAACAGGTAGTACGTGCGTGACTTGAACGTTCACCGCCTTTTGGTATGGGCCTGCACACGCGGTTAGCTACACTCTGGAGGAGTCCTCCGGAGGGCTGCGTTTCTGCTCCCCTCACAGTGCCGTGTGGCTGCCAGGCCTACAGCCTAAAATGGCCTTAGGCTACAAGTCCAGATGGGATTTATGGGGGTGTTACCACCTCGCAGCGCGGCCGCTGGCAGTCTCAGCTGCAGGCACGCTCGTGACAGCAGTATGAACACCTCAACGGGGACCGTGCTAGGCGAGAGACCACTTCTTGCCCTGTGCTCCTAAAATAAATGTAGAAGAGACGTAGTGAAAGGGTCTGTGCTCCAAAGGCCTTGCTACTTTTCTGTCTTGTCCAAACAGGCTACCCTTCCCTGCACAGCAAGTGTAGCTCTGTCGTATGTGGACATGGTACATGGAGCACTAGGGATGATGTCCCTCCTTTGGAGAACATCCCCTCCTGGAGCTGTTCTCACCAGAACACCTGGAGAACATTTCCAACGTGACAGATTGATGACAATGTAATTATTACTGCTCATAGTGATGGGGCTGAACTGTCCCACTTGCCATGTGGCCGCAGGGCCCAGTGGGAAGTCAGCGGCTTTTGTGGGAATGAAAGCATGGCCATGTTTTCCAAGTATCTTGACTATCTTTGAGACCCCAGTGCTGGTCTTTATGGCAGGTGTGAATAGACTGAGACTCCACTTGCCGCAATGGAGGAGCTAGATCTTTAGAACGAGATCTATGGCCTGTAGTGAATTCATAGTTCATGTTTTGCTTCATGTTTGGGCATCACTTCATCAGTTGTTTTCTGCTCCCTGGCTGGTAAGAAGTGGGGGTTCTTTCAAGCCATGCCCTCTATCTTTGAAGCTGCTTAGGCAGAGGTTCCCTATTTCCGTGCTGTGCGTGGGCTGCCCAAGGCACTGGGGATGTCTTGGTCCCTGAGCAGCTTCTGAGGACCTGCTGAGTAGAAGTGAAAGTGCAGACAGTGCCTTGCCTTGGCAGAGCAGTCTCAGTAGGCCTGGCCAGGAGAGACCCAAGGGCCTTTCGGGGTATTTATCGAAGAGTTCCACTTTTAATGTTTTAATAAATGGAAAACCTTTTTTTTATCGTAGGAGAAAGGTGTTTTGGGGATGGAGGGTTGATTGAGGTGGCATCCTAGCCCAGAACTTCTTCCAAACGATTTCTTGCCTTGACAAGTGACCTCGAAAAAGTAATTGAGAAGAGAATACAATATTTTGAGCCTCATCCACAAAGATGAATGGATATGCTGAAATAATTTTACCAGGAAAATGTGCAGACTATCTTTTGTGCAAGGGTGCCCTTTGAAAGCTTTATTCCTTACACACACATAATAGATACAGGAGTTTCTGAGGTTTCACCTTTAATCTACGTCTTCCGTATTTTGTTTGTTTTATGTTTTCCAGTTAGCGTTAGCAATGTGTATAAATACATAGAAAATTATTGGGTGAAATGTTTTTATCTAATAAATTTTGATGACAGATCATAAAACATTGTGTAAAGATGCACAGAGATGATTTTAAAATACTTACCACACAGCTAGAAGCCCATTATAAATTAGAGCAAACAAGATTTATATGCAACTCTGCAGCATGTTCTAACACAATTCAAGGAAATGTAAGCAGGAAAATCCATTCTGCAATTATTTAATAATGCAGTAGGTATCAATGTTACTTTAATTTGTTGAGGCGTCATTTTTCCTTTGTAGAACCCTAAAAATAATGCTGCCAACACAGTCGTGCCTCGGCCGGTTGGTGCTATTAATTTGTGCTGGCCTGGTTGTTCCATTAGCCGGGTCCCAGCACATGGAGCCTTTGCATTGCTAGTCAGGACTTAGGCTTTTTTTTTTCTTCTTTTTCTTTTCCAGTTGCATTTGGTGATTTGCTAATGGGTTTTCTTCAGACTGCTGTGAAAGTTTTTTTGCGTTTTCTCATTTAGGTCAGAAATGTTGTTACAAGACTCCTTAGTATCTTCTATAACAGTGCCATTACCAATGCATGCACCCATCCCCAGGGGACTTTACTGACCGGTTAATCCCTCTTCCCCAAGGGGAAGTCCTACCTCCCCTTCTCGTCTAGTCCTTTGCTGAACCCAGGCAGTAAGACACTCATTAGACTGCCTTTTTTTTTTTTTTTTTATTTAGGGGAATTGCTTTTTTCTGTTGAAACGTTTGCGCAATGGGAGGTACGCTTCGCTCTGGGAACGCCACGCGTCTTTTGGCTCACCATTTGCAGAGACAGTGGACTCTGTAATCCCTGCGAGAGAACACGTGTGGGCAGAGAAATGTTTCCTGTATCCGCTGTGTCTTAATTCACTCGGTCTGTCTCTGCGCTCCTTTCTCAAGCCCAGGAGAGCGCAATGTCACAGGGAATGTCACCGTTGCCTGGTGGTTTGGTCCTGACAAAGCAGCTCAAGGCAGATACTGGGTCTGGTCTCTAGATGTGTTCCCCTGCCTCGGGGAGCTGGTGGCCGCTCTGCTGGCCATGCTTCGCCTGTGGCTCCAGAGAGAAAGTATCGGAGTTGGCTTTGCTTATTGCAGCACTTCAGGAGCGTGCAAAGGCCATCTGGAAACCACCGGCGTCTTTCTGTGTCTCCCCACCCAGGCGTTCAGCGTCGTGTTTCAGAAAGCCATTGAGAGGGCACCTCCAGATGAGACCCTCACCCTGCGTGTGCTGAACCTCATCGACAGCATTACCTTCTCCGTGTTCCAGTACACAACCCGGGGGCTGTTTGAGTGTGATAAATTGACCTACACTGCTCAAGTTACCTTCCAGGTAAAAATTGCTTCTTGCAATTTGCGGGCAATGATTTATTTTACAGGCAGAGACTTTGGCGTGCAGAGAAAGCTCAGCCTGTCGCTGCTGTGGCCTTCAGCACCTGAGCAGCACATACAAGGGCTGGGGGACCGATATCCTCCTCTGCCTCTCTCGCTAGTAACAGTCGCAGGCGCTGTGTTTGATTTGCATTACGCTGACAAATGGTGGTTTGAGAGAGTAACACCTGCTCGCAGGACCTGAGGAAAAGGGCAAAGCAAGCTGGTCTTGAAGTCTTGCTGGTTTTATCCAAAAGAAACGCGTGCTACAGAGCTGCTGTCTCTGGTCTGATATGTTAGTATCGGTTTTAGTCTACGATCTGAGCAAGGACACCTTTGTATATCCCTCTGCTGAAATCAAATTCAGTCAATAAATAGTTCTTGGCGTGACGTTGCGAAGCTGTTACGCAGTTTGTGCAGTGACTGACTGTGTAAACGCTCTGACATGCAGAATGCAGATACGGACCAAATTTGAATGGCTGAAACACTGTGTGGGTCTAGTTAACCTTGATCCGGTGATTGCCATGCTTTTTTTTAGTTCTACATAACAAAATACTATGTGTAAAAGGGAAAGTAAGTATATATATACACACACATAGATATACATATATAAAAAAGTGGATTCTAACAATAAATTTAGTTAATAAATTGTCTGTGTGTAAAAAGTCAGTTTATATCTTGCAATGTCAGCCGTAATTCTGACCCAAAGGATACCTACATTTTCTAATATGTATCTGTAAATAAACTTGCAACTTGTAACTACATTAAGCATTAAAAATAGTTAATGGATCGCTTTAAGCTGTCACGAAAACTGGCGTCCACGATTTCAGTACGTGGAGGCAGTTGAGGGATGAGGCACAGGGTTCTCCCATACGAAAAAGCGGTTGGCTATTGAACTGAGCAGCTCATTACCGTCGCTGGCGGAAGAGACGCCAGGCACTCGTCAGATGCCATTGCCCAGCAGGCAATGATGAGATAGAGCTTAGGATCTGTGACAAACTCACCACTCCAGTGCTGCTCTTTTTCCACCCAGCACTGGTGTTCAGGGGTTTGGAGTGTGTCTCTGAGATGTCAGAAGTCTGGCAGCGCACTCGGAGCAGTGGCTCCAGCTGGGCTCACGAGCACGTATGGCTGTCCAGAAGTACCTCGAACATTGCTCTGGCAATCTTCCTCCGTGCATTCCTGAAGGCCACCACTGGTGGTAAAAACATCGGTAGTAGCTGAACAGCCCAGCGCTCTCCAGTGTTTAAACCTCAGGGACCTGCTTATTTTCTTGGTGCATGTACCATGAGTTTTTTGTGGGTTTTTTTTCGTTTTGTTTTGGGTTTGTTTGTTTGTTTGCTTTAAACTTTCTCCACTTACTTTCAAAATGGAACAAGATAGTGAGAGATGGACAAGACCTTGGTAGCATGCCCTAGGGATGCATGCTCTGGTTCCTTTCTTGAAAGTCACCTGTTCTTTAGCTGCAGACATCAAGCACAGGGACCTGCAGCACATCCTTCAACCTGTGTCTGCTGGCAGGGACTTCTCCCCAGTGTGCTGTCTACGCACCTGGATCACAGCCCTTGCTGCATAGTTTTCCCAAACTTTGGTCCTCTTACGTTGTCAGTCTCCATACTCGTTCCTGGTCTTCCTCTGGGGAGACCCAAAGCACCTACATAGGATGTTTCATCACACTCCTCCAGCACGGGCACTGTGTGCTTTCTAGCTGCACATTTGGCAGCTACATGAGTAAAATAATTCAACAGGTTGGGGGTGACCTCCTAGAAAGCAGCTCTGCGGAGAAGGACCTGGGAGTCCTGGTGGGTGACAGATTAACCACGAGCCAGCAACGTGCCTTTGGGCCAGGAAGGCCAACAGCATCCTGGGGTGCATTGAGAAGAGTGTTGCCAGCAGGTCGAGGGAGGTTCTCCTCCCACTCTGCTCTGCCCTGGTGAGGCCCCATCTGGAGTCCTGTGTCCAGTACTGGGCTCCCCAGTTCAAGAGAGACGAGGAGCTACTGGAGAGAGCCCAGCGGAGGGTACAGAGATGCTGAGGGGCCTGGAGCATCTCTCCTGCGGGGAAAGGCTGAGGGAGCTGGGGCTGTTCAGCCTGAGGAAGCAGAGACTGAGAGGGGACCTCACCAACGCTTATCAATATCTCCAGGGCGGGTGTCAAGAGGACGGGGCCAGAGTCTTCTCAGTGGTGCCCAGCGCCAGGACAAGGGGCAACGGGCACAAACTGGAACACGGGAAGTTCCGCCTGAACGTGAGGAAAAACGTCTTCGCTGTGAGGTGCCAGAGCCCTGGCACAGGCTGCCCAGGGAGGGTGTGGAGTCTCCTTCTCTGGAGAGATTCAAACCTGCCTGGACGCGGCCCTGTGCAGCCTGCGCTGGGTGACCCTGCTCTGGCAGGGGCTGGGCTGGGTGGTCTCCAGAGGTCACTTCCAGCCCCCACCATCCTGTGATTCTGTGATATTGCTGCTCTGTATCCTGGCTGCTCAAGGATATCTTGTTTGTTTGGAATTACAGATTCTTCTGATGAGTAAAGAAATCAACGCAGCAGAACTGGATTTCCTACTGAGGTACCCAGCAGAGACCAGCGTGACAAGCCCTGTGGAGTTCCTGCCTAATCACTCCTGGGGAGGAATCAAGGTACCTGTTCCACCTACCTGTGTGAAATCAGCATCCCTTGTCTCCTCTAAAGGCCTTTCAGCAACCTTCAGGTTGGTCTTATAGCATTTGGTGAACAACGTTCTGACCGTACATGAGAAGTAGCACAAAAGTGCCACAGAAATGGAGAGTTCTGTAGGTGCAAGACTGACTTTGTGGGCTCTTCATGACTGTATCCTTCATGATCTGTGTGTCCCCGAGAAGGGGATTTTTTCCTCTGAGATTTAGGCTTCTCTCTCTGTAAGAGAGGAATGAGAATATCCTCTGGGTTTTGTGGTCATAGATTGTAAAGGACATGGAGATCATCACTGTGAGGTGGGAATTTCAGGTAGATACGTCAATCTGCAGAGATGTGCTGACAGACCTTCTGCAGTAAAATACTGTCATGGCAATGAGAAGGTCTGACAGCTGCCGTGTGTTTGGAGTGAGAGGTGAGGAAGAGCATCCCAGAGACGTGTGAGTTATCCCACCTTTGCTCCTATTTGCCAACAAATGAGAATTGTGCTGGATTCAGCAGGGTGTGATTTGTTTTCTGGAAGGGGTCAAAATGTTCTTCAAGTTAGGCATGCTCATTTACACCTCGTTGGATCCGAGATTGTATCTTTTGTTCTATTGTGGCTTCTCATCAGTCTCTGGCACCTGCTGTGATTTACGAATCAGTTTTATTTATAGCATGCTGCCTTCATGGGACATTGCTCTGGTGCTGTAAAGTAGGGAGTGGAGACATCCTGATTTCATTGGGATGGTTCTCAAATTTTCATCTGGGACATTGGATTTTCCCTTTCTCTCCTTTCCACCATGCTGCACAGAGAATGTATCTGGTTCCTGGAGGGTGACCAGCCAAAATATCTTTATTCAGGCTCAGGACATCTCTGATATTCTTTTCTTGGTTGTATGATTTTGTGGGGCTTTCCAGAGTTCTGCAGGAGCCCTGGCTTGTGGTGCCACGTGCCTTTCCAGGCTGTGCTTCGCTCGGCAAATGCTGTCTTTTAAGGTAACACAGTCGGAGCTCGAGGTTGCAGACTGCAGTTCAGAAGTCAGGTGAAGCTGATGTTTCTAACCCAGGTCACGCATAGTGATTTCAAACCGTAGCATGGAAAATTCATGCCAGGTGTGTCTGCCCTGGCCAGGAGTTATCATCTCCATCTCCTCACTGGCAGCAAGGACGGGGCCTCATTCTGTGCACGCACGCGACCCAGCTCATGTTGAAAATGTCACAATCACATTTTCAGCCATAAAATAAGCTTGGAACTTCTCACTAAACCAGCTCTGTTCATCTGCTAAGAGGCATATTTCCATAATAATGGAGGAATTAAAAAAAATTCCACACCCTTTCTTTAATCATCTTTTGTTCAGCGGTGGCGTTTTGCTGTTCAGACAGCAGCAGCTTTATTTTTGTTTCTCCTTTGAAGACAAATTAAGTGGACACTTAGGGTCAACACACGTAATCAGGGAAACTCAGCTATCAAGCCCATGAAATACAAGCTTTGTGGCAGCGTATTTTGTCTTTGAGCTGGACAGTCTGTATAGGTTCTAGATGTATATACATATTATTGCTTGAAATCTCAGGCTTTCTCCACTCTGCTCTGTCCCTGCCCATGTTCAGCCTGGGGATATATGGGGTGAATGGTGCATTTCAGTTCCTCGGGGGTCCTTCTGGGTTGGAGTTCTTCACTGCTTGGGAGCGTTCTGCACTGAAAACTTCTTTCTACTTCAGTCCTCTAAGTTTCCTCTGGAAGGTGAACCTCCTTCCACCATAGGTTTCAGAGGTTTCAGGCTCTGATTCTCATTTTGGAGATCCTTTTATGCATCTTAGGAAACATATTACTCCTGTGGTGCCCAAGGATGCCTTTGCTAGTCCTGCCTGCAGGTGGTACATTCTCCAAGCAGACAACTTCTAAGTTTGCCGTGCGTTTTCTTCTCTGTGAGATGCTCCACTCTGTGCTGGCCAGATCCAATTCAATGTGGGTGAAACGGTCTTTCCTGTTCCCCGTGTGCTTCATCATTACTGTTGCAACTGCCTCACTCCTGTGATGAAGTTGGTACAGTTGCCAGCGCAGGGTCATAAACACCAGTGGGAACACCAACTCCCAGTCATTCATTCTTCAGACTTTATTCTTGCACCACTATTGACATGCCCAGGAGAATGGGCGTTTCTGTGCATAGTGTCAGAGTACATAGCACACTGGGTCAGAGCCTGCTACGAGACCAGCAGTGAGGAAATTCTACTCATCAGAGCTCAGTGTCAGTGGCATCACAGAACAAGGTCTGTGTCCCTTCCCCCAGCTACGTGCCCCAGCTTCATCCCCGCTGGCAGCCTGCGCCCCACTATCCCTCAGCCATCCAGAACTGATGCAGTGTTGGGAATTTATCCTGTAGTCATTGCGTGCGTGGAATCGCTGGAGACTTATAGAATCATAGAACAGTTTGGGTTGGAAGGGACCTTTCAAGGCCATCCAGTCCAACCCCCTGCCATGGGCAGGGACATCCCCAACTACATCAGGTTGCCCAGAGCCCTGTCCAGCCTCACCTGGAATGTTTCCAGGGATGGGGCATCTCCCACCTCTCTGGGCCACCTGTGCCAGTGTTTCACCACCCTCACTGTGAAAAACTTCTGCCTTATGTTTAGTCTGAATCTCCCCTCCTTTAGTTTAAAACCATCACCCCTTGTCCTGTCACTACAGGCCCTGCTAAAAAGATTTTCCCCATCTTTCCTATAAGCCCCTTTAGGGACTGAAAGGCCGCAATAAGGTCTCCCTGGAGCCTTCTCTTCTCCCGCTGAACAACCCCAACTCTCTCAGCCTGTCCCATAGCAGAGGGGCTCCAGCCCTCGGATCATCTCCGTGGCCTCCTCTGGCCCCGCTCCAGCAGGTCCACGTCCTTCTTGTGTTGGGGGGTCCAGAGTTCGGCAGGACTTGAGAGGGGACTGTCACCTGAAGTTGCTTTGCAATACCTGATTCCCTCTGAGATGAGCCCTTCCTGCTCAGCTTCCTCTCTCCCACCGAGTCTCTCGGGGTTTTTGGATGAGATGGACACTATGTGATGCCGCGAGGATGCTGCTCCGCACACCATTTTGCTGCGCTGGGAGGTGGCAGGACGTGGATGTGTCCCTGTGTGCTGCCGGCGTCAGGTGCCCTCAGCCTCAGCGTGCACCCGCCGTCCCCACGAGCTGCAGTCACTGATCAATAATCTGCGCTACTTTGATGTGTGTCAGGGGTTTCAGACAGTGAATTGTACGTTATCAGGTACTGAATACTCCTCAGATTGTCTTTGTGATGATTGTAGTATTGATTTTACTATAAATAATACAGCCGGTGTCACTTTATTAGTGTTTATGTTCTATTAATGTGTGTTGGTTTATTAGCCTCTGAGTTTTTGGCAACTCCAGTTACTTGAGGCATGGTTTTAGCACAATCACATTTTGTCACAGACTGCTATAATTAGGTTAATTAGTCATGGCTTCTATACAGCTTATTAGCAGGCTAAAATCTCCTTTTCTTTCATCAGGAAGATTAAGTGCTGTAATAAATTGTTTCTTCAACAAAGCTTGAGCAAAGTACATTTCAGATTCATATTTCAAATTCGAAGTGGAATTTAGCATTCTGCTAATTTTTCACAGAAACACTGAAAATGCTCCGGCACAAAGTGCTCCTCTCGCCAGGGCTTTCAGGCCAAGATAGTAATGCCAAAAGAAATCAATATTGATGTTTGTGACCCATTCTGTGCCTCCCATTTTGGGCACATTAACTTCAAAGGAAACCTCATTAAATGTTGAGGACTCTGGGCATGCAAATAGCCTTGTGTGACTTGGCTTATTATTTATTGTTGGTGTTTGATTAATGATATATATATATAGGCTAATAGTCCTTTGCAGTTGTGCAGCTCTTTTCAGCTCGTGCTGCTGGAGCATCTGACACATGTTTATGATTTGGTCTTCCAGCTTCTTTTAAGTTCAATAAAAAGTTCCACAGAGCTTTTCGCTGTAACGTGTGTGCCAGGGAAGCTCAAGATTTACCACCGAATGAAGAAACCCACGTACCTGTCCAGAAGGGCACAGTTTGTAGGGAAGGGTAATACCTTTTATTAGATCCTGCTGATAGACTTGGAGAAAATAGGTGAGTTTCAGGCTTTTAGTGCTTCTTTAAGCTGAAAACAGGAATTGAATTCAAACTAAGTACATGTCGAGAATAACTGCTCTGAGCTTAACTTGATTCTGTTCATCAGTCAGCCCATATAGGAGAAAAAGTAGTACCTGGGGAGCCCCCGGGGAGGCACGTGAGTTGGCTCTGGAGCAGGGGAGATGTTAGCGAAGGGCCACAGTCATTAGCCTCAGTGCAAATGCTGCCTCTGGGCCATTGAAGGGTTAGTTAAGAGCAGGAAGGGGAGAAAATGGTATCACTTAATGCAAGTAGTGCCTTTGCTGAGTCCCTGGCTCTGGTGTTCAATAGAGTTGGTCGTTTTGGTTCCAGGCGTCTTTTGCAGGTACGTAATAATGATCTCTTGAGAAGTCAAAAGGATTCTCTTAATGAGGTTTTCTGTCTTTTTTCAATTTCCTTTATTACAGTGTGTTATACTTTCCTCACTCTCTACGTTCCCAGTACTTAGCTTGAAGTTTTTTATTTTGGTTGGTACTTCTGAAAAGGTTTGTTGTGTGCATGCAAGGTTGTCCACTTCTCCTGACTTGCCTGTTGGTTGCCTTACCAATAAGTGTGTGGACACACTTTGGACCACAAAGGTACGATGATGCTACTGCTTGAACTGCACAGGACGTCGGGCCACAGCCATGCGCAAATGACGGTTTTGATAATCTTGTTGCATGACTGAACCTCACATAGAATCAGTGTAGAGGTTATCCTCTGTAGGGTTTTCCCCCCATTTTCTTCTTTCTTTCACTGGAAGGTCTCCAGTGTCATAAGATGAAGGTGTTGATACCTGGATGGGAGATGAGTATTGTCTGAATTCAGAGAATCAGAGAATCAGAGAATGGTTTGGGTTGGAAGGGACCTTAAAGATCATCTAGTTCCAACCCCCCTGCCATGGGCAGGGACATCTTCCACTAGACCAGGTTGCTCAAAGCCCCATCCAACCTGGCCTTGGAATTGGGTTTTACGGTTGTTGGGTCTTCCATACTATCTCTAGATTAACCAGTAAAATGGGCCAGCAGCTGTTTTCTGGCCCTGGCAGCGCGTGACATGACACAATGTGAATCCACACAGCAAAACTCCCATTGCCTCCTAAACCAAAGAGACCTCATATTGTTTACTGTGGGCAGTCCTGGAGTGTCCTACCCCCTGGGCTATGTTCAGCCATTTTCTGAGAGCAAATGAGTTGGCCGAAGTCAAATGTGAGCCAGCAACATACTAGCAAACTGTGTGGCTCCCGGTGAGCTTGTGTGTGGACCTCTTCTACAGCCACAGCTTCAGGAGCAGATCAGCAGGCAAGAAAAGCGTGTGTCTTCTCCTCACTGCACAGGTGTGCTGGGGTCTGCGACAGGCAGATGGAAACTCCCTGTCCCCGTAGTCTGAGACAATCTTACTCTGGAACAGCTTTATAGATGCATGAGTGTGATTTTGGTCCTGAGCTAACACAATCTGCCCATCAGTAGGGCTTATTCGCATAGGCAAAGCCTCACACGAGGAGTAGTTACGCATCTTCTGTTCAGTGCCCAGTGCCGAAAGACCATCCCTGTTCAGGGGCTCAGCAGAGCAGTTCGTCCTTGCCTAGAAAAGATCATATGAATGTACCCAGAGTCAAGCTGGGCTCTTCCTGAGCTTCACCACTGCTAATGAAGCCAGCGGTCATGCCCTTATACTATTCATTTTCACGGTCACCTTTGCCAAAACCAGCCCTTTTTAGAAGATGGAGCTGGTTCTCCGGCCTCAGAGACTAGCTGGAGGTGGACGGATTTCCTTCTGATGCTGGTAATCTCTGCTGTGAAATTCTCCCATGCTCTGACTCCCTCCGTGCCGTGCCCTTCCTGGGGGGTAGACGTGTCCGTGTTGTCGCATGGCCTTGTGCTCTCCTGCAGAATCGTGGTCTCCTGATCAACCGTGGTCGCGTCTGGCTCTCGCCGCAGCAGGCCTGTTCCCGCAGGGCGGGATGAGGCGGCTCTGGATCTGCTCTTTACACAGAGACCGTTTCCCAAGCCTGGCTTTCGTTGTGGTGAGTTTCTGCAGCGGCCTCTTCGTTGCTGAATGCAGATGTGTCCCATGGATAAGTGAAGCTGGTTAATAGACAGCAAGAATACACCTGGACAACTGGATTACTTCTTCATCCCAATCATTTCCCTATTGTCTCTTCTGAGAGGAAGAATTTTCATTATGTAGATATGAAAACACGACTGAAAGGGCATTGTTAATAAATGTGATGTTGAATAATGAGCTCTAAAAAAGATGAATTCAGTTTCGAGGTAGGAGAACAGCAGGCAGACAAAGTAGTATATTAACTCCTATTTATAATTTGCAGAATGCAGATGATACGATTGCATGTGTGGTTATGAGATAAAATACCAAATCATATACTTTACATTTAAGAAAACTGGATTTTTTTTGACAAAAGACCAAACTCTCTGTTCCCACTTTCACTTTTTGTACTTTTTAGACACTGAAATTTTCATTCTTGTCAAAGATTCATTGTGACACAATCTGCTGGCATATATTGTGTTCGTACGGCATAAGCAAGGTCCTTTGATCAGGCTTCGTTCTATATGAAGGCTTGCAAGCTCATGGCTTTCCATGCACATTCAGAATATTATTATGCCAGAAAATCATAGTCTTAATTAAATCTCTTCCGTTAGCTCAGTTCTTCAGACGTACAGCCTTTTAGCGCATCTGTGATAGACAACATTGATTATGACACTTGGAGTGCATTTATCTGCTTATCTGGAAGTGTTCCGAAGGACATTCATATGTCATTCACCAGCACTCAAGTCTCAGAGAAATGTTCCCAGTGTCTCCACAGAAATCCTCTTGAGAACATTTAGCTTTTTTTCCTTTTCTTTTTTAACCTGCTGGTAATATCTGATGTTTATCTGAAATACAGCAGAGATTTTGATCACTAAATATTTGAAGACTACTTTGTTGGTTTGATTGCAGAGAGTGGAAACTGATCTTTCTAGATGCTCGTGACAGCAGTGTCGGCCCTCCATCCTTCGCCTGTTCGCATGCCCAGCCCTCGTGACACAAAGCCTGCTGTCAGCTGGTCATTTGAATGTAAAAGTTCTTTACCTCTAAAGGGAAGGAAAGGGAGGTAGTTGCTTCATCAGAGATATCTTTTAGAGTCAAATATCTTTTTAGATACTTTGAAGTCCTATGTATCTAGATATCTTTTTTAGATACTGTATATCTTTGAAGTCCTATTGCTTGCTTAATAAACAGAAAAAAAATCAGTTGCCATGCCTCTGAAAAGATGGCGAGTGGAAAGGTGAATGGCTGGGCGCTGCCGGCAGCTGAGGGCGTGCCAGCAGTCATTCTGTTTTGGACACGATATACTGTACCCAGATGTGTGAGATGCTTTTGGAAAGGCAATGAAGGCAAATGGCTTGGATTTGGCTCCTTTTTATCAGTTCTTCCTTTTAAGCCCAGATCTGCCATAAAGGACCTGTTGGAGTTCCTCGTTTCTCTATCACGGTAGAGCTCATAACTGTTTCCTTTGCATGGCAGTGTTGGTTCACAGGAACAGCCGTGAAGACCGCAGATTAAGTGTTCAGCTAAATTTTGACTGGGAACAATCTCTGAAACGCTGATGGTGACGCCAAGGCCTTACCTGTGTTGAGGCTCATGAGATGGCCTTTTGTGGAGGCACTTGCGGCCTGTGTATCTTCCCCACCGTGTGACCACAGTGCGTCAGGAAACCACAGTATGCCAGCGCTGAATAGGAGCAGCCTTGTGCAATGAATATCGTCTGACGGAGCCACGGGGACAAGCTTTTCACTCACTCAGAGATGGCCAAGCCTCTGCTGGAGTCTGGCTTGATCTTTGAGTCTTGCATTCTAAGAAAGATGTGGACCTTCTGGAGATGGGGTAGAGGAGACCAGTAAGAAGTGTCAGATACCTGAAAAGAGAACTGCGAGAAGAGATTGAGGAGAGGGAGAAGGGGAAGGATTATGTCTGAGGGCCTCAAGAGTGAGGGGACAGGAGGGTATGATCCTTCTCCAAAGGGGAAAGAGCAATCGTTCTTCTGTATCAGTAAGGAGTAGAGCGAGGCGCACCTCAAAGTGCTGCAAGAAAGATTCACACCAGACATCTGGAAAATCTTTGTGACAGAGGATAGTGAAGGACTGGCACGGATTACTTGCAGTTTCTGTTACCGCGGTTGTTTGAGCAGGTAACGTGACACACGTCTGAGGAGTGTGTCAGGGGCCTGAGTGCACGAAGGGACTCTGCAGCTTCCTTACTCTGGTTGCCTGTTCGCAAGGCCAGCTCTGCTGTGGTGCCACCGTGAAACCTTGGATCAGACCATCGCTGTGAAAAGAGCTGTGAGAAGCCTCGTCAAGGGATGGGTCCGTACGTATGTGTATATACGTACATCAGGACACAGAACCATGGACCTTGAGAGTCTTCCATCAGGTGACATCCTGGAACAGGTGCTTCAGCAGAGCTCTTCCAGTCCATGAGACATATTGTCTCTTCCACTTTTGCTGTGCATCGGCGCATGGTGATGGCCCATCTGTGATTCGTAACAGTCGAATCCAGGGAACTTTTCAGAAATACGCAAGTACCACCTTTCAGCCGTCACTAGAGATGCGTGGCCAGCTTCTGGTTCTGGTGCATCCCTGATTTGCTGGAGAGCATCAAAGAGTGAAGAACAGCCTGGCTTTGCAAGGCCCGTTCTCAGAACAACCTGAACCACCTTTGCAGAAAATGGAGGAGAAATGCCAATGTGAACCTAGCTGTGAAACATCGCAGGCAAAGTTACGGAAATTTGGTGGGTGGTTATAAGCCACTAGAATACAAAGATTATGACTAAATCTCATTTCTGTTGCTGACCTTTCCTATCCAGTGGAGCTGTTTGTAAGAACGTACCAGTAGGAAAGACTTGGGTGCTGCAGACATTGCTTTCTGATCCGTGATACCGCTTTCACTGGGAATTTTCCAAGAAAAGGTAGTGAGATCCAACCCATCGCTCCTCAGCCCACTTCTGTTGTCCAGCCGCAACGTGTCTGCATTTTGTGATGCTCTGGGAAGGACGCTGCAGACGAACAGAAGGATGTTTCTATACAGTGTCATGTCATGGCACTACATACTTTTTAACCCCAGTATAATTTAGATGCGCGGAAAACCCAAGGAGGAGTTTGAATGAAGACAGGGGCACAGAGTGCAGTGAGCTTGTCAGTCAGCTTTTATGAAAGAAATAAGGAGGATTAAATAACATTTTTGTGTTGAGAGGTGATTGAAGTCTAGCAAACACATCATGCCTTTATTTTTACCTTCAGTAGAGATTTTTCTTATGAGTTGAATAATTCATGTAGTGCAGCTAAACAGAAAATAACATCTTCAGTGAATGAATAATACAACCCAAGACCTAGTAGGGGAAAGATGGCAAATAATCCATCATTTTCTACATTAATCCTTGTAGTTAACAGTAGTATTCAAATGGAGTAATTCATCTGCTTATATGTCTGCTTCCCGAGTGATCCAATCCATCAGTTCAAGCCAGATGCAGGTTTGACTTTGCCATTCTTCCAGGAGTTGTCTGTCTCCAACCATGGGGATGCTGGTTTCCCAATGAGATTTGGGCCACCTGCAGAAAATGAAGGAAAGAAATTATGAATATTTGCAGAAACCTATACAAGCAGAACTCGCAGTGTACGTGGACAGTGTAAGACGTTTAGAAGGTGTTTTGAAAATGCGTGAGGCTGTTGCCAAGCTAGGCCATCCGTACAGCTGCTCTGCTTAACCGTTGCAAAATTCCACCCACGAGCTGCTTCCAAACTCTACAAGCCCATTGTGGTTTAACCCAGCGGTACCGATAACCCCGCAGCCGCTCGCTCACTCCCCCCCTCCCGCTGGGGTGGTGGCTATTGGGGGGGGGGGGGGGGGGGGGGGAGGGAAATCAGAGAGAAAGGAAAACTCGCGGGTTGAGATAAAAACAGCTCATAGGACAGCAAAGGAAAAATATAAAAATATATTAATAATGATAATAATGATAATATATAAGGATAATAAAATATATAAAACAAACGATACACAACTTCTCACCACCCGACAACTGACACAGCCCGTCCCGAGCAGCAGGCAGGGAGCAGGGGATATTCCCCCCCCAGCTACCCCAGAACAGCCAGTTCCAGAGAGAGCAGGCGAGGGAACCAACAGCCAAACGAACGAAAAAACAAAACGAAAAAATAGGGAAACAAAAAGCAACCCGAAGGATTAAGGCAAGTTAAGGGTCTAAAAGTCAGTGACCCACCGGCTGACCCTCACTTATCCTGGGCATGCTGTCTATGGTATGGAATACTCTCTTTGGCCAGTTTGGGTCAACTATTCTGGCTCTGCCCCTCCCCAGTTTTTGCACCTGCACATCAGCAAAACCTGGGAAACTGCAAAATGTCCTGGGTCGTTCAGCAGCAACCAGCAACATCAGTGTGCTGTCACCGTTCTTCTCACACTGAATCCAAAACACAGGAGCTGCTGAGGACAAAACCAACTCCGTCCTGGCCTAAACCAGGACACCCTTGTTCAGGCAGACAACCGGGAAGCTGAGCTGTGGTGGGGCTTTCGATACCTCCCTGGGAACCGGCGTCCCTGCGCTCGGTGGAGCATGGCTCCAGCACACGCAGCCGAGCCGTGGCCAGAGCTGCACAGCTCGGATGCTTTCAGTTACTGAAGTGTTTCTAGACTTTGAATCTAATCCTGGTGCTGGTATTGAAAACCTTCAGCTGAACGTGGACAGCTTTGCTGCGTGCCTCGCCTGACATCTGCAAATGACTCCCCTTCGCCGATCAGTAGCCCTCGGGCTTGGCTTGCTGGCACCGTCTTTCCCGCGCACAGCACGGCTGGGGCCTGGCAGCCCTTGCGGCTTCTGGTGACGGCGCTGCCAGGCCGCTGCGTTCCCAACGGCGGAGCCTCGGGATCCATTGTGCAAACATGGAGCGCTGTGCACCTTTCATTTGTGGTGCCTGCTTCGCCTAAAAACTGTAACGTCATTCATAAAAACACATCTCCTTAATTTTGCCAGTGAAACTGTGACTAATTGTTAGGATTTAATCATCTTACAGATTATTAAAACTGTGAGAATATTAAATATAATTTCTTTTTAGTGTTGTCAAGTTATGTGATTTTTATAGAGAGACATCTGATGTTCAGTGTGTTCCTTACAGACCTCTTTTTTTTGAGTAGGGGTTCTTTATTTAAAAAGCAAGATATCTAAGGAGCTAAGACTTAAAGTATGAATCGAGTATAACCTGAAGACTCAAAAAGTAAGGATAGCTTTTAACAAACTCCCTCACATTTTTTTTGTTGTGACTTTATTATGTCTTTTTAGAAACCAGTCCCACGGCTGCTGGGGAACTCGGCAAATAGGCGGTAGAAGCTCACTCTGGCAGTGCTGGTTTTACTCGTGCTGTGTTATTTTCCGCACTGTTTATGTCAGTGCAGGGCACGGTAATGAGGAGCTGGTTTGACTTCCCTTGCCCCAGAGCTGTTCTCGAGTCAGAAGTCTCTGGGACAGGGTATTTCAGATTATGGAAATAGTTTAAAATACAAAACAATTTTTTTCTTTTAAAAGAATCATTTCCTTTAGAGCTGAGGGGATGAAAACATGGAGATAATCTCTTTTTTTAAAAAAATTTTATAAACATATGAAACAATGCCTAAACTTGGGGCCAGTTTTGCCCAGACGGTATCCTTAGAATAACTGCCTTTAGTGATAAAGCGAGTGTTTTCTCTAATAAATTTACAAAAGCTGGTTGCAGCGTATCTGGCATGAGAAGACAAATCGTGTGCAGCAGCAATGACACCACACCTTGAAGTTGTTCTTCTCACTAAAGGCTCAGCCATCCTCTGGAGGCAGCAAGCGGGGAGGAGACACGGGCGTATCACTCCTCGTCATGCCCGTCTGGGGGCTTCTCCCTGCCCCCGAGACCTCATCTCTTTGCAAAGGCCCGGTTCCCCTCCGGCCCCGCGGTGACTCCGAAGCGCCGTGCGGTAGGGACGCCTCGTAAGGACACCAGCAGCGGCCTGTGGTGGCAACGAGGATTTCTTTCTCAAAGCCAACGGCAGATACACGCCGTATTTCCTACAGCTGCGGGGGGAAAGAGAGCGCTTTGCATTTGTGAATGTGCGAAATTCACAGATCTGCTGACATATCAGCTCTGGTTTAAAGCTGGTTCTGACTTAGATGAGAAACTGTCAAAGAAAACCAAAGTGATGAAGCAAGTTGTCTGTGATTCAGTGAATGACAAATCGTGTTCTCCGAGAAAACAATGATCCTCGCCTTGGCATGGTGTGGAGAGACCTGTTTTGCTGGCAAAGTCTCATTTCGAGATACAAACTCAGGACCCTTCCAGCCATCAGAGATGATCATGGCGTGGGTTGCAAGGACAGGAACCAGAGTCCTCCAGCCCTTTTGGTCATATTTATTTTGATCAATGTTTTTTGTCTCTCTCAATTTCCATGACAACTCTAATTGACAAATGTATTCTTCGTTTGGTGGACAAAAATAGCCACGCTACGCAGGTTGATGTGTGGTACCCATCTGCTGTCCCAATGTGCCATTCCTGCTTTTACCCCCACTGCTTGGAAACGGTGATATATTATTGTTGCTCTAAGTTTCTTGGGAAATTTCACAGCAGAGGTATTGAAAAGCAATTAATATTCACAGAAAGATTACTGATTGAGATAGCTTTCACTGCACCGGCTTTTAAATAGCAGCATCTCTTATTAATACCATCACTCCTAATAAATGCAATTAAAATTGTTGACTAATGAAAATTTTAGTGTTAATTTATATAATACAGACTTTATACTGCAATTAGGGCTTTCTTGATTCTGCAACATGTTGTTCAGGGAGAGAGAGACTATCATCTCTGATTACGTCTGTCATTTAGCAAGAAGAAAGCCATTTTTCAGAGTCTCCCTTGTTAACATCAACCAAGAGACTTCTCGAAGCAGCAGCAGCCAAAGTTCTGAAGAGGTATTTTAAGTGAGTCACTTCAAAAGTCAACAGCGTTAAGATGTTTTATATAAGCACTTGCACTCGTGAATCCACTGAATTCAACATTTGCCTCTGTATTGTGTTCAGCTATGACAGGTGCATCAAATATATCTGTTGCTGCAAGGACAAGGGTTTGGCAGACCAGAATGTGTGGCATTGCTCCTCTGAATTTCCGTTTCTCATGCTTGTGCTCCGGGTTTCTAGTTTTCCACAGAAAGCGGGATATGGCACTGAATGTGGAGCGAGTGCTTCCGCGCTGACATTTCTCCATGTTAGTGCTAATCCACACATGGAAACAACATCTGTTGAATCGCTGCTTTGCTCACACTCTTTGTCACGCAGTTCTCAGGATCCCTGGGAGCTTGGCATGGAGATGGTCAGCACCACGTTGAGTCAGTCCATGCTGCCGCTCTTGAGTGGTATCGCAAGCACCCTGCTCTCGCCTGTGCCTCTTGTGGAGGTATCAATGAAATTGGGACTTCGGGCCAGGATTGATTTGTTGCAGAAGCATTTATAGGAATATCTACAAGTACTTCTCTGCCTGTACCTCTAATTCTGGCCCTAGAGCACATGAGCTGTGAGGAAAGGTGGAGGGATTTGTCCAGCTACAAGATGACAGAGCCAAACTCTCCTTGTTACTAACAGTGAACGTAATAAGGATCAACTGTGACAAATTGCAGTAGGGAGATTCAGCTTGAAGATATTAAAAATAAAATCTTCTTTACAAGAAGGGTAGAGCAGCTCCACCACAGGGCACCCAGGGGCTGAGAGAGCTTCATGTTGGAGGTCAGCGTCTTGGCAGACAAAGCCATGGCTGACCTGATCCAGCGCTGGCTGCAGGCCGAGCCCGAGCAGGAGGCTGGACTAGACACCTCCAGGGGTTTCTTCCAACCATTGCTTCTGTGATGCTCTGAGTGTGTATTCAACAAATGTCCCGGGTCAATGGCACCCGCTGGGAACAGCTTTCCAACCTCTTCCTCTCTGTCCTCTCCAGGCATTCCCACTGCCGAAAATGTGAACTCATTTGTTATACGAAGCCGCTTTTTTCTGACGCCTTCCTTCCCTTTGTTCGCTCTCTGTGTTGAAGTACGGCTTCTAGCTAAAGTCAGTCTATCAGAAAGACCAAATTTTTACACCACTCTCGTCTCTCATTGGGAAGTCTTTCCAGAGGGAACGCGGGGCTTTCCTGCGGGTTTTAGAGCAGTGGCCTTCAGCGCCTTCTGCCTCGTTTGCAACAGCAGCATCCGAGGCAATCTCTCAGCGCTTCTGTCAGGGCATTTGCGTGACTTTCAAAGCCCTTTGGCAAGTGCTCATTTTTTCAGTTGATCTGACCAAGGTGTGACACCAGCATTTTTCAAGGCGCTTTCTCAGTTGCTTTCCATAGTGGAGCTGTATGGGGCGTGAGCCGGAGCAGTAACGGTGCGGAACACCTCTGCCCATGAGAAGCTTCTGCTTCACTCCGAGTGTGTCCTTCTGTTTCTACAGAAAATAGTTCATTTGCTGTCTTTTATACTTCACTTGTCTTTTCCACTTCATGTTCAACTGCTTACAGCTTCAGATTATGCAAAACGCTCTGAAGATGTTTGTTTCAGCGAGAATTTTGCTTGAAATCCAGAAGAACCTTACAAGCTGTGCAATACGTTTTGCCACCACTTGTATGAAAGATAATTTGGATCCTTTACTTCTCTGCATAACATTTATAGTTGCCACTTTCTAGCTACAAAATCTAGCTACATTTTCATTGTAATTAGCATTTATTTACTGCCTTGCTCAGCTGTTCTTTGGGGCATCTTCAGCTACCTGTTTCTGCTACAGACTTGTAGCACCGAGAAGTTAATCTTTGTGTGCATTTGGCAAGTATAAATCTGAATGACTGGATTTTTGCAGTGGCACAGTATGGTATGCATGCTGTACAAAGGAAGCATACGCATTTACAGTTTGCACTCTGTTAGATCTGCGGCTCCGTGGTCACCCGACTGCACGGTGAAGTCTCGGTGTTGTGGTTTCACAGAGTGTGTGCCCCAGACTGTGCAGATGCAGAGGTAACGCACGGGGGAACAGGGAGAGAAAAATAACTACCTGTGTATAAAGATAATTAGTATTCCAACTGTGAAATCCCTTAAAAAAACACTTGTGGTGAGGGGCATGCCTGAGTCTCTGTTTAGCACCCTGGATACCAAAGCACGTTTTTCCATCAGTTGTTGTGATTTTTGGGCACCATTCTCTTCACGCTGTTGAAGCAGTAAGGAGACTGTTCGCAGACCTGCAGCTCACAGGAATGCCAGCAATGTGCTCTCCTGTCAGACAGGGGCTCAAAATTTCCAGCTCCCATCCAAATCAGGCGTTTCTGGGATAACTGACAGCAGCAAGTGCTTGTCACCTGAGATTTTGGAGTTCTGGTTTCAAAACAGGAGAGCAGATTTCTTCTCACTTTGGGTTGTGGAGAACTGCATTGGGATGACACCAAATTCTTTCAGCCTTTCCTGTATCGTCACTTCCGAATCCCCGTGTCCTGGCACGGTGCGGCGGGGGCAAGGCCTGCGTGGCGTGTGGCTTCCCTCACAGCATCGGGGAAGGCTCTGTTGGGTGCAGCATGATTTTAGAGCTGACGTTCTGTGGGCAGCCTTGAGATGCGTTTCGGTTCAGACCTTCCACAAGTGTGAAACTGTCTTCAGTCGTACTGTCCTGTGGCCTTGCAAAGGGGCCGTGTTGATTCCTGTGACTGACGGCAGAGTTGGGAAAAGGAAATGGACAAAGTCTGATCCTGGTGGGTTTCTGGCTGCGGTTCCCAGGCTTCAGCTGTGACCCTTCTGGTGGAGCAAAACATGAGCAGTCAGTAACGTTAGAAAAACCGTTCAGAGGCGTGTAGGACTGTTTTCTGAAGACCTTCCTTGAATTTTTCCAGGCTCTCTCGTCCATGGAGGAATTCAGAAACCTGGATCGGGATATTGAGGGGTCTGCAAAACGGTGGAAGAAATTTGTTGAATCTGAGTGTCCTGAAAAGGAGAAGTTCCCCCAGGAATGGAAGAACAAGTCGGCTCTGCAGCGTCTGTGCATCATGAGAGCCATCCGACCCGACCGCATGACCTATGCTGTCAGGTAGGGGCTCTTCTTTACGGGCTCTGTAATGCTCTTCCTTAGCAGGCAACAGTCTGTGTTTTCTAGGGAACAGGAGTAATTCAGGAATGTGTTTAGGTTTATTGATTGTAGAATGTGAGTTCTGCAAAATGGTTTCCTGTAAAGGAGTCTGCTGAACGAGCCATCTCTGCACTCTGCAAGACAGTCAACACATTCCATTTAACTGGAATTTCTTGCTTAGGGAGATCTATCCTGATATTGCCAATTGTGATGGAGCAGTATAACCAGCACTGGGCGAGGAGCAGACCTGCCCTCAGTCAGAAATGAGCGTTGTCATACAGGTGTTATACGTAGAACCACAGAATCATGGAGCAGTTTGGGTTGGAAGGACCTTTCAAGGCCATCCAGTCCAACCCCCTGCCATCAGCAGGGACATCCTCAACTAATCAGGTTGCCCAGAGCCCCGTCCAGCCTCACCTGGAATGTTTCCAGGGATGGGCATCTCCCACCTCTTGGGCAACCTGTGCCAGGGCCTCTCCACCCTTCACTGTGAAAAACTTCTGCCTTGTGTCTAGTCTAAATCTTCCCTTAGTTTAAAACCACACCCCTTGTCCTGTCACAACAGGCCCTGCTAAAAAGTCTGTCCCCATCTTCCTATAAGCCCCTTTACGTACTGAAAGGCCGCAATAAGGTCTCCCCGGAGCCTTCTTTCTCCAGGCTGAACAACCCCAACTCTCTCAGCCTGTCTCCATAGCAGAGGGGCTCCAGCCCTCGATCATCTTCATGGCATCCTCTGGCCCCGCTCCAGCAGGTCCATGTCCTTCTTGTGCTGCTGCCCAGAGCTGGACGCAGTACATCTGCCAGAGTCTTTTAATGATCAATCATTAAGGTCGATTTTAGTTACTAGATCCTTTATGGCTGTTCCTTAGGCACAAGAATAAAGTGTGGAAGTAAAGGCAAGTCTTATAAAGGTTTTATCTTTTTTTTTCTCTTGTAAAATGCAAAATTTATGTGATGCTCGTTCTGAAAGTTGTAGTTGTAAATTATGTAGCGAAGGTAACTAGGCGAGCCTAAACTTTATGAAGGTATGGAAAAGCAAATGCATGTTCCAGGAGAAACTAAAGGTCTTTCACTCCATTAGGACTTGTTTTTTCCTTCTCTGTCCTAGTAGTCTATGATTTGACATTTCTGCAATGTCTCTCATGCTACTGCCTCCCAAATAGTTTATATTGCTCCACCATCTGGCGCGTGCGTGTATACGGTGCGTGTAGCAGATTGTATTACTCAGTGTATGAACTAGATTTCTGTTTGTGCTTTAAAATTCACAGAAAAATACAGACAAGACTGAGTGAAGTCTCCCTATGGTCAATGTTATTATATTTATTAAAGTAAATACTATAATTTATCATAATCATACCCTTCTAAACCATCTTCTTTTTCATTTCTACTTTTTAGGGCTGGATTCTCCATGTGTTTTCTCAGCTGCAAAGATTGTTTCTCCTGTTGGTGTTTAGTTTGAGTAGAATAAGTTCGTCTCTTTCTGAACTTTTAAGTGCATATTTCATTTAAGCGGCTTAATTAATTTCTTTCAATCAAGATGGCAGTACTCACATAGCTCAAAAGTAACTAGAACATAAAGTTTCAACACCTTTCATATTTCTCTTTTTAAAAGGTAAGGGAATGCAAGTTCAAAAGCTTGGCTGGATATTTTTAGGGTCTGGGCATGTCAAGCTTTTCTGTTTGCACAAGAGTATTTAAATGGGCTTTTTTTTTTGTTTTGTTCTTATCTAGAAGTAGGTTAGAACATAAACATGTGCAAAGAGTTCACAGCGCCTTCCCCAAGACTTTGTAGATGTTTGTGAGTAAAATTCTTCTTGAAATACAGGATAGTCAGACACTAGGCCCAAGACGCTTAAGAAAGGCTTTTATTTAGGGAAATCTCATACCCCCAAAGCAAATATGACATTACTGGTAACAATGGCAGTCAAAATGTATTTGACTTGGTGGTTCCTCCTTGACAGTATCGTACTCCTCAAGCCCTTCTTCAGCCGGCAGCCTGGCTGAGGCGGGTGCTGTTCCCTTAGTGGAGAGATTTGCTGTTCCTGAGAGATCCACCTCTCTGGAAAATACACGTGTCTGTTCATCTGTCCTTCTCATGTCAGTCAGTGAAGTCTAGTACTCCGAGGAATGAAGGAAAAACGGTCTTTGGAGTGAGTTTAATACTGTCAGCATTCCTGATAGCCACCACACAGACAGCTGATGGACACCTGGTGTCTCATTTTCCTAAGCAATGCCAAAGCTGTGTTGTGTCTGTGACCCTTCAAAAAGTAGGGGATCTTGCAGAGCACTGGGGAGCTGCATATTCTGACCATGAGGACTTCAGCCTCCACATCCCTACTTCAGCCAGTAGCATTTCAGGATCGTGTGCGTGTTAACCCATTCATTGAGTTTTAGATACCTGAATGTCATTGGATCCCACAAGTTGTTTTGCAGTTCTCAACTTGCAGATCTCCTCCTTCTGTATATCAGTTAAATCTGCTAACATTGAACACCTTACTGATATCAGTGGACGTCACCACTGGTCCTAACCTTCCTGTCTCTCTGAGAGTCTTGACAAGTACTTAAGTGCATTTTAGAAGACAAGCAGTAACTTGGTAGCCCAAACACAGGTGCCTGGGGGTATTTTAGGTGCCCCAGAATATCCCTACCCTTTTCCAGCTGCTGTTCAGAAAGGTGCAAGACCCTTTATGTCCCATGTCATATGTGCCAGCTCCATGAAGATGGTCTAGGAAGCTCTTTGGTGTCTAAAATGACCCACCCCTGTACAGGCTTCTTGCATTTCCCTGTCTTGGAAGTTAGGTTTTTCAGCCACTCTTCAGAGCAGATCCCTGGGGATTTTGCACAGGCTGTTTTATTGCCCAGGCCTAAGGAGCCGTCAGGAGAAGACACTCTTACCCTGACTCACTCCTTAGAGCTTTGGTGGGGTGTGCTCTATTGTCCGTCACCGAGAACCACAATTTCCTCAAGAGGGATTTTCCAGTGTAAATACCTATTTCATCCTTCAATCTTATAGAAGAACATCAGCAAGGAGCTTCTTGCAGCACCTTGTGCTCCCATGCTTCCACATCCACCATGAGGCCAGATCAGTCCAGCAGCTACTAGCAAGGTATAACTTGGTCATGGTGAAGTCCTTCCAAAAGCACTGGTACTTTTCCTTGAGGGACAGACCTTTGAAACAATGCGGAAGGACTGAGGACTCTGGTAGCTGGCACCTCCAGCCATGCTTATGACACTTCTATGGACTCTTTAGATAAAGGATCTTAGGCAGCTGCGGCTTCATATAACCTGGAAAAGCTGTAAGCCAGTCATTGGTCTTGCAGGGTAGTTTTGCCTTTTATTCTGGCACTATTTCTCAAATCCTATTGCTTATACTGTGGACGACCCCCAGGAATACCTTGTTTGAAAGACACCAAGTGCGGGCACTCTTCCAGTCCCGTCTCTGAGGGCAGGCCTTCCTTTCCCGCACGTGTGGTCCGTTTCAGAGTCACCGAGTCACAGTTGTGTGTCTGAATCTCCAAGGCATCATTTCACAGAGCTGAGACTTGATGTAAAACAAGAATGTTGTGGCCTCGTATCTGATGGACTTTTTGAAATTTTGTGGACTGCAGCTTTCCAGCAGCTCTTTAGCAAATCCTGACCCAGCACAGAAAAATCGACTTGAAAGAGGTATCAAGCAAAGTGGAAGCTTTTGCTTTTGCAATCCCTTAGGCATTTCTATTCCAAATGCCTTTCACTAGTCCTTGAAGGAGACTCTTGGCTCTCTTAGCAGGAATTTGGCTGCCTTATTCTGGTATCATCTACCAGGTGAGAACTGGCCGATGTTTTTCATCCCCATGGTGCTGAGGTTTATCGAAAGGCCTGAGTCATGCATCCATGCTGGAAGAGTGACTGCTCATTCCTGGGGTTTGAATATAACATTCCTACCTTTGAATCAATGTTCACTGTACCCTTTTTCTAAAGCTGTGATTTTGGAAGCTCAGCTGGGGAAACTGAGCCTGGACGTTCCCCACGCGCTGTGTTCTGCTCGGGCAGCTGCTCTGGAGCTGAATTTTTTCCTGTTCGCTCAGTTGTATTTTTCCCTGTGACTCTCATGCAGGCGCTAAGCGACACGCGCTAGAGATTCTGAGAGCTCTTCTTTTATCTTTCCAGAACAAAGTAATTTTGTAAATCATCTGGACTTTTTGTGACTTTCAGTGATAAATCTAAAGGAGCGCTGTTTCCTCTCAAAGCTGTGTGCATTACAAAGTGCACGGCAGTTTTCTATACATTAACTTAACTATTTCTTCTCTCCTGAGTCGCCTTTGTCAGAATCAGGCCATACTTGTGCTGAGCTCCTGAGCGCAGCGGTGGCTGGTGGGTCCCACCACTTTCCCTTCTCCCTTCCCTTCGTTTGGCAGATCTTGGTGTGCCGTGTGTCACTTTACCCCTGTACAAAGTGCCAAACGTTGCTACTGGGTGGTAACTCCAGAAGCCCAGCCTGCACCCTCTCTGAAATGATTTCATGCCTGTTTTTTTCATTTAGTTTCTAATTTTTGAATCAGCAAAATCAAAACTAATTAATTGATTCTTTGCAGGGGACTCTGGCTTTCTGAACAACAGTAGACTGGCAAAACTTTTTTCTTTCTGGCAGAGATTTTGTGGAAGAAAAGCTTGGCAGTAAATACGTGGTAGGGAGATCCCTGGATTTTGCAACAACCTTTGAGGAATCAGGACCTGCAACCCCGATGTTTTTCATCCTGTCCCCAGGAGTCGACCCACTGAAGGATGTGGAGAAACAAGGTAAATCAATCATGCCTCTAGGCGTACCACAGCATTGCTTCTTGTCTTCTGCATGATTATCTTGGCATGACATTCTTGTTCTGGTTATTTTTCCTCTTCTCTTTGTAGATAATGGAGTAATCTGTTAAAAATAGACAATTGTGAGAGGATGTGATTGTTGGGTTTTTTTCTCTTCTTTCTTAAAGGTTTTTGGATTTTCATCTAAAGTTTAAATTAAACTTGTCTCTTTCCTGCATTGCCTGGATTCCCAGTGTGGTTCACACTGCAACGATTTCTGAGTTGGTCTTGTACACAACCTATAATTTACGTCGAAGATATCTAATATGCTGTCAGATAGCTAAAAATAAGCAACAGCTCCCTATAACAGTCTGCTGGTGAGTGGCAGAGTTCCAGCTTTTAATCCATCCTTCCTGAATTGATTTTGGGGCGGATGGTCAGGTGTAGTGCTGCCGGCTGGCTCCAAAGCCGAAGGGCCTTCTCTAAGGTGCCTTATTTGAGAAGGCAGAGATTTCCGTTGTGCACCGGCCGGTGCAGTCAGCGCCTGTGCTCTAATGCTGCCCGTGTGCAGAGTGTGCTCTGGGCTCAGCTCCCGTGGAAGGATGAGCATTTGCAGCCTGAACGTGGCAACCACAGCGGGTCTGGAAATGGGGTCGCTTCTGCCTGTTGAACAGAGGTAACTGCGGTCACTCCTGTCAGACTGTTACAGCGGAGGGGCTCCATCCCTCTGGGGCAGAGGGACCAGGTGCCCTTGGGCACTGCTTTAGGGCTGCTCCAGATTGCCATGCTGCTCGTCAGACTTTTCTTTTCCTTCCCCAGCAATGCGCTCCACTTATCTCCAAGACCATGACTAGTGGTCAAGCCCTGATGCTCCCGGCAGTGTGGAGTACGGCATGTTTAAACTGTGTGAATCACATATTGACTACCATAGTAGAGCTGCTGCCTGTTTTTTAGCAGGCAGGTCTCCAGACTAAACACCAGCAAAGCTGGGAGCTCCGGAGCAGAGAGACCAGTACCACTGAACAGCATCCTGGCCTGTATCAGCAATAGTGTGGCCAGCAGGACCAGGGCAGGGATGTCCCCCTGTGCTCGGCCCTGGTGAGGCCGCACCTCGAGTGCTGGGTTCAGTTCTGGGCCCCTCACCCAAGACAGACACTGAGGGGCTGGAGCGTGTCCAGAGACGGCAACGGAGCTGGGGAAGGGTCTGGAGCACAAGTGCTGTGAGGAGCGGCTGAGGGACCTGGGGGGGTTTGGCCTGGAGAAAAGGAGGCTGAGGGGAGACCTTCTCACTCTCTGCAACTCCCTGAAAGGAGGTTGGAGCCAGGTGGGATTGGTCTCTTCTCCCAAGGAACAGGCGACAGGACAAGAGGAAACGGCCTCAAGTTGCGCCAGGGGAGGTTTAGGTTGGATATTGGGAAACATTTCTTCCCCGAAAGGGTTGTCAGGCCCTGGCACAGGTGCCCAGGGCAGTGGTGGAGTCCCCATCCCGGAGGCATTCAAAAGCGTTTAGATGAGGCCCTAAGGAATATGATTTAGTGGGGGACTTGGTAATGCTGGGTTAATGGTTGGACCCGATGATCTTGGAGGTCTCTTCCAACCAGAACAATTCTATGATTCTATGATTCTAGATTCTATGATTGATTCTATGATTCTATGAACTAAGCCATCATCCGTGTGAGTGTGGAAGAACGCTGACCTGTGGATTTCTTTTCCTCTCTGTGACGCACCTTCTGGGTCATCCCAAACTAGTGTTTGAGTCAGGTCGTTACCCACATGGCCACAAGCAGCTTTCAGGGACGGTAAAGCCGGTGCAGCCCGAGCCACAGGCCAGACCCCAGTTCTCGGTCGTGGGAGTTCCTGGGCTTTGCATTGTGTTTCGTGCTCTTTCTGCCCTGATAGAATCATAGAATCATAGAATCGTTTGGGTTGGAAGGGACCTTTAAAGGCCATCTAGTCCAACCCCCTGCCATGAGCAGGGACAACCTCACTAGATCAGGTTGCTCAGAGCCCCGTTCAGCTTGACCTTGAATGCTTCCAGGGATGGGGCTTCTACTACCTCTCTGGGCAACCTGTTCCAGTGTGGTGGAACAGGTTGTGTCATTGTGGATTGAAGGGGACCCCGTGAGGAAGGTCCTGTCGTTGCCTGGCTTCCCTTCGGAGCCACGTCGGCGATCCTGTCTCTCACTGTGTTATTTTCTTGTACGGAAATGAAGCACTAAAATCCAACCACGAATGGTCTAATTGGACTTGTGCAGATGAGTGTAGTTGAGCACCTGAGGTTAGTCAGCCAGAAAAGTTACAGCAAGTAAAAGTGAAAAAAATCTAATGAAATAAAACCATTGCTTTGGTGCAGCTGCGCTGGCCTTGCAGCCTGCCTCGCTGGGGGTTGCACTGGATTCATTATTCGATATTTCTCTGCCTTCATTAGGTTTTATTAAAGTGCAAGTCTGGCTAGATAGTCTTGTGAATGGAAGATAGCTTCTTCCAGATGCTGCCACTCCTGGGACCCTTCCTGGGCTTTCCTTGGTTCCTCCATGGGGAGGACCCTGCAGCAAACACTGCTGGGCTCAGGAAGCTCCCCCTGCCGGGGCAGCCGCCTGCGCCATCCCCTCTGTCCAAGCCAGCAAGGAAGGAGGAGTCTGGGATCATCTTTGGTGAGGCAGCAGCACAGACTCCCTGTGTATCCCGCTGCAGTCCTGTTCCATCTGTGAAGTGGAAATAACAGCTGATATTAATGTTATTATTCATCACCTGGTTTGGGGTAGTGCCCTGCCTTTGTGAATTTGCCCCATCCCTTCCTGAGAGAGTGGGTCTTGAAGGCAGAGGAGGAGACCAGCAGCTCTCAAAGTTGGCAGGCACCAGAGATGGTGAGAAAGAAAACTGGAAACTCTCAAATGGGGAGAGCTGTATCCCAGGGGTGCTGTAGTAAGGCTAAGCAGAGAGCTCGAGCAACTGGAAGAGTTTGGAGTTTGTTTACTTATGGCCATCTGTTTCCAATCTTGTACCAAGCGCTGAATCCTAAGTCTTGCAAGACAAATTAAGGGTGCACCGTCTGCACGACAGCAAATCTGCATGTAGAGACAAGTGCAGGCAATCCAAGGGATCAGCACATGAGGACATGTGTACTGATCCCCGGCTGAGCTGAACACATGATGCGTGGAGCCGGTGTGGATGTTTGTCAGGGGGCTTCCCTCTGGCAGCATGAATTGGTGCTTGTCTTCTGAGGAGACACACAAGCAGAGCGCGTCTCCAGGCAGCTGCATCTCCTGTGAGACAAGGAGCAACTGGTGTCCTCCATCTTGGATGAGAGAGAGATCCAGAAAACTAAACAGGAGATTTAGCGTGATCACTTAAAGCATCTGAGGCACTGGGATGCTACAGAGAAATCAGGGGAGTCCGAAGGGGTATCACAGACTAAATGAAGAGACACTAAATAGCTGCCATCCTTCCTCCAGAGCAGGCTAGGAAATGACACGGGTTTTGGGGTTCCCACCCTGCACCGTGCAGAGGGATGTAGGAGGTGGCCTGCAGTGGCTCCTGGAGCACCCCTTCCATGGGCTCTGCTGCAGTCCACTGACCGTGGGCCTTCCCACACGTGTTGGGGTGCGCCCAGAGGCAACGCCACACCTGCCAAAGCCCATGATGATCCATGAGAAATCTGGAGGGCTGACTGACCTCTAGATCCAAGAAACCTGGGAGGCCTTGGTCGAGGCCCAGGAAGCTCACGCAGGCTTCATTTCAGCCACCTTCTCAAAACTGAATGGGTTCCTAACCTTACTGCTGGTTCTAGCAGGCATCGCAGGGTGCATTTCCCCACTGAACGATGTCTTGTTCAAAGCCTATTTAATCAGCGGGAAATGATTTTAATTTCCTATCACTGTAAAATATGTTTTACACAAGGTTGCAGGGGAATAATGTTCTTTAAACAAGAGGCACTTTGTAATAATGTACCTTTGTGCTGATGCCGCTCCGTAATTAAAAGTAGTTTGGAAGAAGCCACTGCTGCTTTCAGTGCTTTGGCAAGGAGCGTGTGAGAGACAAGATAACTCTTAGAAGTGCGATAGCTCTTCTGTGAGGGTTTTTGATAAGACTGAACTCTGCCTCGCTGCTGCTGTGTGCGCTCGGCTGTGCTGCGTGCCGTCGCAGGTAACTGTGTGAACGGCGCTCTTTTTTTTCTTTCAGGGAAGAAACTTGGTTACACATTTAACAACAGGAATTTCCACAATGTTTCCCTTGGACAAGGTCAAGAGGTAGTTGCTGAACAGGCTCTAGATCTGGCTGCGAAGGAGGGTCACTGGGTCATCCTTCAGGTACGTGTCTTCGGAAACAGTCCTGCCGCGCTCCCAGGTGACCTGACGCTGAGCACCTCAGCGGGGACAGTCTGTCTTCTCAGCTGGTGGGACATGGGACAAGGTGTCATCTGTGTGCCCAAAGCAGCCACCTTCTCACTGCTTCTTGCTGCTACCTTGCTTTTGTCAGGCATTGTCATTTTGGTTTTCTTGCTCTTTGGGCCTTCTGTAGGGTGTGTAGTTGTAGGGGGTCACAGAATCACAGGATGGCAGGGGTTGGAAGGGCCCTCTGGAGCCCACCCAGCCCAGCCCCTGCCAGAGCAGGGTCACCCAGCGCAGGCTCACAGGGCCGCGTCCCGGCTGGGTTGGAATCTCTCCAGAGAAGGAGACTCCACCACCCCTCCCTGGGCAGCCTGTGCCAGGGCTCTGGCACCTCAACAGCGAAGACGTTTTTTTCCTCACGTTCAGGCGGAACTTCCCGTGTTCCAGTTTGTGCCCGTTGCCCCTTGTCCTGTCGCTGGGCACCACTGAGAAGAGTCTGGCCCTGTACATCTTGACACCCGCCCTGAGGGAAGGTTGTGCTACACTTTCCCATGCTTCTATTTGTTTCATGAATAAGTAAGAGCTTTGTTCTTAAGAGCTGTAGACTAGTTCTCATCGTACCACTCAAAACGTACCATGTATTTAATGAGCGATGAGAACATGCCCACCACCGTATGAAAGGCAGAGGCTGTCTGCAGTGGTGCCGATCCCTTTAGCATCCCAAACCAGGTGAATGTTTGAAGCTCTTATCACAACTCGGCAAAACGTTTCAGAGCCTTTTAGGGGTGCGACGGGAGCTCTGTCTTTGTCGAGTGCTCTCGGCAGCCACTTGTTCAGTGAGTGCTTGGGTTTGCTCATACGCAGTCAGTGACACCAGCTCTCATTACAAGTCTTGGGAACCCCTCTGATTTCCTTGATGTGGATTTTATAAAACGTTTATTATCACTGATTGTTTGGATAAAATTAGATTAAGACAAAGCTTGAGTCCTGATCTGAGCTACAGGCCTGATTTTGGATTTAAATTAAATGCCATTGATATTTTTGTCTTAATCTTGCTTTTTTTGCAAGCTCCCTTTAAGGTAGACATGCTGAGCTTTTCAAGAGCTTTTAATAGAGGTGGCTGCAATACTGGCATCTGCCTTTGAGATGGTGGAGAAGAAAATATGCAGCTTTTTGAGACATATTCCATTCAGTAATGTAAGGTGAAGGGTTCTTTTCTACAATGACAGTTAGATTCTGTAAAGGATCTGTTAGCAGTGTCAGCTTCCACGTCTTGCTTCAGTGCTAGCAATGAGTACTGTGGGCCTGAAGTATTTTTATTTCATCCATTCACATCCTCGCTAGTGGTCAGAGCAATCAGTAAGAGGTCTCAGCAGACACTGAAGGTTAAATCAGAAGAGCTGCAGAAATTAGGTTTTATATGAAAGAACTATTTTGATGGTTGGGCTAACTGGTTTTCCAGCAACACCTGCCAAGCGTGACTATCTCTGGTGGCACAGAGCAGACAAGTTCCCCTCCATGAGCTCAGAGAGGAGCTCAATCCAGCTGGCCGCGAGCAGGTTTTGATGCAAACCGCATGGGACAACGGACGTGGGCACAGCAGGGGCCATTAGGACCGGCTGCCTGGCCAGCGTTGGGTCTCCTCAGGTCAGTCAGTCACCTGGGATGTTTCTCTGGTGTAGTCACGACCTGATAAAACTTTGTACATGTAGATATTCTAGTTCTGTGTTGTCTTGGTGGGAATAAAGCAATACAGGCAAGACTGATTCAACACGGAGATCAGAGCTCCTTCCTCGGTTTTTATGTATAGACCTTCTGAGCCATCAAGGCAGCGAGGCCCCCAGGAGCTGGAGTCGTGCCGTGGTGGCACTTCCCTCTCGGGACAGACTTGGAAGCGTCCAGCAGGCGCTTGCGGCAGGCAGTAGCAGTTCCCTCTCCGGTTTCTGCGTTTGGTGTCTCCGTTAGGCATGTGGAGTGACAACAAAGCGATGGAACCTAATTGTCACCCAGCTTGGCCAAGCTGCTCAGCTCCAGAACCCTTCTCTGTATCTCGCGTTGTGTTCCCATCTCCTTCCCAGGGCTGGCCCTACATTCACAGACAAGACTCCCCTAGTCAAACAGAACTCTTTTATGCTCAGCAAACATCCACCCGAAATGAAATCACGCTCTGGACAAAATATCTTTTACAAGGTTGGACAAACCATTTTCACAAGGCTGAAACCCTGACCTCTCCAGATGCCAGTAAAATCAGTATCCAAACTCACCACAGCAGGAGTCAGGGGGTGAGAGTCCCACAAAGGATTCTCCTGTCATTTCAGTCATAGCTGGATAATTACCATATGGTAGTTTATTTGCAAGATCTTTCTGCAAGGCTTTTGATGACAAATACCCTGCAAACGGTTTCAAAAGGTTTGTAGATCAGTTGCGCAGGATCTGGAATGACACCGACAACTCAATTTACAGAAACGTCCCAGGATTTGTGGATCATTACATTGATAATAAAAGAGAGGACAGGGCAGACTCAAGAGGCAGCCAGGGTAATTTTACCCAGGTTAATCAAACTCCTTATTTGGAGGCTGTATCTCACCCACAGGACGGTGACACTCAGGCTTCCCCTTTGCTTTTTAGCAGACAAAAAGCAACTGTCAGGTTCGCTCTGTATTTTTCTATCCACTGAACAACTCCTGAGCTCACGTGGAGTAGAGCTCTCCTTCCAGCCCCTGAATTTGCTGTCTGATACCAACTCATGCACGCATTCTCCAGACAAACACTTGATACGATCACCTAGGTGGCTTTATGCATGTAGTTCATTACTGGTCCTTGATTGGAACCAGAAATAATGATAGTCAAGTGCTTTGAGCAATAACGAGTTGGGGAATTAGGTTTGTGGGAATTGGATGTTCAGGGATATTGAAAACAGTTGGGACGTCCTTGTCGGGTTACAGACGCAGGGCCACTGGTGTGTTGGGAAGGGCTGCTGGCCTGGGACCAATTCCTTCCCAGTTGTGTTGCCCAGCCAGCGTTGCCTTCTGATGTCAGAGGAGGCAAAATAAAGGAAACAGCATCCATGTCTCCCCCGGGAAGATTTTTCAGCTCACTCTGAAAATGGAGATTTTAATGAATGACGGATTTTATAAGAGAGGAACAGCAGAAAGCCACCCCAACCACTCATCCCCATGGGAAGAAATCACTCTCTCGCTGGCAGAGCCTGACCTGTGGAGCTTCCTGCTCCTCTGCCATCAGCGTTGTACCTGTCTGGCAGCGTCAGCGCTGCTGAGCTCCCGCCCTTGCCATCACAGTACCCACACTGGTACTATTTCATGACACAGATGATGAGAGAACGAACACCACAAATAAAATCATTCACTACAAATACAGATGGTCCAACTGCAAAAACAGGAGCCCCCTGTGGCAAAGGTGCAGTTGTCTGAAGGAGAACTTGTCACTTGGGGGCTGCAGAGACAAACCCCGGCACAAACCCAGCAGCTGCTCTTTTCTGTTGTTGGCATTGAAGAACTGAGGCCGATCTTTGAGCTCCACAAAAATCCATTTGATATCAGGTTCGGCCTCTGGGTCTCCTTAGAAACAGGTCATAGGTTTGGAGGGTTTTAAACCAGATTTTTCTGGCTGTAATAAGGGCACCGAATTTGGACCTGATACTTCACTTTAGGGGGGTACACCATCTAACCACCTGGCATTGAGCTTCCAATGTCATCTATCAAATGTAGTTGAAGTGTTAGTAATGACTGGTGGAAAGGGGTCTGCTGTGGAGGTGGAATGGGCTGGAGCCCCTCTGCTATGGAGACAGGCTGAGAGAGTTGGGGTTGTTCAGCCTGGAGAAGAGAAGGCTCCGGGGAGACCTTATTGCGGCCTTTCAGTACTTAAAGGGGCTCATAGGAAAGATGGGGAAAAACTTTTTAGCAGGGCCTGTTTGTGACAGGACAAGGGTGATGGTTTTAAACTAAAGGAGGGGAGATTCAGACTAGACATAAGGAAGAAATTCATTACACTGAGGGTGGTGAGGCCCTGGCTGCCCAGAGAGGTGGGAGATGCCCCATCCCTGGAACATTCCAAGTGAGGCTGGACGGGGCTCTGGGCAACCTGATGTAGTTGAGGATGTCCCTGCTGATGGCAGGGGGTTGGACTGGATGGCCTTGAAAGGTCCCTTCCAACCTGAACTGTTCTGTGATTCTATGACAACAATGAAACAACATCCTGAAAGACCAAAGAAAGTTTTACATAGATTTAGATTTTGTATTATCAGAAAATCACGTTTTTCTCAAGATCCTTTTTGTGGCCCGGTGGATTTGGACCTGCCTTTTAGGGAAGCCCTTTTTGTAACTATGTTGTCCACAGTCTGTAGCAGAAGATTTAAGGAAAAGGCTGCACAAACGCTTGGTGGCAGCTGTAACGCAGCTACAGAGCGGGTCAAATGAAGGCTCATTCTTTTGGTGACCCTCAGCAGCGTGTTTCCCTATGGAACTGATCATAGGGGCTGTGAAGCTGCTGCACCAGGCCTGGTTTAACACCTTGATCGGTCATTACAGACAGAAGCAGCAGAAAAAGTGGGTACTGAAGCTGCGAGAGCCGTTTCTAAGCCTGTGTGCAGATTGGGTGACAGCAGCCCTGCCTGCAGCAGCGGGCTGGGAGGCTGGGATGTGCAGGGGGACCCGGGGAAGGTGCGTGGCTGTTGACAGGCCCAGTCCCGAGGGTGTCTGAGCCCCAGGAATGGGAGTCAGGTGCACGAACCGTCTCCAGGAATCACAGCTCCTACATGAGCTGTTGCCCACTTCTGCACCGGTCAGTGTTTCTTGTATCTTGGGCTCTGTCATTTTTATTTTTTTCAATCTATATTTTTCCCCTCATTAACTTCCCCTTCTTAGCAAAAAGGGTTTTTTGGGAGAAAACAGCAACTTTTTTTTTAAGCTGCCGCTGTCAGTGCAGAGTGTTTGACTATTTCAGAATGTCTAAAGAGAAGAAAATGGAAACAGAAAAAGAAAAGGAAGTTACAGAAGCCAGCCCTTGGCATCTAGGTTTCAGCTTTGACAAACTGACATCTTCGGCCAAAGAAAGATATGCCAGAAACCTCTTGGGCAGCTTTACTGTGCTCTGCGTGGGCCATGGCTCTCGCTGGTCCCCAGCAGGCAGCAGCCTGCGAAGGTTTGGTCTCTGGGTAGGTCGCACCCGAAGGGCTGTTAACAACAGTTCAACTGGTTCTTGTTTCCCTGAGAAAGAAAGTGAGCCAAAGAGAAGGGCCAGAAGTTTCTTTTATAGCAGGTGTTGTCAAATATGCAATCCCATTGCTTGGCACGCTGAAAATCCACAAAAAAACATCAGCAAAAATGCAATGGAAACAAATGCACATATTAGGAGCTCATCCCCCCCACCTTGATGTTTCTCTCAGGTTAGAAGAAAACAATTTGATAGTTTTTGTATTCTCATTGGTAAGGTTGGGAGAAATGCGGGTTCTGTCACATCACAAGCTGTGGGATACTCTGTGGGTCATTAAATCAGAAAACAGATTTCCTTTTCAAGAGTTTTCAATGCTCTATGTTCCTTTTGCCTAGAGCAAACAAACTTTCTTTGTTTTCGAGATGTGAGATGCAGTTACATTTGAGTATCTGGCTGACGGAAAGTAGCTCATTTCGCAGAGGCTCGTGGTGTCTCATTTGGACGGGAATAACCGGCTCTGGCCGGGAAGGGAAAGCACTTCCCGTCCTGTAGGTTCCCATTGGCACTTTGGGAGAGGCGGCTGGGCAGCGCGCGGAGCTGGCGTTCTCACAGGGAGCACTCTGGCAGTCCAAGGGCAGAAACCCTGAGGTCCTGGGCATTGCACGAAAGGCACGTTCCAGCAGGAGGAGATCCGGCAGTTGGGCTGGACATTTATTTGAAGCCTGTTCTCTCTCTTGGGTTTCTCAGAAATATGTGAGGGGAGCTCAGCAGCCATGTGACCCCCGACAGAAGCACGATCTGTGCAGGTCCCAACTAAATCACGCTGTCGTGCGGTGCCACCATCTCAGCACTGCAGACGCATCTCTTGGGGCTCTCCAGAGTGGACGACTGTCACCTCTTGGGCCTTCTGTTGGGTTCCTCTGTGATGCCCACCTCCCCAGCTGTCTCTGGGGCTGGATTGATGGAGAAGTTGTCCAAAGTAGGACGTCATCCCAGGACAGGACGGTGGGGAACACAGGGCTGTAGGAGCTTGGTGTTGCACACACGCACAGTTTCACGCAGACACCAGGCACCACCTTCCCCTCCGTAGGCCTTCCATTCATTTTAAGGGCCATGCTGAATTTTAAAGTGGAGATAGAGCTAATTGCCCGTTTGTTACTCATGGGAAGTTCTGCAGCCTTGGAGGTGGGAAGCAGCCGGGTACCACAGCTAGGAGATGGTCTGAGGGCGCAGCAGGGCTCTGCCCTCAGCACCTGCCATTGGATGGAAGCTTCCTATGATGAAGATCTTTCTACCTTGTGTAAAAACCCACACACATGGTTGAATAACCCTCACCTCCCGTTGTGCAGCTTTGTTGGAAGATGAATCCAGCAGACAAGGCCGTGCCATTCCAGGAACAGCGTCTTGCCACGTTGCCCATTGTGATTCCCTGGTGTCTTCCTGGAATATTTTGGCTGTGAGAGTCATCGGTGCCGGCTCCCTTCCAAGGTTGAAAACCCTTGAGGGCTGGCTGTTTGAAACACCCCCACAAACTTTTCTTGAAAACAGATTTATTAAAAATAGGAGGAAAATCAGATCAAAGGCATGATGTGCTCAACTCAGAGGGCCAGATAATCTATATCCCAGCATATTAAAACTCTGGTAGAAGAAGCTGCAAGTCCATTGCAAGTCTTTGTAATGATCTGTTAAATCAGAAGGTGCCATCTGACTAGCACTTAACAGATTCTTTAGCATCTGTGCTTAAAACAGTGGGAAATTATTGGAGCAAATGAGTTGGTCTAAACTCAACAGTATGCAAAGTTTCAGAACAAACTTTGAAGGACGAAATAAGTAAAGAATTGAAGGTAAATGTATATCAAATGTAATAAGAATTTGCTAAAGATGGATCAGGTCTGTTTGGTACTTTGCACTGTGAAGGTAACTGAAGTTTTCGAGGAAATACAGCAGGTGTAATTGGTGTGGACTGCAGTGGAGCTGCAGAGATGGTGCCACACAGGAATGTATTAGAGAAGCTGCAGAAGTTGAACGTTGCTAGCAGAACTCCTGAGGAACAGTCATGGGACCAGTCCTTACTTTAGACGTGACCTTGGCTTAAAAAAAATGATTTACGTGTTAATGGCTTTGCACTGACACATTATTGAGAGAGGTGCCATCGACAGAGAAGAAGATTGCAATGTGATAAGGAAGACTGGAGCAGCCTGTAGGTCTGGAGTTGTTGAAATGGGATGAAATTTCCCTTGGTAGGGAGGAAAGAGCTTTGCACACCAGTGAGCACTAAGCTATGAGCTAGCATAAACTGTGCTCGGTTTCCCTCTCTGGGCCCACTTGAAAGCTTTTTGCTAAGACAGTGACCGTCACAATCACCAAGTGATGTTTATCAGCCTAACAGCAAAGTAACGGTGCAATTTGTTTACATGTTTACAGATGCACGTCTGAGCGAACTGGTGCAGGGAGAAGTTCAGACATTAGATATTCCCAATTTAATTGTAGTCTTCATCCATTAGCCAAAATGTCACTTCTTTCTCTTTGTGATTCAAATTAATTTGATTCTCGAGCATCTTTCCATTTTCATAGGTTGTTGCTTCACTGAGTCAGGTTCGTGTACTAAATTGAATCACAGCGAGCTCCTAGAGCAAAACTGTATGAGATACAGACACTGGCTGAGCCCTTCTTAGTGCCTCGTAAATACAACGGAGCCTTTTTCTGTGCACCTCACAACTAGTCCTAGCTACAAGCGAAAGAGATATCTTGTCCTGTATGAGATATATTGTCCATTCAAGGCACACATAAGCATTTGGCACTGAGCCTCTGCTTCAGTAAAGAAGAGACTAATTTTCCTTCCAGCCACAGTATCTTCTCATTCCTAGATATATATAAACAGAGAAATACCCACTCTGCCTCCAGTTCTCCTTCATGATTTTTGGACTAATCCTCTGATGGAGATAGGTAGTGGATTTCAGACCACTGTTTTCCTTCCTGCCTCATGTCACAACAGCCATTCCCAAGTTATTCCAATTGCAAATCCTCTTACAGACCAGCGAGTAACCCAATATTGACCTGGGCTGGAATTAAGTTTCTACTGGGCTCTCAATACCTTTGTAACTACTGAGGTCCCCGTTTTGCTGTACAACTGCTCTGGAAACCTCTGTCTCAGGACATATTTTGGGTTAAAACACAAATGTAATGGAGTCCTCCTGAAAATCAAGTTTATTTTCCTCCATTTCTTGAGATTAATCAAGCAATTGTCATTTGCTGAGCATTCCACCTGCTCATCACTACCTACCTTTACATCTTTATGTCTTATGAAGTGAAATTAGTTAAGACAAGCTCCAACATATTGTCTTTAAAACTTTGTGGAGTTCAGGTCAGTGCGGATTTTCTGTAGTTCATGCTCGTTTGCTCTCTGGCCTGGCAGGTCCCAGTGGTTTCCCAGAACACTGATGGCTGCATTTGGGCTGAGGTCCAGATCTCAACTCTGGACTGTGAGGTTCAAGCACTGGATTGGTTGGAGAAGAAATGAGGACAAACTCAAGTGCCTTCCTGAGCCCTAAATTGTGTCAGATTCTGTGTAAATACAAGTGGATCCATGTGACACCTGTTTTTCTGCTGTCGTATTTGATCAAAAGAAAGAAGAGGTCAGGGAGAGACCCAGGCTAGCAGTCCCCACTGCAGGAATGGTTTCAATGCACCTCTTCAGAAGAGGCAATGTTTTGCCGTCATCTCGCCCCTGAACGCCCTCCCCTGTCTGACCATGGACTGCTGAGTCCAGCTGACCTGCTGTTTCTCCCGTGTCCTACCAGCCTCTCGTTAGACCCTCATCATGCTCTATTCATTCATTCCATCCCCATTTACTCTCTTGTATTTGCCTTTGTACCTGCATTTTTCCTTCCTCTCTGCCACCATCCCAAGGCAATGTCCGTACTTGTCAGTTAAATGGTGCCAGGAGACATTTGTGGGCTGGACCTCAGCTGTCGTCCTGTCTCATTGTCAGCACAGATTCTGCTCCTGGTGTTGGATGAAGAGGTCTGGCTCTCTCCTTGACAGTTCAGGAGTGAGGACAGGCCAAGGATCATTCCCAACAGACATCTTGTATATCACCCATTGTATTTTGGAGCGTAAAACAGGTCAATAGTGTAGAAAGGGGCATTTGTGAACAAATTAGCCCAGGAACAGTTCTAGGCATGTTTCATTTACTGTCATCAACATTAAGCATGTCTGTGCTAAAAGAACATGCAAAATATATTGTACTTCCTTCCCAAAATTGTCTTAAAAGCGATCAAATGCTTGCTGATATCCTGGAAGTGCTGCGAAGATTTCAGACCAGCCCTCCTTGGGTTTTGTCTTCTGTTCCCCTTCTCCACTTGCATCTGCCTTCGGTGTACCGTGACCAGTGGGCGGGTCCTAGAACAGCCTATTTTTGCTCAGCTTCCAGCAGAAGAGAGGGTTGGGTTCTCATTTGGAGGAGGGCCTGCAGCAGATGTGGGTATATGCAAATCCTGAGAGCAGTGAAGTTGCTACAGCCCGGCTTTAGTACAGGGCCAGTGGTGGCCCACCAAGATCCTGAGTGCTAATAGAGGTGTAAAGCCCCCTCTGATGCTTGTGCCGACTTGACTCAGCTTTGTCAGTACCTACATAGCCAGACCAGTGCTCCTTCTGTGTCCGTATTGGTGAAATCACGTTGCAAGTTGTGGGGAGGACACATCCACAGAAGATCAGAATAGATGCATTGTTTTTAGTGTGGCAAAAGGCAGAGTGGTGCCATCATGTTCCTAATTGCTTAATGGCTGAGTGGAGAGCAGAGAGGTGAACAGAACAGAATAGAATAGTTTGGGTTGGAAGGGACCTTTCAAGGCCATCTAGTCCAACCCCCTGCCATCAGCAGGGACATCCTCAACTACATCAGGTTGCCCAGAGCCCCGTCCAGCCTCACCTGGAATGTTTCCAGGGATGGGACATCTCCCACCTCTCTGGGCAACCTGTGCCAGGGCCTCACCACCCTCACTGTGAAAAACTTCTTCCTTATGTCTAGTCTAAATCTCCCCTCCTTTAGTTTAAAACCATCACCCCTTGTCCTGTCACAGCAGGCCCTGCTAAAAAGTTTGTCCCCATCTTTCCTATAAGCCCCCTTTATATACTGAAAGACCGCAATAAGTTCTCCCCAGAGCCTTCTCTTCTCCAGGCTGAACAAGCCCAGCTCTCTCAGCCTGTCCCCATCACAGAGGGGCTCCAGCCCTCAGATCGTCTCCGTGGCCTCCTCTGGCCCCGCTCCAGCAGGTCCATGTCCTTGTGCTGGGGCCCAGAGCTGGACGCAGCACTGCAGGGGGTTCTCCCCAGAGCGGAGCAGAAGGGCAGAATCCCCTCCCTTGCCCTGCTGGCCACGCTGCTGGGGATGCAGCCCAGGACATGGTTGGCTTTCTGGGCTGCAAGTGCACAGTGCCGGCTTATGGCCAGCTTTTCATCCCCCAGTACCCCAAAGTCCTTCTTGGCAGGGCTTCTCTCGATCCCTACATCCAAGTGACACTGCTTGTAGATGACAGAGCTACTTAGTTTGGCCCAGCCCAAGTAAGATGATGGGGAACTTCATAGGGCTCAACAACACAAGAGGAACAGACAGCATGTTCAGAGATGAGACTGAAGGACAACAAATTAATTGCATTTGCTCTTAGGTGCTGTAATCCTCGCCCCAACTGCGTGTGGAGAGGCTCGGTGGGGGTTAAGGGCTCCAGGGAGGGATCAGATAGTGCTGACTCTGCAAGGATCAAATGTGTTCTTCCTTGTCAAGTGTGACCACGGAGTGAGGTCTGAAACAGCCTCAGGGTGCTACTGCTGAAATCCCAGCACTTCATATCGGTGAGAACGTGATGCAGCCCTCGTTGCCTGCCCAGTGGGGCACCTTGGTAAGCTGGCTGCCATTTCTCAGCAAGAGGAAAACACATGCCAGATACAGGGTAAAACTTCTCTGGTGCTTCCAGAGCTCTGAGATTGCCTCTCTCCACGTCGAGCAACAGCAAGCTTGTTGCTCAGAATAGCTTGGTCTCTTAGATGTATGAGCAGGTGTTGGTGGTGGGGTCTGTGCTCATCCGTTTTGGTCTCTGAGTCCTGGAGGAGTATTCACACGATCACAGGGCCGGCCATGGAAGGATGGAGCTGTTCCTGTGTGTGTGTGGCATCTTCTCATGTGGTGAAACCTCCCACTACCATGGACAGTAAGTCTGGCCAAGGTAAGACTCTCTCAGTGCCCCCTCCCTCTCCTTTTCATACCCCAACACGATGCAGTGGGTACCAAAGCACTGGGCTCTGTCTGGACCGCAAAGCCTAGCTTTCAGGTTCACTGTACAAGCAGCGACTATTTTCCGAGAGCATCTCGCAAGAGAATGAGACTTTGTAAAACAACTAATTCTCGTTGCTCCGGGAGGTGACTTGTGACAAGGCGTGAAGGAGAGAGCCGCTCTCGGAGATGTGAGGGGTCTCCAGTCACTCTCAGCAAAGGGAGCGCATTGTGGAGCGTGTGCTGGTTTATATAGACGCGGTGCTATTTCTGATGGTTACCATAGCAACACTTGCGTCCTGTGATATATGTTCTGCCTTGTGAAGTACAAACACACAGAGGTGCTTGGAAGTGAATTCCCAAAGAAAAGCCTCTGGTGCTCCCCCGTTCCTGCACGTGCCCAGCCCCGCTCTTGCTGCAGCCCCTTGTCCGCCGGTACCTGCTCTCGGTCACTTGTGCTCCATGACGCCAAGTGGGGAGATAACGCAGGGCAGGGTGCTCGGTAATGGTCAGTGTGCAGGGGAAGACGGTTCCGATTTCTTTTTTGCCTTCTTTTCAGCAGTTTGCTTTTTAGCAGCATTTGGCCCCCACCCTCCGTTCGTAAAGCAGGGTACTGAATTTGAGAGCACTGCCTATTTCTGCCAGCAGCACAGACCTAGACGCGAGCTGTGAAAAACCCAGAGCTGCCAGGGAGTTGTCTGTCACCCTTGCCCAACAGCTCTTTCACAGACTTCAAAATCTGGCTAAGGAAAAAATGTACTAAAGCAACGAATTACCTTGCTGTGTCCTGGGTAAATGTGTCTTCAGGGGGTGTTACGGACTGAGGAGGACGTAAAACTGGTGCGGTGTGAGCTGTACAGTGTGGTAGGGAGACAGTATCGGAGTGCACGAAGCCCTGAGCCGAAGGAAGATGGACAGGCTGGATTGTCCCCTTTCTCCTGAACAGGATCTAGAGGTAGCCCATGAAATCGGTGGGAGGCAGGTTTCAAAACAAGCAAGAGGAGGTGGGTCTTCGATGAACACGCAGCTCAGCTGTGGCTGGTGTTAATGCAGCATTGTCTGTGCTATGTCATCACTCACAACTGACATAACATTCAATTATTGTGACTGTTGTCATTAGTCATGTTCTGTCAAGTTGTGTTATCTGACTGCTGACAATTAATTTGCAAAGTTTCCTTCAAACCTGTGAATCCCCTCCGCAGCATCTCTGTCTGGTTTTTGCAGACATATTTATTTGATCAAGTCATGAATTCTTAGTACCCACCCATGTTTTGTTGCATATATTCCTCTTTTCCATCCCTTCTATCACAAAAGGATAGTATGTAAAAGCACTCCATTATCATTAAATTAGAAATATTCCCTAAATCAGCTGTTAGAATGCAGTGATACTGACAAATAATGATCATTGGTGTCATGTCAACACAAGCGAAAACAATTATTTTTCAACCATCCAACACCACAAAAGCAGATGTAGGAAGAAACTACCAATTAAAGATGAAAATACTTAAGGTCAGATATGTAGTCTATGATTAAGCTGATACCTAATGCACAATTTTTCTTTCGCTATTCTGTTGAGGTCTTTCCCTATATTACTAAATCTCTGTGGCTGTTCGAAACACCTTCGCTACAGGTTTCAGTCCACTCCTACTTTATTATTGGACTTGGTTTTTTAGAGTGAGTTGGTTGCCTGGAGCCTGGGGATTGCCTCATCTCGTGAAACCCTAAATGCGTCAGGCAAGCACTGCTGCATTAGCACTCAGATGTAATTGCATTTTGTCTGCTGCTCTTCACATGGTCATTGCTTATGACAGAGCAACTCTTCCCCAGAACATGATTCCTTTGCTCAGGCATCTCCTCCTTGTCTCTCCCCACACCCCAAACTCCATTTCATCAATGTCGTGAGCACAACCCTAAATCCTTTCAGGGAAGGAGACTGAATTTATGCAGTTCTAAACAAGAAATGTTGTTGTCAGCTGTGTGAATCAGATTTGGGGCAACAGGACTGGAGGGTGCAAGGCACCCATGGCTTCCCCCAACGATAATTCTCTTGACTCGTGTTTCTGAAGCAGCTGCCGTCTCAGAGATGGAGACAACCTCTGGTAGGAGTCGTCTAGCAATTTGTTTGATGTAGGGCATCAAGACAGCCCCGTAAAATCTTGTGAAGAAGAGGGTAACATTGAATTTACCAAGCGGCAGAGAAGGTGGTATGTACATCTAAACCACAGAGGTCTTGGGCAAGGAGACAGAAGCGCAGGAGCTTTTCCTCAGTTCTTGGTACACTTTGTACCCAGCCCCATAGAGGGTAAGAAATGGAAATAGTGAAGTGCGCCTTTTTAAAGGACGTTACAGTCTTGAAAACACGGTTGTACACTTGCTGTGTATTTTCAGATGCTCCTGAAGCCAGTGAGAGCAATGTATCATGTCCCATATTTCTAGGAGGCTTCTGAAGGCACCACTCATCCCCTTTAACTTCAGGTGCCTGCAATGGAAACAGCTCCATCCGACCCAGCGCCACAGCCGCCTTTTCCAGGCCAGGGGGAGAGCGGGTGCTTTCACCAGACTCATCCATCGGATGTACTGCACGCATCTGCTTTAGGATGAGCCGACCTACCTTCTCCATGACTCTCAGGTGGGATGACTAGTTCAGCCGCAGACGTCTGTGTTCAGACAGACCCATATCCAGTCCCCTTGAAAACCGGCACAGATCCAGAGGCATAAAGCCATTGCGAAGGCAACTTGCACTGAAGTCGTGCTTGTGTGACCAAGAACAGACTAGAGCTCTTGCTTTGTGACGCTTGAGAGGGGAGTTACTCGCTGAAGGAGGTCAGTGGGCTTGCTAGTCCAGCTGCGTGTAGAGGCTGGGTGGCATCGCTTGCAGAGCCGAGGCTCAGGTCGACATACACTGCTGTCACTGTTAGGAATCCAGAAGTCAGCCTTCATGATAACTACATATATAAACAGGGCAAAACAAAGTATAGGAGAGATACCAAATGTAAAGCTACTGATCCTTAGCAGGATCCCGCTACAAAGTGAGAGGTGACACTGATTTTTGCAGCCCGGACATGGCAAAGACATGGCAGAGTGCAAGGGCAGTCCCAGCTGTGCACAGGTGGCTGCTCCTGGGTGTGACTGCGGTTTTGGTCTCCTCTCCTGAGGCACCCCAGCCCCTCTGGAGTGATGCATCACCGTCCGGTCCCTCCCGCCTCTTGGTCCGTCCCTGAGTGCTGACCCGTCCCTCCACATTTGCAAGTACTGCCACTGGTCTGTGAGAGCAGCCACCGCTTTGTCCCAGCCCAGGCCTCCAGGACCTCAGCTTTTCCTTTCTACAACTGTTCGTCCTCTTCCCCAGTCCTGGCCGGGATCTCTCCGTAAGTAGCTCACGAGAGGCACTTGAAACCTCCAACAGAGAAGCCAGAAGAGAGTTCCTGTGTTCCCATGAGGGAGGTCCCTAGATGTTCCCATGTGGCACCATGCTGGGGCAGAGCAAAGCGCTGCCAGCCCAGCTCTCGCATCCTGAACTCGAGGGAAAGGGTGTATAAACAGCGCAGGTGTGCAGGGATGTTCCTCGCCGTGGATCTAAGCTCAGTTTCATTCCGTGATTCTCTCAATTTCCACAAAACCCTGAGACAATGAATTCACGGTTTAGTTATGTGTCGTATGGAAATGCACGTCCACTTACTCGTTTTAAGCTTACAGCCTGCTCTATTCATCCCTCCATTCTTGTTCCTCACTCACACCCCCCGCCCCGATATCCTCTCTCCAAACTGGGGAGTCCCTATGAATTTAGTGTCTCCTTGTGTGGCAGCTGTATCCTTTTGAGGATAGAGAAGCGAGAAGACGAAGGCCCACTATGGATTTATGGAGTGGCATAACAATGTTTGCCATTTTATTCTCTGTTCCTTTGCTGACATTTGATTGCTTTTGCATTGTTAAGCATTGAACGGTTATTTGCAGGAAATAACCGTAAGGACGCCGAGATCTCTTCCCTGAGTGGTAAGAGCTAATTCTGAACCCATCATTCTTTATATCTCTAGCTGGGGTTGTTTTTCTGTGTGCATTAACACCAAATTCCTTCTGCCATATCATTGCCAGTCACTTAGAATGATGGCATACTTGTGCAGTTCTTTACCACCAGGTTTTATTTTCAGTACTCAAAATTACTTTGTCTTATGACTAATTTTGTCAGCTCACTAATCATTTGCTCTCTCAGGTGGTTTTTGAATATGGTGAGCAGCTCAAACTCCATCAGTAGCTTCCCGCCCCGCTTCCTGAGTCTTCACCAGTTGGTAGCCTATGTGACCTTCCCTCTTCCTGCAATAATACTGGGAACTGAAAGATAAATAGCTGATTCTGATGAAAATCCAAGCGTGGAGATTCATGGCCCCATGGAGGCAACTCCTCCACCGTCCAGGGCGACGCCGGGAGCCGGTGTGGCGAGCTGCCTGCTGGAGCTCACCTTTTAGCAACTGCAAAAGGAGTTTATGGTGACAAGCTCAAATGTGGATATCCCCCTATTAGCTATCTAAAATCAGCTGGAAACTTTAGATTCCTGGTTTTCGCTAATTCATAGTGTTTGTGTGTTAATTTATGGTTTATTGGAGCCCATGCCTGTTTGCCTCGTGCACTGAGGAGTAATGCAGCGCTCCCATATCTGAGGTTCTTTAGGGTGGATACTGCCTGGTCCGAGTGAATTATTATTACTAGTTTATCAATTTTTCAGAAAAACTCTTCATCTGCTGCTTCACTTTAAGAGTCTTTCCAATGGTGAAGGGATTGGAGCATCTGTCTGGTGAGGAGGGGCCGAAAGAGTTGGGATTATTTAACCGCAAAACACAACAGCTCAGAGGGGTTTATCAGTGTGCTTGAATACCTCATGGCAGGAGAGTACGGGAGACGGAACCAGACTCTTCGTAGTGGTGCCCAGTGGAAGAGCAAGAGGCAATGGGCAGAAGTTGAAATACAGGTTTCCCTTAACCATAATTATTTCATTTTATTTTGTTCTATTCTATTCTGTTCTTTACTGTGAGGGTGGTTGAACGCTGGCACAGGGTGCCCATACAGGTTGTGGAGGCTTCAGCCTTGGAGATCTCAAAAACCCCAACGGGACACAGGTAGGAACCTGCTCCTGCTGGCCCTGCTCCGAGCAGGAGGGTGGGATGGATGGTCCCCAGAGGTGCCTCCAGCCTCGTGTTTGAGCGATTCCGCCGTGTAACACAGGCTGCACCAGTGAGACGCTCCCCGAGCTCTGCAGTGAGTGTTCCTGCAAATATGAGCTGGATTGAGGTGGCTTTGCCTTTCTTGGGCACTCCCTGGACACCTTGATCATCTTGTAGCTTTGTAGGCTCTCTGGTAGGTTGCTGGCTTCTGGAAAAGTCTTTATTATTAGTTTTTATGGTTTTCAGAATATTGCTTCTTAAAACCTTTTTTGGCCTTACCATGACTGAATTTTGCACTGTTTTCTATTTTGCTCTCTTGGACACCATTTCCACTTTCTGAAAAATGTCATTTTACTCCTAATAGTCTCCATTACTCTGCTATTTAACCACAAGAGCTCCTTTCTGGTCCTTTTTATAGGTGATATATATTTATTCTAAACCTCTAATATGGTTCCTTTATGTAATTTCCTTGCCACCTCCAAGCAGTTTATCTTTTTGGCAGCTGCTTTTAATTTAAGTTTAGCAAGTTCCTTGTCCTGTCTTCGGATGGGATAAATCACCTTCCGGAGTGCCTGTTAACGCAGTCGGCTTGGATTGCACACCTGACTTTAAAATGAGGGTAGTTTTAGCCCACGCATCCCTGCTCTGTGTGACCTGTCTCGTTCCTAATATAAAACAAAAACTGTTTTCTTGCCTGGAAACTACAACACTGTGTAGGACTCTAGCTGAAAACCCAAGGCATGTCTTCATCCATTTCACCATGTCCGCATAATACTGCTTAATTTTCTGACGGATATTTTGAATTCGTTGCATGAAAAAGAAATATTTTATGTTAAAGGTCTTTGTAAAACCACCAGCTTGATTTTTTTCCCCAGTAACTGATATTGAGGGTCCTCACTGTTATTCTGTTAACAATGAACAAACGTTTTCATTTGAGCTTGGTAGATCTGGGGAAATAACTCCACTTCATCAGCCGTGCCTTGCTGTAACAAGGAGGAGAGTATCGTCACCGAGAACCCAAACAACCCAACAGTGATGTGCTGCATTGCTGGTGATTTATATTGATTATTTTGAGTTTAAAAGTGTACTTGATGTGACAGAATATATGAGGCTGTGAATTACACACAGGGACAACTGGGGCAAGTACCAGCTTCTAGAGCATGGCTGTGGTGGGCGCCATTCATCGGTGTGACGGATTGGGTGCCTGCTCAGCGCGGGTGTAAATGGGGGGGGATTGATGGAGCCTTGTCCCCTTTGTCCCTGCCAGAACATCCACCTCGTGGCCAAGTGGCTGAGCTCTCTGGAGAAGAAGCTGGAGCAGCACAGCGAGGGCAGCCACCAGGATTTCCGTGTCTTCATTAGCGCGGAGCCAGCACCCTCCCCAGACAGCCACATCATTCCCCAGGGCATCCTGGAGAACTCCATCAAAATCACCAACGAGGCCCCGACCGGGATGCACGCAAACCTCCACAAAGCCCTCGACAACTTCAACCAGGTAGGAGCGCGGCGGGGCTCACGCCGGCCATCGGCCGACAGGTTGGCTCGGACCTGCTGGAGCCCCGCGTGGAGCGTGATGTGCGTGGGCATTGCCGCTCCCAGGCAGCAGACGTGCAAGTCCCTTTGCGTCGTGTAGTCTCTGGACCCAACCACCCCTCCTCTCTTCGCCAGGATCTGGGCACAGATCTCTTGCCAAGCACTGATTTTCCCAAGACAGGACTCAGATGATCCTGCACGGCCTTGTTCTTGCAGAAGGTCACAGGATACCAGACTTCTGCCCAGTTTAATCATTTCCTCACCAATGCATGATCCTTGGAAAAGCTATTTTGTTACAGAATGAAACTTCGTAATGCAGCATTTGGGAGACTTTTATCGTGTTTCAACTTGATTTCTGTGTCACTCCTTTTTGGGCTGGCGAGGGACGCGTTGCATCTAACACCCAAAGACATGGCGAGGCGAGCAGGTTAAACCTTGCTTTTGCTTCTGTTTAACCAGCGTTAGAGGTTCAGAACTGCTGATCAGTCACATCCCATGTCACTCTTCAGAGCCACGTAGGGGGACTTGGTGTTGTGTGCCTTTACCTCCAAACCTTGCTGACATCAGAAGAGTTGCAAATTAGAGCTGAAATCTCCCTGCCGGGAGGAGTTGCTTTGCCAGATGAGGGTAGAGTAGCCCATCTTGAGAACTGCTGGCCCACAAGAAGAATAGCTGATGGCAGGTTGCCCGTTGCTTTTATTGCATGGTGACCACATGCGCACGCTCCTGTTACAGCAGCCACCGTCCCCGCTCTTTGCTGCTGGAACTGCAGCCAAGTCCCTTGTGCAGGGGACACAAAGGCAAAACGTGTGGAAATGATGGGGAATATTCTTTTCTTGGTGCCGCAGAGGGTATGGATCTGTGTTAGAGTTGTTGTAAGGCGGTGATTAAACGAGCCCGCTTCGTGGCCTCGCTCGGCAGCTCTGGGCACCGCAGGGCAGGAGGCTGCCAGCAGCAGCGGGGCAGGGATCAAGTGCCGGCAGCTCCCCAGGGAACAGCGTGTGTCCAGGCGTGCTGGAGCCCAGCGCGTCGCGCTGCTGGAGGCGGCTGCGCTTCTGCTGACCCCATTTTCCGCACGACACAAAAAGCTAAGGGCTAACCGCTCGCATTTACGATGAGCCCTTTCCTAGACACACAGACCATCGCGTTCCGCTGCCCTGAATGCCCATTACCTGCAGTCACACAGCGCCGTTCCCTCGGCGTGCCGAGCTCTCACAGCAAGACCCTGGCTGTTAAAGCTGGGGCAGCCGGGAGGGCCTGAAGGTGCATTCACCCCTCGGACTGCCTTTTTGTATCGCTGGCGCTGAAGTGACTACGGCCCCTCCGTTCTGCCGGTGGCTGTGCTGGGAACACGCAGGGCAAACCTTCCAGGATTGCTTTTCCTTTCTTTTCTCTCCATGCACCCTCTTGTCATTTGGGGCCAGGCAGGAGCAACCCCAGGCACTGGTCCATGGGGCAGAGAAATGGGGGCAGCTCACAACTATTTTTGCACTTAGATGTTGATACGGAGGGAACCTCGAGTGCAGGAGCTAACATTGCTGAGCAGGTGAGGCGAGGAGGCACCATGCAAGGATTAATGCTAGTAGTCAGGGAAGATTGTTCCATTTTTATCTACTGTCGTTCATCATCTTGAACTCCATGAAACATCCTGGAAAGCAAGGGAGAGGAGAACCTTCACCCCAAGTAACGTTTCCATCCTGCCTCTGCTCATTTCAATCAGATAGTAATTAGCATTTTCTAAATTGCCGGAGTATTATAAAACGTCTCTTATCAGAAATACTGGAGCGAGTGGGTGGGGCCCCTTTACACCTCATTTCCCTGCTTTGTACAGAATGGATGTTCAAATTTAGCTTTCAGCTGAAAGCCACAAAGAAGGCCCATTATTCTGCGCGAGGAATATTGTTCTGCTTTGTAGCTGAAGAAAAACGCACAACTAAATAGAGAGGCTGAATGAGACAGAGCTGGATTCTTACTCAGTGTTCATTCAGACAAGCTCCCCTTGAAGTCCAGGGGCGTTTTCTGAAATGAGAAAGGTGCTCACCACATATTTGAACCAGTTCTTCATCAGGCTGCTGATAATGAAGGGAGCTTAGAGTGCTGCTAATCAAGGGGAAAACAGGGTTTGGGATGTTCTTGATCATCTTATACAGTTAGTCAACGTCTTGCCTACTTCAGAGTAACGGATCCCCCCTTTTCAGCAGAGACCCTGAGCTCTGTTGTGCTCCCCAGCTGATTGATTAAAGGTCTAACACTGTATTTTTTTAAGATAAGGACAATGAAGGGAAGTCACACGGGCACCCTTTGTAGTCTTTGTCACACAGCGGCGTGGACTTAAAGGGGCTGTCCCTGGGAGGGAGGATGGACGGGCTGGTTTCGTTACTCCCTCCTTGCTCAGCCACTTGCTCCGCTGTGCAGGTCAGAGCCACCGTACCCTGGATGTGCTGTTCCTGGGGAGGGTTTGCAGAGATGTGGGTGGAGGTGCAGGCAAGCCCCACCCAACACATTCATCTCCCAGGTCTGAGGAGATCTGTACTGCTGGCCATGGGAGATCCCATCAGGTTCCTGCCATGGGATCGGCTGCTCAGCCACACCGCTCATGCTAATGCAGAGCGAGGGCCAGAGCTGTGCAAGCCTCCGCCTGGCTTCAGCCACAGAAAGGGGGGTCAGCTCCCCCCGGGAGAGCTGAGCTTCAGCCTCATGCCATGCACACAGCTCCAGCCCTTCATCCCTTCCGCTGTTCTGCTCTCCTGTAACACCGATGCTCACGCTGCTGGGCACAGGCATGGCTGCCCAGGCTTCCCTGTGGTGCTCGCCAGCTGAGACGTCACTCCCAGCACCATTCCGGGTTCTTTGGAGACCCGTTCCCTTTGCTCATTTTCATTGATTAAATGACTCAGGCTCCCACCCCTCCACCTCCGACATCACGATTCTACCTACTCGTTTGTAGATACTCAAACTTTAAGCATCACCTGGAAGTTGGGAAAGGAAGCACCCGCTGCTGTGCTGGCTTTAAAGGGATGCATTAGATCTCTTTGCAAGTGTTTGATCTCCCCTGCTTGGATTTGTAGCTGTTTCTTGCAGCCCTGCTTTGGCGTGCTGCGCAAGGTCGTGCTGGCGCTGAACACGCTGCTGCAGCGCAGGGCCGGGCTGGCTTTGAGCAGAGGGAGCGCAGCCTTTCTGGGATAACTCCCTGCGGCTCAAGGGAATGCTGCCCCAGGGAAACCTTTTGTCCTCAAGGGGCAGGATGGACTTTAGTTCTTCCAAGTACAGTCCTCCTCGTCAGGAGCCTTGCTGCTTGCAGTCCCGCTGCTGGCACGCTTGCCCTGGGCACTGCCTCTCTCCGTCTCCCTGCTGTGGGATGTGGGGCACGCGCAGGGGATGGGGCGTTGGGTGGGTGCACGTTTCCTTCCCTTCTTGGCTGTCAGTACGTGTTCCCGTGCAAAGCCATTTTGAGTTGGGTAAGAAAATATTAATTCGGAAAATATGCATCAGAATTTGCCGATGAATTTGCAATGCAAAGCCACTAACTTAGAAAATTAGTGAATGTGTGTATTATGCAGAAATGAACTGATTGGGCCAATCAATTCACCTCCATCCAACGTCCAGCGCATCTGGGAGGCCACGAGAGCTGCTGAGGTGCAGGGCAGCGCGGCCGTATGCAGCCCTGCCTCTCTGCCTGTGTTGCAGGACACCCTGGAGATGTGCACCCGGGAGAACGAGTTCAAGAGCATCCTGTTTGCCCTCTGCTATTTCCATGCCGTGGTGGCAGAAAGGCGCAAGTTCGGCCCACAGGGCTGGAACCGTTCCTACCCCTTTAACACCGGAGACCTCACTATCTCTGTGAACGTGCTCTACAACTACCTGGAGGCCAGCTCAAAGGTGCGTGATGCAAAGGTGGGCTGTTTGCTGGCTTTTAACCACCAGTGCTGGACTGGCTTGTGCTGAAACTCCCGCAAGTCTCCTTAAATGCCATTTCCTTGCTATCTTTGGTTTTATAGCTTCACCGTTCGGTATACCTTTGTGGTGAGATGGGAAGCTTCAGTGCCGCTCACATCTGTAGCAGCTTACGAATCATAGCAAATACTGCCTGTGGTCTTTATTCATTGAAAATACATAATGGTCTTTGGTTTAACGGAGCTTAGAATAAATTTGCATTTCAGTGGGAAACTGCACGAAGTCTATGCTGTGATCCAGTTTTCCTTGGGCAGGATTTAACTACTACCTAATGTTTGTTTACTTAGAAAACGGAAATAGTGAAGTGGAAGCACTCCCTGAGCAGATCAGTGCTCAGTGCTGTAGCCTGCAGCTCAACGGCGCGGCTGCTGGAGCTCTGGCTGCCCGAACTCCTTCATGCCCTCCTGGTTCATTCTTCAGGTCCCCTACGATGATTTACGCTACCTCTTTGGTGAGATAATGTATGGAGGTCACATTACAGATGACTGGGACAGGCGGCTTTGCAAAACCTATTTGGAAGAATTTATTAAGCCAGAAATGCTGGAGGGAGAACTCCTCCTCGCTCCAGGATTCCCCCTCCCAGGGAACGTGGACTATAATGGCTATCATCAGGTAAGCTCTTTGTTTTCTGGCATTATTTATACACATAAATGTAATGTCTTCCGTAACTGCCCTATAATCTGTCTTAGGAGGCAGTGAATAGGACTGCAGCGTTTCCACACACCTCCTGTTATTTCCCATTATGTTCTGTTTCTGTAGACGTTTCAGCATTCCCCGGGATGAACCAACTCTAATGGTAATTTGCTACTTCATCATGGGCTCATTCTGTTCATGCATGAATAGAGCAACTGTATTGGTTCTTCAGACTTGAGCGGGGCTCCTGGAAAATTACATCCACATACTGTTTGCTAAAATGGCCCTTTCAAGCTCCTTTTATCATCAGTTTTGATGAGAAACACTGAAGGGTCTTGTTGATCTACTTACTGATCTCATCTGTTCTTTGTACACAAGTGCGGTAGCAGGGGTAGGCATGTTAGGCTGGTTTTGTTCATAAAACTTAACTACTGCAAGCTAAATTCCCCCAAGAGATTTCAGGATAGTGATGCTGAAGTGCACAGTGGGTAATTGCTAGAGAAGGTCCAGGCCCGAGATATGTAGCCAAGCCAAACTTTAACAATTACTAAATTTTCACAGCGGGAGCAGGAGCAGTTCTGTAAACAACCGTACACTCCTTTCTCCCATCGGTTCGCTGGGGTTTCAGCCCCAAGCACAGTTGTACCAGCCTGGGCTTGCTTGCTCGGGCGGGTGATAATTCCAGCGCCATGAACTCTGCAGGCAAAGTGCCCTGGACTCTGTATATCTAAGCTGAACCCAAATTTCTCTGTACAGTACATAGACGACGCCTTGCCTCCGGAGTCTCCTTATCTGTATGGCCTCCATCCCAACGCCGAGATTGGCTTCCTCACCCAGACCTCAGAGAAGCTCTTCCGCGTCGTGTTGGAGATGCAGCCCCGGGACACCAGCACGGGCGAAGGAGGAGTGGTGACCCGGGAAGAAACGGTGAGAGCGGGAGAGGAAGGAGCTGTAGAATTTTGTACCTGTCTCATTCAGAAGTAGTCCTGTCTAGTTCAGGTTTGTCTCACAACTGTTTATTATAATGTGGTCTGCCCTCGCTGGATACAAACCCGCTGTCTAAAACCACTGGCCTCATATTATGCAGAACATCACCATGGTGGGATGTAATTGGAATATTGTCAGTAATAGGACAGTGGCTTTTAATTACCCCCTGAACTGCAGCGCCTTCATTATCATCCTGTGAAGACGTTGCAGATAAGCCTCCCGTGGCCTCGGCTGTCTCTGAGCCTGGTCCCCATGCACCGTGCTGTGACTGGCACAGCAACGGGCTCCCCGAGCCACCGCCTGCCAGGTACAACGTGCCACCCAGAGCTCAGCCCACCGCTTACTGCTGCCACCAGGTCCCACCCAGCTCCCACGCTCCCAGGGGCCTTGTAATTCCTTATTCCTTCTGCCTTATCACAGCTGAACTCCTTCGCTATGCCTGTGTCCCGGCCTGATCTCAGCCCTTCCCCTCGAAACTCACAGCTCATTAAAATCTGGCCCAAGCGTTCATAACAGGATCTGAAACCAGCCAACGCTTGCTCTGTTTTTTATTTCTGCAGTCTTAAGGTCCCAGCTCTGTGTTTCAAGCTTTGCAGATTAATGAATGGCTAATAGAAAGCTCGTATGAGGCCTGTGGTTCCACACGTGCTTCCTTTGGCTTGGTGTGGAGCTGGGGAACTTACGGCCTTCATCTCAGGGGCTCTTAGAGGTGATGGGCATGTTCAATTTTCAGTTCACACTGGAATTTGAGGTGAGGGGAATAATCCAGAGGTAGCAAAGCCAAAGGAGATGCTCAAAGATAGCAAATGTGGCTACCTCTACTCCCCTCCCAGTCCTTTTGCTATTGAAATATGATTAAACTCCTTGGCCAACGAAGCAAAATTACCAGTGAGTGAGTGAGGCAAGAAGACACTCACAGGAGCACAGAAGTCCTCATGGCTTTCGTGATCTCTCTAAAGAAAAGCTGCCTGAAAGCAGCCTGCGTGTGGTTCAGCTAATTTTCTGCTGGAGGTGACCTGTCTCGTTGTCTGAGCTGTAACTGGCCCTGGCTGTATCCCTTTCACGTGGTCCTTGGATGACAGGGAGTTAAGAGCTGTCTCTTTGCTCCTCCACGTGAGGATTTCCAGCCCCTGGTTTGGCTGAGGTGATTTTCGGGAGTTTGCCGGGGAACTGCAAGCCTGTCATTTTCCTGAGGCTCTGACAAGTCTCGTTACTCCCACAGGTTTCTGAGGCCACATTACAGAAAATGAGCTGTAATTGTTGTGAAAAAATCAGAGCCAAAGGGATTTGCAGGGGAATTTCAAATTAGAGGATATTTCTATACTGCACCTGAGGTGCAGCTGAAGGGCTTTTCCAGCCGAGCTTTAACTTTAGCCAGCTGCAATAGCAGCCTACGCATCATCGGCTCTTCGTAACGTCCGATGCAAATGTGGAGGGTTTGGAAGAGCAGCAATGGGAGGAAACTGGAGTAGAGTGGAAAATACAAATGTTGGTGGGCACGGCGATAAAATTATGCTGGGCTGCCTCTGCCACGGGCTGGCAGCTGCCACGGGCACCTGCACGCCAGGTTTTGCACATCAGATCGCAGAACTGTACGTTATGTGCTCCTGAACCCCCCGAGAAGCAGAAGTCTTGCTCAGGTTCCAGCACAGAAGTAAAGCAAAGGATTGCGTCAGACTTCCATACCAAGCTGCCTAACGTAAACCAGAGAGATACAGCCGATCCCACGAAGATCAGGGTCTTTACGTCTCCTTGTCAATCAGAACAAGGATTGTTGTCTGTTTTATTTATTTTTTTAGACATTGGAAACATCCTGTTGCATTGGAGCTTTCCCTGTTCAGCATTTAGAGATATGAAGCATTGTTTCCAAATCACGCTGTAATGTTGACCAGAAAATAATTGTTTTGTTATGCTTTTCTTCCATGGCTCTGTTAGTTCAGAATGCCAAATTCAGCTTAAAATTCAATTTTATATAAACACCTCTGTCTATCAATATACCACAGAAAACCAGCTCATGAGCTCAGTTGTGCCGAGGCTCAGCCGAGGCTCAGCCGAGGCTCTAGCCCCAGCCGTCTTCTTGCAGTGAATCTGACCTTAGGAGAAGTACTAACACAGGCTTAAGACCCAAGAAGAAAGGAGACTGCTGCCTGTCACCGTGACATTTTTAAAGCATCATTTTGAAAGCTCCTCATCTGACATTAACTTTTGTAAGCATGTGAATTTTAATAGGATGGGGCAGCTCTGAAAGGTGCCATGCCCGATGCAGCTGACACCGAGTGTTTTCGGAGACGTCAACTGGCAGATGGAGTTTTCATCCCGCGCGCTGGCAGCTGGCAGCTGAGGAAGCCCAGCGGGTTGTTCACTAACATCCCTCTCTCCTTGCCCTCGGCACACAGGTGAAAGCTCTTCTGGAGGAGATGCTGGAGAAACTGATGGACGAGTTTAACATTGCAGAACTGATGGCAAAGGTGGAGGAGAGGACGCCGTACGTTGTGGTTGCCTTCCAGGAATGTGAGCGCATGAACATCCTCACCAGTGAAATCAAGCGCTCTCTCAAGGAACTGGAGCTGGGGCTGAAGGTAGGAGCTCTGGATGCTTGCGACTGCAGCGTCCTAAAATCTTGATGAATGGAAAAAGTGCTCAGGGAATAGAATCAGAGAATCAGACAATCATAGAACAGTTTGGGTCGGAAGGGACCTTTCAAGGCCATCTAGTCTAACCCCCTGCCATGAGCAGGGACATCCTCAACTAGATCAGGTTGCCCAGAGCCCCGTCCAGTCTGACCTGGAATGTTTCCAGGGATGGGGCACCTCCCACCTCTCTGGGCAACCTGTGCCAGGGCCTCACCACCCTCAGCGTGAAAAACTTCTTCTTTATGTCCAGTCTAATAGACCTAACAGACGGGGTCATGCTCTGTGTTCAGCACTGCTGGCTGCAAAACCAACCTGACTCCGTGGGGAAGGGCTCACAGATGGATTTCAAATGGCACATTGTCCGCAGGCCGTGAGCGCAGGCCCTGGGAGAGGTTAGAGACACACGTAGCAATGACTGCTTGTGGGAACAGAGCCCAAGCACTCCTGTCCACCCAAAACTGTAGCACAGCAACAACAGGTCACTCAGAAATTGAGACGTGGCCTATTTAAAGGTAAGCCAAAAAATCACACCCTTTCACAAAATGCCCATTTACTGCGGGAAACTCGTAACAAAGTGTCACTAAAGGCACAAGCTGAGCTGAAATCAAAGGCAGGATTGGTCATGTGTAAGGACATAAAATGTTCAGAACTGTAAGAGAAAAAGCCTAAAAACTCCCCTTGCTGGGTATGAAGCATTTGCTAACGGAGGAGGGTCAGGAGCAGACCTTCCCTCTGGAGATACTGTCCATGACTGCTCCACTCACAGCTGCTTCTCCACCCTGGTACGAAACCAGACTCTGCCCCAGGAAGGCGATGTCTGTGTCCCTCTAGGTGGTGGCTTTGGCCATTGCTTATGGAGGACAGTGAGGGGCTCCGGGGCTGTCAGGACACGCCAGGTTGGATGCACGTTTCTGGCTTCAGCAGGATGTGCAAGAGGGCTGTGCTTTGAGGCTGCATCTGCTGGTGGGGAAGTCGTCTGCTGAATCCTCCCCCGGGGAATTGGTGGGACAAGGCATAAAAGGCTACTGGCTGCCTTTTACACCAGCACAGAGCAGACTGCAAGTGGGCGAGGACGTGCCTGGCCAGCCCTGGTGCCCTGTAGCAACATTTCCCCTTCACCTTGCCATCTCAAAAGACGCTTCCCCATAGCCACGTGCTGTACAGCTCTCGGAACGGCCCCAGCGCAGCAGAGGAATGCTGCCCGGAGCTTGCAGCACAAATCTGGTGGCTTCAGCGCTACCCTGATGCCTTCCCTGCGTCATCGACACACAGTTTCTCCCTGGATGCTTTCCCGGTGTGAGGCAGCAACTAAGGACATCAGTCCCTGGGCATTCCCTGGTCCATCATTTCCCAAATGGCAGTTTGTCATCCCATTTTGCCAAAACGCTCAACGTGCAAAAATCCTGTGCCTAGCATGGAACCACGGCACTTGAAGGAACTGCAGCTACTTTGTATGGCCCCATTAGCAGAACGAGCTGGCAGGTGAGCCGGGAGGACCTGTCTGGAGACTGAACGACAGCCCCCAGCCCTCTCCTGAGGGCAGCTTTGAAGGGAGACCTTCCAAGGACGGGTCTGCAGCACGCACGCAGAGGTGCTAGGCTGGCTCTGGGCTTTCAGGTGGCTGCAGCTCCGCGGGGACGGGACGAGGCTGGCTGTAAAGCCCAGCTGTGTTGAGCTGTGCCTTGCGAACCCAGCAGCTTGGCTCCGTGCTCGCTCAGGCGTTTCTGCATTGCGTTCAGTGCTGATGCGTATTGTCTTGATTAAAGAGAGAGACATATCATATACACTTCGTGGTGGCCCAGTGTGTGCAATCCATTTTAAAATAGACTGATATTTATGTAGTCAATTATTATAAACAGATTTCCTTTACTTTCTAGCATAAGGCCGTGGAATTGAAAATTCTGTTTCCTGAGACAGGTAAACAGAAGTGATTTAATGTTTCAATCCTGGAGCACCAAACGAGATATGATTGTAACTAGGACAATGTGTAGCAATTAGATTTAATGTGGAGAAGAATAAGCTATTTAATATTGGTAGGGGGAATACGTGGATATATGGGTTTAAATAAACCACAGACAAAATAAATCGCAGAAATCGGGCAATGATAGAGGGTGCAAATTTCTCCCCAAAACCCTGCCACAAATCATAGCCGGGACGTGGGATGGTACCTGCAGAAATGACTACGTAGGGTGGTCCCAGCAGCCTCGGTACCTACAGTGTGATTCAGAGACACCACAGGGCCAGGACTCAAGGACTGCTCAAGAGCAGACGAGCAGCAGTATCTATTCGTGTTATCATTTCTTCATCTTGTGTATGCTGAAGAGACAAATCCGAAGGGTCCGAGATACCACCAGTGGGCAATTCTGTGCCTGCAAGCAAAGGTTGCACGTGGGTCCCTGAAGAGCTGAGTTAGACGTCATGCATGATCTGGCATCCCCCACCGGCCCCGTCCTGTGCCTTGGGTACCACGTAACGACCAGGGGATGCTTGGCCCTGCCGTTGGCTCTTTCTGGCGGCAGTTCCGCTGCCCTGACTCGACAGCGAGGCCTCACACTCACTCAGGGAGAGAAATCGTTCTTTAATTGTTCCTTCTGAGAGCAGCTCCTGGGAGAGCTGTTAATGCACGTTAATCTCTGGGCTTGGGTATCTTCACTGACAGCACTCAGAGGAGGAGAGTTTACATAACAGGAACCACAGAGCTCAGAAGAGAATAAATAAAACACAGAGGAAGCAAGTCTTATTGTCTTTAACTGACTATCTGCTAAAAGGGGGCGATTTGGAAATGTCATGCCTAATTTGAATTTTTGAATAATTCATTGTGTCTGTGTAGCGGAAAGTGATTGTTTGGTCCAAAAATAGGAGACATCCCATTAAGAGGAAGAGAAATTGCAATAGACTGGTGGCCATCAAAAATAACTGGCATGTTGCATTTCTAAGCCCTTTGTTCTGGATGACTTCGGTGGGACCAGAGGCTGGGCTGAAACACTTGCATGTTAATGTTGTACCCGGTGTAATTTTTGCAATCAGATTTTCTATTTTTCAAGGATAAGCCTCCAAAATGAGGATAATAAATATTATAAAAGAATGAAGTAGGACCAAATTTTGTAAGGTTAGCTGGATATTTCACTGTATCAAGTGAAAATAACCTTAACTGGGAAAACAATTTGTGACAATAGTCTACTCATCTTGAGGGAATGTCTGCAGGCTGATTAGGATTTCCTTCAAGGGTGTCTTTAATGAAAATTACTCTTAGCATTCTGGAAAAAAAAAAAAGTAACTTGAATCATTCTGGATGCACTTTAGTATTCAGCATCTGAAATGCAAATTTATGCATAATTGTGTTTGGACAACTATATGAAATAGCTGCTATAGATGCTTTGAACCCTCACAGGAGATTCCAACAAGTATGCTTGAGTGCGCAGGCTTTAAAAATTGGTTTTCTTAAGCCTTCCCAAGAATTACATTTGCTAATTCATTTGTTTCCTGAAAGTAAAACTAGACAGGATATATGATCATGAGGGTGATGCCTTTAAATCAACTTGATTGCTTGCACACGTTTTGCAATATTTTTACCCACTTTACAACCTTTCCAGGAGCGCAAAATACTTCTGACGGTTGCTATTAGGAGGCCCTGTGCTTCTCAGGGTCCTGCTGCGACCAGTGCAGTACTTTGTCCTCAGTGGTTTTTTCCTTCCTGCATGGTCTTGCCACGGCTTTAGCCAGAGACCAGCCTGTCGAATAGGTCCTCTCAGGGTCTAAGTTCTCCTGGGATGGGAGAGCACAGAATCACAGAACGGTGGGGGTTGGCAGGGCCCTCTGGAGACCACCCAGCCCAACCCCTGCCAGAGCAGGGTCACCCAGCGCAGGCTGCACAGGGCTGCGTCCAGGCGGGTTGGAATCTCTCCAGAGAAGGAGACTCCACACCCTCCCTGGGCAGCCTGTGCCAGGGCTCTGGCACCTCACAGCGAAGAAGTTTTTCCTCCTGTTCAGGCGGAACTTCCCGTGTTCCAGTTTGTGCCCGTTGCCCCTTGTCCTGTCGCTGGGCACCACTGAGAAGAGTCTGGCCCCGTCCTCTTGACACCCGCCCTTGAGATATTGATAAGCGTTGGTGAGGTCCCCTCTCAGTCTCCGCTTCCTCAGGCTGAACAGCCCCAGCTCCCTCAGCCTTTCCCCACAGGAGAGATGCTCCAGGCCCTCAGCATCTCTGTACCCTCCGCTGGACTCTCTCCAGTAGCTCCTCGTCTCTCTTGAACTGGGGAGCCCAGAACTGGACGCAGGACTCCAGATGGGGCCTCACCAGGGCAGAGCAGAGTGGGAGGAGAACCTCCCTTGACCTGCTGGCCACACTCTTCCTCATGCACCCCAGGATGCCGTTGGCCTTCCTGGCCCAAGGGCACGTTGCTGGCTCGTGGGGAATTTGTCACCCACCAGGACTCCCAGGTTCTTCTCCATAGAGCTGCTCTCCAGGAGGTCACCCCCAACCTGTGCCGGTGCAGGGGGTTGTTCCTCCCCAGGGGCAGGACCCTGCACTTGCCTGTGTTGAACCTCATGAGGTTCCTCTCCGCCCAACGCTCCAGCCTGTCCAGGTCTTGCTGAATGGCAGCGCAGCCTCTGGGGTATCAGCCACTCCTCCCAGTTTCGTGTCATCAGCAAACTTGCTGAGGGTGCGCTCTGTCCCTTCATCCAGGTCGTTGATGAGTAAATTGAACAAGACTGGCCCCAGTACTGACCCCTGGGGACACCAGTAGCCACAGGCCTCCAACTAGACCCTGCACCGCTGATCACAACGCTCTGAGCTCTGCCATTCAGCCACTTCTCAACCCACCTCACCGTCCACTCGTCTGACCCACACTTCCTGAGCTGACCTATGAGGATATTGTGGGAGACAGTGTCAAATGCCTTGCTGAAGTCCAGGTAGACAACATCCACCACTCTCCCCTCATCCACCCAGCCAGATGATGAGCCAAGTGATATGAATGAAGGAGCCACAATGATACTTCAGAGGTTGTGTGCCGACAGAAGTTACTAAACAGCAAAGCCATGGCAACTGCCCCCGATGCGGTCAAATCCTTTTGGCAGCCTTGGGAAGCTCATTGCCAGCCCCTCTGATTAGATGCCCCAAGATTTTCTGCTGTGTGAGCTTTAATTGTGGGTCAGTAAATTGTCTTAAAGTGTGTTATAGATAAAGTGAAGCAACGCAGGTGCCCAAGAGGAAATGCCCAGGGCATGCACTGCCTTTGTATTTCTTTGTCACCTCATGGCAAACACCGAAATGAGACATCTTTCATTTGTGTTTGACCCTTGTGCTTGGAACTACCCAGGACTTTAAAGACCTTTTGCCAGGTAACCCATCATTTTGAGATTCCCTACAAATGTAAAATCATTGAACAGAAATAATGAGATGATTTACCGGCAAAGACTTGCCTGGTCCCTGCTCATACGAAATGACAGAAGGTGATGTGTACTTTGAAAGGTGGTTACAGTTCCTCATGTTTTAGGACTAATTGCAAATAGTCCTGCTTCCACCTTTTCATTTAACCTTATTTGTTGCTTTTAGCTTCAAGAGTGTTAAAACAAAGACCATCTTAAAACCTTTGTACGCATGATTTTCTCTACCCACCAGAAATCTGTTCTCCATGGGGAAACCCAGCAGGTTCAGATACTTGCTGCCTTTAAAAGCTTACTGCTTTTAACAAGTCCTCTTTGGAGCAGAGGTTTAATAATGCCTTGTAGCAGCCCATCCTGTTGAGAGACGAGCATTTCCCAGGGAGGGGATTTCTGCGTGGGAAACCGCAGTCTCTGGGGGGGGCAACTCTGAATGGAGACCCCAGGGCGGCAGCGGCTTCCAGGCATGGGGCAGGACAAAAGTGCTCCCAGCTCCAATTTGAGTTGGTGGATGCTGGGGAGACACATCCCCTTGAAGTACTGCCCTTGCTGATTGCCAGACAAAATGAATTTTATTGTGGAGGTTTAGAAACTTTCACAGGAACAAAACAAAACATTAAAAAAAAGAAAAAAGAAAGCTAAGGGTTGTAAGTCAAGTGCTAAAAAGCCCGAAGTTCTAGAGCGGACGTTTCCAGTGCCTGAACTCAGCTGACACCCTTCCTCCCGTTGGCCAGACACGGTGTGTGGGGCAGATGTGTGCTCAAGCCGTGTTTAAGGTCCTCCAGCAGCTCTGAGTGTTGCGTTTGCAACAGCGTGCTTAGCCCAGAGGATTTCTGTTCTGACGACGAGTTGTCTTCCAAGCTCAGAGTCTCTGCTCTCTTTGCAATGGGCCTCCTGTGAGGAGATGCCTGCTAACCCCAGGGCGCCGGCACGCTTGTTGGCCCCAAGTCTTGATCACTCAGCACTGAGCCCGCTTCCACTTGTTAGTGCCAGCTGCAGCATGGGCCATCGACAAGGGCCCTTGTTGCTGCTCCCCCATGGTCCGGTGGGCATCTAGCTGTGATCTTGTCCCACCGTAGCCTGTCAGTGTGATCTGCAGATGGGAGCTCTGCGGGGCACAGTCAGCATAGGAATCAAGTGCAAAGATTTTTAACTGCTGGACTCTGACAAGCATTGCTAAGGATGTGTTGGGGTTGCTTTAAGTGGATTTCAACTTTTGCTAAAGCTTCATAGATTTTTGTGGCCCCAGTAAAGGGCACCTCTGCTGACCTCATGGCTGGAGGCACTGAAGTCCTCTGAAAGAACAGTTGGAATTTTTTAATGTGAATAGACTGACCCAATTCCCTCGCCCTTGTTCTCAGCAATGGCTCAACTGATTTCTGTTGATCTTCCCAAAAACACGCAGCCTGAGGCAAAGAGAAATTGTAAGTCAGATAAATTTTGGCAAAATGATAAGGGGACAAAAGGAAGTGTTTATAATGGAAACCAGTGATCAACATTAACTATAAGTCTCCGAACTGCCATGTGTTGTACCCTTCTAGCTCAGCACGGGGCAAGCAAAGATTTAAATTGTGAAGGTAGAATCTGAGCCTGCATTTGCAAGTTTTTGTCTTTGCAGACTTCTTGGCTTGAGTGAGTGACACAGAATCACAGATTAGTTGTTCTGGAGATCGTCTAGTCCAACCCCGTGTTCAAAGCAGGGTCAGGTAGACCAGGTTGCACAGGACCATGCCCTGCTGGGTTTTGAAAATTTCCAAGGATGGAGACTCCGCAGCCTCTCTGGGTAACCCGTTCCAGTGCCCAACCACCCTCACAGCAAAAGAGTTTGTACTTGGATTTCAATGGAACGTCCTGTATTTCAGCTTCTTCCCATTGCCTCTTGTCCTGTCACTGGACACCGTTGAGACGAGCCTGGCTCCCTCTTCTGTCCTTCCTACCGTCTGACATTTACAGGTGTTGAAAAGATCCCCCCTGAGCCATTTCTTCCTGAGGCGAAACAGCCCCAGCACTGGACCCAGCATGCCAGATGCGGCCTCACCAGTGCTGAGCAGAGCGCTGCCATTAACCTGACGGCAATGCTCCTCCTAATGCAGCCCGGGACGCTGGTGGCCTTTGCGGCAGGGACACATTGCTGACTCGTGGTCAGCTTGTTGTCCACCAGGACTCCCAGGTCCTTTCCTGCAACTGCTTTCCAGGCAGCGGGTCCGCAGTGGGTCCTGGTGCATGGGGTTGTTCCTCTTCAGGCGCGAGACTCAGCATTTCCCTCTGCTGAACTTCATGAGGTTCCTCTCAGCTCAACTCTCCAGCCTGTCCAGGTCCCTCTGAACGGCAGCACACCCATCTTTGGGTATCACTGGTGGCCCTGTGGAAGAGTGTAAGGGGGTAATAGTCTGAGGGCTGGACAAACCTCAGCAGTCTTTCCAGTGTCCTGGATCCAAGCTCCCAGCATGCAGTAAATGTCCCCAGAGAGCAAGACAGGTTGGCAGATGGGGGCCTCCCTCCTCTGCCGCAGGGAGTCACCTACTGCTGTCCCTCACTGATTTCTCCTGTGCTGCTGCATGGCTCAGGCTCCATCAGCATGGATGCTTTGATGGACAGAGCTCCCAACCCCTCATCTCCTCCCTGGGCACTGAACCTATTCTGTAGCTGCAGATCTGCAGGGGGAACAGAAGCCTTGCTCCTGTTGCTGGAAGTCACAGGCTTCCAACCTTCGCCATCATGGGAATCTCCACTTCCCAAGAAGGTAGGCACAGACTCTGCCTGCCTTCCTTCGATGCTGTTGGGAGTTGAGGCTCCTCTTGTATCTGCAGGGTTTCAGAGAAGATCCAGTTGATCTCTGATGCTAAACCGCTTGCTGACCTCCTCCTGCAGATCCTTTGCTTGCTGGCACAGGTCCTCCACCACTGCACGTCTCCTACAGTCAAGGAGACTGTCTCCCAGGCTCGGTGAGAGTCTCCAGGCACTGCCTGCAGTCCCAGACATGGTGAACTGCAGCCTCCATCAGGAGCTTGGTCTGAGCTGAGGCCTCTGCTGTGCCAGGGACAGTTGGTGGTGGGGACAATGCCCCATGACATGTCACCACCATTGCTAAGCAGGTGTACGCTGCCCTCGGCAGTTTGTGAGCCCTGTCTGTGTGCCCCTTTGTGCAACCTGCTGCAAACTGCTGCATCTCTTAATGGCCTCTCTTAGTTAGCCTTTGAGCGTTGGAACCATCCAGGCATCTCTCACTTACATTTAATGTAATTTCAGCTGGATACAGCAGGAATTTTCTTAATTTTAGACTAGCAGACACTGGGGACCCTCTGCAGAGTGCCAGAATTTCAAGAGGGATGCTGTTATTGCTGTGCAGAAGCCCTTTTTGGCCATGCAGTGATGTTCCAGCTCTTCTGCCTGGATGAAACTGATACAGGTTTCTAAAAGCTTTAAAAACAATTAATTGCTGGATAAAAGAAAAGCCAGACCTCTCTCTGTATCTCAACTGGCTGAATCAGATCTTAATTTGTTGTGTGTTTCCCTGCTGTGAAAGAAACTGTGATTACATTTGCAGACAACATGGGAAGTCAAAAAGAGACTGCAAAGTAATAGAGGAGGAGGGGAGTGAGGGACAGTGGGGGAGAGGAGAGGGACAGGACTTGAGGTAACAAACATTTGGACAGCTTAGGAGGAGATCATCAGAGACTCCAGCACCCTCCTGGCAGCGTGAGTGAGAACAGCTTTGCACCTCTGCAAATCTGCCCTGCAAAGGTCTTTGGTCAATGAGAGAAAACAGAAACAACACAACTGAGGGACACTCATGCTCGCTATGACTTTATTACACAACTTTTCCTCCAAGTAGTATTTTTATGGTAGGGAAGGTGAGGATGCAGGAATATGCAACAGAAGGCGCACATGAAAACCCAGAACTCATGAAGAAATGTGCATGAATATGTGACCACTCGTGACTGTGTAGGGTGTCATGCTCTTCCGCATGTCCTAGCTCAGCTGCTGCCTTCAAGCAGGGGCTTTGTTCAGGTTAAACAGTTGTCAGTGCTAATTCTACTTTTTCTCACTCAGGGGGAACTGACCATGACAAGTGACATGGAGAACTTGCAGAATGCCCTCTTCTTGGACACAGTGCCGGAGTCCTGGATAAAGAGGGCTTACCCTTCCACAGCCAGCCTGGGCACATGGTTTGCTGACCTCCTCACTCGCATCAAGGAGCTGGAGGCCTGGACAGGAGACTTTTCCTTGCCCTCCACAGTGTGGCTTGCTGGGTTCTTCAATCCCCAGTCTTTCCTGACAGCCATCATGCAGTCCACAGCCCGAAAGAACCAGTGGCCTTTGGACAAGATGACCTTGCAGTGCGATGTGACAAAAAAGAACAGAGAAGATTTTGCCAGTCCTCCTCGGGAAGGGGCGTATGTCCACGGTTTGTTCATGGAGGGTGCGCGCTGGGATGCACAGGTGAGCTCACCAAGGCTCTCGTGTTGAGAGAGAAGCCATCGGGGGATGTTATGCCCCTATTGCTTGGTGCTGGACTCTGGGAATCTTCTCAGCCCAGATAGGCGCTCATCTAAAATAGTCATGTGAGCTGCCTCTTCGGGAATGGGAAAGATGTGAAAGATGGGCCTCTCCTCTGCAGCCTCGAGTGGGTGTCCGAGGCGGTCAGATGAATCACCCCTTGGAGGTGCCTGTTTCATGGCTGAGTTCAGGGTGGCCAACTTGGGCTGATACATCCAGTTTTTACAAGGTGAATCTCAGCCTCAGTGTACTTTGACTAAACTGTGGTCAGTACTCGTGGTGTTACTACAGAGAGAGATCATGGGGTCCCCTCAGGGCTGTATTGTCCCTGCACCTTCGCAGGGTTGCGATTTCACTGCTGCCTCCAAACGTGACGTGCCAGACTTCTGCAGTGTCATTACTCTTGTTGCCTCTTCAGCAGCAGTGGGGAGAAAGGAGAGGACTCTGTTTTCCTACACGTCCCCAGAGCTGAAGGGGTGGGATGTGCCAAATCCAGACCACTGTCCTTCTAACTGTTGGGTGCTGCAAGATGTCATCTGCATAGATAGGGCTTGTGACCAAAAATTAATCACATCCTTTAGCCATCCCCTTAGGGTGGCAAATAAAGCTCTCACCGAGGTCTAACCGGTATGGTCAATGCGGACCCAGTCTGACGGCTCAGCATGGGGTGGGTGGGAGGTACGCTGATCCTGGACAAACAGACAGTATGGGGGGCCCTTGCTCTTCTTCTTTCCCCTTCTGGATGTGGCCCAATACCTTGCAGTTGTAGCAGGGCAGCCAAGGTGAGAACCATACCCTCCAACTGGGCAGTCAAAGGGAAACGTGTACACGCGCTGTGTCCTGCCCGTATAGCTGCCAGCGCTCCTCTTGCAGTGCACCGCTCGGAGCCGCACCCCGGAGGAGCACAATTGTCCCTGTCATTCCTTCTGACAGTTGTCAGCTGTTAGGAGTGCAGTCTGCAGAGCGAGAGCCGTTAGGCTGACAAATCCCCACTGGGCTTGGTCCTCCGAGTTGCCTGGCCTGTGGCACGTGGCTCCCAATCTGTGCTGCGTGTGAGAATGAAGTGACAGTGATTCATGCGGTTCTTACACTGGGCAGTGAGTGCGATGCTCCTGCTGCCAGTGATCTGTGCGAGAGTGAAGGCTGATCAAAGTGGGTCACCCAGAACTTACTTATCTGTATCAACTTTACCCCCTCGCAGGAAGAGACTTTTATTTCAGAGGCAGATCATTAGAGTCTTAACCTTGAAGATCCTCCTTTATCTGTTGTGGGGCTTGGTGGTAGGATGCTGAGGAGAGAGGCCATGCCTGTTACAGACCATATCCCAGCCTGACCTTGCAATTCAGATCTAATACTCTCCACTTATTTTTCTGCTCCCTCTCTGAAATAGTTTTCCATGAAGGATAGGAAATTAGGCAAAGCTTTGAACTCACCGACTGATGGCATCCAGTGCATTTTATCACAAGTCCTTGGGAAGGTCAAGGCTCCATTTTCTCTCTGGAACTGGGTTGACGTGCGCATTGGGTCTGGAAAGCCACAGGCAGCCAGGGACATTGGCAAAGGCTCTGTCAGAAGGTTGCAGTCAAGGTCTCACGTGGGTATAAGGTCAGATCTCCTGCCTCGCTGGTTTTGGCTCTGCTCGTAGCAGAAGTCGCAGTAGCAGAACAGAGACCAGCCCCGTCCATTTCCCAAGCCCTGGTCCTGCAGTTCCCTGCCTATTCCCTTGTCTAAGCCGTTGGCATGGCTGCCATACAAACCCCTTGCAGCTCTTGGAGACCACAAGCCCTTACTGCAGCGAGAACTGGATCTCAGCCACCCTCAAAACCTGACGTTTTAAGCTGATACAAATCAGCTGGACACAACAGTACAGAGAAAGTTTAAGAACATTCCTGGTCTTGCACACTGAATACTCCATTAAAAACAGATTCCAATGACTGCTGTTATATTTTCCTTTACCATCATTACCACCATTACTAGAAAGCATAATGGTGAAAATGGCTGAGTTCTGCCCAGGTTTTACCCGTCCCCAGGAGGTGATGGAGGTGAAGAGTGAGAAGTGTTGGTGGTCCAAAGCCAGAAACCTTTTGGGAAACGCATGGCTTCTCCCCCTGCCTCCCTTCAATAACTTGTATGGGTGATTGCATTCAGCAATGACGTTTGTCTTCAGAGACCATCCAGACTTTAGTAAATGTGTTTTTCTGGTTACATGTTCCTTGTGATTGAAAGATACTGAGCTATTACTTTTATAGAACCATTCATAATCTCTGGGTATATCATGCTTCAATTTACTTCAGAAAGGAAAAGAATATTTTCATATGTGGCTCACGCTGAAATATCATTTCCACCTAGTGGAACTATTTGTTTTACCTGTAATCCAGTGAGCACCAGTATATATTAATGGATGCAGCATTTTTAAAACAGGTGCACAGTTCTTTTGGGTTGTATACTCCTGTCAAATTAATCCTCTGATAAGAACAGCAGGTCATGTTTAGAAGAACTCCCCTGGGGAACACCTCCACTTTTAAAAGAATATTTCACATTTAGATTGTGCCTCCAAAAAAGAAAAAAGTCCCTCTATGTTCTGCTACTCACATTTTTCTATTTATTTAAACATTTATGTTTGCCCTTGGGTGTCTTAAATTTATAAAACATTCATTACAAAACAGCAGGCAGCTATTAGATGAAATGAAACCAAGCAGGTTATTTCGGGTCCAAATGATCTGTTGCTGTAGCACTGTTAAAGTCAGTGGGACTCAGTGGGAGATGGTTTGACTGCTGACACCATGAGACATTTTATCCCAAGCCCTGGGAGATGACTCCTGGCTTTCGTGCTCCCAGCAATGGCGGGTTTGGTGCCAAGTATGTGCCCTGCTCATACCCTGCTCACCAAGGGCACTGGAGCAAGGCAGGACAAGGGGAGTGGTGGTTCAAGCAGCTCGATACCTTTGGGAACAGTTGCACACCACTCGTTTTTATCCGAGATGCTCCCAGCAGCGGGTGCAGATGAAAACAACAGCAGTGTGCAACCCAGCCCTGGCACAGCCCAGCTCTGGTGCTACAGTCCCAAACACCACAGCTTGCCGTGTTCTTCTGCCGAGGCACCACGTGCATCAAATCTCACGCATCAGAGATTGAAATGTTTCCCGGAGGGGTGAGCTGGGACATCACACGAAGCCTTTTCCTGCAGAAGTCAGCTGTCAGTAATGCCCATGTATTTGTGAGCTATGAGAGTGAGAGCAGGACGTGGCTCAAGCTGAGGTCTCCAGTGATAAACTTACAATGCAGCCAGGGAGGGGACACTTGCAAATTGTGCTGTGAACAGACAGTCTCTTATTTATGGTTGTTCCGAAGAATTGCTAACTTGGCAAACCCTTTTCCATCTGTATCTCAACTCTTAAACTACTCAGTGATAAAAATTCCTCTCTCGTTTGGCTCTACTGGACGGCACATCATGAGGTCTCCTTCACTGTGTGCTCCATGGATGGCTCTTTTTCTCGTTCCCCATGTCCAGTTGAAGCCACTAACCCCAGCAATCTCTGGACCACCTTGGAGTGATGCTCCCCACCGTCTCCGCTGCCGGTCGGATCACGTCTGCAAACAGAGGCAGCTCTATCTGAAAGACAACCAAGCCGTGCTGAAGGTCTTTAAGCCAAGTGCCCCTAAATCCGCTGTGGGGCAGGTGCTCCTGTGCTAGCAACGCCTCAAAATGCGGTTGAGTGGGAAGAAGTATTGGCTTACAGCAGATCTATTTGGGGCCATCTATTAGCAGCCCTGGCTTGTGACAGCTCTTCTGTGTCCTTGGACCCATCGGTATGTGGCAGCGTAATAGGTCCACTCTTCAAACGGCCTGTTGAGAAGCCAGGACAAGCAGAAGGGAAGACTTCGTTAGGACCTGAGGCCTGAGCTCTCTAGGCACAGAACAGCGGCTCTTCGCCAGGTGTGCTGGGCCAGTAGTCAGGGAAAATTGCTTTCGGAGTAGAATTAATTTCTGATGATGAGAGCGATAAAAAATGCAAATGCAAATCAGCCCAGACATAACACAATGATATGTTCCACAGAGAGACCTCAGGAAGATTTCAACTCTTGTTAACCCAGAAATAGGTAGAATATATCTTGGAAATTTGATTTGAAGAATTGTCAGCAGTAAAAAAAGAGATCTGATCAAAATCCAGCCTCAGAAATGAAAGATGTGGATTTAAAAAGAGTGCATAATAATACTTGATAAATAGCTTCTTTGCAAAGTATTATAAGAATTATTTAATGTTTGTTCAGCACGTTGGAAATATGAAATCCTAAATCAGCATTGGATTTATCACAGCTTAGCATAACAGATGGCATTAGTACAATTAAACCGAGGTGTGTCACAAGAGGGATTATTTTTCTTCACTCATTTGCAGAACTAAATAAACTACTAGAGAGGTTGAATCTCATCCCACGAGTCTGATCTAAGAGCATTTGAAATAATAATGATATGTGAAGGTAAGCTGCAGTGAGAGGCAGTTTCTTTAGCACTGAGAAGGTTTATTTCCGTTTCTGTATTTGTTTTCATTTGGTCTCTCTAGCTTCCATTAAGCAATTTTGCAGGCTTTCCTGGAAATTGATTGATGTGTAGGGCATTTTATTGTCAGAAAGAGAAACAGAAGTTGCCAGAGAGGCCCAAGTTAGAGAAACAAGCCGCTGCTTTCATGCCCTGACAGCCTACCAGCCTTCTCCTGGGTCAGGCCGCCTGCTGAGCCAGAGCATCGCTTTGAAGAGCGTAAGGTGGACTTGTTATTTAATGGTAATATTCCCTCAGGAACAGTCCTTCTGAATGCCCCTTGTTGGTGTGAGCACCCGTGAGAGTGGAAACAAGCCTGTGGTGCCTTTTGGGGCCACACGAAACACGGAGTGCATTCATTGCACAGCCATGTGTATCCCTGGTCGTGCTCAAATTTTGGTGGTGTGGTAGGAGACTCACTTGGTGCCTTTTTAGACTCTTCTCAAGTGAGCGTTGTTCTTCATCCTCAGCCCTGTTCAGATGTCCACAACTGGTCCTAGCACAAGCAACGCTTCCCACGAGGTGGTTCTGGTCTGGCAAAACCTTGACTAAGAGCAGCACGAGGATGATGTGTCTGGATATAGCCCGGAACATTGTTCCCCTGCAAAGTCCAGCTCAGGTGTGCGTGGGTTTGGGCATCTGGTGAGAGCAAGCATCTGTATGTGCCCCTTGGAATAAGCGACACTTGAGGGAGGCTTCTGATGAAACAGGATAGGTGTTTGGTCCAGACCCTCCTTACCTCAGACTCATCCAGCCCCTTGATCTCAGGAAAGGTGCTTGCACGTGCCCAGCAAGTCCGGCCTGTATAAACGTCACAGAGGATCATGCGTGTTGGGGTACAACTGATGGATATCTTGGAAAGCTAACTAAGACTTTGTCTTCTTTCCTTTGTAGACCGGGATAATCACAGATGCCAGGCTCAAGGAACTAACCCCGGCCATGCCTGTCATTTTCATCAAAGCCATTCCTGCTGACAAACAAGACATCCGTAGCATGTACCCGTGTCCTGTATACAAGACGCGCCAAAGAGGGCCAACTTATGTGTGGACTTTTAACCTTAAAACTAGAGAAAATCCTTCCAAGTGGGTGCTTGCGGGTGTGGCGTTGCTGCTACAGATCTAGGCTCACCAGCAGAGCCCCTCATTTGCAAATCCCTAACGATGTCTTTCTCAGACAATTAAAAAAATACTACCCTGAGACTGAAGCCAAGCTCCATCTCTGTGGGCACTGGGCACGTAGCCCAAATAAAGCCTGCAAGGAGGGGACAGAGGTGCAGCAGGATGCACGGACCAGAGCCTTGGCTGCTGCGAATCAATGTCCTGTAATTCCTGCACTGGAGCACTGGCAGATCCCAACCCTCAACCAGAGCTTCCACACCCAGAAGTTCAGATCCGAATTTAATGCTTATTTCTCTTTTGTGATTCAAAGTAGTTTTAAAAAGTCAGTGGCCTTCTCCAGTATCCTTAGATAGTTCAGTGACCTGTGAAATCCTTTAGACCTGGTTCTTTTCTATGTATGAGTATTTCTTTGTCGTATGTGTAATGTCAAAAGTTGGGGGACTGGCAGGTGGTGTGGGTATGAACTGTTTCTTGCTAATATTCCTGTAAATTTTAGAAACAGCAAAAAATAGTGTTAATATCCAATATGCTTAATGTAATCAACAGTAAAAATACAGCACAGGGATTATTTAAGAAGAATATTTCATAATGATAGAAATTTACTAATAAAAATAATTATTCCTAGACTAGTCTCTACAAATTGCCTGAAGGCCTGCATCCCACGCTTACGCACTGTGTGGAGAGTGCATGCCGGGTCAGCGGGACGAACGCGGCCGTTTGGACAGTTGCACTTATAATGACGAATGCAGCGGGTGAGAACTGGTGCGTTTCTGGAGCAGAAAGCCCAGAGAGGGATGACTGGGTGTGCGTTATCTTAATGGGCCAGAGACACAGAGCACTGCTCTGGACTGCAGAAGCCGAGCACTGGGAGCTAGGAAATGTGACAAGTAAGGTTGCCCGGAGAAATGGAGCTGTGCCGTGCTCTCCGTGCCGTCTGCAGTGCTTCGTTGCATAGCACAGGACCTTGTCTCTGTCTAATATTCGCTGTTTCTCTTCCTCTTACGGTGCGCAGTATCCTCCTGCCCCTCACCATGCAAGCGGCCATGGGGTTTTCATCTGTGAGGTTCACTGCTGTCTCTGAGCTTGCTGTGGTATCAGCCCGTGTATCAGCAGGGAGGCTGTGTAGGAGGGAAGGGGAAGGTGCAGATGTGCAGAGGATTTGGTGTCAGTGGAATTAGCACTGACGAGCACCCCCAAACTTTCCCACCCTGCCCCAGCGCCAGGTTACAATCTCGGGGCCAGACCCAGGTCTCCAGCAGGGACTGTGACCCTCCTTGGGGAACGCTACTAACCCTGTTACTCAGATGAATCCCCAAAGTCCATGAGCACCTCGACAAATATTGGCTCATCTTGAGAGGTCCCCACTCACTGGAGTTGGCCCTGAGTGGGCTCAGGTGTTTAGCGCCAACTAGGGAAAGGAGAGGATCACCAGCCAACGCTGTTCTCACTGCCTACATGGTGGCATTGAAACTTCCAGAATCCTGTTTCCAGGCAGCCATGGGGTTCATAGGGTGGGAGTTCACAGCCTGGAGAGACTTGCAGGTCTGAGTGAGTCACCTTGAGCTACCCTGATACTCCATTAGAGACTTGGTCCTCCCACCTCATCCTGCCCTGGTTATCAAAGAGGGGTCAGATCCGGCTCTCATTTCCCTGCGCTCACTGTGGAGAAATGGCATGAGTGGCTCAGACCAAGATGTTTAACTTCTAGACTTCTTAAATGAGGTGAGCTGGGCTTGATCAGCCTGCAGTACGGCCACTGCAACCATGGGAGAAGGATCTACCTCCAGGTTAGAAATTTTGCTTCCGCGCTGAGCTTGGAGCTCAGCATCACAAGAGTCCTTGAGCACCAGTACGCAGGAAAGAGCACTGGGTTGGCAGGGGTGGTGCATCCCATGTACCACGTCTTCCGGGTTGCCCAGCAGTGCATCTGCACCTGGGACAAGCAGCAGCAGTACAAGCTGCTCTATTGGCCTGAAATGCAGCTGTGGTGCTTGTGCAGTGCTCGGGATGGTGGAGAGGATCTTGGAAGGAATATGGGTAAGAGGCTCATGTGCAAACCACAAAGGGTATCTGGGGATTACTTGCTGTGTCGCACTGAGCCCACCCTGACCTGCCATATTTCACCAAGCCCACCCTGAAGAGCATTTCGGGAATCCTGTGAAAGGTTCCTCCAAAACCTGGGCCAAGCCCATTGCTGTGTCTCAATGGACAGGAGCCCACCAGCATTACTTGAGAGCTCTACAGAGAAAGCTTTCCAGAGAGGTCTATAAATCCATGTTTTCAACAGACTCTTTTTTCTTCAGCCAGAGCATCCTAAAGAGGCAGGTAAGTATGAAATCCCCTACCAAACAAAAAGCCAAAATCCAGGAAGCGACAGTGCTGATGTCCCCCACTGAGCTCTGCCGTACTCCCTGTGTTGCAGTGCCTGGAAGCACAGGTGTGTTGCATGCCGTGCCCCGAGGAACTTCCAGCAGGCACCACAGTCACCCCTTTTCTGTCACCATATACCACCAGCCTTCCCTGGCCTGCTGGGAAACGCTCCGGTGTTCGGGGCAGCTCTGCACAGCCCTGTGTGCCGTTCGCTTATGGGCAAGGGGGATGTTCACAAGGACTCATCCAGCTTTCTACTAAGCTGAGACTTGGGGAGAGCCCGACGCTGGGAGATGGAGAAAAGTATGATTCAACTCATTGCCAAGGAGCTGATCCACATTTTGATCACCTTTAACCCTTCTCATTTGCATCCTGCCACTCTTGAAGGTCTTGTTGTAGTTAAGGATGTAGTTAGAGCCTTGAAAAGGTAGATGTGTGGACCTGTACTGGTTTTGGTTGGAACAGTTGATTTTCTTCGTAGTAGCTTGTATGGTGCTACGTTTTGGATTTGTGATGGAAACTGTGTTGATAATACAGAGATGTTTTAGTTATTGCTCAATAGTGCTTGTACCACGTCAAGGGTTGTTCTGCTCCTCACCCCACCAGCGAGGAGGCTGGGGGGACACAAGGAGCTGGGAGGGGACACAGCCAGGACAGCTGACCTCAACTGACCCAAGGGATGTCCCACACCATATGACATCATGCTCAGCATATAAAGCTGGGGAAGAAGAAGGAAGTGGGGACATTTGGAGTCATGGCGTTTGTCTTCTCAAGTCACCGTTCCGCGTGATGCAGCCCTGCTGTCCTGGGGATGGCTGCACACCCGCCTGCCCATGGGAAGGGGTGAATGAATCCCTGGTTTTGCTTTGCTTGTGCACGTGGCTTTTGCTTCACCTATTAGACTGTCTTGATCTCAGCCCACGAGTTCTAGCACTTTCACTCTTCCGACTCTCCCCCATCCCACCGGGACGGAGTGCGCAAGTGGATGTGTGGTGCTTGGCTGCCCACCAGGGTTACACCGTGGCCGTGTCTCTGTGGGAGTGTTTGGTTTCTCAGCCTCACATCAAACTGAACAGCTTTATGGGTGGCCTCCGCACACATTGCAGGGGACATGGTCAACTCTCTGCCAGTCCAGCATATCAGCTTTCCGCAGTGTATTGTCCTCCTACCCAGAGCAATGCAGGAGGGTAAAGTCCTCAGACTTTGCAGGAGATCCACAGTAACTCTTGGTCTAAGTAACACAGCAGCTGTCTTCCTGCAGGAATGAGGGGAGGCAAATTCCTTGTCTTTGCAGTCCTGGAGAACAACAACCTTCCGGACCAAGGTAAGGTGGGAAAACTTTCTGGTACGAACTTTGTTTAATTGCCAGGCAGTGTCTCCAAGGCACAGCCCCCAAAAATTAATGATGAAGAAGCTAGTTATGGCTTAGCAAAAGACATTTGCAAATATCTAATGCAAGGGAGAAAGCTGTCTTAAACTTCCTATTTTAAAATGCCTCTTAACCCATAAATGAGGTAGCAGATTCTGTAGACTACCCCACATAACGAGAGTCTGGCTAGAAGAGGTCTGTTAGCTAGGGAAAGCTATGCTATTAAATTAAATCCCTGCCAATTTAAATGAAAACCTCCCAATTAGATAGGTAATGTAAACTGGTCACTTCCCACAGCTTTCCAAAGTTGCGTGCATTAAATTCTCCGCGTATTTCGCCATGCAGGAGGTTAGGTTGCATAACCAGAGCGCTGCTGAATTAAACACATAAAAGCAGGAGCAGAATGTCTAGTAAGTGCATTGTGCTCCAGATAGCGTTGCTGAATTAGTCCTTCTTTGGTATTTCTTCAATGCTTCTTTTCCCACAAGCTTCTCAGTGCTCCCTATGTGGGATTTCCTGCCATTCTGGAGACTGTTACTGTCCTAAACTTCATACTTCTTCTCTTTTAAACCCACCTTCCTTTTTCCAGCGTACCAGGGCCTCTCTCTGCTCAGTGTTGCCCTCCAACGTGCCCCCGTACCCACAGGAAAGGACAAGTTCAGAATTCCCCAGGCACTGCTCGCTCTTTCCAGAGCAACAGCCTCGGCTGTTCTCTTGCCAGCTGAAGAAGAATGGGATGTTGACAACAAAATGGATCCGATTGTTTTATTATATATATCTTCCTGCATAATTCACCAGTTGGGCAGGCAGGGTAGTGGGGAGATATTTATAGATACTAGAAATGTCACCAGGGTGCTCATTCTTCATCCTTTGAAAATCATCACAGGAAAGAGTTGGCTGCAAAATGCTACAAGAGGATAGTGAATAATTTGATGCTTTTGGGGGAGGAAAAAATCTGACAGGCATGAGATTTTTCCAGCCATATCTGCCTAAACCAGGCAATTAAATACAGCTGGCCTGGCTATTCTTTAGCAGCGATGCATTAGTCAAAGGTGAATGTTTTCTGTTCGTGAGCTCTTGGAGATAGCTGCCCACCTGGCACTTCCAGTGCGCACCCTCCTTCCCACTCTTTGCTCTGGTTTGAGTGGAAGGGACGGAGCAGTGAGGAACCCTGTCCCCAAAGCCGGCACAGCCCAATGCAGAGACTCCAGGGCTGGCGGAGCTGCAGCCCTTTGGACGACATCCAAGGCAGAACTGAGGTTGATCTGGAACAGGGCAGGCAGGGCAGGCAGGGCAGGCAGGGCTGGCAGGGCAGACAGGGCTGGCAGGGCTGGCAGGGCAGGCAGGGCTGGCAGGGCAGACAGGGCTGGCAGGGCTGGCAGGGCAGGCAGGGCTGGCAGGGCAGGCAGGGCAGGCAGGGCTGGCAGCTGGGGTAGCCGGGCAGTGCTGTGCAGCTGCGGCAGCAATAGGGCAGGAGGACAGCTCGGGGCAGTTTGGCAGCAGGGGCCCATGTGGTTGCTCATTTTTAGGGAAAGCTGGAGACCCTGTGGAGTGACTTTTCCGCCACTGGGACACGTCTCACGAGGCCAGTGTCCAGGCCCAGCCCTGCGGCTGCTCTCCTGCCTTACAGCACCTTCAGACCTAACCCCTCTCCTTCATCCCAGCTTCAGCACTCACGTCCCCAAGCCTGCTCCAACCCCAACCCTTCCTTCTCCACAAAAGCCAACACTGGCCACAAACTGAGTAAATACAGATTTAAAAAAGCAAGTAAGTGTTTCTGAAGCACAGAAATGTCCCTTGCAAGCTGAGTTTTGCTCCTGAAGGCAGAGGACCCCTGTGGCCATCAGTTCCCTGGTGTTCACACACCACCCTCCAATTAGGGAATTGCTGCCTGGAGGACCTGGGATTTAGCTGGAGGCTGGGGAAAGTGGGAAGTCAGGGGTCCTTATGCAAAAAGTGGCCATGTTTTTTCAGAATGACTTTTCTTTCAGACCAAGATGATCTGTCTCACATTTTATTACTCCCCACCAGCCAGACTGTGTTTGCTGCTGCTCATGTCCTCCCTGAGCACTCACGTAAAAAATGAGGGTGAGCCCCATGTAAACACCCAGGAAAAGGACTCTTTGGCCTTTGCAAAGTGCTGAGTGCCAGCAGGACCCATGCAGCGAGCCAGCCGTGGTGGGGCTGAGGACCCAGGTACTTCATCCTCCAACCACCTGCCACTGGCTATGCTGGAGGTGGCACTTTCTCCTGGGCAGTAAATGTTCAGCCCCTTGCGGCAGGACCCGGTGATTTCAGAGCAGGGTGATGCCACTCGTCCGGTTGAAGGAAGCTGCGTCTTTGTAGGACCTGCAGCAGGTCCGAGCCTGGGGCTATAGCATTTGGCTCGGGCTTGGGCATAGCGCGCTGCAGAGCAAAGCCAAGTGTCCTCCCTCCACAGCTGAAGTCTGAGGCAGTAGATGTGTGTGCAAAGCTGCAGAGTGGGGGGTTTCCAGCTGCAAAGGAGTTACTGCTGGAAACCATATCCGTTTGGGGAAATCACATCTCAACTTTTGCCAAGGACAAATAAGATAAAAACTAGTCCTTTCTGTTTACCTTGTCCCAGCTTTGCCCCTTTTACATCAGCAGGAAGCTTTGAAGGCAAAGTCAGGGCAGACTATCACCCCGTGAGTGCCAGGCTTGCTCGCCAGCTGGAATGTCAGCATGTCACTCGTGTGCCCTGACTTTAGGCACTGGAAAGGTGAGTGTCATCATTTGAGCTGGGCTCTGGACTTACTTTATAGCCAGCAGAAAGAAATGGGCTTGAGCAGTGAGTGATTCACCTGACCCATCTTAGTGGTCTCATGGCGAGATCAGGATCTGCCAAAGTGTCCTGGGACTCTTTGCACATGGAGCCTCGGAGTCACCAGGTCAGAAGGAGCTTTCTTACGCTTACAGTCAAGCCTACGTGTCCCTCGCTTTTGCCCTGTCCCAGGAGTTCAGCCAGCTCCCGCATCCAATGGTTTCAGAGGCAAGGCCAGGTACTGGCTGCCGGGGGAGCCCTGACCGGCTCATCCTCTCTTTGTCTCTGCAGCTGCTGATGCTTCACAGCACCCTGGGGGGCTGCTTTGGGCCTGGCTCCTCAAAAGGTCTGTGGTCAATTAGTTAACTCCAAACTGGTGACATTTTCCAAAGGGATGAAAGTAAAAGAAGGAAAATTGTGCTATTGAACACTTAGTATCAGCTAAAGTTGAATGAACGCTCCTGGGACAGAGAAATGGCTTTTCCATAGCCTGGGCGTGTTGTACCTGCTGCAAATTATAACTAGCAGAAGAGCACGTTTCAAAGTCAAGTTTTCACAAATGCTTTGTAATGGTGTCCCATATTTCGGGGTTAACCAGCTCCATTCTACTGCAGCTGTTTCTCACAGAGCAGAGGAAAATGTAGATAGACACATACAAGGAGAACCTGGTTGGTGGTCAGTAGGTTGGTTCCACTGGGGCAAATTTGTTACAACTATTACCGGGCACTGGCAATGCCCAGTGATGCAAATTCTGCATGTATCACCGCTCAGTTATTTACGGAACAAAACTGGCTGTAACGCATTAGCTCGATGCATTCATTTTAGAAAGTGGCATTAATACACTTAATTAGCAATGGCTTATTAGATTCATGTCCGTTATTATGCATTGTTTTTTAAATGACTGTAATTGCCCAAACAAATCTACAAATATATTTAGCTTGTTAATGGTTGTGAACCTCATTTAAAAAGCTTTTGGATTGTAGAAGACATTCATGGAGTTACAAGCAGCCCTTCTAATTTGAGTACTAGTATGCCTCAGTGCAGAAGGATTGTTTGAGGCTATAAATACATTCTCTAATGGTTTTGAAGCCTGCTTACCTGTGTGCGAACTTTAAGGTTCACTTTTAGGCCACTCTCACAGCATTCATTTTGGTTAGTGCCAAAAGCCATGAGGCGAAACCCCAAGCCGGAGTCTGTTGGCCCTGTGCTTCCAAGCGCACAGGAGGAGCCGGGAAGCAGAGCTGTGTGCTCTGATAGCTCCGGTGTCCGCAGCACCTCCAGTTTCTGGGAAGGGCTCATGCAGGTGCCCTCGTCACACTGTTGAAAATACTGCCTTGGAAAAATCAGAATATTTGTAGTATTGTGTGAGGTTTCATGAAAGCTACACAAGGAAAAGTGGCCCGTGTCCATGACGAAAGTTTTGTCCAAGTCAGCAGATATGCCCCAGAGCCCTGGAGAGCCCAACATTTAGGGTATTCACATGGGAATCTGGCTTGAGACTTCACAGTGGGTTGGAATAAGGATTTGAGCACTGATCTCGATGCCTGGGTCTCACCACCAGGCTGTTAGGCAGCCAGGAGAGGAAGATGCGTGTGAGGACATCTCGCTGGTGAGAACAACCCAGGCAATTGAGTGTTCCCAGGTGCACAGTTCAGCACAGCACTGCGCCATTCAGTGGAACAGCATCGGCAAAGCTCTTGCTCCCATTTCTCATAAAAAAGTTGGAAAGGCCTTGGCATAATCCAAATATAGAATGGGAATAAATTCCAGGATCTTTCTGACTCACTCCTCAGGGGTGCAGAAGCTGCAGGAATTTCTTTTTGGCCCAGAGACCTCACCTGATCTTGGACGAGCACTGGGGAGGGCTGGGGGCTGCAGGGTCTCAGAGCAGCAGACAGTGAAGCCTCCTCCTTCCCTTCCAGCACAGGGCACAGGCAAGGGCGATGGGCCACAACCTTCGAGCTTACAACACCACATGCCCTGGGAAGAACCAAATCCATTCTTGTTACTGATTCCACACTCTTTGCCCACCATGAGTTTCAATTTCCTAACTCAATGGTCCTAAGCTCATGTGGCTTTCGCACCCACTGTTGTTGGCATCTGGAGCACAGCCCTATGGGCAGATGTGGTCCTTTGCAAACTGGCATTGAACCACTGGCCTGTCAATCTACTGTGGACAAGAGTGGCACGTTCCTTCTTGTGGGCTGTGATTCTCCTCTGCACCCACCACCCTGAGTATCAGAGTAGCTAACTCCAGCCTCCTGCATGGCTCTGCCTTGCTGGTACCCGAAAGCGGCGGGTGATGTTCTGCTGGACAGGGTGCTTGGACTTACCACTGAGAGCTGGACAAGCACTGGGATATCACGGACTACTGTGGGGCACCCAGGATTTCTGCTGAAGACAAGCCCAAGCCATGTGATGCATTGTCCCCTCTGCTTCACAGAGATTTTACTGCAGAATCATGCTTGAGAGTCATCAAAACACCTGGTACGCGTGGGACTGCGTAAATGGGGAAATGATTATAAGAGACAGGCAGGGTTCACGGGGCCTTAGAAAATTACACAGCGACTGCAGAATTGTTGAAGTGAAATAAGAGTTTTGTTAGCTGCAGCCTGGCAGATGAGTTGGCTAGATGTCTCCGTTCAGTTTGTCAGAATAGAGACAGGATAAATCTGAACAAAACGATTTTTGGAAATCCAGCCCTGCTTCCCATCTGCCACCGCTGTGTGCTTTTTATGGAGCTGGATTGATATGACATTGCCTACGCTTTGGCTGTACGCTGTCTACTTAACAAGTGTTTCAATTAATTAATGTCATTATCGGAAGAAGCAGCAGATAGGAGCAAAATGATTAGATAATGAGAAATAAATTGCTATCTGAGGTGTCTTGCTAAACACAGAGTGGTTTACCTCTCTTGAGAAAGTTATTCGATACCGGACGGAGGTGGCGGCTGCCTGTGGGTGATGGGAGGTCTGCTCAGACGGGCTGGGAGAAGATGCTGGTGGTAAACACGTGGCGATGCCTCTGCCCAGGGAAGCTGGTACAAGCTGAGGTAATTAGTCTCCTAATTGGAATATTTACCTGGGAAGCTGGGATGACTTGAGCAGCATGTACGCAGTTCCTCCTTGTGCAGACCCCGACGGTCCTGCTGTCACACCAACCTCCTGGGCAGGAGTCCCCATCTGTGTCACAGCTGGGAGCCGCATCCCGTGGTGCCTCACTGGCTGCACCACCAGCCCCTCCATGGAGGCAGCGCGGGCAGCACCGCATATGGGAAGGTGGACTTGGACTTGGTGCATCCCGGCAGGCCCATTCTTGCTTGCCCACTCTGCCTCCTTCTCCAAGGGCTGACCTAGCTTGTGTGCAGCACCTGGTCCAGGCCTGTGTTCAAGAAGCCTGGGTGGATGGCAAGCCTCTTCCCAGGCCCAAACTTTAAAGACAGCATCATGGAAGACCCTCAGATCTGGGTCCTCCCAGCCTTGAGATCCCATGTGCACTAGCAAGTGCAGCAGAAGACGATGGTCCATGGGGGAACAGTGGTCTATGGGGGAATGAAGGGCCATGGGGGAACGGTGGGGCTTTGAGTAATGATGGGCCATGAGGGAACGATGGGCTTTTCTCTCCTAGGGCAATGGAAGGACTGACCATCTCCCACATCCTGCCCTGCTGGGATGGGGATGGTGCATCCTTGCTCCAGCCAGAGGAGGAGATCACACTGCCATGGAGGATGTCCTGCCCCTCGGTCACACATGCTATTACAAGCCGGGAGGAAGGAGTGTGTAATATTGTTATGACCACTGTGTGTGCCTCAGTTTCCCCAGTGTGCGCTGTTGCACCTGGGAGGTGAACATGTTAACATCCCATTGCGGCAGGGTCAGCACGAGGGCAGGTGAGCCCACAGAAGTGCATGATTCAGTCTGGATCAGGACACCTGGAGCTGAGAGCGGCTGTTCATGTGGACGGCCGCAGATGCGGCAATGCCTCGCTGTCAGCACGGATGTGAGGCTCAAAGGCAACAGAAGTGTGAGACGCCAAAATATCAGTGAGGACACAGACCCTGGCACTCGGGGCTGCCTGGGCATGTGCCACCAGTGAGGACTCTGCCTGGTCTCCAGCGGCCCCGGGACTGGAGCAGACTGGCTGCCGGTAGGCACAACTCTGCTGCTCACGTTAATCCCCCTGAGGCAGCTGAGGTTTGGGCCGGCAGAAGTGCAGCCAGAAGCAGAGAGGGGCTTTCCCCAAAACCCCTTTCTCAGCTGGAGATTAACCCTCCTGAGGAAGGTCTCATGGCTCAAGGGTGCAAGGGAAACCCACCCAGCTTTGTCCCCCGCCCCGCTCCCCGCAGGTCCCAGGTACCCGGAGAGACCAGGGCTGTCCTGGGGCGGCGGCTCGGGAGCTGCCTGAGGGTAGGATGGGGGTTGGTTCTTTCAGGCCAGGACAAGCTCATGTACCTTAAAGTACCGACCAGAGCACTCATTAATTTTCTTGTGAGGCTCAGGGGCAAGCTCTGCCTTCTGCAGCCAGGTCCTACAGCTCTGTGACCACCACTCTGCTGGGAAATCAGTGACAGATCACACAGGCCACGGCTTCTTTCCAGTGCTACAGGTATCCCACCACTACCACCATGTCCTGAGCACCAGAGAAGAGGGGGAGTCCTGTGGGATACCCCCCACACACCCTGTGAGAGACAGGCACCAATGGAGATGCCCCAAGTTGGGAGTCACACCAGATGCCCGTGATCTCTGTCTCATCATCTTCAGTGTCCGATGTGGGGGGTCCTGCTGGGCTCTGAGCTCCAGTTTTAAAGGAGAGCTGCTGGGGTAACCCAGGACGGCTGAGCACAGGTTGCAGTGGCAACACTAGCACGCCTAAACCAGCTCGCATCTCATCCCAGGCGGTGCTGCTTGGGGCCCCTACTGAGCAGCCTCTGGGCATCAGAGCATCCAGCTCTTCCATTTCCCCAGGGTACCACCGTCATCCCGTCCAGGGCATCACCCAGCACCACAGGGCTGAGCTGCCCGTCCTCCTGCCTACGTGCGCACCCACGCTTCGGGGCCAGCTGCAGCGGCAGGGGGAGGTGCTGAAGAGGAAGATGCTTTCCATGCATAGCTGAGCTTGGCTTTTGGAGGAGCTGGGGACCCCTGAGGCTCGGGGGCCTGGTTTTGCCTGGCACATTGTGGGTGGGGGGAGGCGGAGGGCATTTTCTCTGCATCTCCCTTTAACAACTCTGTGACATTACATGGGTTCGTGATAAGCAATGTGTGGCTGCTTTGAATCCATTAAAATGTTTAGCTCATGCTCGAACCAGGCTGAGAGCTTGAGATCTGTCAGCTATTCACCACAAAACGAGCTTATCGTTGGCAGATTTCTTCCATTCATTGCCAAAATGGGGAGATTCCAGCACCCCTCCTGCCACTCATGCCCCTAATCTGTGCATCACGCTCTGCCCTGTGAGACCCTCCCATCCAGGGAGCGTTTCTCACGGCTGGTTGCATAAAGCATGGGGAGAAGAGAGGCGCTGCCATGGCACGTGCTGCCCAGGAGACGTGCTGGAGGCCACGAGCAGAAAGCTGAAAGCCTCATGAGATCCAGCCCTCACTTTCCAGCACAAAAGGCACCACATGCAGCACAAGGGAACACGGATGTGGATCTGATTACAGTGGAGAAAGATGTCAGCCCTGGAAATTAATTATCTGTTCTTCAAAAGGACCAAGTTCTCCAAATTCACAATAATTATGAATAGAAAATTGCAGAGGGGAAAAAAGAAAATGAACAAAACCTAAAAATTCTTTAAAGAAAGGTATTTGGAAGTAAAAAGCCACAAGCAGAGAGGCAGTTCTGACTAAAAGCCTGGAGGATGGATGGTGTTGGCAATTGCGAATAATGCTGAATACAGGACAACTGAAAAGGCGAAAGAAGAAATCGTCACAAACCACAACTGTTAGATGTGGGAAATTACTAAGGGACACTGCAGACACCAGCAGAAAGCCCATAGCAGGCAAAATTACAATCAGTCATGGGATTCCTTCCCAGTGGGGCAGGTCCCACATCTAAGAGTGGGGAAAATTTGTAGTAAAAATGCAGAAAGGGCAGAAGTAAAATAGGAAGATGAAGACTGTTGTGGTTAGACTGACTTCTTTAGCTTCGTGCTTCTGCTCACAGCTTGTGACGAGGACTTGGTCTCTGGACTGTGCAGAGACACAAACAGCTCTGGGGGTGATTCGTCCCCAGGCTTTATCCAAACTATGACACTGGGTATAAATTCTAGGATCGGGCGTGGAAGTGCATCCTGGCCACGTGTCAAGGGACGATCAAGACAAACACAAAATATCTCCCTCCGCCCGTTCCTGTTTTCCTGACCCCGTGATTTCCTTTGGAGGAAGCCTACAGGGAGCCGTGACATGTCCTCTGGCCAAGGCCCTGCTTTGGACAGGTGGGCACCAGAGACTTGTGTTCTCAATGGAAATTTTGCATGTTGGGAGATGTTTGCCTGCGCTCGCTAAAGTAGGGGAATGAATCCCACCATCTGCAGCTAGACAAGGGTTAATGTCTACTGGGCTCAATGCATTTGGATGACTTGCCTACGGCTCTCCCCAGGCAGAGCTGAGGACGTTGCTCACCCAGTGTTGTTCCCACTGGAGCTGCCCTTGAATACCAGGGAATTTCCGAAGGCCCCAAAGTAGGTGAACATCATGAAAAGGCCACCTGGGATGACCAAACTGGATGAGGTGCTCAGGAAGAGAGCACGAATGAAAGGCCATACGGAATCCCTCTAAAGCTGAATTAAATGCCAGCAATATAATTATTGCCAGACTTGGAGGCTTTATAGGACATGAGTCTTGTCAAACAAACAAATGATGCAATTTCAGGTTGGGCTGATAAAGATAACTGCATAGACGTAATAGACTTAGTCCACAGGAGGCATTTCATTTACTAATGCATAATACGCTAATAAAAATTTAGTTCAGGAAATGCAGAGCAAGGGGGTGGGGATGGCTACTTGACAGATACTAGGAGAAAGAACTCTGTCAGGGATCATGGTCCTGGTGCGCTCTCACAGTGGAAGGGATCTGACCAGTGCTTGCAATATATCTACCTGGCAGAGTTGGAAAAAGCTGTCCAGAGCACAGCAGTTACCTGGGAACAGCTCGGGTTTTGATGGGGATACCTGGGTGCTGACTCCTGCTTCCAGGGCTACTTCCCAGTACACTGTGTTTAGTTAATGGCCCAGCTGTAACCCCGGGTGCAGAGCTGAGACCTCCCTGTCCCTGCAGGCACAAGGAGAGTAGAGCGATTGGCTTGGCTTCTGCTCCACATCCTTGGAGATAAGTCATCACAGGGCTATTTCCAGAGATGAAACCATCCCCATCTGGACCGTGTGTGCTTCACTCAGTCCTCTGTCTCCTGTGCTTTAGCCCAAAGGGTGAATTGGCTCCTCAGGGAAGGTGCTTCCAAGCCTAATTAGAAGAACCAATCCTGGCTCCGCTTGGAGATCACAGTGGAGCCAGCACCACCTCGTGTTCAGCAAGCCTAGTTGTTTGCTTTGCCTGCCCACAAGTGTTTGATCCTGCCCCTTCTTTGTCTGTACCAGCCAGGCTGGCTTCCTTATCTGTTGGCTCTTAGGAGTCATTTGTCCCCGGCTTGTTTGGTTCAGGAACATCTGGGCTGAGTCAATGAGAGCATCTGGTGCCAACCCAGGCCAGGTTGGTGGGACAGGATAAACAGGGACCCTGGGTACGTGACTGAGAACTTCTGGAGCAAAGTGTCGGGCTCGCTGCACAGATGATGATGTGTGGGAAAAGGAACGAGAGGCATCTCTGCAAATTAATGCAACATTTGATTGCCAGCTGGGATATACTTGACTTCAGATGACCTCTGCATCTGGGAGCAGTGCCAGTAGGCAGAAGAATAGAATAATTGGTATGAGTTGATGCAGATAGCAATAAAAAAACTCTATTAACACTGACAGGGAATGAGAGTGGAGAGGTGCTTTGTCAGGGGCCATCTCTTCCCCCTCAGTCTCCATGTGCACACAGCAGATTGTCTGGTTTAAGGTTAAATCTGTGTCTAAAGAATAGACTGGGGCTGCTGTTAAGTGAAACACATCAAGAGAGCTTCCTCCCCACCCTGGCCATCACGTATCACCCACCTACGCTCGTTCATCCATCCATGGGTTTATGACAAGCTGATCACAATACAACAAGTAGCGAGGGTTCCTCAAAACATGCCTTGTGGCTCCATCCTCAAATCTATGCTAAACACCTCCAGCTCTCCATTGTGTTATACATGTTATATACACAAGAATTATTTATAATTATTTTAATAATGTATGATTTCTAAGACAACATGGCAGTCCAAAGGGTTGTACTGGGAAATCAAGATGCATCCAGTTCTTCCCTGGCAGAGGAGAACAGCCTGAGGCAGTCCATTGCCCGTATCCGTCCTGAAACAAGCCAGCAAGCAAATGCTTTCAGTCTTCCTGGAAAAATGTTTTATTGGTTAAACCTGTAGCAGAACAACATGAATGTCAGGGAGATGGATCAGCAAGGCACTAAGAAAAGGGCAGTCCACAGAAATATCTTCCAGACATCCATTTGTACCAGAAAGAAGCGAGACGTGTGTTGGCTGCAGACCCAGAAGGAAGGTCCTGCTCACCAAGAGAGCCTCTGGGGGACGCAGAGTTGCCAGGAAGTGGGTGAAGACCATATGTACAGCCCTGAAGAGGATTTTGGTGCTTCCTCAGGTCATTGCTGCACAAACACTTCGTTACCCAGTTCATTTAGATTCCACAGAAGATTAACTCATCTTTTAACCTCCTCTTGCAAAGAGCAGTCAGGAAAATGCATGCATGCGTCAACGGACTCTTGGCAGTGGGTTAGCTAGAGTTGAAGCACAAACATGTCTCTCTGCAAAGCCCATTGGGGAACTGAGGATGCTCAGGCAATGCTGTGGGGGCCAGCGGCCGTTGCAGGCTGTAGTTAGGGCTACTTCAGAGAGCAGTGGCATGGGTGAAACCATACCAGACCAAGGACACACCTTATCCAAAAGGGTTAAGAGAAGGAGAGTTCATTAGTTCCGTATGTGTTTGTTCCTGTGTCATCCTTCGTGGTAAAGTTCTGCACCTTTTTTTTCCGTTCTGAATATGCCTGGCTTCAGGTCGCAGACACTGGTCCTGCTATTGTCTTTCCCAGTTTATTGAAGAGCCTTTCAGAACTTGGTGGTTTTCCACATGAAGTTACTCATATGTTGTGAGCTCATTGCCTTTCAAGTGTCTCCTCAATTAGCTAAACAGATCAAGCTTTTAAATCCTTCACTTCAAAGTGTCCTCTCCTACCCTCAAATCGTTTTTATGGCTCTTTTTTGCACTCGCTCACTTTTTATCATCCCTCTAATGTGTGCAGCTGGCCTCAGCACAGTCATCCCCGAGGTTAAAGTCACCTCCCTGCCCTGGTCCCTCTCCTCTGTTGGTACATCTAAGAACAGCGTTAGCTTTCTTGCTGCTGAGTCATGCTGAGCTGCTGTGCTACTCTGACCCCTAAATCCAGGTCAGCGCTGGTGATTTTGGGATCAGCTTTGGTCACGGCTGCGTCAGCTGCAAAGCCGTGCCAGACCTCTCCGCAATACCACCGGGAAGCATAACTAAACAAAAAAAAACCCAAGAAAAAATTGCATGAGGTGTAAATTGGATCTTGCCTGTGCTCATCAGCTTTAAAACCAGTTGCTCTGGGTTCGCTCCCGGCTGCTGTTACCCTTCTGCTTTGCAGAGCAGAGAGTTGACAGCTCACCCGAGGCTGTGCCTACCATTCCCAGCGGAGCTGAGCGAGGGGCAGAGCAGTCACCATCGCCAGACTACCCTGCGGAGCGTCGTTGTTCCTGCAGGAGGACGCGCAGCCCCCAACAGCCTTTGCCGCAGTCCCCCCTCGCAATGCCCGGTCACCTCCTCCTCACAGTATGTGAACATAAAAGGGTCTTCTCATCTCAAACCAAATGTGGCTGGTGTGCTGCAGCGGCAGCGGCTCGGAGGAGAGCACAGGGGACAGGGCGTGTGATCCTTCCCTGGCCTGTTTTTCCCAGCTCCATTGACTGGATGCTCCCTGAGCTGGGATTTGCATCTGACTCTGGAAGGAGAGCAGAGCAGAAGGGGTGCAGGCTGGAAGAAGGAAAGAAGGTGACTTTCCCATAGTTTTGTCCTACCTTGGTTATCACCATGCCCTGTGATACCCACAGCTGATCCTGCAGTACATCTGCCCTGCTGCTTTCTTGCAGGCTTTGTGCGCATAGAGACGAACAGACCACTGACTCAGTTTCCAAAACTGAGCAGCAAGTCTTTTGGGTTTTCCTGGCAGGAAGGATGTCTCAGGCTGAATCAGGGAAGACCAAGGCCTCTATAGACACATTTAGAGAAAGTGAAGTAATTGTATCTAGAAAATTTTCAGCTTTCTGTACAGCCAGGACTGGGTACGTGCTGTGAAGTCATCTCCCTCAAAGACCTCATTCTCCAAATGCACCCACGTGGATAGTGGAGCTCCCATGATCACAGACCTGGAGACCTCTCTTTTCCTTTGGAAGAACTGCCCAGCTCCCTGTGCCCTGTCCTGAGGTGCGAGTTACCAGTCTGCTCGGATGCAGTGTTGTGGAAGATCCTGGCAGGACATGGCCTCTGCACTCTACATGCCCTTGAGGTGGTCTCCTGGGGCATTGTCAGCACTGCGTCCCACCTCCCCACTCACACAAACACAGAGGAGGCCATGTTGTGCAACCCGCTAGTGATGTCCCTTCAGGGCCTTCCACATGGGGTGATGAACTTCCTTCTCTAAAGAACTTCATAGCAGCTGGGCTTTGGATTGCTCCTGGAAATTTAATTCACAGCTTGGACAAATCAGCCAGGACAAAAAACCTGGCTTCATCCACTTCAGTTGTGGAGGACCTCGGCTGGGCCTGATCGAGCTGTGCTCACATGTGCCTGGGGTTAGGAACATGTCCTGCCTGTGTCAGCAAAAGTTCATTAACAGCCTGAGCTTCCACAAGGTGATATGACTGTACCCACAACCATCACAACTGCCTCTGTATCCCCTAAATCTCCATGCCAAAATCCTTTATCGTTTGGTTTAGGGCTACTCTGTTCAACACGGCCCTTCTGTGAAAGCAGCATCTACTCTGAGATCCAATTATCCGGACCACGCTTGTGGCTGATGGGAAGACGCCGCCATCATGTCCTGGAGAGCACGGCAGGCTGGGCAGGTTGGGGGGACACATCTGGAAGTGGTGGCTACCTGTTGTAGCTATGTAGTGTTGTGAATTACAAACCAAGAAGGTGGCTGCTGGCTTCTGAGACAATGAGAAATTGTCTCGTGTTACACGGAAAGCCTTTGAATTCCAATGCACCAGAGCCCAGACACTGACTAATAGGCTCTCCAACAGGTGCTAATTTGAATTTACCTTGGGAAAAAGACGTGATGTGGAAGGCAGATTAATCACATAATCCAACATTTGACTAAATCCATTTCTTGAGCTCTTTGATCTGTCTAATTACCTGCTACCAGACTGTTTTGGAAAAATATCTTCAAACCATAACAGGGATGGGTGAAAATCATGGATTAGCACCCCCAGCACTCACAGCTGGGCCAAGAAGGGGGCAGCAGGTCCAACGCAGCCTGGCATGCCTGGAGCATGAGCGATTGCTACTGCTGAAGGTTGCTCCAGCGGTGCCATGGCCCAGCCAGCGAGCTGCAGGCTCCAGGGGACACCCAAATCTCCACAGTCCTGAAAGGGTCCTTAGGTGTGAGGATTTCCCATGCACACATGGAATGAATAAATACAAGTGGACTATCATATTCTGAGTGATTTTGCTCCTGGCAAAATCACGGAGGAGCAGGGACACGGGTGAAGGTTACTCACAGCTGGGGCTGTCCCTGTGGGAAGGCAAAACGCGCCCTTCCCTGGTGCTGGAGCTAGCACAAAGCTGCGCCTCCTGGGGATGGGGCAGCCCTGAGCGCACACACTCTTCCAGTGACAAATGGTTGTGGTGAATGAGCCGAGGGCCTGCGGTGAGAGCTCTTTGGGGAGAGAGCCAGGCCATATGCGACCAGCAGCCTGCAGGGCTCCTGAACAAGCAGTCCAGCCAGCGAGCTCTGTCTCCACAGCCAGATCTACAGCCAGCACCCCGCTGCCAGCAGATGCCTGAAACACTTGGCCCTTTCCTCTGTTTCAGTACGCATTGCCCCATGATTGACAGGCAAATGTCTCCTGCTGTCTTGCCTGGTTAAAAGCTGTTCTGTGCTGCTGTGAGAGAAGAGAAGATGCAGGAGGAGGATGCTCCAGTGGGTCAGGTTTGAATCCCCAGCAGCAAAGTCACTTGAGTATCAAGAATAATCCTGGGGTCTCTGGGGGTGGTGCTGGGATGGGACTGACCGCACAGGCTGCTGCAGGGGCAGGACGACTGCTAGCGTGTGTGATCTGTTTTTACAGCAAACCAAGCCCCCCCAGCTGTGCCCAGTCTGCCCTGCAACGGCTGCAGCACCGCCTGCCCTGGGAGCAGAGATGGGAAACCGGTCAGTCCTCCCAGCAGCTGAACTCAGTCAGACTCTTTGGTTCCTCTTCCTCTCCACCTGTAGCAAAGATGTGCTGTTTTCCTACCAACTCACTTGCAAATAAAGGCGGCACCGAGCTGGCCATGTTTGTGGAAAACAGCCCAGCCTGGAGGGACAGAGCAAGCTGATGGGTGACCTAGCTGCAGTAAACTGATTCCAGCATGTGAACAGCCTGAGGGAGCAGAGTTAGCGGAGGAGATTAACCCAACGTCCAAGCCGTCTGCCAGATTCCCCTGGTGGTAAAGCTTTTCCACCACGCTCGGCTGACTCTCTGTATATTTAAAGCCAGCTATGCATGTCCCCAGGCTGAGCTCCCTCAAACACGGACAGAACAGACAGACCACACCGTCCCCATTCAGCATTCCCAGGCAGTCCTCATTTACCCACCCAGACCTTGGAAACTCGCGTAGAAGCAGCTCTTCAATCCCATAGACAGGGGGATGTTTCTGTGTAAACACAGCCACTGAGAAAGCCTGGGTAAATGCCTCTTTATTTTGCTCACAGCAGGCAGCCCAATTTGTCTCTAATGAGCACTAACACACTCTCCTGCTATCACTCATAACAATTACTCCGGACTCACTAGTTGCATACAGAAAGCTTGGATAACCAGCTAACAGCCTGTGCCACACAGCAAAGCGCGCAGTGGCAATTCCCGATAAACACTGTGACAAGGCCACGGTGCATGTAGGAAGAGGTCAGTCAGTGGCTTAATCTGACGCAGCAACCCGGGCCATGGCAGGGGGACACTGGGTTTCTTGCCTTCCCTTTATCTTGCAGCACCAGTGACGGCAGTTGGCTGCTGCCAGCTGCAGCAGTGGGTGAGCACAGGCTGCCATGCAGCAGAGAGACAAGTTGGGACCCTGTGCTGGCAACTGTTACCATCAGGGTGGCTTCCACAGATGGACAGGGATCGAGAGCAGCCCTGCCGAGGAGGACTTGGGGGTGCTGGTGGATGAAAAGCTGGGCATGAGCCGGCAATGTGCGCTCACAGCCCAGAAAGCCACCCGTGCCCTGGGCTGCATCCCCAGCAGCGTGGCCAGCAGGGCGAGGGAGGGGATTCTGTCCCTCTGCTCCGCTCTGGGGAGACCCCCCTGCAGTGCTGCCTCCAGCTCTGGGCCCCAGCACAAGAAGGACATGGACCTGCTGGAGCGGGGCCAGAGGAGGCCACGGAGATGATCCGAGGGCTGGAGCCCCTCTGCTGTGGAGACAGGCTGAGAGAGTTGGGCTTGTTCAGCCTGGAGAAGAGAAGGCTCTGGGGAGAACTTATTGCGGCCTTTCAGTCCCTAAAGGGGCTTATAGGAAAGATGGGGAAAATCTTTTTAGCAGGGCCTGCTGTGACAGGACAAGGGGTGATGGTTTTAAACTAAAAGAGGGCAGATTCAGACTAGACATAAGGAAGAAGTTTTTCACAGTGAGGGTGGTGAAACACTGGCAGAGGTTGCCCAGAGAGGTGGGAGATGCCCCATCCCTGGAAACATTCCAGGTGAGGCTGGACGGGGCTCTGGGCAACCTGATCTAGTTGGGGATGTCCCTGCTCGTGGCAGGGGGCTGGACTAGATGGCCTTCAGAGGTCCCTTCCAACCCAAACTATTCTATGATTCTATGACAGTAGGTTTTGGGGACCAGCTGCCAACCCCAGGCTTTCATGCAGAGACATTGTTCTGTGACAAGAGAAGTCAACGGCCTTGCACGTATATGAGCAGGTAATTTGTCCCCTTTCATTTTAAGACTTCCTCCCCTGAGAGTTTTCTCCTCCTTCATGTGTTTCTTAGCACTGTGAAATGAAAAAGTTTCTGTGGATCACCTGGGTCTGCAGAGCAGCAGTGTGAGCAAACCGTTCTCACTTAGATCAGAGGCCAGGGCACATCTCCAGCACGTCTCCTTTCTGCTCACAAAGACAAAATTTCTGCCTGTGAATTCTCCTCTTGGCTGAGGATGAGACAGGACCTGGAGATGGAAAGCAAGATGACTGCTGCCCATGGTCATGTGCGTTTCCTTCCCGCAGCCCATGCCCTGCGACACTGCAGATGCAGCACATGTGGTACCCCACGGTGCGGGCAAGGGGCTCAAGGCACGGCACTGCTGGCAGCTCAGCTGCCGGTGGCCTGCGGAAGCTGTGAGAGCTGGAGCTGCTTCAGGTCAAACGAGCAGCACTGAGAGCAGGTCACTGGGGTAGGTCTGCAGCAGGGCTTGAACAGCTTCGTAGTCTCTGCAGTCCTGTCTGTCCAAAAGCACAGGCTTTTGGACAAATCCCTGCAGAGCCACTGCCTAGAGGTGCCTGGAGAATCGCTAATGAGAGTTTGAGGAGCTTTCACTGGTCACTCTGCATGTCCAGAATGGCATCTTCTCATTAACCCCACCGGCACTGGGCGGGTTGCAGCACTTCCAGCCGCCCGGCGAGTAAGGGGATGAGCTGAGCAGGGTTTGTAGCCATACACTGGGTGTATTTCAGAGGTGTTCCCATTCTGATCCTCAGCTGGTCTAAAAGACAGCTCCACCCAAGTAAAAAGAGTATTCATTGGTCCAGAAACTACTCAAAATATTAAAATAAAGACTTGTAAATAAGAAAGCAGTTGGAGTTCTCTCCCAAACTGCTATCCTATCCCAGATCACGATATGGGATATAAAGCTTCATGCATCCCTATTCACAGACCAGACAGGGGGATACACTGCCAGACTAGTTGTTCTAGGTAACCTGCTGCTTGGACTACTCTTTCTACCTCCCTCCACACACAAAAAAAGGCACAGTTAAAATTTTGTGAGAACTGCATTTCTCTTTTCCTGAAGTGCTTGGTTGTGCTGGAGTGCGAAGCCAGGAATGAACTTGCCTTCAGCCCTGACCCAAAGTCAGACCTGAGCACAACACGTTAGCACCAGCCCTCCTGCCTGGGATTTTTCCTATTGGAGAACTACAGTCAGGGATCCAAAGAATCCTAGATTAATATTTATAATGGGCTGGATGGAGCAGAGCAGCCACATATCAAAGGTGGCTGGTAAAACAGGGAGGGTCCTTGCAGAAGATACCATAATTGACGGCACGGTAATTGGAACAGAGCAATAGAAGGACGGCTTCTGGGGAAGTAATGTGAGATTTTTGTTACTAATTAGATTATGTTTTATAGCAGAGATATCCCAGAATTAAAAGCTATCTCAGTTCCTTCTGGTGCTTGCTTTGTCTGCGCAGTTCTGTGGTGTAAATGTGCACGTGTTGTCATGGCAGTTGGGGCTGGTGGGAGACACATGATTCCGGGTGCTCAGTATGTCCTGCATGGAGAGACCCTCTTTCCAGCTGGTGATAATTTTCCCAAACTTTACTCAGGGTGACATTTTTCAGGAAAGACTCTGCTGAAAAAATTCTGGACAAAATGTGGCCAAAAGCTATTTGAAAAAGAAGTGTGAACTTTGGGGGTGGGAGGTAGTGGGGACAGGACAGGAGGTTTGGCCAAGTAACAGCCTCAGAGCCACAGATTTTCTATCCTTATGAAAATTCACCCAGATTCAGGCAACTTTATACGCCTTAATGTAACAATTATGGCTTACTGTTGCCCAGGCTGCCCTTGCTGCCTCCTGACGCGTGGGCCAGCCCAGCGCCATCTGCTTTCCCTTGCTTCCTCCCGCCAGGCTGGATGGATCAAGGGAGCCAGAAATGAGTGGCGGTTTCCCATCCGTCCCGTGCTTTCATGGAGGCACCACTGAGCCCACACAGTGCGCGGGGGGAAGAGGTCTGCTTCGCGCCCACAGCGTCTAAAACTCGGCTTGCAGGGAATCGGTGAAAAGTGTGGTCAGAGTGGGACAGGAGAGGAACTGGGATGAATTGGGCAAAGCTATTGGGAGCTGATCAGGATCTAAGCCGGGAGCTGGCATGAGAAAAATAGCGGAGGATTGGAAGATGAAGCTGGGATTGTATTTTACTGAGTGTTTATTGAAAAGAATGAAACTGAAGTGATTCCACAGGATTACACACAGCTCCAAACCAATTAGGAAATACTGACACGGGAGCAGCTGTGCAGCCCAAGGATCCATTACATGGTTGCAGATAACTTTTCTTGTGGCCCCGTCTCATTCACTGCACAGACCAGACCTTCTCCAGGGATGATCCAGGCCTGAGTGCCGAAGGGACACTGTTGCCTGTAGATCCCTACCTCTAATTTGGAAGCAGTTTTGGGCATGGAGCAGGGAGGAGCTACTAGCTGATGTTGGATGGGGTCATGGGCAGAATGCTGCCTGGAAGTTCCGTGTCTGTGTCTCCTTGTGCTGCTGGATAATCATTGCCAAACCCAGTGCCGACTGTGTGCCTCAGTTTCTGGTTCAGATGGCACCTGATTTGCAGGAACACCCCAAATTCATAGCTGCAGCTGAGGCTTTTCCTTTAAGCCCCAAAGGTGCTGTATGATGATAAATCTTCCAAAAATCAGTTCCTTTTATAAACCCAGCCCTCACAATGCACCAACACATTTACTCTTGCCTTCCCACGCCTCAATTCTTTTTCTGTACAGTGAGGATAACACTGGCCCTTCGTCTGGGTGTCCGAAGATAAACTTACCCTTACACAGTCTCATCTACGCTGGTGATGAATGCCACAGAAAAGACTTCTGGAAATGAGTCATTCCTTTTCCAGCGGAGGGTGTGAAATGCGGACAGTGAAAAAGGCATCCTCTCTTGGGACCAGGACCAGGAACTTGTCTCTCATCTGCTGTGAATACCAGGCTGATCGGCGAGCAAGGAGGGGACAGTAATGGATGGCTGGTGCTCCACCAGAAAGCACCATTCAGGCTGGCCATGAAAGCAAGCGGCCCAGGACCTGGGCATTACGAGCTGAGGCATAAGGTAGGAGGAAACAAAGGTTTTCTTTCCCAGGACTTCAGAGAGAGCGAGAGCGTCAGCCCAGAGACCCTGACTCAGAAGGTACAAGCACCCAGCATTTTAGATACAGAGGGTCACCATCAGCAGAATTCGGGCATGAGATGTGCCTCTGACCAACGGACACGGCAGTGCGCTTGTCGGGGTGAGAGGGGCAGTTCAGGCACCAGGATCACAAGGGGTTCTAGCTAATAGTGGAAGCTTCAAAGTCTTTGAATGAAGCTTTCTTTCCTGCTGACGGGGGTCTGATGGCAGAGAAAAGAAGTGTACCTTCTCTTCACAACTAACTTTATGTACTTTTTGATGAAGAAAAGAAAAAGGTAACATCTTGCCATAATGCTTGCTTATTATCACCGCGTCATAGCTGTTTGCTGTGTTTCTGCATGGCCGCTGGGCTGCTGGCAGTGCATTTCCTCCCTGTGTATCTGACCAGCAACGGCCCTGCCCTGCTCTCAACCACTAAAGCAAACTTCAGAAAACATCATAGCGCATGTTCCCTGCTTGCATGCTCCGCCATGATCTCCCTGTTGGGGTAAGTCAGTCTCAAGTTACATGTGAGGAGCAAAATATGGACATAAAAGATGATTTAGAGGAGTGCTGCAAGCTCTCCTTGCAGAACACGATACGATCTCCTTGCAGGAGATACGAAGAAATGGCTGTGGCCCAACCAGCCACTCCAGTCTGTGGCAGGAGCAATGAACATGTAAGGTGTACAGACAGCTACCCAGCACAGAGCTATTGTCATCAGAAAGAGGGGATGGAGTCTCCATCTCAGTCTACCACATCAATAACATGATTATCTTTTCCTGGATCTATTCCTAAATTTTCGACTGTAGTTAACCAAGCTACATGCCTGAGTATGAAGAGCTGCTGCCAGCCCTTCATTCATACATGAGATGACGTTGCCCTCCAGGAGCCACCTGGTGAAGTCCCTGCTCCTAGCCAGTCTTTCTGCTGCCTCAAAGCAAACAGCCACAAAAGAAACACTGGTAGTTTTACAGTCCGTTGCTCTGCACAGCAGCCATCACCCCTTGATTATTCCAAGATGGGAAGCCTAGAGCATCTTTCCCTTTCACAGTTCAATGCTGTGACTACCCCTTGTGTTGGAATTGCCACTTGACTTTCCTGGTGGAAGGTTTGCCGGTGACCGACTGCCAGCCTTGTGTGCTTTGTGAAAGTGTCTGAGTCACACAGCTCAGCAAGCAACACAGCTCCTGCTGACCTGGAAAGCTGCATGGACTAGAGGAGTCCTCTTCTTGTTAAAGGCCAATAACACGGTGGAAAAACCCGAGTGCTGGACTTAATCAAAGAAGACCATCTGGCTGTCTGTGATACAGGTGTGCTCAGTGCATGTGACACAGGAGTCAGCACAGGAGCAGCAGGTTGGTTGGTAGGGTCAAAGAAGCTTTCAAGTGTTTTTAGGTACTAGTGTGGGCAGAGCCAACCCTTGCTGTCCTGAAAACATGGCCCAGTTGTTATTCTTCCATTTCCCACTACAGCTTGGAATAGAAACCTCTGTGTAATATTTCACTCTCCTTGGAGGACTCTCCAAATGACACAGTGCTGGATAGGTCAGCTCCCGGCAGATCAGCCTGCAGCACAGACCCTGCAGCAGCACAGACCCTCCTGGCTTCCCAGCACAGTGTTGGATCTACAAATCCCAAAGGTCTGGCTGAGCAAGTGCTCCCCTGTGCTCAATCACTGCTTGTGGTGGCAAGCGTGGTAATGACCAAAGGTGTCCATGCAAATCTATGCTGTTCTCACAACAACTCTTCTCCCAGGCTCCTTCAGGCTCCTGCTGCTGTCACTAACACAGAAGATGTGTGAAGTCATGGGTAAGGGTTAGGTAACCCAAGGCCCAGTGTTCTGAGGGCAGCCTGATGGAGCAGACCTGACAGCTGAAGTAGGAGAACAACTCCTTGCTGGGGAAGCCTTTGGGATCTGAAGGGCCTGGGTAATTGCATCCAACTAGAGAGAAAGTATGGTGCCTGGGAGACTTTGCTGGTGGAAGCTTGAACAGTGCAGTTGTCATTCACCTTTTAAAAATGTCAGAATTAGATGCCTCAATCAAAAAAAAAAATCCCTCTATGGGCATCCCCAGAGGACAACTGGTACTAGACACCTATCGCAGCTTGCACTGAGACGTCTGACTTTCAGCTACTGAAGGAGGGACAGATGAATCTTGTCCTGAAAGGACTGAGGCAGCTTCTGAGCTTTGTTGCAGCCAAGCAGAGTTTTGATCACTGCAAGCACCTCAGTCTGACATACAAACCTACAAAATCCCTGAGCAGATCCAGCTCCTAAGGAGCTCTGAGGCAGCAGTTTGGCACTAAATCTTCTGAAAGACCATGAAGTCAACCCTGAGTTGATTTCTGACCTGATGTAGTCTAGTGTCAAGCAAGAAGAGACAGCAAGATGAGGAAAAAAACCTTCCCAGCCATGTTTGGATAGTGAAATGGACACATGCTGCAAATCACCCATGAGATTTGTCCTCTGCCCTCCGCTCGATCTCCCTCTCCCACAGCAGCCCTGTGTGGTTATTGCGGAGCTGAAGTGCACTGCTCTTTTGGCAGATGCTGAGCTTTGTCGGCAGCCTGAAGTTCAAATTAAAATAAACAAAATGTGCTTCCCAAACCTAGAAGCACAAAAGAAGAGCTGCTACCTGGCATTTCGACAAGGAGGGAGATGGGGGACTGCGTCGTATTCCCCGTCTGCTCCTGACTCACTCTGTGACTGGGGTGAGTCACTTCCGAAGGTCTCTCCTTCTAATGTCCTCTCTGCTCTGCAGGGAATGGTAATGCTCCCGAAGGCTCTTGCAAAGCTCCATTAATTATTAAATGTCTTTAAGTGTGTTACTGCCGGGGAGGAAATGCCTTGTAGAAACAGATCCCTCCTTCGCAGCCAGAAAATACTTCCAGGTTTGAAGTGAGCTTCAACTCACAGAAGAGCTCACTGAGTTGTAGGTTTTGCCTATGAAAATAGCTGAGAGAAAGGTGATATCCTGTTCAAAGAATTACTATGGCAATAAGACTTGGCATTAGCAGCCACATAGCATTTATTACAGCAAGAAACATCACCCATCTAGTCTTTCCTTGATCGTTTGTTCCAGTGATAGTCTATCTGGCTTCAGCTTTCATCAGCTGGTTCTTCTGATGCTGGATTAAAGAGCTCTTTAATGCCTTGCACTTTTCACCCCCTGAAAATGCTTGTACCTGGTGACAAGTCACCTCTCAGCCTCTCATTATGAACTAAAATGCTGAGCTTTGTAAAAACTTCACTGAGAAGCATTTCCCCAACTCAGTTTTGAGTCGGACTGCTTCTCCACTAAGGCATCTATATCCATCCCAGAAGCCCTGCCCCAGTTCCTGCAGGTCTGATTCCATTTGCGGCATTATGGCACTTTCTGCTCAAAGGACCCAGCCCACTCTTGACCCAGAACTTCCCTCTTCTGTTGCTCTTTGCTTCCCAAACCCTCTGTGTCTCCTGAAACTTTTAGCAGCAACAATTTCATCTTTATTTCTGGATTGCTGAGCTCAGTGTTGAAAAGTGTGTGGTCTTGTGCTAAGTTCTGCCAAATGCCACTTGCAACAGCTCTTCAGAGGGTAAAACCCACTGAAACCCACTCTTTGAGATCTGCCAGTTGCCCTCTGCTGCACCCTTTTAACATCAGCTTTCTCAAGGTTGTGCAGTGATAAAAATCTTAATCAGATTGTCAAGCAGCGCATGACCCAGTACTGTAGAAAAGGCTAAATGTATCGCATCTACACATCATCCTTGCCAGTCCAAATTGTAAGAACATTAGAGAATTAATTCAAGTTTGTTTGACAAGATCTGCTTTTCTCAAACCCATGCTGACAGGTGTTAATTATCCTGTAGTCTTTTAGTTCTTCATCATTTTTCAACATCTTTCCCAGGCAACTGGGAGCAGCACTAATCCTTAGGTTTGGGAAACATTCCCAAATGTCGTGCTGGAGCCCAGGGACAGCGGCAGAGCTGCTGGGAAGATGTGACCGATGGAGTGGCCACCCTTCCCACTTGGACTTCTGTCCTCCTTCAGACTTCAACAGCATCTTTGGGGTCTCCCAGCCATGTTTCTGGATTTTGCCTTTCAAGGAGTGGACACAGTCCTGTCTTTCTTCATGTGTGAGGATCTCAGCCTTCCCAGACGGAGGGATTGCTGCTTTGCTAATTGAATGTTTTGCCTCCCTGCAGCTCTGGCTCTGCTCTGTGCCTCCTCTGTGTGAGGAGGTGATACCAGGGCCCTGTGGTAGGAGCAACCTGTGACCAAGCTGCCTCCATAAAGGAGAAATGTCTGGCAAAATCCAGCCCTATTGTTCCTCAGGTAACCCCACACCCATACCATCATGCCCATCCCCAACTCCTTCCAGACAAAGGTCTTTTGTTTGACAGAGCCCCTGCCTACAACTGGTCTTGCCCTTTCTGTGCTCTGTTGCCTCTGGGTCCTCAGTGAGGATATCTGCTTGGTCACGGGGACCTGCTCAGCCTGCCCCTGTCCCACCAGGCAGGTCTGCCAGAACAGCTCTGCACCACGCACCCTTCCCCAGAGACGTGAGGTGAGGTCTTCATCACCACACCTTCCCCCAGACAGCGTGGGAATGAATTGTGCCATGGCTAGGTACGTGAGGGCAGGGACCACTGCCTCCTGCCATCCAGCCTGGGGAGATCCCTGCTGCGTTACCCAGGAACAGGGCACCAGCTGTGACAGCCCCGCTGGGGTGGGCCAGGTGCTCACGCTCTTCCACGACATCCGCCGAAGTGTCCCTCCAGTCACACATGTGAAGCCATACCCTGCATTGGAGGGACTGGCTGGCAAGGACCTCATCTGGGGTGATGCCAGGCTGCCCAGGCCACTGGAGACACCTCTCTGGGCCACCACCACAGATCCTGCAGAGATCACTTAGCGGGCCCAGTGAAGACGGCTTGAAGGAAGGCTGACTAACAGAGCGTATGCTCTTCACCAAAGTACTGACATCAATTATTAGAGGAATTGGAAACAGTGGCATTTATTGTCCTTCGAGGTAAGAATTGGCTCCAGCTTCATCTCAGTCATCATTGGCTCTCAACCCCATAAATCCTGCTGTTCTCTTCAATACCTTTTATGGGAAGTGGAGAAATTAGCTAATTCCCCATTGGTCCCTCCCCACTTATTAGTGCTACGAAGGACTGGGTAATTATGAATAGAACTGCCAGGCAAAATGAAACTTCTCCCTTAAAAATGCATTTTAATTAGCTCTGCTGGGTTCGTGTTTCTTAGGAAGTGCTGATTATGCCTTGCTGACTCCGAGCTCTGCTCTTATGGAGACCCCAAGCACTAACCTGGCCAAAGGGCTACAAAAGGGCCTTATCTTCCCACTGGACCTACCCTGGAAGATGATTGTCTTCTCTTGGTGGTAGTGGGGGGTTACTCCCCAAAGCTTGTTTAGTCTCTTTAAGCTGAGCAGCAAAGCAACAGAAAGCCATGCCGGAGGAACGACTGAAGAGGAGAGCTTGGGCTTGGTGGTGAGTGATGGGGATGTGACAACCTCTGCACCACGCGAAGGCAGCGGTGGGGAAGGGTCCCTGGGGCGTTAGCGCTGTGATGGTATCTCAGCAGCACTCTGCAGCTCAGTGCTGGAGCCGCGAGGCGTCAGGGAAGGGACGGGGCAGAGCCGTGGCACAGCGGGATGAGGAGAGCTTCTCCCAAGGCCCGGCAGTGCAGGGACGGGCTGCCAGCACTCCCGCGGGAGGGAAGCGCCGCGCGCGGTGCCGGCCCTCCTTCGCCCGCTCCCCGCGCTGTGCGGTGAAAGGGCGCTGATGTCTCAGCAATGCTTATGTCCAGCAGCCCTTCCCAATTACCAGCTATCAAATTTACATATTGCTGAAGGCAAATTAATATGAAAATAGAGATATAAAATTTGACTTTTATTCCACAAAAAGCAGGGAAAAAACCCTGCCACGTTTCCAGTTAGACACAGTAGTAAGAAACCCCAGACTCAGAGCTGGTAGAAATGAAAATGCAGTTTCACCCTCCATGGTAGTAGTGGGGGCTGCTTAGGGAGGAACACGCTCTGGCCTCCTTGGCCCTTCTCACGTCTCGGAAGAACGACAGGGAAACTCCTGTGTGTGCAGTATCGCCAACAGCAAAAGCAAAGCCCCTGCTGAAGCCTCCAGCGCGATGGGACATTTCACAAGTTCCGACTTTGCAACACAAGGCTTTCTGGATGGAGAATGAATCATGGCCTATGAATGCAAAATTAAAGAAGGATAACTTTAAAATGAAATCTTATAGGCTTGCATGACAAAATTTTATAGCAGACAGTAATGTCTCGCTTCTTCCCCTGCTATTTTCTGGCATGATGATGAAATGCAGTAAATAAATATGTAAAAATAATGACTCTTCCAGACCTTGTAGCATTCATTTTAATAGATGCTATTTAACTACACACAGAAATATAGATATCTACCTTTCAAACGCTGGTTACAAAGATTGGGAAGGCTGCCAAGAAAATCGTCTTTTTTTTTTTTTTCCCCAATAGATATCAAAAAAGAAACAATTTATATGTTGAAATTGCCTTTATTTTTTAATCCATAAATATTTGTTACTGACAAAAGTGGAAAAATCCTTAAGACTCTAAATTTTACTAAACTGATAATATTTTTGTTTACAGTACATACAGAATGTGCTTTTACAGGTAAGTATAACAACAAGAATAATACAGAGAAAAACAGTCAAATACTGCTCATCTTGAAGCTGTTTAATGGTTAACCAAGAGTCTGTGCAAAGTTACAGATACAAACGTACTTCCTCTTCAGTACTACTGTATAATAAACATGGAATCCATAAACTGGGCTAAAGCACAAAAATATCCACTTAACCCCTCTTAGGAAATATTGTCCCCCAAACTAAAAATATTACAGTAAGAAGTGTCTTTCTCAGAGCCAAGAAATTCTTGCTACAAAAATGTCTAACGGGTTTGCAGACAGGTGGCCGGGAGCCGTTACGAAGCACGAGGGCAGAGGGTCGGGGTGGCGCGACACGCGTCTCCCTGCAGCGGGGGCGGTGGGGACGGAGACCTCCCGGACACCGTGCGGTCATGGCGGAGACACGGGTCGCCGCTTCGCTCGCTGCTGAGAGCAGAGATCTCTTTCAGATCCACACTAACGTGCTCGAACGGGATTGTCCGATGCTCCCCCTGCCCCCGGGCTGCCAGCGGGTGAAGCACAGGTTGGTTCTCCCGGCTGGGTTTTGGGCTTGGTGAGGGCATCTCCTTGCAGCCGTGACCCAGCTAGGAGAGGCTGGGGACGATACCTTCTACCATCCACTCGCGGACACACAACACAGAAGTGGCTGTTCTCTACGAAGCAGCCCCAGCGCAGGCTTATTGCTAACAACACTTCTTATGAAAATATTTAAGCCCCTTTCTCACATATTTCCCCTACTAACTTTTCACTCGTCTGAAATATACTTGAACATGAAATCCGTATGAGTTAAATATATTTCAGCAGAGTCCCTCCTTCCAGATTAAGCACTAAATCTGAAACAAAACTAAGACAAGCTATTTCTCCACCACAGGAACTGAAGATGGCAAATTGATCACAAATCAGAACACTTACTTCAAATACAATTAAAGTTACCCTGTTTCAGGATGATTTTGATTGTTGTGGTGGAAGAAGATGAAGACATCTTCCCAGCTACCAGGAACAAAAACTTGATGCCAGGCTCTTGCCAATTCCTGGTGGGAATGTTTCCGATAGACACAAGAACAGAAATACGCATGCGGGAAGCCCGGGTTCACGGGACCAGCTCTGCAGCCAGCCAGGCTAGCAGAACAGTAGACAGAAATTAAGTCTAGGCCAGGAAAGGAGGGCTTGCTCCTGGGTAACTGTCCCCGTTTCTTCCCACCCACCCACCCCATCCCCAAGTTACAGATCATCATTTATAAAAGGAACATTAAAACATTGAAAAATATTTCATTTTTCCTTAAAACATGATTCACTGACATTAGAAGTTTTTTATGACAAAATTTCCGTTCCATGTGGTGATCTCTGTGGTTCATTAAAAACGCCACATTTCAAAGAGTGATTTAATATAGTTTGGAAGCTTAGACTGGTACAGGGTCAGTCAGAACTTAATGACTGCATTTTACAGTATGTATGTATATATATGTGTCTGTGTGTATATACATATACATACACGTATCTGTATTAATGAGAGAGTTGTATAAAATCCAGTGCAGCTCACTATTATGTGTTGCTGCTTGGGGAATGCAAATAATTATCGGTTTGTTGGAAATAATATAAACTTTTCCCCATCACCCTCCCCCAGGCCCTGCACATGCACTCGGGGAACCGGACGCTCCACAGATGTGTGTTTCCACCTGTGGGTTGGAGAAAAAGACAGATCAATTCTTCCAAGTATATTAGATTAATCAAGGCAGGTTATATTTTACTGTACAGAGGAATGTGACCTCTTCCTGCTTTTCTCCTGAGTGCAGGGTGTTGTGGTGACTCAGATGTGAGGAGAAGAAAGCAGAAAGGTCGAAGCGCAGGTAGCAGCATCCCTTAGAGCCACTGCCTGCCAGGGACCCTGACCAGAAGGAGAGCAATGGGAGATCTGGGGAACCGTGTCCCCCCAGCCCAGCACTCTCATTCTGGACAGACACTGTGTTGCAGCACATCAGACATGATGTGGCAGGACAATGGTGACAAACAATATTAATAAAAATGCTTTGCTGTTCTACAGTGTCTGTCGTGAGAGGGTCTCAAAGCACTTCAGAGACATTATGGTATGAACCCTCATAATGCCTCTGCAGAATAGGAAAGTGTTACCATTATCATCCCATGTTGGTCATGGGGAACTGAAGTGCTGAGGACCAGGCTGTGGATCGTGACACCCAGTCCTGGAACAAGTGTCCTTTCAGTGACAAACTTTCAGAATGAGGAATAAGGGAAAAAATGACGTAAGAACACCTGTGCATGCTGAGATGCCGCTGCTCTAGCTACCAACCCATTCCAGCACACAAAGCAAGCCACGGGAACACATGGTGCCCAGGAACAGATTGTGGTCATCCAGGGCATGGTGCCTTCCCAAAGAAATTTGCTGAAAATTTTCTGCGAGGCAGCAGAGTCCCTGAAGAGATTTGGCCTAGAAAAGCTTTTTGATGGTTCTTGTGGGACACATCTGCTTGCAACAGTTGAGTGGGTGGAAAAGACGAGGAGATGGGGCTAAGATTTCTTTGGAGGATTATTGCCCAGGTAGGACAGGTTAACACAGGGCCTGTGATATTTGTCAGTCAGAATAAGAGAAGGCTCTGAGGTCAAATGTCCTGGAGCACAGCACAGCATCTGCACGGGCTACTAGAGTGAAAAATTTCCATATTTGCATCTGGTCCAGCAGCTGCTTAGTTCACAAATGGAACATTTGGACGAAGACTAGAGCTTGAGACATACAGCTATGGAAATGGAATGAGAGGAGTTCACCTACCCGTGGCCTCACATGGTCAACTCTGCTTCTCCGGCTCTGCCACCTCAACTCCTGGAGACTCTAGGGTGGACTCTCCTCTCCCACAGTGTTCACATCTCCCTGCTTGCAGAGGGGAAGATCCTGGCTTTGCGTGGGCCAAGAGAGAATGGAAGAGCCCCAGAACCTCAGCAGGGACTGCCTCCCCATCAGCTATGTGTGTTTCTCTTCTCTTCTCAAGAGTCACAAACTTCGGTCTGTGGGAAGGTCAGTAAGGGCAATATTTTCACAAAGATTGCCTTCTGTGAAGAAATATTCAGCGACTGAGCTGAGGAGCTTGGAGGTAGTCAGGGGAGAGAAGTGTCCATCAAGGGAAGGGGTCAGGAGATGAGGTGTGAGCCTTTTCTCTCTCGTCCCTCCTATACCATGAACTGCCACCCTGATCCATAGACAATTCTGGTTGTTGCTCAGAATGATTTTGCCCAAGGCTACATGGTAATGACCATCTGTACCATGGAGACTCTTATTTATTCCTTCACAGCTCAGTTTCCGTCAAACAAAGCCCCAGAACTTCTCACAGATAGAGTCCTTTCTGAACACAGTCTCCATCACGCAGGTCAGAAGAAAGCTCATGAACTAAGACCAGCAGCACCAGGACAGTCTGGGAAAGAGAAAGGCCACATGGCCACCCCACTGAGGCCTACCTCTAAATCCCACCAGGGGAAGATGGCGTGCTCCTCCTGCCTACCCTGCACGAGAAAAACCTGGTGCTGCATCATAAGCCTCCACACAAGCCTTAAGCTCACAACAACCTACAATCATTGTACGCTACAGGACCGACGTGCTGAGCTGGGAACGTCATTAAGGCCAGGAGGTGGGAGGTATTTGAGGGGAGGGAGAAGGGCAGAGCTAATTTAAATGAAGCTTAGTGAAGAGCCATGTAGGAAAAGACTCAGTGCAGGAACGTAGGACCTGAAGAGAGAAGTACCGTACGGGAATGTGTTTACAGCCTGAAGCCAGTCATCATTTCACCCGGAGAAGGCAGCAGGCCGGCCGTTCGGATTGGCAGCGTGGGTGTGCGCGTCTGGTGGGGCTTGAGCGCACACCATGGACGGTGAGTGCTGGAGAGTGTCCAGCCCTAGCAGTTACAGCACTGGCTCTGGCTGGCCTTCAAAACCTCTGAGACCCTTTCCTGGCCACAGAAGTATGTTCTAGTGTGAGTTAGTTCTACAGAATTGGATAGGAACACAAATACAAGGAAAAAAACCAAACCAAAACCAAAACCAACACCAACAAAAACAAAGCAAAGCCCAATCTGGCTAGAAAGCTAAAGATAAAACCCTCACAAATTCTGGACCCACGAGTCTATGTTTTAAAGATTTTACAAATATACAGTATCTAATTAGCATTATATCAGATATACAACATGCCCATTTATTATAATTATGCTGGATATATAATTTATATGCATGAAATGTAACTGTCTTCATGGTTAGGATTGGTACTCAGTGGAACTGGAATTTGGAAGGTTTTCTTAGGGGGCCATTACTTGGAGAGAAAATAATGGAAAATTACCGACCTGCTTTTCAGCAGACCGACACCCTCAGCTTTGTGCTTCTGCTGAGGGCTGGAAAAAGATTTGCTACATATGGAGTTCAAGGTTGTAACTGAGAGGAGAAAATATGTTCAGAAACAGGGGAACTGGGCCAGTGGAAAATGCTATCAGGAAAATAAACTTCTGGGAGAAATGCAGGCTCGGTGGAACGTGTGGTAGCCGTGCCTTGCAGGGGTCTCAGTGGAGTCAGGACTTCCCCCAGCACAGGTCAGTGGTGCGAAGCTGAACGAATTCTGGTGCTCTAGGTTCAGCAGTGGCAAGAAGCTGGAGGAAGAGAAACCCTATTCCTCCTTCCTATTTACATGTTGGAGACATCAAGATACTAGAATGAGTGGAGAAAAGGGTCTAACAAGCATTTCAGCATATTTGTGCTTATTGAACACATCAACCCCACTACTTCCTACACTGAGAGAGCAGGCGATTTGTAGGCACTAGTATATTTTTATCTTATGAGTATATTTAATATAAACTAAAACTTTATTTCTCAGCCAGGCTATTCTTGTCCCTAGATCTGCCAGTCCCCTAGGAAAGTCTGCCCTTGAATTTGCTCCAAGGGTGAGGAAGAACAGCTGTATGGGTGCTGGCTGATATCGAGCGGTCTGGAGGTGATCCCCAGCAGCCAGAAGCTTACCTACTTGCTACAGAAAGGCCAAACACGAGGGCTGGCCTGAGGACCAAGAACAGGGCTCCTTCCCGCCAGGATGGGGTGCTGCATTTCCTCCTCCCTGTCTTGGGCTGCGTGAGACTGCTTCTACTCGTAGCAACTGAAAAGTCCTAAAGTCATAAAAACAATGAGATAATGCAGGTGAGCCCTTGGAAGGAGCCATCTACTACTATGGCTTTCTTTGACAGAAACTGATGCACGTCAGGAAATTCCCTCTGTTATCCCTCACTATTGTCTGTTTGCTTGCTTGGGTTCTTCTTATGTCACTGATGAAGGGGTGGCTTTAAAAACAACAACGTGGATGGGACTGTCAGAGAAGTCTTTTCAGACACTGAGTTATTAGAGGTTATCTTGGCCTATAAGGCCACTGCAGTGTGGGGTGCTGTGCCCACCCCAGTCCTTAATGAGTATCTACAATGCACGAGGTCATATCAAACAGTCACCTCTGTTTTGCTCGCTGTGCGGTAGTGATGGTGTCCTGGGATATAATGCAGTTGTTCTACCGTGTTGTGCCTTCGGGAGGCGAACGCTTGGCGCTTGGCGGAGGTTGGGTTCATACCTAAGGTATTGTACAAGTTATTTGAGGCACTAGGATGGGAGTGCATTTTTGTCATCCTGTAGCGATCCAAGACGGGTGTCGATACAAAGACGTCGGTGTGTGACAATGCCCGTGACATAGACTGCTCGGGGTACCCCGACCGCTCCGGGGAGAGCAGGGGGTCTTGGGAGTGGAGGCGCTCTGCAGACAGAAGCTGCTCGTCTGAGAGGATCCGTTCATAGGACATGCTAAACTCCTCGGGCATGATCCTCTCAGGAGACAGCACTCTGTCCTGGGACATGGCCCTGATGGGACGGCGAGGCCGGTCCCTGTGGTTGGTCTGTTGAGACATTTTGATGACGTTGATAGGGAGCGTGCCCCGGGCTGCCAGGTCGGGCAGGTGTCTCCTCCTCATGTAGTATTCATCAGCCTCTTTGTCAGCTGCGGGAAAGGAAAGGGAACAGTTAGAAACGTCAGAGCATTGTCCCACGGGGTGAAAAGGGGCTGTGTACAGCACGCAGCCTTGGAGCAGCCTCCTGGTGAGACCCGAGGGACCATCTACCAGCAGCTGGACCTGGGCATGGACATCCACGTCAGGGTGCTGCTGTCAGAGAGATGCCAGCCCTGTGTGGGTTGTGTCACCATGGCCTTATGGCAGACAGGGAGAGTTATAATTGCATGCAGACAGGTATAAGTCCCTGTGCAATGCATCACACCTCGCACCATGACACGACAGACTCTGTATGCTGTCGAGCCCAGACTGTGGCATCGCATGATTTACACGAACAGCGAGTTATGGAGAAATTATCAAATGTCACCTTCACAATGCACTTATAAAGAAAGCGCAGGGAAGGTGAACTGAGGCAGGTAGGTTCCCCATTTGAGGAAACTCATGCCTTGTTTCTGGCCTCAGATGTGGATGTGCTCTGGAATCCGAGTGCCCTCATCACATTTTTAATTACTATTTTTGAATATTTGTAAATGTGATCACAAAGCAAGTTTGGTGGGCATGCGATGCTCTCTCTGAGACACTGAATCATCTGCCTAAGGTTTCATTTTCCATTTTTTCAGGCACCTTGGTTGCTATCATAGAATTTGTCCCATGGAACATTTCTTTTGCAGTTTGCTGCTTCTGTGTCTTAAACGATCTCTTTGTTGCACAGGAACTCAGCACACACACCCCCACACACACGCCCCCACCCTCCTCTTTTTGACTTTCAGACAAATGCCTCAGACTCAGAGAGGATGTTGGCTGCTGCAGATGTACCCTGATATATCACTTTAATCCTACAGCAGCTAGAATGATCTGATTTAACCAATTTGTAATCTGAAGAAGCAATTCCACAATTATTTCAGATTTAAAAAAAAAAAACCAACAACAGAAACACCAAAAACTTTCTGGTAAACCCCTTTGATGTTCATATGCCTTAAACTGGGGTACTGGGATTACCTACCTGGAAGGAGGATTAGCAGTCCTTGGGCTTCAAGCCCAGTGCAGCTTGTGGACTGTCATGACGTGGCTGCAGAGGTGCAAGGCACGGAGCATCAGTCCCTCACCAGGAGTATACTGTCGTGGATCTAAGAGCACAACGCTGGCCCCCTTGGGTCAAGGGACTGAGGCATGTTTAATGCTCAACACTGATCATCTGTATGAGCCTTCCTCCTCATTTCTTTGTCTGAGGTGTTTTCTTGATGTGTCCAAAAGCGTTTCCCACCCCTTCTGCCTCATCAGTGACTTCAGAAGACCCTAGAGGGAGACTCATCCCAGACACCTGGTGGGTAGCCATCCTCTCCTTGGTGTGCAGGAAGGGGATTCCTCATGCAAAGGTAAAGCAAATTTCTCCACCTTACAGACTAAACAAGGTCTCTTGCAAAGTGACCTTATGGGAGCAGCCTGGCATAGAGACTACAGAGCTGGGAACACACACACGACCCAGTAAGTGCTTTCCCTACCAGTCTTGAGCCAAGTATTGATGGGCAAAGACATCATCTCCTATACGTCCTGGCCAGCTTCTGGGACCTATCAGAAAATTGCTTTGGAAAGTCTTTTGCTTATAAGACAAGTATGATAAAAATATAAGATAATGATAATATAGAGGAACCCCATTGATTTTCTCAGCTCCAGTATTTCATTCAGGATCAGGTGATGTAAGATGGGAAAGTATCAGATGGTGGAAGAGGAAAATTTCACATGCATAGAGTTTCTGAGGATGTTTGAGTGATAAAAAGAGCAAAGCTCTGCTGCAGGACAGTCTGGTCAATCATAAGGTGAGTGAGGTAGATGGTCCCACTTCCAACGCCTAAAGTCTCTGTAGGCATTCAACAGACCTGGTAGTTAAATGCGGTGTGGCAATTTCCTATTTCCTCTGACATAGCCATAAATCTATAGGGTTTATGCACCATGTTGGCTGAGAAATGAAGACAGTTGGCTGGCTGTCCCATGAGGCAGAGTGCTTTCAGAGGAAATGTCAATGCCTGATGATATGCGATTGGTGCTGACAACATCCCAGAAGTTTCCTCACAAGACAACAGTTACACACGGGTGCCTTAAGGTCTTCAGCCAACCCCTGGAGTGCTGCAAGCATCCTGTGCTGGATGATCTCACTCACTAATTTCCTCATCTCCTCTCCCACACATTCAGTGCTCTCTTCAATGCTCCCTTGACCCTGCTCCTCATGGTCCTGCAAACAGCCCACATAAGCCAGAGGATCTGTGAGAAGGATGGTTGATGCCCCTGTCTCAGCATCCAAAAGTAGAAGCTGAGAACATGTGCTGAAATGCACAGCCTGTTGGCACCACTGTTGCTGCCAACCTCTTCTTTAGAGCCTACACACCACCAAGGCATGAGGATTGCCCAGACCTCTCCTCTACTGGCATGTTTGAAGCTGATGGGATTTGCTCTCCAGAGTATATATTGTAGGAATGAGTCTTTCTTTGCAATCAAAACCTTCTTGGAAGAGCATCTCGTTGCAAATGTCAGACAGCAGCTCCCCCAGCCTCAAACTCTTGCGTCTTTAAAATCACCCAGGAAGCCTGAGAAGGACTGGGGAAATTCCGTCTGGCCAGAGTAATTTTAAACATTTTTATTCTATGATGTGGCCACAGATAGACTTGCACACACTTAGTGTGCACAGGCTTGATAATGATGCTGGGGGCTGGGTGCAGAACAGGAGCTGAGCAATTAGCGCTCTGGCACTTGGCCTCTGCTCTGGATGAGAGAAGTTCCACTGGATTTGCCCAAGTGACTCTAAATAGATGTAATTAAAGCAGAGAACATCCCAAATGGAGATGTGCTTGGATGCCCACACCTGGTTGTGGTAATTGCCAGCAGGAGCTAAACCAGCTTATGTGAGGTTTACAGTGGTCTGGGTCTGCTAGTGAGGCGGCAGAATCGGCTGATTAAAAGTGGTTTGAAGTTGTTTCTTGCTAATTTGGATAAAAAATGCAGCATGCTCTACACTTTAAAAGTTTTGCCAATTAGGAACATTAAAAATATACTTTCCTTCCCTCTTCCATCCCTGTAAACAGTGAAGTCGGCATGGCCTTCGGCTGGCAGTGGCTAAACCATTCGGGGAACTGATTTCATTTCAAAGGTGTTTCTAAGCTCGTACAGGCTGTCTCCTCCCGTGATGCTGAGAGACACATTTAGATGTTGGCACAGCTATTCCGGGAACATTTTCAGGTGTAGACAAACTTCACATCTCCATCTCAAAGGAATCAAAGCCGAAATGGCAGTTTCCCGTGAACAACATGCTGGTTTAAGCAGCCACCAGACGGACATTTAACAGGCTGTTGCCTCTGAAAGGTGGTGTCAGTCCATGAGCGTTGCCGAACTGCTCATGGAGAGTGTAGCTCGACGAGAGGCCGAGCGTGCTGTATCACATGCATGCCTTCACACCGAGGGAGAAGCTCAGCACAGCTCTGTAACCACAACGTTTCTGCACCCGGGGGAAGCAATGAAACAAATACAGCTCCAGGCTTTTGAGATTGGAAGCACCAGGCATTGCTTTCCCCGGGTGCAGAAACGCTGTGGTTACAGAGCTCAGTGGGTGGGGGGTTGCATAGTTTGCTAAAATCAAAATATCTCCAGGACTTGAAACCATCCAGTCCGATTCATCTCATCCTCATCGCACCAGCAAGTTCACTGGGATAGCGAGGCTCTGATACTTCTGCCCCTTATCTTTCCTTTGACGCTCATTTAAAAACTGACATTTTGAATTTTAGCCAAAATAAAACTGAAATCAAATAGGTTTCTCCCTCATGGATGTGCTTAAAAATTTAAAAATGTGTCCTAAGTGGATTCCAAAAGGCTATCATTGATGAGCAGACAGAAGGAAATCACTGTTCTATTGATTGACAGAAATTTCTCTTTTTTTAAGCCAATCTCATACTTCTGGGGCTTCACTAATCTTTTTCAAACATGTGGAAATGGAATTACCAGAAATCACATTTTTTGCACAATATCTGAGATTTTTTTCATTGATTTTTTTTTTGTTTGGGGTCTCACCCCCCCTTTCTTTCCTCCTTTGGCAGTTTCTGGAACATTGACCAGGGCTGGTCTCACCAAACTTCAGGAGTGTTTGAGTGCTTCATCTGACTTGGCTTTAGGATAAGCTGCTTTGCCCTCAGGCAGCCTTTTTTCCCCTCCCATTTGGGGGGATAGCCCCAAATGAGTGCTTTTACCCCCACATCTCACCTCAACATGTCTAAGATGCCATGGCAGAAAGGCAGAGCACAGCTCCTCTGACACTGTAACTAGAGAAACGAGGGACATTTGTGGCGTTCTGGGAAGAGAGTGTGGAAAAGCCAAGGATATTTTTTCTTCCCATGGTTGTATGTTAACATGGTTAAAATATGTGCAGATGTGTATGTATGTAAGGCCTTCAGAGTAATTTCTTTGCTTTTGTTTCTCTGCAGTTCCAGTGTATTTCCTCTTTGGGCTTGTCTCTCCTGTTTTAATTGGCTTCAACATTTTCAAGCTGCCTAGTCATTTGTGATGATTCTTTAACCAATACCAAGTGGTCTAATATGCCTGAAAATATTAGCTTCCTTCCTGAGTGACCTTTCTCACTTAGCTGGAAACAGCAATTCCCTGGCGCGCTGGGCAGGACAGAATTCACACAGCTGCTCTTGCTCAGCCGCGTGTTCCCACACCACCCACCACTGTTCTTCCCCCGCGCCAGCCGGGCAGGGCTGCCAGGGCGATGCTGGCACAGGGCTTCCCACCGAGGAGGTACCCTGCCCCTCAGAGATCCTCCTACCCGGCTTCACAGGCGGCAACCCCAGATGGGTTTCCTCTTGTCTGTGCCCCGAAGTAAGAGCCGGGGAGGTAAACAGCCATGGAAGCAGAAAGCTCACTGCTTGCATGGGACCTGGCTCTGGCTGGCTCCTATGCAGCCAGCAACCTGTTTCCTACTGCTCTGTAAAAGGCCTGGACATCTTCAAGCACTTGCTCTGGAAGGAGAAGAAGCCTTGGTGCTGCTTTCTCAGTCAAAGTCCGGCAGAGGTGAGTGCCTGCCCCGCAAATCCAGCGGTGAGGAGCTCCCCGCCCCAAGCTGGGCGCGTTCCCCAAGGACGCAGAGGTGCAGGCAGCAGGTATAGCTCATCTCTTCCTCGTTACATGAATCACTTAGACGAGTCTCCTAAAGTGGGATGTGCTTCATTAAGCTCTAGGCATCAAAAATTAGGCTTGTTATCTGGCAAAGAGGTAGGTAGCTTGCCAGAGCAACTCCGGTGTCAATGAGAGACTGGGACCTTCAGAGGCTTTCTCATAATACGGAGATGACTGATTATAGATCACTGATTATAGAGATGTCTGCATCAAACAAAGAGACAAGATGCCTGATCACTGGATGAGTAAAGTAGGGTGAGGTGGATCTGACCGTACCCCTGCTGAGCTCTGTCTCCCCATCACTGGCAAGGAGATACTAAATAGTCTTTGTTCCTGGATGTGCCTTGATTATTCAATTCAGATGTTCTTGGGCAGAAACTGTCTGTCACTATTTGTCTCTTCTAACTGTGGGAAAATAAGTGACCTTCAGCTGTCTGGCAAGCCTGAAGAAACCCAGACAAATAGCTGAAACACAGGTTAAAAAAGTATCTATCTAATGCCTTTTGTTTTACTTGAATAGAAATATTATGTTTGTTAATGAGCTCTTCACAACATTCATTTTTTTTTTAACCATGGCAGGGAGTTCATCAGAAACAAGTAATTTTCAATATGAAACATAAACCCCCAATAATTAATTTGCAAAGCCTAGCATTTAGATATTATTTTTTCTGGATTTTGTGTTGCCTTTAGCTCCTTCATATGTCATAGGAAAATGATATTTCTGGCATTTTACAAGGGAAGGTCTAGGAGCTGGGTGCCTACTTCCCTTTGGCTCCAGAGAAGACCAGCTATAAGAAAGTGATTTAGTGATTCTAGAGGTGCTGAGTATATGCAAGCCCAGTGGGACCGTGGAGTGCTTAGCACTTTAGAGCTGAAACTGCTTATTTAGTTACTCAAACTTACAGTGTGAGGCAGTTGGTTCGGCATTTGTCAGGCGCTTTGCAAGAGGATGGGTTGGTGGCTTGTAAAGATGACTGAACTATATCGAGACCTGCCACTGGTGGGTAAATAGCTGGTCTTTCCATCGCAGCGTGCAGGGATTCCCTTCTAGGGTTGATGCTGCTGAAAAGTTAAGGGGGTGAAGGAACCCCACTCCACCCAAAGCCCAAAGACGACCTCTCATGTTCTTAGCCTCAGGCTGACTGCCAGGTGTCCTCTGAATGGGGACAGGGACGCTAACTGTCCAGAGGGTCGGGAAAAGCTCAGGAGAGGGAGACTGACAACTATGCTCAGCACATTCTTGAGGACATTTAAGCTTGGCACCTTAACGTAAGCCTATTTTTGTCATTTTAGACAAATATCTAGGAAATGCAGTGCTAGAGTTCAATACTTACTCCCTTCTGCTGTGATCTACTGAGGGGCAGGTTGGGCAGGGAAGACCCTGTCCTTTCTTCAGCTGCTGAGCAAAATTTTCTGCACCTGATGAGTCAGACTGCTACGACACCACTCAGTAAGGTGTTCCCAGTGCCCAGACGGCATTGCTTGGTGTGAGTGAATTTATACTCCGTGTGAATCAGGCAAGCGTTGTGGGAGTAGGTATAGTGTTCAAATCTGGCATGCATTTCCAGATGTTGGCTGTGGAAGGGGTGGGAGTTTCAGCTAGCATTCGTTTGTGTTTTTTTAACGTTTCTGTGAGATACATCAATAGCATAGAGCTTAAGGAGCTTTCACTGAGCATCTATGCACAACATGTAAAGCAATAAATGAACTGCACACTGGAAGAGGTCTTGGCCATGCCCTGCATCATGACAGGAGCAGCCCTTGTTGCTGTTCCTGGTGAGGACTTCTCTAGCCTGTTCTCAGTGATGCCAGGACAGAGATCTCCCAGGCTCTGAATAGGAGTCCCAGGTAATCCCAGGCACTGCAAATCAATTACAAATGAAACAGCAGTTTTCGGGGCTATCCAAGGGGGATATTTTTTGTGCTGAGAAATTTTCATTTTAGCTGAGAAATGAAAACAAATCATCACCTCAAAATGGGGATATTTTAAAGCAGTAATATCACAGTGCTGTAAGGCTTTTCCAATATCAGATAGTATCATCAAAGCTGCTCAAGAACATGGACAGTTCATCACTGGGATGCAGCGAGGGGAAAATGCTTATGATTGGGAGTGTGAGATCCAAATGTTACCAGGGAACAAAGCTATGGCAGAAGCAGAGTTGTGTCCGTGGCACACTGAGTGGGGAACATGGCGAGCCCCAATCACAAAATACCTCACCTCTGTTCTCCACCATGTTTAAGCACACGCTTCCTTTTAATCACATCAAATGTGTTTACCTTAGTGTTAAACATGCACATAAGTCCCACATTAAAGCACCAAGGACTGGACTGAGATTTTTACGTGCTACATTTCCATTTCATTTTCTCTTCTGGAAAATCTTCCACACAGAGATTTGTTATGGACGGTTCAAAGGCTTCTCTGCCACTTAATTTTGTGTGTCTCACTTAGCTGGCTAAATTGGGAATGCAGATTTTGTATAGACTAAGGAAGTAAGATCTGCTCCTCATCCTCACCTGCCTTCAATGAAGCTACTGCAAGTATAAACACCTAGGTTATTTCTCTAAATTAGGCAGTGTGAATACATGGCTGTATCCAGAAGATGTTCATGGAAACATATTACAAACCTAGTATCTGTGTCTGGAGAGAGCATTTGCCCACACAAATATCACTCATTTCATAATCCCACCAAAGCTGAAGAGTTTGCCATCGGTAAAGGTGATGGGCTGGAGCATTGCAGGAAGGTTGACAGAACCATGCAGTACATAAAACAGCAAGAAAGAACAGATACTAACCAGTGTGAACAGGGCAGTGAGCAACGTGCTGAAATACCAGAGACACACCATGGATCAGCGTACGGCACAGGTCAGGACCAGATCCAGACACATGCACCATGAAACACGGCAGATCGCAGCACTGCTCAAGGCACGTAGATGTGCTCCTACTGAAATAGATGCTCCTAACCATTTCAGCAGGTTTCTGTTGGCCTGAGTTTGTCATTTGATTCCAGCTAGTGGTGAGATATCTGCCCTGGGTATGCTGAGGTGAGCTCAGCTGATCTGGGGCAGCCAGCTTGGCTCACCTTGACTCCGGCAGAAAGACAAAGCATTCTCAGATGGCTCTGTCAGAAGCAGATACGAGGCAGAGTAGTGGGAGGCAGCACAGTAAGGAGGTCAGTAAGCAAATAACCACATGTGCTCTCACAGTAATGAAGTGACTCTTTCTCTGTACTCTTCCTTGATGGGAAGCGACAACCAAAAGAATCATTACTGGAGATGCCAACTTAGGCAGTACAATGACAGAGAGAAGATTATTGCCTTAACATTGTGCCCACTGCGGCTTACAAGCCAATGCGATACAAAGGAAATGAAATGAGCTGACACCTACTTAGTCTCTTCAGAGAAGAATATTTACTTGGGTTTGTCTTGACGGCAGACTCATAGGATGGTGGGAGGTGAGAGAGGTTCTGGAAGGACCGGGAGAAGGACAGATCATAGGGTTCGGTGGCAGAAGTAAGGATGTTGTTCATTCGTGGCTTATCTGAAAAAAAAAACCAACAGAGAAAGGCATGTCCACAGAGTGCACCAAAACAAGTTGAGAGAGGCAAACCATTCCCACAAACTCCGGCAAGGAGAAGAGCTGTATCTGAGCCAGCCTCAGTGACAGGCTGTTGGATGTGATTCAAACTGGCCCTGGCAGATGGGTGAAAAATGGATCCTGTGGTGTTGTTTCCTTGTCCACAGTGATTATGGAGAGAAACAAACTGCTGCCTCGAAAGCGCATGGACCAACCAGCCCTCCTCACAGTGGGACAGAGGGTCTGGTGGACTGTGCGTCACCTCACTTACCGTGGAGGGCTGTGTCACGGTGCTGTGGACTGACCCCACGGCAGCCTGCGTGAGTTCAGGCAGCATCACCTACCTTTACCCCAGCAAGCTCTGCTTTCCCCACCCTCAGAGCCGTGGGAATGAGTCTGTGGGGTTATTTTAACTGGGGATGATGATCAACTTGCTCTCTTATCATGCCAGATTTCTCATTAATGCTCTGATCCTGGAGGCTCCTGGGCAAAGCCATTCCATGGCCCCAGGGGTTCTGGTGAGCTCTGGAGATGGTCATGCTTCCCCCGCACACAGGAAAGTGTGAAGCGGAGCTGTGGGGTGCACGTTGGGGTGCAGTTAGAAGGCAAGGCAAGGCATGGAGGCGTTCCTGAAGCAGGAAAGGAGGTGCCATCCCTGAGGGGTGGAGGATGCCCTGCTACTTATTTTCATTTTGTTGGTCACTGAGGGAGTCCCCAGCCAGTGTCAGGATGCTAATGCTGAGGGCACTGTCAATAAAGATTAGCACTGAGCCGGGATGTTAAAAGTCAAGTCCGGACAATCTGCAGAGTTTGTCTGGTAATGAAATCATGGCCCTTTGCTGCAAGCTGGATGGAAAATGGTCTTTCATCAGCTCAGCCAAGGGACAGGGACCTGCTGAATTGTATTTATAACTCCCAGGTGTTCAGATATTAAAATACACAGAGATAAGAGTATTAAAAATAGCAGGAGCTTCAATTATTGGAAGCAAAGCTAGAACAGACTACAGTGGGCTCTGTGGGAGCTTGCAGCAGTGATGGGATTGCATTAGCTGGGTCAAAAGGCCAAGGAGGTAGCCACGTCAAGTATGGGCTGAAAATGAAATGAGAGGGCTAAGTTCTCTGATACAGCTGAGGAGCGGCAGAATGCCCAAGTCTTGGGTTCACACATTCCTGTTGTGCACCCCTCTAAAGTGTGCTCATGAAGAGCAATGCAACATGTGATCAAATGCTCTCACGTGCCTCGAGACCGTCTTACCTCCTCTGAAGCATGGACTGGTTGAGATTAAAGCACAGCTTCTGCACAAAAGTAATTGAGTGGCCGAGGAATTTCACCTCAATAAATGCGTTGGCTTTGTGCAGAGTCCAAATATTTGCTAACTTCCCTCATCGCCCACAAAAATTTAAAACAGAATCTACCCAAGTGGAGTGCAGATATTTCAGAAGACATTATTCTAGAGTCACAAATTAAACTGTTTCCTGCAAAAAAAAAATTGCAGGAGTCAGGCCATCTCCTCCCCTGCTGCTTTTCTCCTGCGTGGAGCCCTGTTTGCGTTAGACAGCAGAACATCTTCCTGCTCTCTGAATGCTCACATTTCACTACGTCCTTGGTGCTCTCTGTTGCCTAGAACTGGACCCAGCAGTTCCCAGCGTGTCTGCGCGTGGGGATGCAGAGCTGTCTCCACAACTTTTCTCCCACTGTGACTTCCCCTAGATATTTTAAACCTTCTGTCACCTACCCTTCACATTGCACACATGCTTCTCAAAGACAGGCTGAGACGGTCTTGTCTTCCAACACAAACCTGCTCATGATTTCCCAAAGCCAGTGTGGTCAGAGCACTCCTCTGCAGCTCTCCGCAGAGTTACACGCCCAGTGCTCAATTCAGAGGCACCTGAGCCATTTGGGGTGAGCCAGGGTATCTAAGACACCCACAAAGGGCTGAAAGGAGTGATGTGGGACCTATCAGAGGTCTGATGCCACCCATGTTTAGGCACTTGAATTACAACTACAATGTCAACAAACCCAACCCTTGCTCCTTCGTGCCCCTGTCGTCACTGATTCCGTGCGCTCTGCTGCTCCATGACCTTCCTCACAACGAAGCTTCCTGCAGAACAAATCACAACAGTGGACTCTTTCCCAGCTATGTCCAGGGTATGGCCGTGAGTGGAGGAACAGCTTCCTCTCTCCTTGAGCACCAGTCTGGCACCAGCATGGGACACCCCATCTTGTGCGATCCCCCACCGCTGCCAGCTCAGCCAGGTGAGGGGGAAGGAAACTGCTCTGTCAGGAACAGGGGCTTGGCACGTTTCAGCGAGCACCTGCACGCCGTCCGCTGGGCTCAACAACTGACAGCCCGTGTCAGCCACCCCACAGAAAAGCAACAGCCCCGGTCTCTGCCAGAGCGTCGCTTTGCTCCCAGTTCTGAGAAATTATGAGGCATTTTCTTACAGAATTTAACAATGGTGAAAATTTCCTCTTAACAATACAATAACCACCTTGGATAATAAACTCTTCTTTCCTATTGCTTCTGTATGTCTCTGCACTCCTGGAATGGGGCTATTGTCTGGCAAAAAGAACGTAGCCCCAAGTGAGCATATAGCTAGTGTGTCATCTCTCTGAGAACATTATTTTCTTGCTGGTGACTTCAATCCATGTCTAATAGACTGACTGCAGGATTAGGAAGTGCATCCTATTCATCAGGGCGCTGGAAACAATTGATTAGATGTTATCCAGTAAACAGAGACTATATCAGCATTGAAACTATGTCCCCACTCCTATTTGTGCTTGTGTGGCAAGGACCCTGGGGTAACATCTCTTTGCAAATTTCTCAGCCAGAACCTGTATCTAATCTCCATTTTGCATGGAGGTTTGGACATGCTGAAATAAGCCCAGTCATATGTACGGAATTTGTGTTCGGTGCCAAAGCAGAAGCATTAATTGACTGCTTGCATGAGGTGTGTGAAATTAAGTGCCACACATTTATTTGATGGGCTTGTGCAGAGTCAGTACATCTTCTTACTGCTTTTTCCATCCAGTCAGTCAGAAAGAGACCGTAATGATTTTGGCAAATGAGAAGTCACCTTGAAATCCACTACCCATCATTCAGCAAAATAAAGGATAAACTGAAATGACCAAAGATAATTTCAGATGTCTTTTGCATAATGCAGTTTGAGGGCAAGATCAGAGAACTGAGAGACTCTAGTAAGGAGAAATATCTTGTGCAATTAATATTCTGGGACCAGTTCAGCAGAAGTTTCTTAGTAGCTCTCCACTCCTGCAATATACTTGAGTCATGCTTTTCTCTGGTCTCTCTCCTTTTCGTTTGTGGTGTTTGTTGGCTCCTATGGAAGATGCAGGACACAAGTAATTAACAGGATGTAAATAAAAATGCCTCCTCATTCCCTGCGAGGCAGCTGAGGTTGTGCGCTGCTCTGGTCCCCAGCATTCCCACTCATTCCAGTCCAGCTCTACGTTCTGGGCAATGGGAGGTGACCACTGGATGTCCCATGGTTACTGGCATTACCTTTGAAAGTCAGTATTAGCCCACGTTTTCCTCACCGTGATCCTGCAGCCACATGCCATTTTACGCCTCTCTGACACATCATGCATTCTGGGCACAATTTGCAAGGTTATTTGCAGAGGAACATGAAGGAAATGAAGCTCACCCGGTGCAGAGCACATACAACAGAGGTGGGAACACCATCCAGCAGTGTCTTTTCTCTTGGTTTCTAAATTCTCTTCGCTACAGCCTTGAAGCAACCACACCTTTTTACAGCCAATGCAACATCTTAAAATTCTGCCAGTGTCTCTCTGATTAATTCAGCAGGAGAGGGCTCAACTCTGCAGCATTTCCTCATCTGCTGAGCATCAGGGGTTTCGCAGTGCTCTGCCCAGAGCGCCGTGCTGCTCCAGCCGCTGGCAGGGCTGGTAGCATGGCACAGCACTGCCAGCAACTCACTAGGCTGCACAATGTTGGCACGATAAGCTCAGGAAGGGAGTGGGCATCTCTGTGGAGAAAGACTCTTCCTTTGGAGCTCTGATCTCTCTTCCTGGACATCTACCAAGCAAGAACTGTGCATTTCTTCTGCTTCAATGAGCCAGAATTTTTGGGCCAGTCCAAACTTTGTTGTGTTTCCGTGACAACCAGTGGACTCACGGGCCAGGCTCAGAAAGGCTCCGCTGCTCCCTTCAGACCAGGATCTCACATAAAAACTCGAGGCGCTGCCCTGGAGCAGACTGGCAGAGAGCTCTGCGCCGGAGGAGCCAGGAGCGCTGCCTGCGCTGAGGGGCTGCCGGAGGAACACGCTTCCTGCCGCACCCTGTATCCTGGACAGGACGTATGGCCCGCGGTCGGCACGTTGCCCACATGGATGTTGGGGGCTGCAGTTCCCCCTGAGCACTGGGAATTGCAGTCACAGCTGGCCTCTGAGGGGACACATGGATTCACTCCTCTCCTTTACGCGTGCACTCGACTGCGTCGTAATCTATGAAGGAAAGAAAGTCGCTCTGGGTTGAGGGAGAGCCTCGTTTCACTGTCAGTGCTTGGCAAACTTTCTGCAAGCACCGGGCTTGGAAGCGGTTTCAGGATTTCTAAAGCTGGAGACTTGTGTTGAGGAGATCAGACCTGAAGTCTTCTTGAAGTGTCTTGCCCTGCCCCTGTTCTTGGAAGAGAGTTTGTGTTTCAAGGTGTGTTTACATGAGGTGCAGAACCTTTCATGTACAAGGACAGGAGCAGATGATACCCAAGACAAAAAAAGTGAATCTATGACAAAGTTTTAAACAAAGCTCAAGTGGCAAAAGGGATGTGCTCCATATTTGCATATGAGTCTGCACATATGTTGTGTGGATTTTCCAAGACATTTCAACAGATGCCTTTTAAAACATTCACCCAGAGAAAGCAAACAATGTCACCTAGGAGAAGCTGATACAACGAAGCCTTCTGCTGCTCAGCTTCAGCTCAGCAGAGCTTCAGTCCTCTGTCAAAGCACACGCTGCTCCCCCAGCACTGCCTTCTGCTCAGCCATTTGAAGGCTCAGGCACAACGTCTTCTCCGATTTGGATGCACGCTCTTACGAAGGACCGCTTTCCTCAGGAAAATCTGGTAGTAGCTGATGACGTTTGGTAGCCTTCTGTGCCAAGACTTAGCACCTCCCGAGCCCTCCTGGAAGTGACACACTGTTGTAGCAGGCAAAGAAGTGATGTTCACAGACTCAAATTAAAATTTATAACATATATCTTCAGTGTTTGCGGGGGGAACTATCTGTGTTTTCACACTTCCTTTTTTATGTTACAAACACTGTTATTAATAGTCTTCTGCATCTCTCGAGAAGAATCTCAAAGAGGTTTATACATTTCCAGGTCAGATCCTCCGTGGTGTAAATCAGCAGCTCTCCAGTGAATAGCTGCCCTCCTTTGTATCAGCTGGAGATGTGGGATTTTAAATTCAGTCAGTGAGAAAAAACCTCTGTGTGTCAGGATGGTGCTAGGATTAGGTCTTTCAGGGCTCATGGCTGAGAACTGAGCAGCAATCTGAAGGGGTAAGATGCAAAGAGGAGGAGGTACACCAGCACATTGCAAGATGATGCCCTTAAATGCTACAATATATACACACAGCATAATAATATACCTGAATCATATCACCCAGGGGCTATTAACATGAAGATGCTTCTCAGTACACAAAGCGCTTAACTGAACGTAGCATAGTTACACACTACAACACAGGGTGAGAGGAATAATGTTGCCAATCAAAATCAAAGGAAAATCTATGGAAAGTAGAATCGCACTTAGCAATCGCAGCAAAAGAGATATTCACTTCTCCTTAAGTTCGCTGCCTTCTCATGGGGATGCAGAAGACAACACATGGCTCCGGCACCAGAGCAGCCAGCGTGTAGAACTGTGCAGAACTGGTGCTAGGGCTCATTCTTGCTGAATTTGAGACTGTGCAACTGGAAACTGTCAGCCTGTTAACTCCTTCCACTGCTGCGAGTGCCTCATGCCCAGAGCTTGCCGTTGCATGGAGGGGCAGCTGGTTCAAAAAGGAAACCACGTCAGCGTGCTTGGTCCTGGTAGCAGACAAACAAGGTGAGTAAGCCAAAACTAGCTCTAGCCGCTGAGAGAAACAAATCGCCCATCCTGAACGGGCTGTGTGAGACTGTCCCCTTTCAGCCCTTTGGGACTAGAGTAAGGCACAAGCCCCTGGACAGGCTGAAGGCGCTGCAGGGACCACCACAACCTTCTCGCAGAGTTACAGTGAGCACTTCTAGCAATGCCAATGGCAAAAACCCCCTTTGTCTCAGCAGTTTTACGTGCTCTGATTTTCATGATGCTGTGATTTTGCCTCCAGAACTTTTGCTTTATTTCAGTGGTCTCACATTCACCAGGAATAAAGATGCTGCTTCCCCTTACTTATGGTTCAAGATCTTCTGTTTCTGTAAGAGGAACCTGAGGCCGGTGTCAGAGCTGCAGCTATTCAGCTCAGGTTGGCCCTTTGCTTATCAACTGTATTGTCACAGAGAGAAGCTCCTCAGGTTCCTCCCACGGGTGAGGGTGGAGACACAGTTACACAGCTGAGTTTTACTCCACGAGCCTTATTTACGATAGTCACTTGCTGGGTGGAACATGGGCTGTGCCATGGGTGGCATAACAGTATTCATGTGCAAGCTAAGGCCTCCATACTCAGCAGATGGGCTGCCCCTCGAGCTGGGAGGCTGGGTTAACCCTGCCGTACTAAGACCATGAAAAAAGTGATTTCTTTGTCCAAACATGTATTGTATTTAGTCTAAAAAGCAAAGACCAGTTGCTTCAGTGCTGAGCGCTTGTCCTGGTTTCAGTTGGGATAGAGTTAATTTTCTTCCTAGTAGCTGGTGTAGCGCTGTGGTTTGGATTTAGTAAGAGAATAATGTTGATAACACACTGATTTTTTGTTGTTGCTGAGCAGTGCTTATACTAAGGCAAGGACTTTTCAGCTCCCTGTGCTCTGCCAGCCAGGAGGGGCACAAGGAGCTGGAGGGGCACAGCCGGGACAGCTGACCCAGCCTGGCCAAAGGCATATTCCATACCATATGGTGTCAGGCTCAGTATATAAACTCGGGAGAGCTGGCCAGGGAGGGGTCGCTGCTTGGGGACGGGCTGGGCATCGGTCAGCGGGTGGTGAGTTATTGCATTGTGCATCACTTGGTCTGCGTATTCTTCTACTATTATCATTATTATTATTCTCTCTTCCTTTGCTATCCTGTTAAACTGTCTTTATCTCAACTCACAAGTGTTTTTTCTGATTCTCTCCCCCATCCCACTGGCAGGGGGGGTGAGCAAGCAGCTGTGTGGTGCTTGGTTGCCAAGTGGGGTTAAACCACGACAGCGCATTAAAGGAAGCTGCCATTTATCCATTTTCTCTGCCATTTATCTGTTTTATCTGCCATTTATCTGTTTTATCTGCCATTTATCCTTTATCTGTTCCCAGCCCCAGGGTTGTTCTCTGCCCTCTACATCACTGACTAAAGGAAGGTCAGCACACGTGTCATCAGGGGCTCGTCACATCACTGAAGTCCCACCATGGCCCCAACGAACCAATACACTCCTGGCATGGAGGCTGGCTCTGCACGGCAGGACACTGTTAGCAAATTCTCAGGTCAAGACAGGTAAATGGCGATCCCGCTTCACTAATGACTTTGCTCCAATCTGCCTTGTCATTGTGCTACTGGAGCTGTATCGCAACACCAAAATCTGTGTACTTTGCTTTGCGAAGTCGGTGCGCAGAGCAGCTGAGTCATCAGGTGGCGTCTCCATCGCGAAGGGCAGCGCGTGTGCATCAAAACGCGGCACTGTGTTGTCCAGTCCTGTCAGATTCGTCTCTCTGCCTGGTTCATCTCTCTTCCCGCTTCCATTAAAGCCCTGCTGCTCTGCAGAAAGAGCAGTGCACGTCATGTGGCTATTTGTTCCGTAGGTTATATTCTAGAGATCTGATTATCTTCTAATTTTCTCACTTATATTTCTACTGGGGATAAATCTAATTTAAACAGTCCTTAATTGTTATGATTTTGTAAGCAGTGTCTTAAACACAATAGACACAAAACTCTCAACAAATTGCTGGAGGAGATGTGACAGTATAGGGAATCATTTTCATACCTTCTGGGATTGTCCCAAATTGAAGCTTCTGGTCTGATGTTAGAAACTTGATGCAAGAATTATTTCAGCAATATATCCCCCAAAGCCCTATTACTGTGTGGGAAGGAAGATGCCCTGGATTTTTGAAATGAAAAAAAGAAGAAAAGAAGGAAATAAAAGAAAGAAAAGAGAGAAAAGAGAGAAAGAAAGAAAGGAAATAGAAGAAAGAAGAGAAAGAAGAGAAAGAAAAAGAGAAAGGATGGATGGATGGAAGAAAGAGAAACGAAGGAAGATAAAAAGACACACACATACATGTGTATGTATATAGGAATTTGTTTAAAGTTCACATGAGTACAGCTATAAAATGAAATTTGCCTCCATCAGAGCAAACCTGGACATCATCTATGGAAAAAATATTTGGCCAAATTAAAAACTTGAACTGAACCCATTTGCTGCTTATGGTGGTTTACCAAGTATTTTTTGAGATGATTATCAAATGCAATGAACTGACATAAAAATTATGACATGAACTTCCTACTAACTATATTATTTAGCAATGTGCTTGTTATTTATATAGATGTAAAACATGTTTATACAAGACTTTTTTGGTTAGCATAATTAAATAGGCACTAAATATAATGAGATTAAACTTCAGTAACAGTGAAAAATAAAGTAATAAGCTTTACAGAAACTGAGCCCAGGCAGTCAACATACATTTCTGTGATAGTTAATGCTGCATTGCCTCAGTTCTGGCTTGTGCCCCTAGCTGCCCTTTTTTTTTTTTTCCCCCATTTTAATGTTTTTATTGGAAAGTAATTTCATATGCTTATTTTGTATAAAGACTGAATAGCTAAGCGAGATTAATGTATCAAAAGATTTACCTACATTCCATACGTAAAACTTAGTTGTGCTTAGAAACTAGTACTTGAGGAGTCACGTTCACCTTTTACATACAAAATCACATTCCCAAAAACTGCTGTAGAGTTCTTCATTTGCAGCTAAAATCTGCAGCTGATTTAAAACGAAAGGCCAAAGCTAAGGAAACCCACATCAAACTTCTCATTTCAGCGGAACTGAGGGCTAAAGTCCGTCCCTGAAAGCAGAATTTTGGCCAAGGTTTCTAAAGGACTTTGGATCCCTCCATAATGGGACAGTCAGTGTCCTGGAAGTGAATTAGGTGTATGAAGAGACCACCAGTAGAAGAAAATCAACTGACTTCTTTAAGATGCGGGATACTCAAAGTCACACTGGCTGATTCAGAGCCCTCAACAGCAGCAGAAATGAAATTCTGGTATTGCAGACCATGGGTTGACAGAGGCACTTGCCTGTGGTCACTCCTCTTCTCCTCCATTGAAATGGTCTTCCCAGCAAATGCCATTTTCCATAACCAGGACAGACACATGTTTCACCCCTTTGCGAACCCTCCGTGCCAGCCAGGCAGGGAGACAAGGGAGACTTTCTTCTCACTCCGTGTTAACTGTGCCGCGAACAGCACGGTGCTGATTAAACGAGAGGAGCCTGACAGGACAGATTATATGCGATCCCCCCGTTAAGGAGCAGTTATTCCTTCCTGCATCGGAAGAGTTCAGTGTAATCACACCAGTGATCTCACGGCCGCACGACCCACGGCGATGGGCAGACCCTTTGTGTTGAGAAGCCGAGTGTCAAGAGTGGCGACCCCCCAAGCCGGGTTAAAACAGAGCGTCTTGGGGTTTTAACCCCAGGAACCTGCAGTTGAAGCTGAACAGCCCAGAGAGCTAAGGGCAAATCTGTTTTTTCTTTTTTTCCTGGCTCCTTGTGAGCAGAGGTTGTCCTTATGCCCTTTAATTTGTTTCTTTGCAGGTAAAAAACTGCCACAGTAATACGGCTCATGTCCACCTACAAATTTGCATAATCACACAGAAAATATACACCATGTCCTACCCAGGAAGGGAATTAAATTAAACCTGTCTCAGTATCAGCAGTAATTATGAATACTGCAAGCTCTTTTGACGCTTTATTTGAAAGGTTCAAATATCTTTTTAGACTTGCCAAGTAATGGCTCAGCTGCAACAGCACACATGAATATCACGAACAAAAGTGTCCATGACCATATGGATAATTTAGGAATAAAAGATAACTCTGAGTCTTACAGTTATTTGTAGTCAGATCATTCAAGTCACTTTGTTCAACCAAACTATTAAGATCCAGTAAACACAAGAACTGAGCGGAGAAAAAAAGTGAAAGTTTCTAATCCAAGATCATGACTATATCTGCTTTGATTTTTGTCTCTCGAGTACATAAACAAGAAAAGCATCTGCCAGTGCCAGAGGGGAGTTTAACTGGTTTAGCTCATGTCGTTACCTTGAGTTATCGAATACAAGAGGGACCTGATGACGGAGCTACATTAGAACTTCTGGGCAGAGATGCGGGTATACGGGACTCACCTGGCTCTGCTGGGGCAGACCTGAGGACCCAGCGTGAGCTGGATTTGAAGAACAAGTAGTAACCTACTTGTTACAATTTCAACCGTATTACTCCATCTTTTTCTTATTTTCTTTTTCTCAGGAAAGCAAAAAGTAAACAAAATAAGTAGAGCATTTGAGGCTGTCAATTCCAGTTCAATAAATACTCCTGTGTTACTGCCAGGTTTAAAGCTGACATTGTTTCTCCCGTGGTTTTTGGGAGATGGAAAAAAAACCCCTGATAATGTAGTCTTACAACTGAAAGTAACTTGGAGGCTGAGGAGCTGCCTGACCCTCCCTCTAGGAAGGAAAATCACCAAAGGTTTTAAGTGACCTTTTCAAGGGCAATTGTTCTCCCACCCTTTTTTTGCAGCAAAGCAGCATGGAAATTTCTATACAAGAACACACAACTCACAATAAATCAGTTCCAGAATAGTTATCAAGATGAAGTTTCAGAATTAAAAACAAATGCCAGAACAAAAAGAGTAACAAATAGAGAGATTCAGAGCTGCAAGGAATGTATAGTAGGATGGGATTTACCGACCACTCACTGGTTCCCCAGCAGAAGGAAGGTTCCAGCTGCAAATACTGGAGGAATATATCACATTCAAAGGGTAAAACGTGCAGGGAAGAACAAGGACGAGACCAAGACAAGGTAGCAGCAGAAGAGGGAAGAAAGCAGAGAGGACCTGGAGGTTCATTCAGAGGTTGGACTGATTGCACAGAGACAGGGGGAACCACTGATTTGGGTGGCAGCGACTGGTCTGGATTTGGCTGGAGCCAGGAAGCTGCAGGTGATTTGACTGTGTGGTCTGTGGCTGCTGCGATGCGGGGAGGGACACGCTGCCCACGCTCAGCTGCTAGTCTGGACCCAAGGAGCTCAAAAGGAGGAGGGAGCTGGGGCAGAGGAGGCAGAAGGGCCAGAGGGACAGGGCTGAGCAGAGAGGGGCAGGGTTTCTGGCCACGGAGGAAGTGAAGAAACATCTCCAGGCTGGGATGAGATGGTGGAAACAAAGGGGAAAACAAAGGAGTAGCTTTAAATAGCGTCTGAACTCTTGAAACTGGCTAAAGGATGACATGGGGCATCCCCAAGGTTATTAGGTGACGAGGGCTGGATAGAGCATTGCCAATAAATGTGCTGAACCATGTGCAGAGGTAAGACAAATGAAAATTGTGGTTTTTCAGAGCTTGGTAAGAGCATTGCCAGAAGGGGTATTAACACCTGGTGGTGGTGATAGGCTGCCCCAGACATCTCCTGAGGTGTCACTTCTGAGGTTATGGGGATAGGTCAGTGCTGGTCCACACTGTGGTGGGCATAGGGACATGAAAGGTGCTCTGGGTTTCATAAGTTCCTAAGGTCAGAGAAATGTCATGTTTCCACAATAAAATAAAGGGGGGTTGGAAGGGTGTGAGAGCAACCACTGGAACTGGTTTAGAAAGAGGCACTTCTGGTTGTGAAAGTGGGCAGGTGTGGTCCTGAATCTCTTAATGGTCCTTACCTATCCTGCATGCTAGAAATTAGAGAGACGCTGTGCAGTGAATCAGGGGCTTCAGCAGGTTACCCCAACCAGACCCATGCACCTATGGGCTGCACAGCTTGGATTTAGCTGTGAACCCAAACTCTGGCCACATATTGTTATGCCAAAATCATGTCAGCTTAGGAGCCCTTGCCCCATGTTCACGGTCCTTCTAACCTGTCTTAGAACTATGCACTGGCAGCACTGTGAGCTGAGTGGCTTGGCTGACGAGATGGACTTTTCTCGGGTTGTCATTTTTACTGTTTTGGCCGGTTAAATCTGACAGCACCTTGCTGATGTGGAAGGGAGAAAGGAGCAATCAGACATGGGGAAACACAAGGTTGATAGGTAAAATCATAAAAGACTGGGCCATATTTCATTGTGTGCACTATTAAAAATATGGTCCTATGTTTAATGTTAATAGAAACCATCATTCATGCATCATTGCCATAGGAACATTTCTATTAACATTAAACATACTTTGATACCAGTAAATGTTACTGGCTGGCAGAGGAAAGTTACAACATGTGTAATTTTGCTCTTTGTTTTCTCTTACCATGTGTAGGTGTCTGGGTGGCACTGTTTAGTATCAGGTGATTATAATTTTGTTCTTGGTCATCTGAAATTCACAGAAAAAAAAATCCCTTTAGGAAACAGCTTAGCGTACCCACTGATCTGCAGATGATAATTACAGCTCACAGTATTCACAGGAAATCTCAGCATGATTAAAGAAAGGAGAAGAAAATGCTTAAGAAAGCAGAAGATTCTGTTATGTAGTTCACTTAAAATTCCAGATGCAAAAAGAACATGATAATGGGAAACGGCTCCCCTTCTGCTGAGCCTGCAAATTAGAGTTATCTGCAAAGGTAAGAGGCATGTCCAGACAGGAACAAACCACAGCTGGTGTACCGACATCAGTGGTGCGTGCCCGGGAACTGCTAGGACCTCGCAGCCCCTAACCCACTGCTCCGTCTCCATCCAGCATGGAGGTTTTCAGGACGTTAGTCCCAACTGCATGAAAAACAGACTCTCCCACTGTGACTGCAACCACCACAGCAGTGTCCTGTGTGAGAACAGGGAAAGATCAAATACGGGGCCTCATAAACGCAGGAGGCAGAGTTAAATAGCTGCACATGGACTGTAGGTCTCCCTCCCCTGAGAAGTGAGAATCTTGTAAGATCTGATGCATTCAGTATGAAATGCACCGCGCTGCAAAGCAGGAGGAACGATCCATGGCAGAACGACTGCTACCGCTGTGGTTAGTAACTGCCCTTTGGGTTGGAAAACAGCTTTCTCTCTTTCTCACTGTAGTAAAACCATTAGATAAGTGACTGCTGACAAACTTCTGTCATGTTTAGTTTCTGGACAAGCCTTCAGTAAGGAATAAACTCTTTGTCCGTATCTTTACAGCCTGTTATGGAGCTGTAGTAACGTAGGGTGAGTAGAGACTTCAAGAAATGTACTTGCATCTCATGGTCTCCTGGTGCAGGATGGGCTAATCTGATGTCCAGCCTGCTATTCTTAAAAACCTGTCATTGATATTTCACTTTCTGCCCAGATCTGTTTCATTAGCCTTTCTTACTGCTTTTTAGGCCAATTGCTTCTGTCCTGTCTACCAGGGACATGGAGAAAATCCCTCCTATTTCTGCAGTAGCTCTTTATGACAAAGCTGTTACTGTGTGTTCCCTTCACTTTATTCTTCAAGATAAACAATGCCATTGCCTTTATGTTTCCCTAGAAAACTTGTTTTGCCTTTGATTATTGTCATTCCAGCATCCTGTGCTCTCTCCGATAGACTTAGATCCTGCTCGAGTCTGGAATGCGGTCTGGGACATGTTTCTGAGAAGAGACCTTACCCGTACAGAGTGGAGTGGCTGGACTTTTCCCAGTCATCTACTTTTGTTCACACAAACTTTCATGATATTTTTCTTTTCCTGGTTCATGTAAAGTTTGTGATCCTTTATGACTCCTTACTTCTTTTCCAAAGAACTGCTACCCGTCCAATTGTTCTTCAACATATACAGGGCTTTTTAGTATTCCTGTTTCAATCTAACGCATAGCATTTTTCTCCATTTAATCAATTTATTTGCAGCCTATTTCTCCAATTTGTCAAGAACATTTTAAATTCTAATCCCATCCTCTAATAGACTTATGGTCATCCAAGCTTCATATCATCTGCAAATTTAATAAGCAAATTCCTTTTCCACCAATAACAAAAAGACTTAATGCAGAACCACATCAGTTCATCCTTCTACTGATGCTTACTTGCCTTTTATGGTTAGTCAGACAGTATGGCATCTACCCTATAGAGGCTCATTAAGAACATGCTTCTCAAATTAGTCTCACATTACTTTCCCAGAAACTCCTGAAAATCGTGCTAAGGTCATGATCCTTAATATAAGCGATTTCTCCGTGGCCACAAAATACAGTAAAAAATAAAAATAAGATTAACTTGACATGATTTGTTTCTGAGAATTCCATGTTGGCTGCTACTTTAGCTCACTGGAAACTCATCTCCCTGCACAGCGTGCTGAATGTCTGTGTACAGCCAGGATTAAAATCAGAGGTCATTTATTTGGATGACAACAGACTGGACACCTTAGCTTACTCTACTCCTCCATCTAGAAAACAGGGACTCATTCTATACACAGACAGCTGAAAATATAGCAAGGATATTAACCTGGCTACCAGTATGTGATGAGCAAACCTTGAAAGGAGACCAGGTTCACATAGACACCCAAAGTGCCCTTGAATAAGTGGCCTACAGGTCACCTAAGTATTTTCCTTTGGATCCTCCACTGCTGGTTACTTTTAGCAAGCAAAAATCCTGCAGTAACTACTTTTGGGACTTTACTTCAGTTTCTGTTCCTCCACATGGTCTAATTTCACTTTAACGTGAAAACTGGACCAGAGGATGAGTGGGACAAATAAAAACCTGGATATTTCTGGAATCCCTGTAACTGTCTGGAGGGATTTTCAGAGATATGGGATCAGATGGGACACTTTTCATCTAGTTTCCAGCAAGCGTGATACAGGATCCTACTCACTAATTTCTGCATTAGGTTTTAACTGTTTCTGGAGTTCAAATAGACCTTTTCAGTAACATGATTTTAAAAGACTATATGTGATGGTAAGTCTGATACATGCCTAAAAGAAATGGCTACAGTATTTTCAGTCTTCATTACCAAAACCCACTATATACTTTAGGTCTTAACTGAATCATCTGGCTTCAACCCCTATTAGATCTTTCATATGTTTTAGTGGGACTAAGAAAACAATTTATTACTAGAAAACTTGTCCACATGTAGCTATTTCTAGATCATGAGGCTTGTCAATCATCAACTTGATTATTCTCTTAGATAATCTAAATATTCTGTGCTTCTGAAAAGCTGTGGGGCTAAGGTCTGGGCCGGTGTGTACAGACTTAGTCAGATTCGGTTCATGACCTTGTCAAGCAGAAATGTGTTTTGAATATTGCTGTTAGACCGGTGTTTAGTCACGATAGCCAGCAACGGGGCTGCTGGGACTGCCAGACACACAACTCTGGAGCCATCTCCTCTATGCAGAATCTTTAGGGTCTTTGGTTGCAAAGGCAGCTGTTCTGTACGATGTGCGTTAGGGATGTCTGGGTCCGGAGAACAACTGTTTCTCTCTTACAGCTGGTTTTCTGTTATCAAGTTCATAAAATCACAGAATCACTGAGGCTGGAGGAACCTCTGGAGATCGTCTAGTGCAACCCCTTGCTCAAAGCAGAGTCAGCTAGAGAGGGTTGCCCAGGACCATGTTCATTAAAGTTTTGAATATCTCCAAGGATGGAGACTCCAAATCCTCTTTCCAAATCCTCTTCCAGTCTTCAACCACCCTCACAGTAAGAAAGGTTTTTCTTATGTTTAGGTGGAATTTTCTATATTACAATTTGTGCTCGTTGCCTCTTGCCCGGTCTCTGGGCACTGCTGAGAAGAGCCTGGCTCTATCATTACTTACCATCAGTTATTCACATACATTGATGAGATCCCCCTGACCCTTCTCTTCTCCAGGCTGAAAAGATCCAGCTCTCAGCCTCTCCAATACAACAGATACTCCAGTCCCTCAAACATCTTCCTGGCCCTTCTCTGGACCCACTCTAGTTTGTCCATGTCTCTCCTGTACTGGGGAGCCCATCACTGGTCCCAGCACTACAGATGTTTCTCACCAGTACTGAGTGGAGGGGAAGGATAACCTCCCTTGACCTGCTGGTGGCCAGTCCAGGATGCTGGTGGCCTTCTTTGCCACAAGGGCACAATGCTAGCTCATGTTCAACTTGGTGCCCATCACGTGTTCTATCGGTCATTTTACCCACCATTTATTACCTTATTTCTAAGTTATTAAATCTATTTTTGAAAGTTGCAAACTAGGTAGTGAGAAATGAGCCTGTTGTATTTTTTGATGACCTCTCCTTGACGTTTGCAGCTGGTAAGTTCATTGAGCGTGACTGAATTGCTATACAGCCACGTCTCTCCTGAAAGCCTTGGAAAGTCCAGGAGGTCTCCAGCCTTCCACACGTTTTGCATAGTAGCCTGCGGTTCCTATCCTAGTCCCTCTGTAGGGCTGCAGTCATGCAGGGTAGCTAAGGACAGCAAGGACTTCCAGCGCGGCTACAGCAAAGCTAATTTACAAATCAAATGACCGAAAACATCCAAACGTCCAAACTGTTTGTCCTCTTCTCAACTAATGTTGTTTACACACTACAGGAGCTGACAGAAAAAGGTTACACGGAGATGAAGACACTTGTGTGTGTGAAATGCAAGCTTTTAAAACAGTAGCAGACATAACTTGAACACGTTAATTGTTCCAGAAGGGAAACAACAGAGGTTTGTCTCTCTGAAAACACAAAGTACTCCAGTGCAGTCACTTACTCTCACAGCTTCACTCCTGGGTGAAATTGTGTCTTCACTGAGGACAGTTACACCTGCATCTACATGAATAAGAACTAGTGTCTTCTGATTCTGATCAGCTTTCCATTTCTCCCCAAATACTTTCTCTTTCCCCTCCCCTCCCCTTCCCTCCCCTCCCCTCCCCTCCCCTCCCCTCCCCTCCCCTTCCCTTCCCTTCCCTTCCCTTCCCTTCCCTTCCCTTCCCTTCCCTTCCCTTCCCTTCCCTTCCCTTCCCTTCCCTTCCCTTCCCTTCCTTTTTTTCCCTCTAAAAAACTCAGGTGCTTTGAGGCTACTGCTTAAGAAACAGCATCCAAAATAGTCAGACCCTGAATTATTGGCATTTTCATGTGGCTGAGCTAATCAGGCATCTGAATGCAGCACTGGGCTTCATTTACCACTTCTGTAGCCTATTGTAAACACTTTCTAAGCTATAAAATACTTTAAAATGATGGCTGAGCCTTCCTGTACCTCTTCAGGTTTAACAAGATAATGCTGTTAATTGTGAAGTGCCGGTTAGGCAGAAGCGTATCTATTGTAGAGACAAGGATCTGAGTTCAAAGCTATTTACTAGGAAACTCCATTAGGGAAATAACGGATTCATGGTGCTCTGAATTGCCAGACCACAATACGAAATTTCTGAGCGCAGCTGGAGGAGTGATCAGACACAATAACCAGCAGAAAGAATGAGACATTTTACTGGCAGAAGCGAAACCAGTGCTCCCAGCGCCTTTGCAATCTGAGAGAAGACGTGGACAGACAGGGGTTTTAAGGGGTTCAGTTTTTTTTCCAAAGGAAATGGGTTCACATAGGAAGGACAGAACAAAATGCTGCATCCCACGTGACTATCTGTGGTCTGTACGTGAATTCAGTGACCACTGCTCTGGGAAATACAACTTGTAACCTACATGGGGAAGGGGAGTCTGTAATGGGGTTCATTTATGAGAGGAGAAGGGAAGATGCTGGTGGAGGGGATGAGACGTTGCAGGGAGAAGGAGAAGTCTATAGGTACTAGGAAGCGCTAAGGGCCAAGTTTCTGCCTAGATGGCCTTGCTGCCATGCTGAGGTGGCCCTTCTGCTGCAGCTCCCAACCTGTCTAAGCACTCCAGAAGCTCCCAGTGCTGCTGGGTAGGGTCCACCAGTAAGTACCCTCATTAGCTTAGAGTGCAGTGAAAGCAACCCAAACGTAGGCTGCTGCCCCCCTCCTGCCCTGACCGTGTCCCCGCAGGAGAGCCTGTGCAGCTGCCCCACAAGCCCTGGGGAAGTGGCCCCGCCGAACATGCAACATGCACAGTATGTTCAGCCAGAGCGGTCCCCAACCAGGGTCCCCATCCTGCGCCTCCACGGCCACCAGCACCCCCGTGCCCTAGCACCCTACTTCTGCTGGTGGCAGTGACATCTTGGACCCTGACAAGGAGAAATTTTCTTCCAAGTTCAGCACCTATGGAAGCAAACGAGCCTGTGCACCACCACTGAGCCCTTGCTGTCTCTCTTCTCCCTATCACTTCCTCACATTTCTCCATGTCTCTCCACGGAGGTGACACTCAGATGGGCCAGCAGCCCAACACGGTCAGACCAGGCATCTCCTGCAGGAAGAGGTGGTTTCTGCTGGAGCCAGGGCTCAGGCAGCTGTGTGAGAGGGGTTCAGGTGATCTCCTAAACTTCCCCAAGGGCCACTCTCCTTAGTGTCCCCAGCCTGCATTTGAAGATGGAGAGGAAGGATCCCTCTATTAATTCCTGAAATTTCACTGAGAGTGCACGTGCATTTTTGAAAAGACTTAATCTAGTGTCAGCCGTGGCATCTAACAAGTGATTTCAAGAAGCTCAAGCATCTTTTCCACAGAGGATAATAAAGCATTGTGCTAGTTTTGACTGGGACAGGGTTAATTTTCTCCATAGTAGATAGTATGGGGCTGTGTTTTGGATTTGTGCTGAAAATAGTGTTGATAACACAGGGATGTTTTAGTTACTACTGAGCAGGGCTTACACAGCGTCAAGGATGGATCCCTGCTTTCCTGGGGATGGCTGAGCACCTGCCTGCCCATGGGAAGCAGGGAACGAATCCCTTGTTTTGCTTTGCTTGCGTGCACGGCTTTTGCTTTCCCTATTGAATTGTCTTCATCTCAACCCACGAGTTTTCTCACTTTTACCCTTCCAATTCTCTCCCCATTCCCCCGAGGGGGAGTGAGTGAGCAGCTGCATGGGGCTGAGTTGCCGGCTGGGGTTAAACCAGGACACATGAGGCTGTAATTTTCCCGGTGCTTTATGGTCCTGCAGCGACTTTGGCGTTGGGGCAACAACTCCCTCAGATGTCTCTGGGCAATGGTCACCGTGAGTGCCCAGAGCAAGTCAGGATCTGGCCCTGTGGACCCAAGAGGATCCCTAATGGGCAACTGAAATCGGAGCACCTGGGTTAGCTCCAGGGGTGGGACGGTGCCGGACAGCCCTTCATCCCCTTCTTCGCGGAGGCGGGTCTCCTCAGCTGCCGAGACATCCATCTCAGCATTAGAAGGAGCTCTTCTTCCCGTGGCCAGGACTGACAGCTCTGATTTGCAGCATAAATCACTAACTGAATTGTCTGTCTCAAGGTGCAAAACCCTGGGTAACTGATGAAGATAACTTTAAATAGCCCCCGAAGAGTTCCCGTTGCACTTCTTACCCAGGAGATCCTCTTGAGGAACAATCTTTTTGCATAGGGAGTTAATCTTTCCTTTGGTACTTGATTTTAGTCTTCTCTAAGGTATATTTTTTCAGTTTCAGGGATTTTGTATGCGTTTATTGTTAATAAAAACTAGATTTATTGTGTTCTCTAATGGAAAAAAATATCAAGTGTCAGAATATGGAAAGAAAACGCTGTATTTTCCAGTCTGTCTTTCCTAATAAAGTTCCTTATAAAAACTGCAAAGAAACGATATTTTTAATATATGCCAGCTCTATTACAGATCTACGATAGTTCTGACAGTCATGCAATATTTTGCATTAGTTTTACAGTGTTTATTAAATCACTGGGAACTGTTCTGAGATCTATAGTCAACAGGACAAAAGAAATGGACTAAACAGGAGCAAGCAGCCCATGAAATGCAGTTCCTTGCCTTCTGCCCCTCTGGTCTTTGCAGCAACCTCAGCATTTGCCTACCTTCAACCTATTCCCCAGCTGAGATTTTCAGAGAAGGATGTAACAAGCGATTTATTTTTCTGATGACAAGATAACTGTTTGACATCTGGACTAATGAAGAGAAAATCCCTTTCAAGGGCTAATCTTCCAGAGTACTTAAATACGACAAAAGACTTCAGGCTTTAGGAACTGAAAGAAATGCAGACCCCAAAGGCAAGGAGGAAAGCAGACCAAAAACTGATGGTGAGAAAGTAAATACTTCTGGCATAAAGCTACTCGTTTATCATCTGCCTGCCCCCCTCTGTCATCTTCTATTCACAATTTGTAGTCCGAAGGGGAATCCTTGAGCAAACGTCCTTTAACTGCTGCCTCGCTGGCCAAGCAAAGCTGAGCAGGGTGCCTGGGCAAGGGGAGCAGGCGCCAACCCCTTGCCGTGCAAAGCCTTTCCTGTTAGTTCAGATTAGACAGAGATGGGGCAGGCGGCAGCTCCCAGCGCTGGGGCCACCCCAGGGGCTTGGGGAGGCTGAGCCCACGGTCCCCTCCCAAGGGAGGTCTGCCCGGCCGTCCGGGGCTCTGCGGTGCCTTATCCGAGGAGATGAGCATATGAATACTTCGCCTAATAGATGGTTGAATCCCAGCTGTCTTGCATGTACATTAGCCAATAACTAATTACTTTATACTTTTATGCTGTGAATATCCTGCTTGCAGAGTGTTTCTGCACCTGGCTAATGATACCAAATGAACTGACCCCTAAAAAAGGGACTGTAGCAAGGGGCACACAAGACAAAACCAAAAATTAAGCTACTAGTAAAGTCAGCATGTCTGTCATTAAAGGGGTTGGAAATGCCGGATTAAAGGCTGTCCCCAAAACCTTTATTTGATATTCATTATGTCAGGTTTCTGTTCTACCATTCCAGCCTATTTTTCAACTGTAATCCTGTGACTCATTCATTGAACAGGATGCTCAGGGAATAAGGCAGCTATTCAAGAGTTATTTTAATCCTCATTAAGCGGTGAATGGCCCTGTTCTTTAGTATCCCACGCCATCCAAAGCCTGCTCTGATTATGGAACTGTTATTTTCCATGCAGGCTTTCCTCTAGCGCTCATCGAAGCCTCACAAACAGCTTCCAGGCTCCCGCTGCAGGTAGGGTGGGGTCTGTCAGCCCCAGACTGAAGCTGAGCCAGAAAGCAATTGTACTTGCATCTGCAAGGTTTTATTACTTTTGAGGAACAGCCGTGGAACACTTAGGTCAGATTTTTCAGATCACGCAGGGGAATTTTAATAGGATTTTGCAAGCATAAATCAGATGCTAATTAATCACACCACTTTTGCGGGGAAGGCGAGGCAGGTGCAACTGTTCCTGGTTTACAAGTGGGGAAATGATGAAGGCAGGCGGAATCGCTTCCCTGTGGCCACACAGGAACACAAGGAGGATGGGAAATGCTCCCGCCAGCCCAGTTCAGCCCCGGGCTTGTTACTCTCCATCATGACCCCGCCGGCCGCAGCAGCGCGAGCACACCCTGCCTGATGCGGCTGTGGCAGCTCGCCGGAGCTCAGCACTTTTGAAAAACATGTTGCAAGTGTTTGAAACTTAAAGAACAAGAAACCAAAGCATCTTTGAAAGGCTCTGATTAACTGACTGGCTCAGCTTCCTCCAGGCCTGTCCCTGGAGGCAGACCCTGCTGTTTCACCCACATCAGCAGAGCCTCCCCGAGTGCCCCAGCATCCTCCGACAGAAGCTTCCCCCCCGCCCGCCCCGCTCTGCGCCCTCCTGAGCAGCATCACTGAGGGCAGCCGAGACTGCCGCCACCGGCACGGTTGCGTGGATGCTCCGTGTTTTGCTGGCCTAGCAAGGTCAGGCAGGAGGCTGGTGTTTCTCACACCTGGAGCCGCTGCAGACTCGTCAGCAGGATTTGCACTGTGGATTTGGCTGCAGGAACTCCCTGGCAGTGGCAAGAGAGAAGCCTGGTTCACCTGGGCGCCGGTGAAGTGCTTACCCTGCCCATCGCCTGGAGCTGCCGCTTGGTGCCTCGTGCTTCTCACATCTTGGGGCTGCTACAAGCCTCCTTCGCTCTACAGCAGTGACTCATGCCCAGAGCTACTCTGTCCAAGCAGTGCTCAAGGCAGATATTTTATTTGGAACATATCCATCAAGTAACTAAAAACTGTATGAGTTGACATTTCACAGGAAACTTCAACTCAGTCACTTGCTACTTCTTCGCCTGGTCCTCACGGCAGAAAAGCAGGGAGGGACAGGGGACATTTAACCTCTTTATCTTTGTGACTTTGCAACAGGCAGGTATGTGCATTGCAGCCCCAACTGCTTCACAGCAATGGGTATCGTTCATTCGTTATTTTAAGGCTACAGGAGATGGAAGCTTAAATGAACTGTGAGAAATCAAGGAGGAGGTGCATGTACAGCTGCAGGTGGACAATACTCAGCTGCAACGGGCACTGAAGTTCTGGAGGTTACATCTGACCACTTCAGAAAACCAGCATAGCTCACAGAGCTGTGCCAAAAAACAGGCGGAAAATAATCCTTCTCCCCCAAAACACCTGAGTAGGAAGGGGCAGCACGAGGAGGACTGCCTCGTACAACAGGGCTTCAAGTTCCCTCACAAAAATACGTCTCCTCTGCTGAAGGCATGTACAAACTCACACATGTTCACAGTGGATTCTCTTCCTCCCCCCACACACTTTATATCCAGGAACCATGTAAACCGTGCCCACTCATGGACTCCCTACACACAAGCGTATTTCTCCTTCACAGCGCATTTATGTAGATTCTCACTGACTTTTTCAAAAGCATCAAAGTGCCAAACTGCAAAAGCAAACTGTCTGGAAGAGCTTGGTATGAAGAAAATACAACTTTTGCTTTCGAGCAACTGCAGCTAAAAAGTGCACCTACAGAAGAACAAAACCACGAGAAGAATATTTCCCAGTCTTGGCTAAAATGTTCTTTTAAAAACCAGCAGCACTGCAGTGAAGGTAAAGGTTACACAGAGCTCCAGATGTCTCTCTCCAAGGAAACTGATACCTTTTGAAGCATCTTTGGAAAGGCTGTTTTCTTGATGAAGAAACGTTTTTCCTCCGTGTAGACAACAGAGTATGAGGCCTATCAAAAAGGGCAGCTTTTTCCCATGCTAACAGAGCCTCGCTCGGCTGGCCGGCCGGAGGCTCTGGAAATGAGACACATCCTGCATGGGGATTTCTCAGCAGCAATGCCTCTGCTTTTAGGGAGCAACAACTACAGTGACCCCCACCCCCAAATGGGAATGTTTGACCTCACTTTTGATCTGGAGTTCAAAATCTCTCCATAGCATTTCACACTTTATTTGCTCTGGTTTTCTTTGGTTTTAATTGACTTAGTGCTGCCCTTTCTCGCGTGTTCCAGTATAAATCAGGAGAACGAAGTGGTGAAATGAATAGAAGAAATCCAGGAGAAGAGAAAGAACAAGGACGGACTTTCTGGGAGAGAAAGCTCTGCACGGCTGGTGGCAAACCCCACAGGACAAACTTAGCTGGTGTTGACAGTCAGTGCCTGGGATCCCCTCTGTGTTTGAGAACTTCACACTGACTCTCCAAACACAAAGTAATTAGATAAATATGGACTGGTTTTCTCAAAAATCAAACAGCTGAGCAGGCTGCATGACTAACGTTAGACAGCAATGCACAAACAGCATCTGGGGGAGCGGTGCTGGATGCTAACCTTTGGGAACGCGTTTAAAATACGCAGATCACGGTGAAAACATATGGTCAGAATAGAGCAAAATGTGTCATTTAAAGGGCATTTCTGAAGATGAAGTTGATTTTAGAAGATATAAATAGTATGGATTTCTAAAGCAGGATTAGTTAAATGCAGTATTTTGTGGAACACAGCCAGCTACTGCACATTCGGAGTGGAGAGATAATTATGCTAATACCTTCGGAAGAAACACGCGGTCTTTGTTAACCCCATGGTATTGGCAGGAAGGAGGAAAGGGAACACAAAGTCCTCCCCCTGTTTTTCCCTCTTTCATGAAGTATAAAGAGAAACAAAAAGTGAGGAGGAAATCACTGCAAGAAGGGCTCTCCAGTGAGTGGAGTGGGGCTGGACTGCGCTTCCACTTTGAGAGCAGAAGTCAAAGACCCTGTTCACTGCTGCACCTTAGGAAAGAGCCAGGGGTGCCTGGCTGTCCCATCGTACTCTCTCTTTATACTGAAAAGACACAGGATTCAGCAGAAAGCTAAAAGCAGAAGCCTCCTTGCTTCTTACACTCCAAGCATAATTCACAGGAAAAAAAAAAAATCTTATCTGGCTGCCCATGGAACCAAGCGGCTCAGGAGAGGTGCTTGTCCTGTCACCCGGGGCATTACGGGGGGACGCCCAGAGACCACAGCGAGGAGGGTGGGCTGCCAGCTTGCGTGGAGCAGACCAGAGTCCGGTAGAGCTTTTCCAGCCTCTGTTCTGGCTTAGGAGTGATAAATGTGCCACGTTATAATCAACACGATGATCAAGATAAGCAGACTCTTAATGTGTCAACTGATTTTAAATCACTCTCAAGTCACAGAAATTCACTTGCTCCTAATCTGCCAGGAGGACACAGCCAGCCTCGAGGCGCTTGGGCAGAGCAGCAGGGGCTTTCTCCCTATATTCCACAGCTCTCTGCGAGGGGCCAGGAGCAGGAACGTGCGTGTGGCGATTGTTTGAAGTTTATTTCGTCCTTTTGCTGATTTCTGGCATTTTCTATTCCTAGACACAGGACTTGTTTGCATGCTTGTTAACTGCTAAACATGGCTTTGGGCCAGTACTTTATAGACAATTAATATCCAGCTACAGTCTAGCACTGATCATATTCTTAACTTTAAGCATAGAAGTGAAGTCACTAGCACTAATCAAGCACTTAAAATGAACCATGGGCATAAGTGCTTTACTAAGGCAAAAAGAAAGTGGCACTATGCTAAGGAAGAACTAAAAGCTCTATTTAAATCCATCCCTAATCCTAGCAGCAATTAAGCAGATGGTTTACTTTAAGTATCTGCTTAAGTCTGACTGAAGTCACATTAAACAGTGGCTTTCAAAATAGCACTTCTGTAGAAATATCTGTATATGACAGTGTCAAAATCCAGCTTTTCACTATTAACTACCTTTTCTGTTCTTGCAATGTTTCCATTCCATCAGACTTGATGTGGGACAAGGTGACTCGTACTCCTTTAAGGAGCTGAGGACAGATGTACTAACTCTGACCACCACCAGTACTATGTTCCTCGTATGAAACACAGACCCTTGGGTATTTTATGCATGCTTATTATTTTAATTTTTTAAAAGTAAGTATTTAATTAAAAAGCCCTTTTCCATATGTTGTAATCAGAAATTTTCTGCTTGGCCAATTCAAAACTGGCTGAAATGATGAACTACTCTTTCTTTTTAGTAATTTTTTTGTGTATGTTTGTAAGTCTCAGAGCAACTTACATGTTGGGAAAATTGGATTACTGTTAAAGGGGAAAAAGAAAGTCATTTAAAATGAGAAAATCTAGATGTGTTTATAAGAACTTGCTTCTTTTTTTGGGAAAGCAGGGTGGAGGTCTACACAAGCCGGGGCTGCGTGCGATCTCTCTGTATGTCCGGTATCGGCCTTATACAGACTGTGATGTCCAGCTGGTCCAGGAAACCTGCCTTGGTGTCAGTGCACTAAACTGCTCGGCACATTGAACCATGTCTAAAGAACTGATCTGTTTATACTGACAATAAGTTACAGTATTTATCATATATTTAGGTTTGCTCAAACAGGTCTTATTTTGGGAAATCCTATGATAACTACTGAGGTAACATCTTTAAAACTAGCGCTGCCAGTTGTGGCATCCTGCTGCCTCTTTCTGTAGAAAATGAGCATCCCCTGAAACAAATGCTTGTGTGTCCAATTGCCCTGGTTTTAACAGAAGTGTAGTATTTTATCATAAATCTTTAAAGCCGCAGGTTCTTGAATTATTTGATTAGGTAGGAATTTCATCTGTCGTTTCATTAAAAGGAGATCACTGCCTCCTTTTTTGTAAAGAAGAGGCAGCAACAGCAGTTCGCACCTTGAAGGCCCTGAAGGCAAAAGCCAAGCAAAAGACATCCACATCTATTTATTTTGAACCTGTGGTTTTTAATCTAACCTCGGATTTGTTTTCAGATCTCATTTGTGGTTTCTTTAACACATGTGGTTGGCAATACTGAAACTCCCCTGATAACTTATGCAATATTTACTACCTTTTTGTATTGAAACCTGGCAATACGGCAGACTATAATATTTATAGCAGTATGAACTACTCTCCTGTAGGTAAAGCAATTTCTATTTATTTACTCACTCAGTGCCTTCCACGGGAATACTTATGTTAGCAAATTTGATGCTCAGCTATGCTTGCTGGAACATAGCTTTTTTATTGTGTTTTTTTTAATTTTATTTCTGCACCAAGCTCGCCAAGGCCAAGCAAAGCTGTTCTGTGGTCATATTAATGGGGCGTAAGGGGGTGATGCTGCTGACGGAGGTGGTCTTGCTCCCTCCTCAGCCCTCAGCCACGTGAGTCTCCTGCCTCTCCTGTGCCTGTGTTAGCGTATATATGATCTTGCAGAAAATTCTCTCTGCTTTTGTTTGTTTGTTTGTTTTTCTCATCCAGGCCAGTTTTCAGCCAGATTGGGTTCCTGATCTCGCTTTCTGTACAAAAGTGGGAGGCCGGGTGAGGAGGTGGAGGCGGGAACGAGGATCAGCTGCCCCTTTCAGAGGTGCCTGACGTTTAGGTCGGATTGAGGGGACTGGGGCGGTGTGCTCAGTGACTGGTTTATATCAGTAATTCTGGTCCAAGTGTGAAGCTGCTACAGGAACAAAACTTCCATAAGCACATGGCCTGTGTCTTCAGAGTAAAGATCACAACTACGTAAGAAAAATGATGTTTGTCCAAGCTAGACAGTTTTCTCAAGCCTTACAACCCTGTTCTCTGAAAGCCTGCAAAACCCTCCAGTTCAATAACCACTCAAGGACCATCCTACAGCTGGAGGAAAATCCGGGCCCAGGTGGCCCACGGCATTTCAGATGAAGCAAAGGAGTCCGACTGCATCCTTCTGGACGTGGCAAGCAGTCCTGTCTGCAGCCTTTGGGTCAAATATCCCCAAGACATGGGATCCCCAGCAATGGCTTACGCTGTTTATTGCGAGGGCTGTCCCTGGAGAGTGGGGGTGGCAAATGCGAAACAGAAGACAAAGAAAGCTGAACTATGGATGAAGCCAAGCAAGGTGTGCCAGGATGGTAGGACTGCAAAAGGCTGGTTGCAAAACCACGTTGACCGCACTGCCTCCACCCTGTGCAATCCCCTCTCTATAGCCCTCACCTAAAAAATGAGCCTGCAGTAAGTTAAGGGTTGAATTTAAGTGAAAGCACGTTTGTCTGGAGTAATCCCCTGGGCAGGCATCTGGAGTGATATTTGCACAATAAATGTGGCCGTCTCCCCTCTGCTGATCTGGGCTCCTCTCGAGGCCCACAGAGACAGACACTGTGAGCCCATGCTTCTTCTCATCCCACATCCAAAGCAGATCACCAAGTCAAGCTGTAGATACGTGGACATCCCTCTTTCTCCCTGTTAGATGCTGAAAGGCCTCCAGAGCCTGGGGGAAGTCCCTTACCTGTTTTTTGGACTGAGAAACTGGGAGAAGGAGGGGGAGAAGTTCTCTGAATAGCAAAGCGGTTCTTGCAGGGTACAATAACAGTGTGCAGGACATTTTCCCAATGCAGAGAGGGCCTTTTTTCTTCTCCTTTTTCCCTGTTTTACTCTCCATCTGCTTTCCCCCTTCAGTGCTGTGGCAAGTTGCTGCCCAGATGGTGCTGACACACTGCAGTGTATGTAGTCCAGATGCAAAGCCTGTCCCTTGAGGAAGGTGACTCCCTCTGCACTGAGATGAGCCGCAAAACTTACTGAGGAGGCACTTCTAAAAGAGGAGACCTAGCTCCTGGGCAGCCAGGGAGGAGCAGCCTGAGCAGGAGGTGATGTTACTTAAAATCCCTATACAGAATCTATAACCATTTTGAAACAATTCCAAAAACTTAGAGCTAAATATTTGGTTGCTACTCCAGGTCTTTGTCAAAGACCAAACAATTGCAGGTTGTGAAAGCCATGAGTGTGTGAAGCTATTCCTGAGGGAAAACGTGAGATGTTCAGCAAGAGGAGAGGGACATCCCTTTGGCACTGATCACATTCAGTATGCTACACAACATTTGTGGACGTGCTCCAGTACAGCCGGGATGCCACTATCCTCTCCTTAGCACTGCTGTCCAGACTATGGGCACGCTCCGCGTAATGAGGCAGATCTCACCGATGTACTGACACACAACTGTGTGCTGGCTTTGACTGCGTTAATTTTCTTCACAGTAGCTACCATGGGGCTGTGGTTTGGATTTGTGCTGGAAACAGCGTCGATAACCCAGGGCTGGTTTCGTTACTGCTGAGCAGGGCTGACACAGAGTCGGGGCCTTTGCTGCTCCTCACCCCACCCCACCAGCGAGGAGCTGGGGGGGCACGAGGAGCTGGGGGGGGACACGGCCGGGACAGCTGACCCCAACTGACCCAAGGGATGTCCCACACCGTATGACGTCATGCTCAACATATAAAGCTGGGGGCAGGGAATGAATTCCTTGTTTTGCTTTGTTTGTGTGCGCGGCTTTTGCTTTCCCTGTTAAACTGTCTTTATCTCAACCCACGGGTTTTCTCACTTTTACCCTTCCGATTCTCTCCCCATCCCACTGGGGGGGGGGAGTGAGCGAGCGGCTGCGTGGGGCTGAGTTGCCAGCTGGGGTTAAACCACAACAAATTGATAACAGAACCACAGGTCCACCAGACCTACTGTCAAGTCCCTTTGAGACCCTTCTCCCATCCCCTAGTTCACATGGTCCACCACTATCTCAGAGCTTGGAAAGCTCGTGCTGTCTGAGCGAGTAGTTCCAGCTGCTTTCCTTGTGCAAAACATTTGAAAATCAGTGTTCTGGTGGCCAGTGTCACTTCACCTGGCATCTTCAGGAGACACCTGACTTCCTCACACCTTGTCTTTTGTGACACTAATTTGATGCTGTCAAAAAGCATTTTGTACATGAAGCTAGCAAAGTGTTGAGTGCCTGCCAGCCAAACCCTCTTAAATCATAGAATCATAGAATCATAGAATAGTTTGGGCTGGAAGGGATCTTTAAAGATCATCTAGTCCAAACCCCAGCAACGAGCAGGGACATCCTCAACCAGATCAGGTTGAACTGGCTAACAGCTAAATTGGAGACAACTTTCTTCCTTGCAATTTCCTTTCTCAGGCTCTTTTCTGGAGCATTTCCCTTTGGAGGAAGAGATATGTTTCTCCAAAATCATGCTAGGGAAATTCTACCGAATACAAGGACAGCCTCATTTCATGTGACCATTTTGCAATTCCATACATGGGCTCTCCTCCCTTCCACACTACTTTTGCTTAGCACCATGTGTATTTATCCTGGTTTCTTTTACCCAGGTCACCTCCAGCCGCAGCTTTAAATGTAGGAAAGCCAGTTCCACTGGAGAAATGCAGTTCCTTGGAGAAATACACATAAAGGGCTGACACTTTGTGCTACGGGAAATAATGTCTGCCATTTATTATGTGAAAGTCAGTGACACAGAGCAGCTGGGGGGTGGTGGTGGGGGGCAAGGTAGATTGTCTGTGCCTGGAGGGACTGAGCTGGTGGCATGCTGTAGTGGCACTGCTGGCTCTTTTTCGTCCTACAGTCCTGTCTCCCCACTCCTCCATGCTGAGCCAGGGAGTGGGGAGCTAAACTAGACTGCAGCACTGATCAACCAGACCTTTTTTTTCATAGCTGGATCAGTCCCACATTTTGGCTGACTGTAGGACTGCGCAGCATTGTGCAAAGGGCATGAAAGACGAGGCTGAAGCTGCATTTGTTGCATTAAGTATAAAACCCACAGGTTTAGAAAAGGGAGGCTGCACAGATGTCTGCGAGCTGAAATCAGCTCACCAATAGCCTTTCCTCAACAACGGATGCACTTGATGTGATCGGCTGTCACAAATACAAACATTTCAGCTGTGATCATGTTTCATGGCTCCTGGGTCAGGGTCTGGACCCGGCTGACGGCTGCTTTGCGGTGCAGCGCAGCCCTCGTCCAGCCGCAGGTGCACAGCAAAGCAGCGCCCGTTAGACGGCGAGCTCCCCTCCGCCGCGTGCTGCGCTCCAGCCCGCGCCTCTGCCCGGCGGAGGGCACGCGCCTGGGGAAAACAGGCTGGAGCACCACGCACTAGGTGTGCCACGGAAACAAAAACAATTCTTCCAAGGATTATACAGCAGTAAACATTTGGACAGACATGTAAAATCAGTGTCCTTGAAGGGAAGGGGCTGCCCCGGATCTGAGCGAACATCTGTTACAGGGGAGAGTATCTGGGCTCTGACAGCCACTCCCCGTCTGCTGGGTCAGTGGTTTTCTCGCTCGGTTTTGGTGCAGGGTTTCAGCTGAGCTGCGATGGCTGAGAGCAGCTTCTGTGCAAACCTGCAGCCTGGCAGACCGGCTCCCCTGGTACTGGTACAGCTCCGTAAGGACCCTGCAAGGCCGCTGCTGCTGTCACTGCGAGGAGTCCTGTGCCCTCTCTTGCAGGTGACGTGTCTTACACGGGCCATCTGACATCCAGACCAACGCATTTACCATGTTCAGACCACTCCATGGCCAGACTCTGCCTGGGCTGCTGCTTTCCTGGGACATTCACGCATTTCTACTTTACTCTGCTATTTGTCATCCATAAAACTCGGAGTGCTCTGCAAAGCAAACCAGGTATCACTCCCCTGCGCTCAGCCCCAGGGTTACAAGCCCTGGGGAGCCTGTGGTGGGCCCCAGCGCTGGAGTGCACTGAACACTGGCAGCCTGCAGAAAAGTGGACAGGAGTCTCTGAGGACAGCCCTCTCCTCACCACCTTCACCCGCTCTGGAGCCCCGCGCAGTGCTTTCCTCTGCATTTGAAAGAGGAAGCCCTGCGCCCTGGTGAGCAGGAGCACAATTCAGAAGGGCTAATGTAATTGCTTTGCCTTTTCCAACAGGGAAAGTTCATTGAAAGTCTGATCTCATTTCTCCCTCCTCCTCCCAAATCTTTCCCAGGAGGGATGTTGGGAGGGATGTCTGCAGCCCTGACATGCAGGAATGAGAGTCCTCCAGTGCAGTGCGGTCCCTCCGAAGCACTCAGGCTGTGCCCAAGCCCCAGATTTGCCATCCTAGACGAGAAGGACTTTGCACAAACACTGCTTGTGGGCTGAGCTAGCAAATGCGAGGAGAGCCTCGAGCACCCCGCGCGGCAGCAGGCTCGCAGGAGAGCTTCTGCCTGGAGTCAGTGGCCAGAGCAAAGGGGTCATGCTGTGGATCGGTGGCTCTGGGACATGTGTCATTTCCACAGAGTGGTCCTGGATCCCCTTGACTTGCTCTGCCAGGGTGCAGGGTGCCCTGGGGACCTGCACGCTCCGCAAACCGGCTGCACTGCTGCCTGTCTTGCACAGGCTGGAAGAAAATGGTTTTCTAAGAGTACCTGGGATCACAGCCCACCCTCTGCATCCCCAGACTGTGCGTCTTCTAGTTCTTCTTGCTTAAAATGTCACTGAGTTTTCTTGCAGTTTAATATTTTGATCAGGCTTATTTGCTCTGAAAGGCTACAGCAGTGAGTCACTGCGATTTGGGAATCCCTCGTGCCGGTCCCCACCTGCGCACATGCAGCTAATAAGGTTCACTGTTTTCATTGCACCCTGCTCTTCCTGCCGCTCTCAGCTTTGCCAGCAGCCTGACAGCTGCCAGTGTTTCCCTTCAGAGAGACCTGCTCCCCGCCGAGCACTGATGGCGGGAGGGAGGGCTACCGGAGAAGACGAGGACTGGGGGAACATCCCATTGCAAAATTCCTCTTGGCAAGGCAACACGCAGTCATCAGAAAGTCAGCTTTCATTTCGCAGCAGCCCTCCTCTGCGCATGAAACCCATGCGTGGCAGGGAAAGGCTTTCAGGGAGAAACCTGTGCTCTCCGTCCCAGGCTCTTTGAGTGACGGGTGAAGGGCAGCGTGGACGGCGCTGTGTGAACAGATCCCTCAGGTCCCGAGTCCTGCCCGCGGTCGGCACCAGCTTCCCGCCGCGTGGAACAGCCCGCAGCCGCAGCGAGGGGGGCTTTCGCTTTCCACACACCAGCTTGCCTGGTCTGAGGGAGCTGGGGACTGCTTCTGAATTCCGGATCTAAGATTTCAATATGCCTTCCAATTTTTGGTGGCAATTATGAATTTATTAATTTAATAAGTTATTAGTATTTATTAATGGCAACAGCTCCTGATTCTTGTTGTCAGTATAATTTTATTTTATTTGTTTTTCAACTCACCTAACTCTTGGCTTCACAACTTCTGGATTTTACATGGGTTTGGGTAAAAAGAACTAAAGATTTACATTTTTCCCTTTTAATGATAATGAATGTCTCATGCTAAGGAGCAATGAGGGAGGAGCAGATACAAGATCAAACAGAACTGATCTGATCATGAATATATTTGGGCTGGAAATTAGGAGAAGGTCCTGAAGAAGCCACCGAGTGAGGTTCTGAAACCCACCAGGCAAGAGGAAAAGAGGAGAGAAAATCGATGCCTTTGAAGTGGGAGATGGCAGGAAGACAAGAGACAGTCACCTGCGATGGCCCCAGCGACCCCCCACGATCCTTCTGAGCCGGGTGAGCCTGAGGCAGAGGGGTGTCACAGAGCAGCATCCCCTGAGACACAACTCGGCGACAGGGTGAACACGGGCACCTCTCGGGGCTGCTCACTGGAGTCGGGCTGAGCACAGACCCTTGCGCAAGACTTCGGATTTTTCCTATTTCTGCTCTCCTGGATATTTTGCATTCTGCAAGTGAAGCAATGAATCGTGATTCATTAGCTCCTGACCAGAATGCAAAGGCTGGGTCTGGCAGTAATAAAAACGGGTGATGAAAGCACCATAATTTCGCTGAGACGCTCCCTCCCATGCTGTAGCTGTGCAGTGCTGGGGCTACAATGCCGCACTGCTCCCCAGGAGCACAGCGCAGCACGGCAGGTGCCACGGCCAGCCGTTAGACACGTTAGCATGGCGGGAGCTGATGAACAATGAACGAACGTGGCATCTTACAAAGAATTTTAGCGCACTTGAAAAAAATACTGCTTTAAGTCTTTAGCACTCACCACTGAAACACAGCTGCTCTGGGGTGGAACACTGTAGCCGTTCAACAATTCATGACAATGCTAAAAATGGATGAGTGGGATTATAGTAACTGTGAGTACAATGTGCTCCAGGACACAACTGCTGAGATGTCTATGCAGACGGCAAATCCCCAGAGTCTTGGGAGACAGGAGCATGATGTGGACTAAGAGCAGCATTTGCAAGTCACACTATGAATGATGCTTGAGACAAGAGTTTCTCACGCAGGAACATAACCTGGGTGCGTAAGAGGGTCTAGAAGATTTCATCTAGTCATTGTCTCTTCTCTCTCCCCTCCCCCTGCTCTCATCTCTCTCCCACTTTGCGAACGAGCTCCTGTCTCCAGCACAACGTGGATTGCAGGCAATAGGGGGAAAAGCAGAGACGCGAGGCTGCAGGCTAACGAGTACCGTACGGTCTGAGACGTGACCTGGCCCATGGCACTAGCTGTCAGGACTCATTCTCTCCTCTCCATCATCTCCCCACCCCTGTGCAATGAGAAGCAGGGCGACAGCAGGGCAGATTATGGTACAGAGCTGCATCAATGCTTAGGGCAAAGTCCTCATTTCCCAGGGAGGTCAGGCGTGCTGGCTTGGGCAGGGCTGGGTGGGCTGAGCTGTAAGGAGAGGAGCTGCAGGGTGGAGCGGAGAGAGGTGATGTACCTCGGAAGGGGATACAAAGGCTGGGTTACACAGGGAACCCCTGGGTACTCGTCGGGTGTTGGAGGGGCTCGGGCTGGGGCTTCAGGCAGGGGCTCTTTGGTGGAAAGTGGAGTGCAGAACTAACACCACCATGGACAATTTTTCTGATAAAGGGGGTATGACAGCTGCTTTCAAGAGGGAACTTGTAAGTAGAGGTCAATATTCTCGGGGAACGGGGATCTCTGGACTGGGACTCAGCATGCTGGGGAGGTAGGAGAAGGGCCTGTGGAAAAGGTAAGAGAAGGTACTCCTCCTTGGACAAGGCTCCGTGGTGCTCGGCTCACCAGAGCCAGCGAGTCCCTAGCTGCCCGGGGAAGCACTGCAGCAGCAGCACCTGTCTGAGGTTGCTGTAAATGGCACACGTCTAGCCTGCTGCCTGGTCAGCAACATGCAGCCTGTGAACGCAGCTTTAAGCCAGATCAGGAGCTATAAGAAAGTATAAACTGCACACTGTATGCCCTCAGCCATCCATCCCAGACCTCTGCCAGAAGTGTCTGCCCAACAGTGAAGCCAGGGGAAAGGGACGTGCAGCCAGGCCATCACAGGAGATCTGCTTGTGCTCCGAAAGCTTTGGGTTTTCCCACCCCTCGACTTGCACTGCTGTGGGCGGCTGCCTAAGCATTCACAGCATCCTAGCCCAAGGCTGCCAGAGGAAACTGTTCACATTCACAGATACTCCCTGAGGCTGGGCAGAGAACAACCATTCGTTGAACTATGACTGAAAGCAAGCTCTCCCCCAGCTCCCAGTCCTGCCCAGCAAGCTGTCAAGGCTGCTCCCACTCTGCAGTGGGAAACCAGGAAAGCAGCGCCCAGATCACGTTGGACTGGGTCCCAAAGGCCTTCCAGCTCCTGGCAATCCCAGTGGTTCACATGAGCTGTGGCTCCCTCCTCAAGGGTCTTTTTGCCCAGAGCCTCAGTTCTCTACGGTGGAGACCCCAGCTGACCTCTCTGTGCTGGTGTGGCCTGGTTCGCCCACGGCTGTGCACCATGGGGGCAGATAAATACACCCAGGTGGGAAATGCCTGAACCAGCCTCAGCAACGGAGAGGGAATGACCTGGCGAGAGTGCGTGGCTCTCCCTGCAACCCCAGATCTCTCCTTCCCCACAGTACTTAGAGTCCAGCTGTCCCCTGGCTCCTGGCAATCCCGGCATTCCACGCGCTAGGTGTGGAGTTAGATGTTGTCACACGCTGCCCTCCTGCTCCAGCTCTGCCACCTCTGTGTCGGAGATGGATCAGCCTGTGGGATGAGACACCTCCATGTGCACTATGTGGGCTTCCTGGCTATGGCCACCATCCAGTGCCATCAGCTGTCTCTCTGCTGGAGGCAGAAACATTGCCTGCCCTTGGGGCCAGGGACGAGGTAACCCTGCTGCTGTACCGCGACGTCCTCCAAAGAGCTGTTACTCACTCTGTGCTGATGGTCCTGAGGACTCTGCAGCTGCCATGTCCCATCTGCCATCGCAGAGATGCCAGCAGGTAGAAAAATGGGTTCTAGGGAGCAGAAAGACTCTGGTAGTATCTACGGTGAGGGTAGATGTGACAATTTGGAGCAGATGGCATCTCTTTGGAGGATCTTGAATAAAGCCCAGTCCTGGGAGCACTCTGGGAGGTTCAGTGGAGATGCAGCCACCAGCCCAGGAGGGCTCTGCCTCAGTCTCAGGCTTCCAGGGTCAAAGCAAGTGCTGTGACATTGTATTCCCCCTGCAGTGTCACAACATGACAACTGCGGCTGCACCTCTGCAACATCAGCACTGCTGGGAGAGCAGAGATGAGGAGAGGAGGCAGCCTGCAAGCTCCACCATCAGCACCCCGGCAACATAAAACGGGTGCAGGTAGAGTCTCCTCTTGCCCCAAGGGAGCTGCAAACAGCTTTCTGGCAACACCCTTTTCCTCCCCCCATCCTGCAAGATTACTCACCCTCCTGTCAGGAGTACAGGGCAGTGCCCAGAAAGCTCAGCCGTTTTCCTGTAGCGCAGCCACGGCATTTGGCACGTGGCTGTGCACAGGGGACTTCACTCAGCGATGCCGCCTCCGGGGATGGCCTGAGAGTGCAGAGAGGGAGCACTGATGGGGCAGGGCCTGGGGTCTCTTCTGGAGAGCAGCAGCCACTTGCAGGGATTGCTATGGAAGAGCCATCTCAAGTGAATGCTGGCAGCTTCCAAAAAAAAAACCCAAACCACAAACCCACAGGGAATCCTGAATACTTCCCTGCGCAGCAACCGTGCCAGGGAACTGTGCCTGCTCGAGAGCCTCTGCTGCGTGCTCCCTCTACAGCAGCAGCTCTGCTTTGCAGGGAAGGGCTCAAGGGGTGGCTTCCTGGAGAGCAGAAAGTCCTCTCTGCAGCTGAGCCCGGTCTCGTTGGGACACGGTCCAAAGCCACGAGGCCCCATTGCAGCAAATGCTGCGTGTCCAGGCCAGGGTCTCTGGGCCTGATCCAGAGTCTGGGATGCAGGAGAAGGGTCCCACCACTTCCTGTAGGGAATTGTAAAGCATCAGCCCCACTGAATAGCTGCTTCAGTCTGAAGCCTCTGAAGATAGGAACCTCCTGCGAAGGGATCCTGAGATAACATGCAGTTTCTGACAGAGCTCACTCTCCCTGCCTTTCTGAACTGGAGCTCAATGAGTGTTTGGAAGACAGAATAGCTGGTTGGTGAGGCTGCTTGCTGACTCGAGACACAGGCAGCTCTGTCCCGAGGGGGTGGATGAAGACACTAAGGACTACTTCAGAGGATGCCATGAGGTAACAAGGCAGTCCTGTGTCTGGCTCTTCTAACTTTGCACAGCACTTCATGGGGCTCAGAACAACCCTTTGTATTGAGCCAGACTCCTAGCAGGCTCAGGGGGGACTTCACCACGGAAGATGGAGTTTCCATGCACGAGCATCTTCCCATGTAGATCACGGTCCATTACAGCTCGTATAACTGTCACAGCACAGACCCACATCCCTGCTTGCGCAGAGATGCATCTTTAGGCACCTGTCATCTGTTTTCTCTCGTCATTGTTAACATAAGCTCCCTGCTGCACGTGCAGAGCGTGCCGCTCACTCGCCAGCCCTGCACAGCACGCTCCACATGAGCGTGTCCCCTCATCACAGGGACAAGACGGCCCTGGGAAAACCCAAACCTTGTTCCTAACTGCTGTGCAAAGCCATGTAGTGCCACTGCAGGCTGTGGTGTGTGGCTGAATGTGGGACTCACTGCCAGGGGCCACCAGCCCCCACATGAGTTGGGTGGTCACTGCTTCCACCTTTGTGCTGTTGCTTTCAGCAGACCAGGGTTGGAGAAGCAGGTCCCTGATGAACTCTGCATTTCAGAGTCCCATGACAATTCCTATCTGTCAACCACAGCCTCGTCCTGCTTCTGCTTGTCTCTCTCTAGTCACTTGTGAATTAAAAGACCTTTCTGCACTTTGCACACTGCAGTCTAGAGAGTTGCATCTCATGATTGCCAGTGCTGAGGTGGTTCTGCTCACAAACAGCCCCCCCCAGCCACCCTTCCCTGCTTTGGGTGGTGGAGGAGGGACAGTTTATGCAGAGCGCAGAGACATCAATATTTCAAAGCTCCTAATGCAATCTCTCTCTCCATGAACTCTCTTTGCGTCTCTCCTGTGCATCCCTCATGCTAGATGAATCATTAGCAGGGAAAGCAGACAGGACTCCGCAGCGCTAAGGCTGGCAGCAGAGCCCGGCGACATCCCTTGGTCCCCATCGGGAAGTCTATTATTGCAAACTGCAAGTTCTTCACTCGCTCCGTGCTGTGGGCTTCCCAGAGCCGTTGCCCCTGTTTCCTTGGTACCAGATCCCTTTCTTGAGTGCAGCGCTGTATCTACAGCTAGGCATTCCCACAGACACCCTCCATGGTCCATTCCCATCCTTTCCTCAGTTTATACACTTTGTTGTCCATGATATTCATGTCCCTTCCCACACAATATGTATGAAGCTTCTGTCTTTGATGCATCTCTCCTGCACACACCTCATTACCTGCCACCTGTGACACAGCTCTTATCACCATCCACTGCATGTCTTTGGCCCTTGATGCTTCTCCGGACATGTCCTGTTCAGATTCCCAAATCACCTGATGTCGTCTTGCTCCCCTTCCACACTATTTTTTCACTGAAGGGGCTTAGGAAGGTGTCTCTGCCTTTGAGCAAGTCAACATTGAAGATGTTCAAAGCCAAGATACAAAGAGCTGCATTTCTAGCCAGGATACCTCCAGGACAGAGGGACAAAAGGTTCTTACAGCTCTGTCATTTGTAGCTAAATTACAAGTCTGGTCCTGCTTAGATGGCAGCAGATAATAGCATTTCCAGCAGGAGTGTGGATGATGGGTAACTTCTTCTGTGAATACTGGAGATGACAGACTAACTGAACTGCTCTGCTGGGCAGGGTCAAAGTCCACCTCCAGGATTTTGAAAGCAACCAAGACCTGCACATGCAAAGGATTCTGCCAGCACAGACCAGGTGGTCCAGGCTGACCTAACCCCTGTATGAACAGGCAGGAACCAGGCAGTGCCTCACTGAGTGCGTCCCCTTGTACTCAAGGAACAGGTGCACACTTATGTCCCCATTACAATCTCAATTTTGTTGTGGTTTTCATACAATATTTTTTTTTTCCCTGGGTATACCATGTTCTAAAAACTAAAGAGTGCCACCAGCTGCAGCCCAGGACTCTGTGACCCAGTGCTGCCTATTTTTTCTTACAGGCATCAGCAGATGGAGACTGATTTCCGAGGCATGCAGTCAGCGTGGCAAAACCCAGCCAGATATTACTTCTATGTATAAAATTGAGCTGTTGCTCAGCCCTGTGCATAGCGCTCTCCCTTCCTGCTTGCCCTCTTATTTACTTGGACCTCTTGAACTGTACTTTCAAAGAAGAGATCGGTTAGTCCCTGCTTAACCTCCCTGCAGCCTCAATACCGCCCCGGTGGGAACTGCGGGGGTGATCTTGTGAGGGCAATCCCAGCACTCCTACCAACCCAGTGAGGTCTGCAATCAGCGCCAGCGATCAGGGCCTCTTTCCCTGAGGACAACAAGCCTCAGAGACATAATTTCATGCTCTTGCTGTCAGCTTCCTTGCACAATTTATCTTCTCATTACCTCTTTAACAGCAGTGCTAGTCACTGACTGATCGAGGAAAATAACTCTTGTGATGGAGACATTGGCTTTGGAAATAAAGCAGTAAGTAATGTTACTTTGCAGCAATATATATGCTAAGTTTCTGTAGCCAGGGCCCAGAAGAGACTGGGAAGGTGGAGAACAACTGGTTCCCAGTGTCCAGTGAGCTGCTGGTATTCAAAGGTATTTCTGTATGGCTTGTCTGAAGTCACCATAAGACAAGCGGCCTTATCATAGGAGCAAAAGCTGGTTGGCTGAAGAGACGAGAGAAGAGCTGTCAGTACCAGGCAGCACTTGCGTACTACAGACTGCCATGTTATAGCAGATATTTTTGTGAGGATTCTGGTCTTTTAGGTACTCCCTAGATTCCCTGCTGCCCTCTAAATGGGGTTGGAGGCCCCACTGTGACCCCCAAGGAAGAAGCAAGAAGAAATGACCCTAAAAGAAGAATATCAGATACTAATGACTTGGCAAAAGACACAAGCACGTAGCTCACGCTGTATGCAGAAACATCACTCTAGGTGGGACAGCTTTCCCCACATTCATCTACAGCCATGACATTCATCTACGAGGGTGCAGTGATGGAGGGAGCTTACTCTGTTTCTTTCTCAGTTGATTCTGCCACTATCGAAGTCTCATCCTTGTAGTTTCTTCTCTGCATAAATCCCCAATTTTCCTGGAACTCGCAGGAGCTCCTGCAAAGCTCAGTTCTGACCAGTGTTGTAGCATGGTACGGTGGCTGCAGCTGCAGCTGTGGGGTTTTATGAGGACGTTCTGGTTGGACTCCTTCTCCAACGGCGCATCGCTTTCTCCCTCTTACCGAGCAAGAGGCGTATCACCGGAGTCCATGGCTATGTGTTTTGGCAAGGAACCAGAAATGTTTTGATTCTGGAGACACTCTGCTTTCAGAAAAAGCCTCAGCATTTTCTCTGGGCAGCAGGCACTTTTTATGCTAAATTTCACTTTGCTGTGAATTCAGCTTCCAACGAAAAATAGTTTTATAGACGTTTTGAACAGTCTAGTGCACATCCAAGCCACTGGAACTCTAAACGGATAAGGAGACAGCTGTTTCCAGGTGTGTGGAACAGGCCACGAGCTCGTTGAGTTACTAACTTCCCTCCAAGGGCACAACCTCTCGGCACAGCTAACCCAAGCTATTTGCAAGGAACAGTACAAAGGAAAACAGCCTGCATCCTAGCTTTCAGCTGCCAACCCAGTAACCATTGTTTTATTCAGGATATTTAACGCTGAAATTAAAGTTCTTCACCTCATCTATTTACTGTCGTGGAGCACTTGTCAGGAACGAGCAGACATATCTGAGAAATACATCAGACCTGATGACGCGATAGTTGAGTTGTCAACTCATGAGCAGTAGGTGACCCATGCTGCACCAGGAATGCCTGAGCGCCCATGCAACCAGCAAGGTCCCTGTGCGGAGGGTTAAGAACAAGCCCTCCCAGGTGCTTGTAGCCCAGAGGCAGCTGTGGGTTGGTCTCTGAAACTCTGCTCAGTGGCAACATGTGGTACCTGAGCACCGGAGGTTGACCTGCTGTGGCAATGCTGTTTTCCAGCAGCAGCACTGCCACCAAGAAGACCGATACCTAGAACCCAGCCATTTCTTTTTCAGGAGAGCGGGGATCTGTGGGATATGCCACTCGTTACTTTGTGCAGTGAAACCGGGATTAGTTACTACCTTTGCATGATGTTAGTGCAAAGAGCAACCAGCCAATGCCAGGGCCCAGTCTGCAAAGGACTGTGTAATAACAGCCTTCCAGTCTAAACAGGTGAGACAGCTGACGGGCAGTTTAGCAATGAGCACGCGAACAGCTCAGCAAAAGTTTATGAGTCCTGAGTCCAGCAGGTGCTTTGCTAGGTCAACATCTGGGCTACAGCAGGGAGAGCTTGAGAAGCACTCTTGCCAGGAGGGATAAGCCCAGCTGCTACATTGCCATGTCTCTGAAAAGGACATTGTCTCAGTCCCTCCAGCTTCCTTTTTTTAGGAGGAAAAAGCATACTGAATAAAATATAGACACATCAGCAAGGATGCTGTTGGCATAGGAGTTCCCCCAGCTCCACTTGGTCCCAGGTCTCTGAGCTTGTTTTTCTATATTTACTTCCACGTGTTCCCCACACACTGGTGTGTTTCACTCCCTGAAGTAAGACGGGAGCTGTCACAAATCATTACAGCATGTGCATCTCCATACCTCCCTGCATCCCCTGCAGGGCTGGTGCCACTGCTTGTCACCAAGCAGGCGTTTGCCCAGGCAGACCCTTTGGATTTCCCTGCACTCTGCCGCTCTACAGCTGCTGAAAGCAGTGGGTGGTGTGGAGAGCCCGGGGGTGTTCACTGGAGTGGAAAAGGTTGGTGCAGTAGAAAATGTCTCTGCCTCCCCAAGCGGCTGTGACAACGGCTAAGGGCTGGCAATCCAAACATGTTCACCGTCCCTGCTGGTTTCACACTCCTTATCTAGTCCCTACATAGAAGCCTGCAAGAGAAGAGGAGCTTGCCACCTTAGCATGGTCTCAGACTCTGGAGGGGTTGAACGTGGGCTGGGTAAAGGTCTCCTCTATCTAGTCTGTCAGCAGTTACCCCAAGCTCAATTCCTCTCAAGTATATCACAGCTGCTTTCACCCCATCTGAGAGGTGGGCTGCACCCAGCAGGGTGCCCCATGCACTGCTCACTTCACAGCAAGGCAGAGCCCCCACGTCTGGCTGGGGAGGCAGCCTCTGAAACAAGGAGGGCACAGCCGCCCTCCCTGGGTTGAACTGCTGCTCCTGGAGACGGAACCATTACCACTCTGCTCTTTGCCTCAGCAATCTTGAAGCAAAGTCTGCAGGGCTCAGATGTAGCTTGTGTTGGAGGGTCTGGGGTGTCCTCCCAAGCCTGGTGACCCAGTTCAGCATGGTGCCAAAGCACTGGTGCTGGCGCTAGGTCTGAATCCTTGGCCAGCACCTCCAGCATGATCTTGCCCATTAACTCTGCATAAACAAACAATCACTTATAATGTCAGGGAAAATAATCTCACCCATAATCACTGAATAGAAATGTTTGCTTATGGCTGGATATTTATAGCCTACAAGAGGTAAATGTCACCCTCATTGCCTGCATTGCATGGGAGATATTGTTTAATTAGCAATCACAGCCTCTGGGCTGCTGCTGTTTGGAATGGGAGATGAGTGCTGCTGTGCTTTATTTACCCTTTCTTCTTCTTCTCCTGTTCTTGTTCAGGAGTGGGATGTGGCCTTTCTTATCTGCAGTTGCTCTCAGACCCACAGAGCAAGCAGGGCACTGTTTTGAGATGCCCTCCTCCGGGATCTGTTTCTCACACATAACGACCACAGCCATCTTCCTCTGTCTCCGGCTGTGGTTTACGCTGCATTTCCTGACCACTCTGCCGAGGCTCTCAAGTTGCTCAGCCACAGCACCCCAGCAATGTTGTCCTTCCTAAGGACATTTTGGCAAGAGGGTGGAAGAAATAAGAAGAGCAGTAAGTTCATACTGACAGAAATGCCTCAACCTTCTCAAATTTGGGGTAGACTTAAAGGCAGGTATTTCCTTAAGGAAGTCCAGCCTAAGCCATCTGAGACTAGCAGTTAGACCAGACCATAAAGAAGAATGAACTGGAGCAACCCTTGCTTGAAGGAGACCAGTTGTGAGCTGGCGTCTGCAACCCCATGCTAATGGAGGGAGTAAGGGGACTGAGGGAGTACGATTTAAAGCCAGAGACAAAAGCAGAGGTACCTGAGCTCCTCACTCATGTAGGGAGTTTGACAGGACCTACAAGAGTGGGTATGAAGGACCTTTGAAGTCTCAGGATCATCTCAGTTTGCTAAGAGATCAGGTAGGCACCTGTACTTCGCACTTCAGCCTCCAGTGGGATCAGTAGTGAACAGGACATGCTTATGGGCCTTTTTTTCCAGCATCACAGATTTGCTGTCCTTGATGTTTGTTGAACACACTCAGAGCTACTCAAATCCCCCAGCAGCCTCTAAAGACACAGCCTGTGATTATCTCATCTCTGCAGACAGGGAGTTTGTACGTACTCTGACAAACCAAACTCTGGAGCAACAATCTGTCAGGAGGAGTCTGCTTCACTCTCACTTAGACCATGGCAGGGTTGAGTTTCTTGCTTCTGTTGGTACTGCTGGGATACTGTATTGTAGAAAAGCAAAAAGACTTTTTTAGGAGCTCAGAAGCTCCTAAAACCCCAGCTATTTCTCTTTTTTTTTGTCTAAAGCAGCCAAACAGGTCATCTTCCCATGCTTCTTCAGCCAAGACTGGAAGCTGGTGGCAGAAGTGTCCTCACAGCATCCTTATCATTGGGGCGATGCCTCATACCAGCTAGGCCACACCATGTGGCAATGATCGATGGGAAGTTCATGCCACCCTGTTAGCCATCAGGATAAGAGTGATCTGAACTCGGCACCGAGGAGACCATCCGTGCTACTCTACTCCTGTAGTGGAGGAGTAGTGAGCTGATTTGCAGAGGTGCATATGGGCCTTCTGCCGGCAGATGAGTTCACAAGGCAAGACCACATCCATGCAGCACAAAGCAGCTGACCCACCAACACCACCACGCTGCTGGAGCCCAGAGCTGGGCTAACCTGGGATTCCCAGGGTACAGAGCCTCTGCTCCGCCACACCTGCCTGCAAGAGCCCTTGCTAACGTGAGGAGCACCTCCAGAGCCTGGAGGAGCTCAGAGCTGTTCCATCTGTACGGGTGATGTACAGGCTGTGTGCCAGTCATCCTGATGCTGTTTCTGTGGGACATCGCAGGGCTGCGCAAGTGAGATGTGTAGACCTTATATTTAGGTTCTGAGCTGCAAGTGCAGCCCTTCGGTTACGCACTATCTTCTGGGAAAGAGAGACTTTCTTGTCTCTGGCCAATGCTCATACCTTTCTACGTAGCTGTTTTCAGTGTAACTTTAGCCACTGCCTCATGTCCTTTGTATTCCCAGCCTACCTATTCATGAGACTGGGAGGAATGTATTTAAAACCGTTTACACTGGACAGAGATTTACTAGGCAGCTTTATGAGGCTGTAACTCCTCCCTCCACCTCCTCAGCTAACACACGCTCTCTTATCACGCAGCACAGCTTTCCCCCGTTCAGATCAGGCCCTGACATGGCTACTCAAAGTGAATCTGCCCTCCAACTGACGGCACTCACCCAGGCCAAAACATCTAGGGAAAAGTAGTTTCCTTCCTAGCAGTCATGCTCAGTGTTATAAAACATGGAGGTCCATGTGGTATGGAAGTCCCCGGCCCTTTGTGGCAGGCAGAAACCTCATGCATTGATGTCTACCATTGATTCTTTTAAAAATAGCCTGAAATGAATTTATTTCACAGACAGCTGACATTTAAGAACGTGCTGGGCAAAGATGTGCAAGGAAGAACTGACTTTGCACTTTCCCTGTTGCTTGTAAGTCTAGATATTTACTTGGTGCAGGATTCACCTCCCGTAACTTCAGCCATCTGGAGGTCAGGCGAGTTGCCTGAGCTCTGAGTTCTCAGAGGAGATGGCTGGTGGTGGTTCTGACAGCATTCTGAAGAGTCGGGATGAAGAGTGGCTGGCACAGACCTGTGATAAGGGAGCAAGTGGAGTTTTTGTCTAGTCTCACCTTCCCTGCTGCTCCATGCTCCCCATCTCTGCAGCCTGGCACGTGAGCACTGGAATTACACTTGATTTACACCGCATAGCTTCTCCTTTGCTAGACTGCAGCATATCTAAGCAAGTAATTCTGCCTTTCTGTGTAGAAAATGTCTGTTAGAACCTTGCAACTATAGAACAACATGATCTTAGTTCATGCTTTTTCTGTACTAAACCTGGACAGAGATCATTCATTATTCGCCAGCCACACTGACTGCCTGATTCCTGCACAAACGCTCCACATCCCGGATCGAGTGAAAGGTCTTACAGCAAAGATTAAGGTGATATATTACTATTTAGTACTGCCAGGATGGCAAGAGGAAGCACAGATATTCTTCAACAGAAGCAGCCCTGGGCTGCGAGGAAAGCTGAGCTAGCTAGTTCAGTGTCTTAACTAGTCTCCAGTGGCCTTGGACCTTGAGAAAAATGGTACAGCATGAAGCAGCAGACCCATCCCCACCACACAGAGGGGACAGAACTCCGGGGGAGCAGAAGCACAGGCTTATGAACAAGGGATCCCATAGCGTTACAGAGGGGATGTTTTGGGGAGGCTGTGGAGGGAATGAGGAGGTTGACACTTGCAGTGGACCAGTGGTGGATTCAGCTGCTGCAGGTTAACCATGCTGGGGGGCGGGGGGTCAGCTTGACTCAGACACACAGGGGGTTTCTTGGTCTTAGGAAGGCTTGGAGCAAAGGGGAGCTATGTGGGGAAGAGAGGCATGATTAGAAGGGCAATGGGTATAACGAAGTGGGGGTTGCAGAGGTAGGGCCTAAGCAGAGGTTGTGCACGCACAGGTTTATAAGGGGAGATAAGGGCTTAGCTGTGACCGGGTTGTGTAGGCAGGAGGGGTGCAAAGACTATAAAGGCGGGGTACTAACAAGAGTTACCTCACATTAGAGGAGCAAAGGGTAAACCAAGTTTTGGAGGGAGGTGGGAGCTGGCGTTGCCCTGGTCAGGCAGGGAGGCTGTCATTATTTTGTGGGATGGGGACAGGGTGACAGAAGTTCACAGGCGGCAGGTGAGTAATAGAGGAAACCACAGGCTTGTGGGATGGTTACGGTGACGGGAAGGGGCTTACAACCTTGCAGGCATTTGGGAGCTGCAAAAGCACTAGGTCTGTGTTAAATTACCCAGGTCACTGAAAGAGTTAGGAAGTGCTGGAATACGCTAGAAGGGAACTAGTGCATTTGTTCATCCCAGGCACAGTGTTAGAGACAGGAAAACCACGGTCTTGTGAGTTACTGAGGGAAAGAAGTCAGAGTGGCAGCTGGAGTTCAGGGGTCTCAGAAAATGCAGATACCTGTGCAGAGAAGGTGCCAGGGCCTGGACATAGCTGGTCCTCTGGTGCAGGGCCTGGCTGAGCCGACACTGGGGGAAGGTGAGCAGAAGGCTCCCCGTGGTCAGGTGTGGCTGGAGGAGCTGAGGATCTGAGTGCACCATCCATCCTGGATGTGCTTTGTTCTCACCTTTCCTTAGCCTCAGCTGCCAAGGTCATGGGCTTGCTGGACCTTGGGACTGACCTGGCATGGCCACTTGTGCCAGCACTTCAGCTGGCTCACTGCTAGTGATTTAACATGCAAGAAGGAAAGCAGCCAACAGAGACATGAGATGAGCCACCCAGTAGCAAGACTTGGGGAAGGGATAACACTCAATCAGCTTGCAAGTGGGTCAACAGCAAAGCTAAATACAGACATATATAATCTTCTCCGGGTGGGATGAAGGCTATGCTTAGCCTGCCAGGCTGTCCACTGGGGAAAGACTCACTTATTTTTCGATACAGACAATTAATTACAACATATCAGAACAATACAGATCAAGACACCTGTATCCTGCGTTAGTACGTGTCAAACATACTTGACACCGTGCAGAGAGCTGCGGGTGAATTTGGGGGTAACTGGCAGCTCCATGTTCAGACGTACTTTTAGCAGCCTTCGGGGTGAGAAGCAGCACGTAGCTGTGCAACAGATGCCCTATGAGGTGGAGCACCAGAGAGGTTAGAGCTAAAAGCCACAGGGAGCTTTTGAGTGATATAGCCCTGAGCACCAGAATGCCACTTCTCTCTATTTACTAATGCATTTGGGTGTCTCTCGGTAGACAATAGTTGCCTTGTGTCTCTTAAACATGCTCTATTAACTGCCATCACATTTTATCAGTCCTCTGGCAATATCCAGCAACACCTCTATAATTTATTGTCATTAGTTTTATTCACAACCATCACAGAGGTCACAGCATGGGGGGAGAAGAGCAGTTCATCCATTTCACCACTAAACATGCTGGAATAATAGCTTTTCAAACAGCTGATGTTAAACAGATATGAAAAGATAATGAATAATGAGGAATAAGGAAACTGACCTTTTTCGAACAAGAGGCTCTTCCAGCATGATACTTGGAAGTTGGGTGAAATGAATGCTGACTTCCAAGACTGTGCTTTCTGACACCTTGGATGTGGACATCTCCCTCTGAGCTGGTCCACTCAGACGTTCTTTACAGGCAGGAGGAGAAATGGGAAGCATTTCTTTCAGATGTGTGTGTTGAATTGTACCTTAGAAATGCCTGTTTCTTTCTGGTGACTCTGAAGAGAGCCTGGAGGGATTGTCTTAGATGGAGATATCTGCATGTGGCCAGATGTTTCCTATATAGACAACCTCTACTTAGTGGCTCATAAGCTCAGAGGAATGGAAATGGGCTTTGCACGCTCTCCCAGTTGGTTTGTTGCTCCAGATGACTCTATCTAGTCTGCAAAGGGGACCTGCAGAACTCACTTTCTGACACAGACTGTGGAGTTTACTGTAGACATCTTTCCAGATCATGAACTGAGTCTTTTTGTACAGAAAACAGACCACAAAGGGGGAGATGTGTGACTGGATGGCACCCTAAGATGTAGTTGGGATGCAGGCGGATTCACACCCAGACTTAACAGCTGAGCAGCATGTCCAGGACCCATTGCTGAAATGATTCCATGTGGCCCAGGTCAGAATGAAAATCCTAAACATACCACATGTGAGAAAAACCTGGAATTTCCAACACATGCAAAATTCCAGATAGTGACTTTACCCCCCACCCTGTATAAAGGCCTGTAGAAGAGAGGAAGACACAGGACACCCAATTGTACAGGTTTCAAGAGATATTTAGGATTAAATACTTTAAACAAATATGCATTTTTTTCCATGAAGCAAAGGGAAAGGGGGAGGGGGAAGGAGGAAAAGCAAGCTGTTCCTGCAGAGAGCAAACACTTGCTCTTCTGTATTTGAAGAGAGAAGAAGCACCTCAGGTAACTCCTGCTGTGGCTGCCACCCCAAACCTAGCACACCTTTGGGCCAGGGCAAAAGAGGAGTCTGACACAAAGCTTGGCAGTTTGGTAAATGAAGAATCTGTTAGTTCTGATACATCTTCAGCAGAATTATGATTTTTCCTTCCTGGAAAACTGCTTGTCTGTCTCTGTAACTGAGAGGCAGAAATGGCAATGTCCTACAAACTGAATAAACTCAAAGTGGTTTGGTTTTGGCCAGTCCCCAGAATTGCAGAAATTGGGACCAACGAGAAGTTTTTTCTACAAAACGTAAGAAAAAGTGAAGAAAGTGTTTCTGATACTCTTGATCTTGCAATGGATGTTTCTGAGGTTTGCATAGCTCCATGCAACTTTCTCCTTCCAAAACCTGATGGTGCTTCAGCTGTGACAGAGCCATTCAGCCGCATGGGCCATGGCCACCCATGGCAAAAAACTTCACCACCTGCCTTCCCCCTCCACACTTTGGATCCTGAACTTGTTGTGTGCTAAAACTGAAGTCAGTCCTGTCATGCTTGTCAGTCCTGAGTGAATGTCCAGGAGATGGAGAGTCAGAGTGTTCTCTGCATGGAAATTAAAACTGTAGGGTATGCTGATCTACAAAACTAATTAACTTGCTGATAAATTTGAAAATATCTACAGGGAGCTCATTAAGGGAAAAAAGTATCTCAAGAGTGGTGTAGTTCACGAAGCTCAACCCCAAGTTAGGAGACGGTGGGCATTTCAGCAAGCCAAATTGAATGTCACAATGGAAAATTCCAAAGCAGCAACAAGCAGTTACACCTAAAGAAGGACCTAGACACAGAGAGACTCCTGGGTCACCAAGGCTCCTCCACAACCAGATTCTTCTCCAATTTTCTTTGGAAGAATGTTTCTTCCAATTTTGATTTCTCTAGTCCTCAAGGTTGTCCAGTTCTTGCCACAATATCCAGATTTTGGCTGTGTTTACAGTGCTCCCCAACCATTTGTTATTAGCACTTTACATATTTTTACTGAGATATTCAATTAAAATATTAAATAGAATTGGCCTTAAGCCTAGCCCTTTAGAAGCTCTGGTAACCTCCTTCCAGCCTGACTCTTAGCTTTAACGCAGCCCTTTGCTGTCTTGTCTTTATGCAGTTCCTCCTTTCCCTTCTAATTCTTCTGTAATCCTCATTTTTCACTAGCATCACTAATCAGTTCCTCATGTGACACCATATCAAATGCTTTCTTAAAGTCCACAAAGATGGTATCTAGCATGTTTCCTTTGTCTAAAAACTCCATTACCTTATCAGAGAAAGATATCGGATTAGCCTGCCACAATCTCCTTTGGATAAAGCCATGCTTCATTCTAGCCCATTTCCCACTTATATCCACGCCTTTAATTACTTCTGCCTTCAAAATCTATTTCAAAGCTTGCATCAAGCTGAGTTCATCTTTCAGGCTCTAAATCACATTGGTTGCCCTTCCATATCAGGACCCTATGACCATGGCGGATGGCATCTGTTTTGTCCCAAGCGAGGGTACATCTGAGTGCTCCCTTCTGGGCTGTGAGGCTGGGTCAGGAGGGGAGATCAAATCTCCCAGAGGTTAACTGGTGAGGCGTAGGGGAGAGGAGTTTCTGGCAGGCTGGGTAGCAGTGACTGCTGGAAACAGGGTCACAGACAGACCTCATAAGTGGCACCAAGACACGAACCTAAGAGGGTCCCTTAGAGGGTCTCTTAGAGGGACTGTGTAAAGTTTGCTACATCTTTCAGGCAACTGGACTGAGCAGGTCTGACCGAATGGACCTACCTGTCCCAGTTGCTGCTCAAATAAAGACCCAGTTTGGTTGGTTTGAAAGCTGTTTGTCTGATTTGGCCAGCTTCCTTTAAGGAAAATGTCTAAGGAGATCCACCTCAGATGGATGGGTAGGGGACCTAACAATAACCTTGGTTACACTTGCTCTGTCTCTGCCCTTGTGTTCCTACTGTCCATCCTGTTTCTGATAGTCTGGTCAACATCCACATCATTAAAAATGGAAGCCAAGTCCTCCTTTTATTTTGGAGTCTTACTGAGTATGGCTTTAATTTAGTATCCCCCTCATTTTGCGGTAGCCTCACTTACTCTTTTCACATCCTCATTTCATTTACATAACCAAAGAGATTTTTCTCTTTGGTTTAACATGTAACTCACTTTGACATTTGACAGTTCTTCCTTCATCACTATGCTTCTTGACCTCTAAGATGTACTATTTTGCTGATCAATCTGTTTTGGCTTGGTTTCCCAAGGAAAAAAAAGGTTTTCATTCCCCCCTTTCCTCTCCCGCAATAACTTTCAAACCCAATGGCCAATTTCAACCCCACCTGAAAGGATGGTAGAAACACCTACGACAATTAAGATTCTGTAAGTTTTTTCAAAAATTGGCAGCTGAGTAGATGAGAGAGATTCAAATTAGTGTCTCCACCGAGGGAAAAGGAAGGATCTCTCAGCCATTATATATTCTGTTTGGCAGTTGCCTTCTTGTCAGTCAGCGCATGCCTCCCAGCCAGCCTGCTCTGCCTGCGAAAGAGCATGTGTGGACCTCCGGGCTACCCACGGCTTGCGCAGAGTCTTGCCGGGTGGGGATGATGTAAGTGGTATGGGAGAGCTCGTTTAAGGTTTTGAGGTTGGGCTTTCTGTTGCTGTTTTGGTTGTTTTGTGGGGTATTTTGGGGTAGATGGTGTGCAGGAGACAGAACACGTATCCATAAGCAACCACGCTTTCCTGGTTGCACCGCTTACGGAACAAGTTGCTCTCCTTCTTTCCAGGCTCTGCTTATTCCTAATATGCCTTTTCTAAATTCAGTTGATTGTGGAGCCCTCTTCCCTGAAAACCTTGCCTGGATACAGACTCCTAGTAGTTTTACGCATGGAATTTGATGTGCCGTTTCTGAAGTCCTCGAGCTCTTCAGGCCTTGCTAAATGTTTCCCTGAGTTTATAAGAGCTTTCCTTTTTGAACTGAAGAACTTTACCCACAGATCCATCCTTTGTCCTGTCATTTAATTTCAGTTGAAACATTTTATGATCATTCCACCCAAGGTCATTTTGTTCAACCTGCCGTTTGTGATGCCTCACTACTCCTCAGTGTAAGTATTGCCTCTTGCTTATGGAGTGACTATTATTTGGTAAAGAAACTCATGAGTTATGATGTCCAAGACACCAGAGATTCACCACTGTGAGCTGTTCTTGTTCTGTAAATTATTATCTAGGAAATTAAGATCCCCACAAGATGACAAAATTCCTCCACTAACACTCCATAAATGTTTACACATTTCCGAACCCAATCTTGCTCATTACAAACCCTTCTCCAATAGAATCTCCTTTACCATTCTGTCCCAAATTAGGGATGGCCATGACAGACTTCTGTTGACGTGGTCTCCTTGCTTGCTTTTCTCATCAGCCCATCAAGTTACCACCTAACTTGTGTAGTTCTCAAAGCCTGCACATCCAAGAACCTGTCTCAGTTACTGATCCTCCATGTTTGTTAACTCTGTCATCAGCTCCAGTTTCACATCTTCACAATAGCAATGTTTCTCTTTTTTTTTTTTTTTTTGCTGCTGCTGCTGCTGTTCACACGCTAATGCTCCAGTCCTTTTATACAGATCCATTTAGGTGCTCTGACAGATTTTTACTACTATTCAGATTCCTGGTGGCTTGTATTTGTCCTTTCCCTTCTTCACTGCACATCCTTTCCTCACCAAGATTCCTTCTGTCTTTGATTACCAGACTTCCCTTCTCCTGTGTGTTATTACTAGATATGGAGAACGCATGAGCCTCTCCCTGCTTTCTCCCCTCATTTTGTCCTCAATCATACCAGCTTTCTCCTCAAGTGAAGTCCATGCTATGAGCAGTATTTTCTTCTGTGAGTTCCTTCCAGAGAACGAACATCCCAAAGCCTTTCTCTTAGCACCATCTTTTAATCCTCATTATTTTGTCCTTTTTTTCCCCCTGTGTCTCAGGAGATCCTACAAATCCCACAGAAGGTTACAGAAAGTTTTCCTTCATCCAGCACATTCCTCTGTTATGTATTTAATTGGGAATGCAGCAGTGTCATTTACCTCAATAACAGGCGTGATGCGGATACTTCCTTACAGTCTCAGATGCTTTTCAAGGTTGCATTTACATCACATTCCCTTCAACCTGATTTATTCTGGTGAGAGTACCAGTGGAAGTTCTTAATAAGGACTCCCCGACCACATAGACCTTCCTACTGTTCTTTGTGTGTTTCCAGCCTTCTTCCTTCGTCTTCTGTCTGAGAACACTCTCCTTTCTGCTTTCCTATTTCGTTTTCCATATAATCTGCCCTCTGTTTTGCTTGGACTCCAACTCTTCTCACTTTTGCTGTTCCCCTTTATTTTTAAAGGACGAGGTGCTCCTCCCTGCTCCACAGTCACCTCATCTACATTTGTGCTGATTTCTTTTACATATTCATTGCTACAGCAAATCTATTCCTTACATCTCTTTCTTTACCAGCATCTGGCCTCTTCCTCTGCTATGCAGCCTCCAAATTCTCCTGATCACCTTATCTCTGCAAATTTTGGCTCTCTTGGACAGTCATTTCTACCCTGTCTGTCATTTCCATGTTAAATTTATCATCCTGTCTGTCTGTTTTCAGACCTTGTCTTTCACCAGCTCAGTATGTATTTGACCTTGGAGAGCTACCCTCAAGAGTAATAACTGTCCAGTCCTCCTTCCTGGTGTCTAGCATTCTTCTAAACACTAATCTTGCTTTAACCCATCACCACCACCTTGCCTTTTTTGCTTTCGTCTATGGAAAATAGACTTCTTGAAGTTCTCGGACTGTTTGACTTTATAAACTTTTTTCCAGTGCCAGCCTCAACCCATCCTTTCGGCTGGTCCATGACTCAGTGTTCAGTTGTCCATATCTCCATCCACATCAATAACACATCCTGCAAATTAATTGACTGATTAAAGAGTAGCCTTTTCCCATTAGGGACAATTTCAGCACAAACATCTGGGGTTTGGGTCATGGTACAACCTTTTTCATTGCATTCTGTACAGACCAAGATCTATAAATCGAAGGCAGCACATAACAAGGATGTAAGCTACAGAAAAAAAGACAAAAAAACAGCTTCTAGTAAAAGGCATTGTCAAATACCAAGGCAATTCTGGCTTCTGAGGACTTCATCAAATTGGATTAGTCTCATTCTGGGAAACTGATTGGTCTTGACTCTGGCAATTAAACTGTGTCCAGTCTTGAACTGGGCTCCCCAGTTCAAGAGAGACGAGAAGCTACTGGAGAGAGCCCAGCAGAGGGTACAGAGATGCTGAGGGCCTGGAGCATCTCTCCTGTGGGGAAAGGCTGAGGGAGCTGGGGCTGTTCAGCCTGAGGAAGAGGAGACTGAGAGGGGACCTCACCAACGCTTATCAATATCTCAAGGGCAGGTGTCAAGAGGACGTGGCCAGACTCTTCTCAGTGGTGCCCAGCGCCAGGACAAGGGGCAACGGGCACAAACTGGAACACGGGAGGTTCTGCCTGAACACGAGGAAAAACTTCTTCGCTGTGAGGTGCCAGAGCCCTGGCACAGGCTGCCCAGGGAGGGTGTGGAGTCTCCTTCTCTGGAGAGATTCCAACCCGCCTGGACGCGGCCCTGTGCAGCCTGCGCTGGGTGACCCTGCTCTGGCAGTGGCTGGGCTGGGTGGTCTCCAGAGGACCCTTCTGACCCCCGCCGTTCTGTGATTCTGTGATTCTACACCATATGGCAAATGACTTGGGTCTTTCTCCAGTCATCAGATAAAGATATTCTTCCATTGCTCATAGTTTTATGGAGGACAATTCCCTCCAAACACTGCTTCGAAAAGTAACCTTTTAAAGACTAGACCTGGAATAGTGTAACTTGCACATCAAATAGAAATGGAATTTGTAGTGCAAAGTTTCTTCCTTCTGCAGCCGTTCTCTATGAAGAGCTTTCCAGCCTCCCTGGCAATCTGGGCTTGCTAACATAGGGACACATATAAGAAAAGCACAGTGCGCTCAGGAGAGTTAAAAGCCTCACCGTACCAGTAACTGTCAGATGTTTGCACCCTTAGTTGTGGGCTAATGAAGTCCTCAGCCTGCAAACAGAGCGCAAATCTGAGTCAGGCCTCGCTAATCATTCTATTATCAGTGCACAGATCAGAAGCTGCGCTCTCCACCTCCCTTTTGATATACAGCCAGCTATTAGGGAGGCTCGGACACAATGGAATCAGTTCTGTGGTGCTGCTGTGGGATGAGCTGAACGCCCTGCAAGAGGTGCCTCGGATGACTGCGATTCTGTGTAGCTAGAGCATTAGCTGAACGCCCCGGCACACACCGCGGCACCGTGCAGGCTGGCAGGGAGGCAGCAGTTTGCATCGTTTGCTGCCAGGCTGAAAGAGGGGTGAGGCAAAGACAAAGCAAAGCAAAGGAGTCAATTTTTCATATATATTCTTCTGATTTACAGCCAGGGTTTTCAGCCTGGGAGCTCATGTGGGCAGATGTGCATGGGTCTTTTGTGCAGAGGATTTGGTGCTGTGATTAGTGTTGTGGAACTCATGCCCTGGAGGATCCTGTTGCAAGTAACTAGTTTCCTTTCTTTGCTTTAGTTTTTTAAATAGATGCTAAAATTCCTGACAGCGGTGAACAGAAGTTGGGCTGGTGCCGCCCTGCCTTCCCTCACAGCTTCAAATCCTTGATTAAGGGGTAAGTAACATCAAATGCTTATGAAACGCCTCTGGCTGATACAAGACAAGCCCTCAGAGAATGGATCTCACTCTTTGCTCCTTCAACAAATACTTTCCTGATGTTTGGTGCATCTCAGCATTCAAAGAAAGGTGAGAGATGTGTCAGCACCTGCAGCAGGGCTGCAGTTTGTGAAGAATTGGGAAGTTATGCAGATTCAAGAGGGAAGCTGAGGCCCTTGTGATGGAGACTTGTGGGCTGTAATTATTTCCCAATTGGTAATTCGGATGTGTTGCCTTGGAAAGCAGCAGATGGTAATTACGTTCCATTAGATGTTTGTATTTACTGTGGAGCTGTTTCAGTCCTTTCAGCATGGGGTGGAGCTGGGGCCTTGCTGAATGGGCTGGCTGACACGCTTACCAGGCGTCGGAGCTGTCACAGCGGCTGGTACTTGTTGGGGAAGTGCATGAATGCTTCCACCAAGCAAGACAGGCAGGGAGAGGGGCCACCCCGGTGACTGGGGTTCAGAGTCCAGGTCAGGGTTTAGTCCTTGGGAGGAAGAGCAGAAAATTGCGGTGAAGCATGAGAAGGTTGAAGCATGAGAAGCCCTCTCTGGCTGGGGACACAATGTTAAACCCTGTCTCGGAGAGTTTACTCCCCTTGGCTCCCATGTTAACAAGACCTTCCCATTCTTCACGCACTACGCAGACCTGCATTCTTACCGTCCTGACGACATGAACCAGTGTAAGATAAAGTCCTATTCTGTGGCCTCTCTCCATGGCATGGACATTAGGTACCTGGCACTTTCCAAGCAACACTCGGTCCTTTCCTGTGCTCTCAAGATGGAAAGTCTTGCTGCAGGGGCAATACTTTTGCCGAGTTTCTGTTATAAATGTGTAAAGGAAGTCTTTATGTCCTTATTTTCAGAGGTCTTCTCCCAGCTGGAAGCCTAATGTGGCAGAGGAGCTTCTCAGATAACTCCTCACGGTGCAGGGGCCCTCCGAAGGAGCTTTTCTCAGTGTGGAAGGCTCTGCTTCAGCAGACCTGTCAAAGTCTGTGCTTACGAATCTGAAACTCTCTGAAAGTTCAGCAGGACTTTCCTGCCTTTCACACCCTTTCTTCTCCATCTTAGCCAGGGAAATTCAGCCAAGATTGATTACATCAGAACTCTTATTTTTTTCTGTAAGACGCTTCACTTCCCATTTAGCAGCAGATATAAGAATGGCCAGAAATGACAGGTCTATACTGACCTCAGCATTGTCCAAACTCTCCATTAAAAAAGGCTAAGATTTTTATAAAACATATATGTCTCCAACTGAATGAGTGGTTATTGCTCGGGCCTGAGAATGCAGAAGGCATGCAAAGAGTCAAGGGCAGCTTGAGAGAGAGTAGGAAACAGTAAGGGGGAGTAAGTTTGGGAAAATATTTCAAGAACCTCAAAGGAAATAGCACAGATTGCAAATACTTGTTATGAAGAGAAAGATGTGCAGTGATTATGGGTAAGCAAATCTTGGAGTAGCAGTGGACAACAAATTTGACATAAATCTGCATATGGGCCTCAGGAAAGAATCACCCTATAGCTTTGTAGGCAACAGAGACAGCAGGAGTCCTGCATATCCAGGGGAGCGCAGCAGGAGGTCTGGGTATGTCAGCACCACAAGGTCATAGAGAAAGCAGGGGGCGTTCAGAACAGCCGCAAAATGATTGAAGGACAAGCTAAGTAGGAAAGATTAAAGGAACTAAATTATGCATGGCTTGGCCAAACAGTCATTAAATAGCCAGGCAAGGAGTAAAACTGTTTAATGCAGTCTGATGAGGGACAGCCTATCGTTAAAAGGTGAGACCGAGAGTGGAAAATGGGGACTGCACAACAGGAAAAGTTTTCTTAGAAAAGCTCTAATAACGCGTAATACTATATTTCTGAAGGGTGGTGGAAATCCAATTATTTAAAACAGGGCTTGACAAAATGCTGGAGAACATGCGCAGGGACAAGCGTGCCTTGCCCGAGGCACCGTACCAGAGCTGTCTGCGAAAGCTAACGGCGACGCTTCCAACGCGGCTCTCGGTGCTCGCTCTGCTATTGCGGATCCCCTGAGTAAAGGCTTCCTTGTGACAGGCTGTACGCAGTGCAGGGAAGGTCTTCAAAATGTGATTCGAACTTGGACTGAGCTGTCTCGTTGTTACCAATGTTGTAGGAGAGAGAAGCAGCCCTGGTGGAGATCAGGTGGGCTGTGGCTTTGCCCGGCCAGATCTTGAACGCCTCCAAGGATGGAGAATTCTTTGTGAAATAGATATATAAATACAATTTTATAATGACTTCTAGTGATTCCTGCGTTCTTGAAAAAACTGCTAGAATGGCAATAAAAGGTCCTTTTAACATTGATGATAACTTTTCCTAGGGAGACCTTTTGAAGGGCACTGGTCAGCTGCAACGTGTCCTGAGGTCCATTATCTCTAAGCATTGCGTGTGGTATGCAGCCCACGTGGACTGAGTCATCGGTCTTTTCAGGATGTACTCTAGAAATGAAGAGGATTGGAAGGCCTACGGGGATCCTTTAGGAGCCAGCTTTCTTTCTAAGTGTAAAATATTATTCACATCCATGATAATTATTAGAATAATAAAGGTCTCATTACAGAACCAGCATGACTATTCTCAGGTATTGCATTGAGCCCTCCTTGGGAAATGCGTCAGTATAAGATATGCTGATGTTGCCTTCTAGCAGACACATTTGAACAACTTGTGCTAATTAACATTAATAAATATATGCTAAAAGCGTAACTGGAAACCAGGCTACAGCATACAACTTCGGCTACTGATTGAAAATTATACCACCAGGTAAAATTTTCTGCTCACTTTCTTATAAAACTTGAAGGGAATTTTATTATTTATATTTGCAATCAACATAACATTTGTCTTCTGCCATGGGCCGTACCTACCCAGCTCATGCAGCTGGTGGTATCCGTTAATGCAGCACCTAGATGCCTCACAGTCTGTTGTGCATTTAACCATACAACAGACCGACGAGCTGTTTTTCTGATGGACACAAAGGCCTAAATTCACCAGTACGTTTGGGTACTCCTTCCTCACTGGAGATTAAGGCTGTGCAGTAGAGGACCACTGTTTACACAATGCTAATCGTGAATGCTGCCTGGTTTCTACCTCTGCTGTCCCGTGGCACATCACCGGTAATGGACATAGCAGATCTAACTTGTGCCAAAGCTACCAAGCCCACAGGGGAACTCTCAGTATCTCCCTCCAGGAGAGTTTTTCATGGCTTAGGCTCCTGTATGGATCAAAGCACAAATCTGGCCTGGTGCTCCTTTCTAACCAGATGTGACGTTGATGGGACGTTTACACCCTTTCCCATCCCTTTCCCTCTGTTTCAGCCCAAGGTGCTGGCTCAGTTTACGAGGATCCACTCTGCAGTGTTAGCGGGGACACCTCTCCTGGGCTGTGGATGCTGTCAGACCGGCAACATCCAAACCTGGGTTGCCCACAGGACCTCCCGCCTATGTGATGGAATGATTGCTTTCACAGGACCAAAGCAGGGGCATTCTTCTTTACCAAAGTTACACAGAAAAAAGTGATGGAAAAAGGGCATGACCTACTGCTGCACAAATGGGGAGAAAGAAATTGCACTAGAAAGTCAGTAAATCCAAAAAAAAAAAAAAAAAAGAGTTAATTTCAAAGGCAGGACACATCTGAAAGCACTGGTTGACATAAAAATACCAGTTCTCCTCCATAGAGTGATGATCCCCCTTAAGACCAACTACATTTAACAGGCTGAGTGTGAAGGTCACCTTCATCCCAGATTGTGTGCTGTTTCCAAGTGTCAGACCAGCACCGACTGTCCTCTCTCAGCTACACAGACCAGCTGCTCCAGCTCTCAGGGTGCTCCCAAACCGCTTGGTACTGGGCAGACACGGATCCCCTTTACATCATGATCGCAAAGAGCGTATTTCCTATTTGAGCCAAAGAATCCCATTAGGCTTTTGAGCCGTCTTAACTCCTCAAGTAAGCGTCAGGATTTCTCCACACAGCATTTTGCAAAATTACCTTGGGAAATGATATATTAATAATTTGAAAAACAACCCAGCTACTCCTCCCTGTAGCACTGTAAATTATGAATTAAAATATCTTCCCTTTCTCCCCAGCTGCTTCACCTGTTGCTATGGTCTGGTGAAATGGGCAGGGTGCTGAGCAACCATCCCTTTCCCACAGACCTCTACATTCCGGCTGACTTGCTCCAGCTCTACTGCTCTGGGATGCTCAGCTATGACATCATGCCCACCTTGTGTCCTAACCAGTGGAATGAGCACGGACAGCCATGATGTCATACCCCCATTGTGTCCTCACAGGTGGAATGAGCATGCAGAGCCTCTGATCTGTTTACATCAAACCTTATTCCAGGTGCCACTGCCACCTCCATACACAGAGGCTGAAGCACAGGGGCAGATGCTGAGCGTTACCCAAAACACGTGTGCCAAGAGAGATAATCCAGCCCGGAGTCCTGGGTTGGCACCTGGATCTCGCCACAGGAGCAGTGAGTTGTGCTTGGACATACAGTTGTGTGAGCACAAGTGCTGTGAGGAGCGGCTGAGGGACCTGGGGGGGTTTGGCCTGGAGAAAAGGAGGCTGAGGGGAGACCTTCTCGCTCTCTGCAACTCCCTGAAAGGAGGTTGGAGCCAGGTGGGATTGGTCTCTTCTCCCAAGGAACAGGCGACAGGACAAGGGGAAACGGCCTCAAGTTGCGCCAGGGGAGGTTTAGGTTGGATATTGGGAACCATTTCTTCCCCGAAAGGGCTGTCAGGCCCTGGCACAGGCTGCCCAGGGCAGTGGTGGAGTCCCCATCCCTGGGGGGATTGAAAAGCCGTGTAGATGTGGCGCTTGGGGACATGGTTTAGTGGTGGCCTTGGCAGTGCTGGGTTATGGTTGGACTTGATGATCTTAAAAGTCTCTTCCAACAAAAATGATTCTATGATTCTAAAAGAGATTTCTGGCAGACCAAACTGTAAGTGGCCCTTTGTACTCGCTTGGGCCAAGATTGACGGCCATTTGCAGAACGAATTCATTGTTCTCCTGGAAGCGCCAATTTCACTTCACTGACTAAAGAGGGAGCCTACGCACCTTACATACAACACACTCCTCAACTGAGACACTTCAAGTAAAAGCTTGAAATCGGTCTTGATGAACCTCTGCCTCTCTGTGTGATGTGTTGTGTTGAATAAAGACCCAAGAGGTGAAACAGCAGAGGAGAGCATACACTGGGGGCAGTAACAGATTACAGGTGACAGGCTGAGCATCCGCACTGCAGAAGAGCACCCAGTAATGAGAATATTTGACTAAGAGCCTCCAGCACAGCCACTTGAAAAGGCCACTGAAGCAATGACCGGGGCTCACTTCTGACTGACCTTTGCTGCCGGTTGTTATAGACACGTGTGAGGTAATGATGGGGAGGGAGGATATTCAAACTGTCACAGCCCCCTGATAAGGTTTCAGTGGTGACTTGCAAGAAAGCAGAAGGTTCGACCAATCTTCCTGCCATGGGAGCGCGCCCGGATACTCGCTGCGGTGCTGCGGTGTTAGTCAGCACGCTTTGCCTCCTTGCTGCTGAGCAAGGCAAACATTTCAAGGCAAGGGAGTGCTCAGAATTATTTTAATTCATAAATACCACACCAAAAAAATTATAATTCCTGTTAGAATAAAATACATTTTTGACATATCAATACTTTTTTGACATTGATATTAAATGAGATATGCATGCTTAATAACAAACACAACAATATTTTTCTCTGGAACTACTCTTTCTGACGTACTTTGGTTAAGAAATGAGAGGCAACCGTGTTTGGGGAACAGCATGTCTCCTCCCTGATACAGTATCTCACTAGGAAAGCTGCTTTGAAGCACTTTGGTATCAAACACAGAGAAAGGAAAATGGAAATCTCACTGTGGAAACTAATGATGAACTAATTTATCCAAGTTAAAGCAAAAGACTGAAAACAATTCTAAGCAGTTTAATGACAAAATGCTCTAATCCAACGCTGGTGTTAGAGTTTCATTTGTGGCATCTTTTATTACAGAAACTGTACCCATGGGAGTGTGGATGTGAATAAAACATTTCATTTTATGGCCACAGAAAGAGAAAAAAAACCTTTGAGGGGTTTAAAAGCTCTTTCATCATTATGCAATTGTTCCGCAGAGCTTGGGAAATCCTCTAGATTTGGAACAATTTTTGAATCATACATCATCTATATGAAGGTCTCTTTGGAAATGCTGACGAGGGGCGTCAGGGAGGTTTGGTGCAGAGCCTCAGCAAGGCACCCTGCTCCCAGTGCCCTGGGAAACACCCTGGGGAGAGCGTTCAGGGAGCTGCACGCATCAGGGTCCTACAAAACAAATCTTAGCAATTAATTTTCCAATGAACGTACGAAATAAAAGTGCTAAGGAACCTCAGAGACATCCCGCAGAGTTACACACCACCTAAAGGTTGGCTCTTACGGCCCAAAGGCCTTTCGCGGCTGCGCCCCAGCAGCTGGCAGCATAGGTCCAGGGCAGGCAGCTCACCCCCTCCTCAGATTTGACATCTGCTTGGGTAAATGTGCAACGTGTGGTCGCGGGGAAAAAACAAAGCCCGTTGGCATATTTGTGATATATAGCTGGCACGTGGTTCTGAATCCAGAGGATTTCACAAGGTAAGCAGATACAGCTACGAGTCAATTGCCTTCCTGAGGGAAAAAAGGTGAACAGAAATGAGGAGTCAACATTCCTCAAAACCTTTTAAACATCAAAGGACAGTCATCTCAGAGAAGCTTAAGGATGCTTCATCTGCAGTCTCAGGCACCAAGAATTCACAACAAGCTGAAGCCCAGCCAGATTCCCTCAAAGAGAAGAGAGACGGGGAGGAGAGAGGCAGCTCTTCCAACGCACTTTGAAACTTCATTTACATTCAACAGCAGCAAGGAAACTATGAATATAACTGGGCAGGGAAGAGACCGGCTTTCCGAGCTGGCCTCACCTCCTACGACTCTGATTTGATTTGCAGAAACCCAGGGAGAGTATGGAAAGCAGTTTGAGTAGTGGGGGGGCTCTAAGATTGCATTTTTTCTTATTACTTTCCTCTTTTATAACTGTACTTCCAATTTTGTAACCAGGCACTTAATCTTCTTCATAATACAGATAAACTCATGCAAGATTTCAGTTGCTTGCTGTTTTGAGCAAGCGCAGCTGGAGGCAGTATGTTTGTCTGAAAGCAATTAACCCCCCTACACAGGTAAATTCCTGGGCTGTCGGACTCCAGAATGAGTCAGGACATTTCAGTAGGTTGGCATGTCTCTGGCCAAGCTGCGAGGAACATCTGGAAGACTGCTTATCGCCAGCTGCAGGTCGTAGGACAGCTTCTGCTGACAAGTAAGTATTGAAGGGACAACCCGTGTCACTAAGTACCGCTGGATCATCATACCCTTCCTGTAGCGATGCAGCAGGCCAGGCCAGGAGAAGCACAAAGTGAGGAAGAAGAGGGGCTAGGTCTTCTCTGTAAATATCCATTGAGGATACTCCAGCCTTCCTCAGACCCTGACTCTAGCAATTTCTCAATGAGAAGGGCTGGGCTGAGCCCCTGAGATGCCAGGCAGAGAGCATTTCTGAGCCAGGATTAATTTTTTCCCTATTTCTTGTATTTCGAGAGCAGTGACTGAGCTCCCACATTGTAAGATAAACTTGTTTACCAGGGCCCAGGCTTTAACCTGCCATACCTTTCTTTCAACACCGCATCGCATGAGGTGTTGATCCTTATGGAGGATTCAGAAGGCAACGCTGTCTAAACACTGCTCCCACTTCACCAACACCATGTGGTGGCATTTTCCACTCAGTGGGGTAAAGACTAACATCTGCCTGGTCCTGTGCTACAGGACTAAGAGCAAAACAGGGATGATCTGCTCACCTGCTCGCCACAGCCCAGCTAGCCTCAAGTAGCAAGTCTTTGATCTTCAAATGCATTGCTCCCAAAGGCAAGCCCAGTGGGTGAACCATGCTGGTGCAGCTGGAGATGACAAATTGTACCACATGCAGTGTCACCACTGGGTATATTTTGCTCCACCTGCCTGGAACAAAGCCAGCTCTGGGACAGATCCGGAGGATGTTTCACATGACATGGCTCTGCCCTGTAGTGGTCACATTGATGTGGCCGTACCAGTTTGGTCAGCACAGGCTGGAGTCACTGTGTTTAGTGGGGGAAAAATCCTGCTGCATCCTTCTGCCATTTCTCCCAGGGACACAGGGGAAGGTTTCCACCTTCTGCTAGATGTCCCAGAGTAGCACCCTTGAGGTGCTTCCTCCTGCAGGTTGGGTCTTTTCTCTCTCTTCTTATTGTTACTGCCCTAATACAAAATGAACGTGAGGGATTGAAATTATTCTCTAACAGTCACAGTCTCCATCTCCATGAAACTAGTTGAGAACAAGGGCAATAATTTTGAGGATCTCTAGTGCAGATTCTGCAAGCCCTGGATGCTTTGGTGCTCCCAGAGGGTCACTCCCAGAGGGTCACTCCATTTCACCTCTCATGTAACCGAGAGCAGAACGCAGCTGGTTGCTCAACAGCCTGGAAACATCTGCTTCTAGATCAGGCATAAACTTCGACCTGTTTCTGGGAGCTTGAAGACACAAGGTCAGCTGAGGTCAGAAAGTGCCCCTGAAGGAGGCACCTCGATGCTAAACTATTCATTTTGCTCTGTGGAAGACAGCGGAGGGCTGCCTGGAAAACTAACAGGAGGTTAAAAAAAAAAGATTCCTTTTAAGTTGTTCCCCGCTGTGCACAAGATACACTCTGAGTAAGAGAAGGCAGTAAGCAGGGACCTTGCTATAGCCGTGAAGAAACAGCTTCCCTGGAGAGAAAAAGAGCTGGATGACAACTGCCTCCCTGGAAGGAGATGCTGGGATGCAGGCTGCAAGGCAGGGAGGCACCAAGCCCTCTTCCCTCCCGAGTGGGCGTCAGTCCCACATGGCCAAGCTCCCTCCTTCCCCGGGCACTCGTCCCAGGCACACTGTGACGTCTCGTGCCTTTCAGAGGAAGCACTTGTAGGCGAGTTTGATACAGACTTCAGAAAGGCTGGGCAGTCCACTCCTACATTGAAAAATCCAAAACGAGCGTGGTTTCCTGCAGATACGAGACAGAAGCCTCAGCTCTCATTTTTGAGTGAAAGGATATCATTTGAATTTCACAGAGACCGACAGATGCACAGACTAGACTGAAAGTAAAACACAAAGCTGATGTCCAGGAATTCTTGATCACAACAACATGTGCAGAGATCTGGTCTACAAAACTTCCGGAAGAGCAGCCACAAGCCCGTGATTTACACTTCACAGGAACTGTTGTTTTTTGAAATTTGTTTTTTGACTGAACTAACGTCTTGCAAACCAGAAATTCAGAGAAAATTTCACTTTGGCAACAATAATATGCAGTGTTAACAAAACAGTATCTGTTCCCGGTAGCTGCTCAGTGTAATTGATACAAGCTGCAGTGAAGCAGACAGAAAAGTCTGTCCCTCCCTTGGATTCCCTGCTCAGCATCTCCAGTTAAATTCAGGCTCCTGGACTTTCATGTACCTGCTTGCACAGACACTCTTGCAGCCCCTGTGTTGCTGATTATCCTGGAGACAGGGACTCTGAGATACGGTCCTGAGGGAGTCACTACTGTGGAGCTAGAGAGACATCTACCCTGAAATAAAGTCTTCCAGCACTGGACTAGTTTCCCCGTGGCTCCACCCAGACTTACAGCATCTGGGATGACCGCTGAGAGAAGAAGTACTATCTGAGTTCTCCCTACCAAATACTCCCTTCTTTCTCTTTCTGCTAAGTCCTGGAGCTGCAGACCACCCCTGTGCTACATTGTCAGGATTCCTGGAAACATTGGGTTTCTGCAAAAGTTTGTTCAGCTCAGAAGTGTCAAATAAAATGCTGGTGGATCAGATAATCATTTGATTTCTTCTGCAAGGCTTTATGTTACTGGGACATTTACAACAGGGCCGGGGATACCTACGTCCAATTCCGATTAGCTAGCTGGGCTGTCCCATGTTTTCCTTGAACTGCTCTGGTGACCCACAGAAACAATTACTATCACTGCCTTTTTGTTTCTTTTTGGTGCGTAGGAGTACCTGCCATGAGACGGACACCATGAATCAGAGATCAGGGGTAAGCACTGTGAGCTCACCAGTATTTCGCTATTCCTGCTGTTACATCTGTCTTCAGTCTTTCCTTTGCTATCTTCTCTTGGAGCTTTGATGACTGTGCACTCAACAGGCTGTCCCTGAATGGGAGGTGTTAGACCCAGCTCGACCCAGTTATAATCTTCTGACTTCTGGTCAAGACGAAACAATTATGTATAATACAGTACTCCAGTGGGCATCTGTTACTTCCCATTATCCTGATATATCTGATATAACTGAAGCCTAGATTGATGGCTCTGGAATTGGGCCTCTAGGCTATCACTTTCTCACAGGTTTATAGATCTTTTCTGATTTTTCTTTAAAATCCTTCTTAACACTAATCTAAAAGAATGGTCTCTCCTACAGCAGAACAAGAATGTTTCTGGCCAGGTCAGACCAGGATAGCTAGAGAGACATATACTGTGTGCTTGGTCATTCCAACATACAGTCTAGAACTTCCCATGACTCACAAAGTGGATGGTCCAGAGAGTCCCAAGACACCACTGTCCTGAGTCACTGAGCCCACATGGTGCAGCACAAAACTACACACTTACAGCCCAGCCCCAGGAGACGGAGGATCCTCTTGTAGGGGTAATTGTGTGAGTTCTGTGCCAGACTGCTCCCATGCTTGAGCAGGGCCAGATAGGTGCCAGTTCCTGATGAGCAGTGAGCACCTTAAGTTGTACCTACAGGAATGATGTAATTTTTGCAATATCTTCTCCTGCATGTTGCTCATTCCGAAAGCCAGTAGGTGAGATCAAACCTACGGAACCAAACACCTTAATCTAGACCAGACATCTTCCATGGGCAGATGAGGTCTCAGGAATGGGCAGGGCACAAGGGGAAAGAGGAGAAGAAACAAATTAGATGGTGGGCACCCTAACACCAGCAGCAGCAGGTGATGTTCAGTCATTGCTGCTGTGAGACAAGAGCCCTTCACTAGCGATAAAGGGCAGGAGCACAGGGGCCCACAGCCAGCCTGGCTTTGGGTTTTGACATGGTGTCCCTAAGTAGTGGCCTTTCCCTCCCATCTCTTTCCCTCAGTACTTGAAAGCTGCTGTCTCTGAGTGAAGGGAATAACTGGACCTCCTGAGCTTTTTTGTCTCTGGCAATGACATTTGAAATTGTTGTTATTTCTTGTGTCAGATTGTCTGGTAATCCTTATTCAGAGAGCGGCTGAAAGGAAATGGTGTCCTGGGATGCTGTCTGGGGTAGCCACCTGATTTCAGCTAGATAACGTAGCTGTTAATTAGTGCTCAGTGGTAAATCCTCCATAACATCCTTTATCCTGGCTGGCTGTCAGGACACCATATGTGACAGCACGATTTCTGTTGATGTATCACAGTTTGTTAAAGCAGGTGAATAAGAAGGAGTATGAGAGAGGGAAAACATGCTGGGATGATCAATATGATCGATCCTATGTTTTGTGCCCAGTGTCAAGTGGTTGTGCTCAAAAGCAGGAGTGGGGAGAGACCCAACGTCTCACACGGTAGGTGAACCAGTTGTTTGCACTACTGTTACCTGCCTGACTAATGGATGATAGATAGGATTCTAATTAATGTCAGTAAGGTATGAGTTAATTTTGTAATTTTGCAGGCTGCACTGAATAAATACCTCATAGATTTTAGGAGGGATCCAGTTTTGTGCAAGATCTCCACAGTTCATCTCCCTCAGTGCCGTTGGGGCTTCTCGTTGCTCTTAGGAGGACAGCTAACCACTGACAGAACCAGATGAACTAGCAGTGCTGCACGGCACAGGCAGCACCAACAACACAGAAAATTTTGCTGGACACGTTTGCCTGTATTTCCAAGATGTTTCCCCCAGGAGATGGAAACAGCTACTTCCTTCCGAAGTTTGACACTGCTCTGCTAGAGCCATCTAAATTTGCCCTATACATTGCCATATTTTTGCACCTAGTTTCCAGTGATTCTTTCCATTCACAGTCCACACAAATAATTACACATATATTTATTCACTCACGGCAGCCTGTTTTGTTGAAATTGTCTACTCGTGAGATTGGCATTGTCCCACACTCTAAAACTGTATTTTTTCCAGCAACTCTATTTATTCCAAGGTATTTTTCTGTCAATCTCTATTTACACTGCTTTAGTATTTTTCAAAACATTTGATTAAGTTTGCAATAAAGTTTGGAGTGTGAAAGAGAATCAAAAGAGGCCAATATAATTTTCAGCAACACATATAGAACCATTATCTGTTATTTGGTACTCTTTACATGGCTATGATTCTCATAAGAAGCCACTCGAAATACTGTATTTATTTTGACATGGGGTTACAGTAGAAAGAGTTAAGAAAACAGAAATAAATTTGATAGGCTAGGCGATGGGAGCTGGAGAAACTGATGAGAAAAAGAGGCACTATGCCCCACGTCTCAGATACATCTTTTAGCAGCCCGAATAGCAAAACAGCCTGCAGATGTTTTTATTAGCCCTTGAGCAAAGGTGCAATCGTATGTGGCTAACACAGAGATCACCTTTGCTCACAGTAAGTTTATACCACCAATATTCCAATTAAGAAAATAAGAAAACAGGATGTATAGTTGGGCTTAAACATAGATTCATCCAAACTTGTGTAAACACAGCAATGAATAATTAGTGCATGGTGTGGCAGTGGACACACTGCTCCGAAAGCTAAACACTGTACTATTGTCCAGCTCCTAAAATTCTGATTTTACAAAGATTTAGGCACTGAAAGTAGAACAACAGGTCTATGCTCAAATTTGCCCTCCTGAAAGTCACCATTCAGGATTCCACCTAACTCTCAATGCACCCACAGCTCAATGTTTATAACTATCAGGTTCCTTGGAGAGCTGGTCCCCTCCTCTGCCTATGCCTGAGATGACCATCATGTAACCCATTTTGTGCCTAAAACTGCACAGAACCAGAGCTGGACCATACCCATGCCTAAGACCTGTAAGCAACTCCACGCAACAGGAATTTCAGAACAAGGAGCTGGCACCCCCTTCCCACTTGGTCTTCTGAATCCACCAAAACCATCAGATTACAGACAACACTGAGCAGGTATAGTCTCCAAGCATCCTGCTGAAGCTGCTACGTAAAAGCGAGAAAAGTCAAGTTGTGCTGGAAGAGTGGAAGAAGGTAAGAAATATTTTGGACCCTAGTAGGAACAGCCCACTCCTGGGAAAAAGAAACCTCAATTCCAGTCGCTTGATCCATGAGACATTTTTTTCTCCTCATCCAATGACTCAATAACGTGAGACATAGTCTACCCAAGGAAATGATTTTCACTGGCATTAGACAATATCTTGCTTAGGTGATGTTGAAAATAACATTTGGCATCTCCCTGCACTTCAGGTCTATAAGTGCCCTTGAAAATCCAGACCGATTATAGTTCATAGAATCACACAATGGTATGGGTTGGAAGGGACATTTAAAGATCATCTAGTCCAACCCCACTGCCAAGGGCAAGGACATCTTTCATTAGATCAAGTTGCTCAAAGCCCTGTCTAGCCTGACCTTGAACACTTCCAGTGATGGGGTATCCACAGCTTCTCTGGGCAACTTGTTCCAGTGTCTCACCACCCTCATCATAGAAAATTTTTTCCTTATGTCCAATCTAAATCTACCCTCTTTCAGTTTAAAACCATTGCCATTGTCCTGTCGCTACAGGCCTTGGTAAAACGTCTCTCTCCATCTTTCTTCCAAGCCCTCTTTATATGTTGAAAGGCCAGAATAGGGTCTCCCCAAAGCCTGCTCTTCTCCAGGCTGAAGAACCCCAACTCTCTCAGCCTGTCTTCACAGGACAGGTGCTCCAGCCCTCTGACCGTTTTCATCGCCCTCCTCTGGACACATTCCAACAGGTCCATGTCTTTCTTGTACTGGGGATCCCAGAGCTGGACGCAGTACTCCAGGTGGGGTCTCACCAGAGCGGAGCAGAGCGGCAGAGTCACCTCCCTCATCCTGCTGGCCATGCTGCTGGGGATGCAGCCCAGGGCACAGTTGGCTTTCTGGGCTGCGAGCACACATTGCTGGCTCATGTCCAATTTTTCATCCACCAGCACCCCCAAGTCCTTCTCGGCAGGGCTGCTCTCAATCCCTTCATCCCCCAGTCTGTATGGATACTGGGATTGCTCTGACCCAGGTGCAGGACCCTGCACTTGGCCTTGTTGAACTTCATGAGGTTCACATGAGCAATCTTCTCCAGCCTGTCAAAGTCCCTATGGGTGGCATGCCGTCTCCCAAATGCATCAGCTGCACCACTCAGCTTGGTGTCATCTGCAAACTTGTCACTAGTTGTGACTTTCCATTTTGTTAAACCTTCGTGTTTACTTTTTGCACCAGCAAAGTCAGTGTCCAAAACTTCCCAAGGAGTCCACATTGAATAAGAAGTGCAACTAGAAAAAATCATCCAGCTTCTTCCAGTCATCCAGGTAAACGAGAAGAAAACCCCTGCCAAAACCTATGCCTCAGGAAGACCCGGCTTCAGGATAAGATCTGGTCTTTGCAGGCCAACCACTCCTTTCCTACGTCTGAGACAGAGACTCTTGGGCCGTGTAGTAAATCTACCAGCCTGCTCAGCACTTCCTCTGTCAAAGTGACTGCGAAAGTTGACTTCACAGGTCTGCAATCCCTTCAACACTAACCACTAATAGAGATTAATTAACAGAATAGTGTGATAGCAGCCATGGAGCAGTGTCATTTCTAAGTGGTTACAATTACAGTCTCACCATCAGCTGCTGCTTTGGCGTGAGTCACGCAGGAAATACCACGATACGAGTGCCCTGCCTGTTGAAGCAAGTGTCCCTGAGTAAAAAATACTGTTTGACCCCTATTCCTCCAAAAAAACTGCACCAGCAACAAGTATAAATCAGACAAACTTCCTAAAAGGTTATGCTATCAACAGAGACAGCTGGAAGAGTGAAGGGATGGAAAATGCCAGTAGAGCCACACGGCAGAATGATGTGTTGCAGACGTGAGATTCCATAGCAGACCTTTTTCTCAGGCGAACTGGTTTGGTACAGGGAGCCTCAGAAAGACAACGAGAGTTCTGGCACTGGTGAAGCAAGTCTGCTTTGTGCAGATCTATATTGAACTGCTTGGTAGTGACACAGTGCCCTTGGTAGAGTGGGTGTCTCTTATGGGGAAAGCAGTCATGAGTGAAGTGGAAAAATAGTTGGCTTTTAGAACAAAATTTAGGGGGACCAAGGGGAATGAAATAACTCCAGGAACTCTCCTTGTGGAGCTGGACAGCATGGTTAAAAAGGGCTGTGGCTCTCTTCGACCCTGGAGTTTCCATGCCAACATCAACATCAACAGGCTGGCAAGAGTTCCGGGAAGACCAACCTCAGTGGCGGTGCCTGGGAGGTCCACTGCTCTGTGGAGGATGGCCAGAGAAGTCATTTTTGCCTGATGAGACTCCCTGGCAAGGTCAGGAGGCAGAACTAATGGTGAATTGAGAGCAAGGAAGGTTAAAGAAAAACACTGCCATTTGAAGAGGTGTCGGGGCACTTGCCATGGAAACGATGAAAGAGCTTGGGCCAACAGCAGCAAAACGTGAGAGCACAAAGTGTCTCAGGAAAAGCATTTAGCTGGAATTGAAGAGGAACAAGGGATTATGAATGGATTATGGTCACAGCATTGCCTACACTAGATATGACCTGGACAGATTCTAGGAGACACTTTCATCCCCCGAACAGACCGATCACCAAGCCTGCTGGAGCCTGGAGAGGAGGCTGCAGGGTGCTTGTCAATACAGAACGGCTGGATGCTGGTTTGGGGAGTGATGGATGGCTGCGAGGCGGCTTCTGCTATTGTAGCAGGCCACATACAGATATCTGATCTACAGAAAGTAGTCTCCAGAGGCTCAAAACATCGCAAACCATGGATAGTATGGGCATCTTGAGTGTTTACCATGTATACATGCTGAGGAGTTATTGACCACCCAGACCTCTCTATTAATAGATTTCTTTTGTTCAGTGTTAATGGCATCTTGATGCACCATGCTGTTATACAAATTGAAAGCACTGGAAGGCAACGTATCCATCAGAGGGCTGCTAGGATGCAGGCAGATAAACAGACATACAATAGCAAACAGCAGTCATCTTCAGTGACAGCCATTCTGAGAAACTGATCCTCAGCTGAGGACTGGGTAAAATGTATTACAGCTCATCAATACTAAAAAAAAAAAAAAATTAATCCACTTTGATTAACAATAAGGGATTTTCCTTAATTCTTGGTAACTGCTAAATAATTTCCAAACATTTTTGCCTTGATTTCAATTCCTGGTGTATGAAAAGAAATCAATTCCAGCTTAAGGCTTATTAAAGTATTATTCTATCTGAAGATATGATTAGACTGAAATGCACAAGGCTGGGTTTAATGGTCTTGCTCTAGTAATGTCACCAGTTAATTAGAATCCCTTATGGTATCATGGCTGTGCGATCCTTCGCTCCCACCAGGAAATACCTCTACGCAGGCTCCAGTAAGCAGTCTGCCCGTCCGTGATGTGTCTCTCACACTTCAAACTGCCGCCTGGCTCTACTCATTCATGCATACTATCCCCAGAATCTTGGTTTCTTCCAAAAGATGTGTTTCAGACTTAACAGCGCAATAGTTGTCACTTAGAAGCATATAGTCTGAAATTTATTTGAGTTTTCAGCGTAAAGGTCTTTGTTCTTCGTGGGGCACAGAACACAGAGAAAGGGTGAGGTGTTTTCAACAGGGAAAATGTAGTCTTAGGACTCCTGAGCTATCTGTCGGTGAGGCAAACAGGAGGCAGGCTGTGGCCTCTGGGCACGATCAGCAGAAGGCAGAGCCTGCGCAGCCACTGAGCGTTCTGCGGGGAGAGAAGGGGTGGGCAGAGCCGCGCGGGACGCTCTCCAGCTCGCCTGCTCCGCGGTTTCTGCCAGGCTCCGCTCGGTTCCCCGTGCAGGCCACGGCTAGAATAATCCTAACGGATTCTCTGCTCCAGGTAACTATATCTGCACCTGTGCCCTTATCAGCTCCCATCACGAGAGGGTCTGAGCTCATAGGGTCTCACTGATGTTTCCTCACATCCCTCTTGGGAGGAGGGAAAGTTCTGTCCTTCCTGCTGTAAGGTGGGGAAGTCTGGCGAGGGGGTACACAAGATCAGATTTTGGTAGTATATAGATATATCCTGTGGTGTTTGATAGGGTCTTTAAAAGCACCTTGCTCGGAGTTACTTGGACTATTTTTACCAGGTTGTTTTGCCAAGGGCCACTCAGCTGGAAGCAGTTTCCTTGCTTTGCAGGAGAACTAGGCTCACACGCGTACCTCAGGCTGGTACCTGCTACCGTGTCTGCCCAGAGTGAAATACCAGACTTGTTGCACAAGGTAGAGAGAAAGTTTGGCACGTCAAGACAGAATGCAGAGAAACCAATGCACTGGGCAGGGACTTCCCCAGGGGAGTCACTAAGAAATGCTGAAGAGGGAGACCTAAGCCTTGGTCCTCCTGTGTTATTTCATGCTTTGCTCCTGGCCTCTCCTTCCAACTCAGGTTTCTCTTGTGACTTCCTACGCTTTTTCCTCTGACTTGTTAGCTGTAACAGCTTTGTCCTCTCCTTGCAGTATGCCATGCAGAGCCCAGCTTGGTAAGTGTGTTTCGAGAAGTCATCCTGCACCAGCCCTTGAAGAAATGGCTGACTGGAAGCTGCTAAGACTTTGACGCCTGGATGACTGCAACATCATGAGTGGCATGGCCAAGCCCGCAGTCAGTGAAAGTAATTTCTTGAGAGAAAGTTAAACCTCATCAGTTGTAGGTGATGACCCAACATAGATAGTCCAGCCATACCAGCCTAAATGAAGACCAGTGCTCATGCTGGCCTGACTCTACAGCGTCGATGCCAGGGTGCCTTTTCCCCAGTTGACTCCACTCAATATCATACCAACAAGAGAAAGGCAAAGGCTAAGGACACTCATGCTACAGAGAAAACATCTCATCATTCTGTGAGCTGGAATATGAGGTTGAAAATCAAGTTGTTCTTTGGGTCCTATCCCTTGTCTGAGTTTGGAAGGAGCCTGCTCTCAAAACAGCACTACCAGGAGCATCTAAACAAAGAGGCCCAACTCTGCTCGCATATCAGGTTTTCTCTGGTTTTGGTAGAATTACACACCATGTAGTCAAAGGGACTAAGATGTGAATCAACCAGTCGTATCATTGGGGACCAAAATAAGGTTTTACTCAAGTCCTCCTCCTGCTGCCAAACACTATAGTTCATCTCAACTTCCTATGAGTTTCTTATAAGAAATGTTAAGCCGGTTAAACTTTGATAAAATCTACATCTAAATAACAGTCTTCTCTGAAGTAAGAAGACTTATGCTGATGCGTGGAACTGAAATAAGATTGACATTTGGAGGACATGAAATCTTTTGGGAAGCCCTAAAATATCCCCTAAGTAGGTCAGCTCAGTGACCTGGATCTGTACTTTTAATACAGGAGTAGCCTATATTTTCTCAAACTGTTTGCTGAGGAACAAATGTTTTTTGGGCTATGGATTTATTTTTAGTGGTTAAATGTGACCTTTGTAGGAGATCCTATAATAAGAACAACAATGAAGCTGGCCAGGGGTGAGTCACACCACATGCTTTGATTTAGAGATGATGAACACGTATCATTTAACCCTTGGTCATTTCTGGAAGAAACTATTTTATATGCAATTTTCACTTTAGGAAGCAAGTCAATACTTCCAAAAAGAAGGAATTTCTTGATGGCACCAAATATCTTTGTCTTACATGGTAACTAATAAACATCACTGGAAAACAGTTTTCTTTAGGAATCCAAAATAAAAGTAAAAACCTGGGCAAGGCCAGAGGTTCCCCACTGCGTTGCCAAGTCTAGCTCGGATTTTATCAGCCGCCATCTAGGAGTTCTTCAAATCAATCCCAAAATAAACTCCCTTATTTCTCAACTTTCCCCTTTCTAAAATGGAGTCTAGCCATCTAAATATAGGAAGGACTGACCTTTCCTCCTCCTTTGGGATACTTCTTAGCCTGAACTAAAAACCCTGGGTGAGAACTCCAGTTCACACAACCCAGGTATGGTAGAAACTGTAGCCTGGATGGGAAAGAGGAAGCTCTTATCCCTGTCTTACCACATCAATAATATATTCACCCAGCCTTCTCTGGCAGTAAATCTGAGTTACCATATGCATCACCTTGGTGATCCAAATTCATATTGGGCTCATGGAAAATGAATGTATGTTTGAATATTCTTCAGGCAAGGGATGAAATTAGTCACAAGATATTAAGTAAAAGATATGTCTAATGATAAATGGAACGGCTTCCCAAAGGACATGGTGGAGTCTTTTTTCCCTTCAGGCCTTTAATAAAGATCTGACTGTCTCTTATTAAACCAAATGTTTTAGCTCAGCTAGCAGAGATAAGAAAGCTGCATGGATCACTGGGTGAAGCATCTGGCCTGGTCATGCAGGTGGTCAGCCTAGATCTCCATACTGATCCCCAGTGGTTCCAGTCTAGAACGCTCTCCTGTTGCAGGCAGGGCTCCGAGGAGCACGTCTTCACCATCATTTATGGTGTCTATCATGGACAACACAGCTACCACCTTTCTTCTTTCCAGGGAACCAGGATGACAATGGTTATCCCTTTGCTAAGATACAATTAAACATGTTGAAATGAGATGAAATCCGTCAGAACTAGTTGTTTCTTTGAATGACATGGAGTGCACTGGCACCGGATCTGGTAAGTTTGTGAAAGATCACATTGCAAATCATCCCTGAGTGCTCGGCAGCTACAGCTGCTGTGTTTTCAGTGCTAGTCAGGGACCTTGTCATTCTCCTCTGCTTTTTCAGCTTTTCTGCTATATCCAAGAATTTGCCTCTCTTTTTCTGTCTTTTCTTCAATAGCTGGCTAGTGGCTGCTAGAGGGATGATGCATTTCAGGTAATGAGAACACAAAAATAATAGCTCCTTCGACGTGTTCCTTCAGTGCAAGCTTGAAACATGATCAGAGATGTGGGTGCCACAGAGCCAAGTGCAAGTCAGTCAGCACTGCGCTAAAAGTTCAGAAGTCCCTTGAGATGTGAGCAGAAGGGGAGTCTGTGTGTACCTGCTGCCAAGCTGTTTGCTGAGACACCGGAACCTTGCTGTGAGTTACGAGGTGCTTTCGTCAGTCTCCTGTTCCTTCGCTTTGGTTAGTCAAGTTGATGAAACTGTTGGTCCAGGAGATAAAGCCTTAGAGTCTTCCCACATAATTTAGGTCTCAGATAAGGACCCAGGCACTTCCGTAAGCAGCCCATCTTACAGTGGGAACACCAGTTTCCTATGCAGTCAGTGAAGGGTGAGACTTGTCTCCGAAGGACAATTCAGATTTTGGGTGTGATGAGTCTCACTCAAGTGATAGGAGACAAGGATTTGGTAAAGAAGCATCAGACAAGAGCAAACCTTCTAGTGCCTCTGGCTACAACTTCAGAATGGGTCCAAAATACTTTTAGCCTTGCACTGTTCCAGCATGACTCCACTTTGTCCTCTTCTTCATAATGACTTCTAAATGGTCCATCAATTATCTGGAAAATTTCACCCCTCCAAGCTTTGACTCGGAGGAAAAATGCTGATGTATTGATGTTTGTTAATAGAATACATTAGAAAAGTAAATCAGTCTGTTAAAGGGATATTAAATGGGACAATGGTTTCCCTAACATTTTTAAGGAACAGAAAATTCTGAGTTTCTTTAAATGTCAATAACATTATGCAACCATCTGTGTAGTTGACTTAAAAAAAATCAATTTATTTGTGTATTTGATATAAATCTATCTTAGGATAATAAAACCAAGACATGTGCTGGCATCTTCGTTCTCTTTTTGATGTATCTGTGGAAAGACTGACAAAAGAGGACCTGAAAGGGGTGATAAGGTGTTTCGTCTTTCCCCTCCCCACCACCCTTTTTTAAGATTTGCCCTCAGACTGCTTTTATCTTCAAAGTGTTCTAGAAATCCAGTGCAATGTCAGAATACAGACTAGGTCCCGGGTAAACAAATACAGCCAGAAGCCTGACTTTCACTTATTTATGGCTACCATGTGCAAGTCTTGTATTCACGTTGGCAAGTCCTAACTAGAACGCTCTTGCTGATTCCAATGGCAGTAAGCACTCGGGGAACCTCAGCGTGAATTGTGCAACTGAAACTTTAATAACAGCATAAGTGAGTAGGGTATATCCATTATCTACCACGGTAGGGATGTCTCTGCGTGCAGTTATGTTATTTTATTGTATCTATATGCCTGAACGTGAAATAATTTGCTCCAACACACACCTTTTTCTAAGGTAGACTGTAATAGGTACCATAATCTGAATATGTAACTTAATTTCAGGTCCTTCCTTAACATACGAATTTTATCATCAGGTGTATTTCCACGTCTTTATGCATTGAGAAAACATGGAATAACATTGCAGCTTTGCGTTGAGCCCAATGTGAGGCATGATCTACAACATCAAAAACTGCCTTTCTCATAGCATGTTTCTTGTTCTTGAGTCTTCCTAAACCAGTTCTCTCGTGAGAAAAGTTTGCGTGTGCTCACATATCTGTTGAGCACGGTGTGGGGTTTATCCCACTGTCTATAGTCGACTAAAAGTTAGGTGTCTTAAGCTAGTTTTCTGAGTTCCTCCTACCATACAAAGAGAAAGAAAGGCATCTCCAGAGGACAGCAGAGAAAACCTTCTGGTGGTGCCCATCTCCTGATCATAGCCGAAGTCAGGAGGTGGCTGAAGTCTTGTATCCTGTCTGTTGGAAAGATCCTTGGCTTGAGTAGGTGGCCAAAGCTCCTGCAGTTTAAGCCAGTATTTCTTTTCATATGTGGGAAAATCTCTCATTTCTTAATGAAATTCTGTGACCTCTGGGTAGGTGACTTGGTCAGTATGGACATTTATCCCATACAGTGGAAGAGCCATAAAGGAGTCATGACAGTTGCTAAAAATCTCAGTGCAGTGGATAGCTGTGTTTCTGGAACTCGTAACGCAAAACTGAGTGTGGAAATTAAGAGACAAATTATGTCTCTCTGCTGAATCTCCATGAGGAGCAGATTTTACGTACTGATTGCACTTTGAATTAGTTTGAATTCAAGAGTTTCAGGTAAATGGGATCTATTTATTTAAGTACATTATAAATTTGGGGGATTGAGCTCAGTTTAAAGGGGTAGCTAAATTTAGCTATAGTAGTAAATAGTTCTAATAATGCCCCAATAGCAATAATTTTCTTATATATTTCACAAACTCAAGGTTAACTGCTTCCGAAGCTCTTTGGATGGACAATTTCTCCTGGAGTTAACATTGTGACTGCCTCATAACTGTATTGATAGCTATCACAATTACTTTTTAGTCTTGAAAGTGGTGAGCAATTCCAGCAGTAAATAGCAAATTTCTCACACTAATCTGCTGACTATTATCCTGCTGAAATAGTTGGGAAAGTTCCCTTGAAAAGTAACGCCGAATTCCAAAACCACACCGTTCACTAATGTGACTTTCAGCTGTTTGGACTCAGCCTCTGGAGCTGCTGATAGGAAAGAAACCTAATTAATGGGAAGTTAAAAGAGAACGATAACAGCTGAAGCAGGATTAGGAGTGTGAGCTTTCACCCTTATTTCTCTATGGTCATCCTAGAGAAATAATCTATTATTGGAGCAAAAGACATGATACAGGCATTCCAAATATTTCATTTTAATGGTACGATTTGGAGTCTGCTATAAAGAAACATCTGATGGAACAGCTGCCAAAATTGCTGGGGAAATGACTGCCCAATGACTTTAAGCATCCCAAGAGCTCTAAGTATTCAGGAGTTTTTCAGCTTCCCAATGACAAGGTGTTTTCTTCCACAGAGATGACTGGGAATCTTTTAATTAAAATGAGAAGAGGAGGAACAAAAACCTTATGGAGTGGTAAACCTCGCAGCTGCAGATCTAACAGCTGGTACGCTAAGGAGAGAGACATCAGGCACCCAATTTTACACCCCCCAATGTCCTATGGTGTTCAGAACCAGATCAGATGATCTGGGGACATGAGACATCATCCTGCCAGTTACAGTCCTTGGAAGAGGCCTGCACTTACTGAGTGCATTTTAACTCCCTTCCCATCCAGGATGGACAGACTGGTCACTGTACTACATGCTACCATGACTTTTTTCACAAGTGCTGCCTTTACAGAAGGACCTTAAAAACTCACCAGCCCTTCAAAACTGAGGTCCTGCAGTTCTTGAGCACCTTGATACTAGAAATCCCCCACAGAAGAGCAGAGGCGGTTGTCCATCTCCCACATTCTTCTGAAGCATGTCCACTATATTGAAATGTTGTGTGCCCCTCCAGCACTCTGGCAATTGGCAGTCCCAACCGGCAGTGCTGCCATCTCCAGTACACTGTGTATGGGTTGTTCCGTCCTGCACTGCATACACGGGCGAAAGCAGCAGAAGGGATCCCTCTGCAACAGGCAGGCAAGTAGGCTACCCTTTAGCGACAGGGTACTTTGTAGAGCAAGCCCTTACTTGGATTATATGCCTCCCAGGAGGGAAGTGACCTGAAATTGTTTCATTCTAAGGCTTTCTGAAAGCCCCAGTACCTGTGCTAGCTCTGAGAAGGACGGACAGGAGGGTAAGAGTCAAACCTATTCCACTGTCTCTTGTCCAGATTTTGCTGGGGGAAGCTGGGTGGCCAGGAGGGAGGAGAGGGCTGGTGATCTGGCTGGTTTTAAAGACTTTCACAGGTCCCTGGAGTACAGGCAAGAACACTCATGTTTTTTCTGGATAAATCTAAATAAATAAATAACAAGCAATATGTCATGACCCAGGGCTGTCTGAGGAGATAGATTCACAGGAGTTGGTGGTAATAGTCTCCATCTTGGCTCTTTACTCTTGACAAATTTCTGACAGCAGGCATCAGGTCCTGTCTGTGCCTTGAGAGGAGGGGACTGAAAGGAGGACTTGCCTGTTGCAAAGCCTTCTGTCAAGGGACTGAAAGGGCATACCATCCCATTTTCCTTAGCAAGTAGTGACCTTGTCTATAGGCATCTGAGAGGTCAAGGTGCCCCCTCTCCTGGCCATGCCCCTCTCTGGGACGTTGAATATTTGTTTTGCTTGTACATAGCACTATGAGATGCCTCCCAAACCTCAGCACTCACTGCTGGGATTTATTAGATGTACTCACCCATGCTGCACCCACCAACAGGGGAACATCCTTCCCTCCCCCTTGTCCTGAATTTTGAAAGAGCCAAGCTCACAGGTGTCTTCAGGCTCCTTTCAGAGACTGCAACATGCCGCCTCTCCCAGCGAGCCTGATGAGATGCCCTGTCGAGACACGCTTCAATCACAGCTTTCTGCTACTTGTGGAAATACCCTTCCCCATTTTCCTGAACACATTTTTGTTTCCAGTGAACAGCACTGCCGGGAGACCCCTTCCAACCTGCACAGTTGGGGCGATGCTGGGTGACCAAAGTCCCCTCATGTTCTCTTTCGCCATCTGCCCTCCAGAAACATGGTCGCTTTGTCAGGGAGCTCTCCCCATCTGCCATTTCTGAGCAAAGGTTTCAGGTCTGGGCTCTGAGACACAGGCTGGAGTCCTTTTTCAGCTGCAGCTTTCCACCCCGGTCCTTTTTCAGCTGCAGCATCAATATGCAAAACTATGGGTACCCTGATAAATAAATTGTCCGAAGCCATAGCCTCCGCAGTGTTGTTTCATATTGTTCTTTAAGATGTTGAGTATCATGAGTTCAAGCCTCTCACCCCTGCAGTGTGAGACCTCTTTGCCTAACGCTGGTGAGATAATCTCTTCCTTCCAGATTCAACCCCACAACCTCTCCTGTCTAGCCGTAGTAATGACCGGTCGTGAGGCAGATTTTCTTTTCAAACTAGTGCAAATCTCATGAAAATGCAATGGAAAAAACGGCATTCCTACAGAATTATACCCACTTGCTAGAAATCAAATACCCAATAGGACAGACACAGCACACTGCACAGTGAGTATCTGAGGGACTACATGCACAGTTTGTACAGCACTGTATAAACTTACAGTACTATATAAAAATAATAATAACAACATTCCTTTGCCTGCATTATTATGGCTGAGCTATTACATACACTAATGAGGATTTTCAGTTATATAAACGTAACATATTCTCTACTAGTATATTTTTTGTAGGTTCTCTAATAAATCAATATTTTATGCAAGCAAAAAACTTAAAGTTAATGTTAGAAAAAAGTGCCTTATCATCCCCAGCAGCTCCCAAAACCCTGCAATGCAGGCTTTTATTATTTCTGTAAAAGAAAAAAAAGAAATCAATAGAGATTCCTTGTGCGTAATCCTCAACAAGATTAGCACTTTGTCAACCTCTGTTATAATCTCCTGGAAAGCAAAAAGAAGGGGGCGGGGAGGAAGAAAAAGAAAAGAAGTCACAGGGAAGCCAAGAAGCGGGAACTGGTTGGGGGTGTTCACTATGGTTCTGCTAAAGAATATTTAAAAGGCGACTCTGGTCTTCCCAGTCTGGTGCTCAGAAATTATGGAGATGCTTCTCCCAGCTGATGAAATCCTAACACAAGTAATTGGAAGAGAAACATTCCAAAATTACCAGCAGTTAAGTTTCCTGTTTTAAAAGGTGATTTAGGGGCTAGATCTAAAACTCAGTCCAGGCCCTGCAATGCCAGGTGTTGCAGAGCCGGAGTTCTGGGTGTCTTGCCCTGTGGAGCAAGGGTGCGAGGGTCCCAGGCGGCAGGGTGGGAGCCAGCCCCACCACGCTCGGAGAGGCAGGGTGCTGCATGGGGAGCTGCCTGGAGCTCGTTAGCGAGGGCATTTAAGGTAACATCTCAAAACTCTGCCACAGAAAAATTCACGAGCAGTGTTGCAAGCTCTGAATAATGGATCAAGGGCTGCAAGGGAAGGACAGGGAGGGACAGTAATGGATAAAACTGTGTATGCGGAATATGTTATGTCACATTGTATCTATTATTTCCCATACCACTGCAATCACCCGTTAATTAAATTCACAGATGAGCTGCATGGAGAGGTAATCCAAACATGAGAAAGGAGGGGAAATAATATTAAAGGATCAAGAGAGGCCAGAAGAATAGGCAGCAAATCAGCAAAGAAGGTTGGAATCACAACAAACAATTCATTGGGAATAATCACATGGTTCAGTTCAGGCCAAAATTAAAGTATACTACAAAATCATGGCAGGACAGAAGGATGGGTGGCAACGCTCCGCATAAAGAGCTGGAATCACGGAACAGAGCGAGGTACAGCGCTCGTGGAGGGCAGACCACTGTAACGGTTACATCTTGTACCAGCACATCCCTACGAGCTCCTCATTTGCAGGTGCCCGGAAAGCCAGCTTCACTGCCAGGGGACTTCCCCTTTCCAGGCAGCAATTCCTAGAAAGCATAGGAAGTGCGACAGGAGACTACCACACTGGAGTTTAAACAAACAATTCAGCAGCTGCTTTCTGTTTAGCCAACTGAGATCCTACTGGGTTGAGAAGTGTCATCGCCATTTAGTCCTGTCTTCCTAATGAAACCATCCTTGGCTCTTACTCAGCTCCACCTGACAGCACAGAGCCAGGAGTTTTAATACAGTGACTGATTTCAGTGCATAATTTATTGAGAAAAATGGAAATGAACCTTCAAATTTTCCTTGCAGTCCCTCTCACGTGAGCTTCCTTTTACTTATAGCTATAGAAATGGCCTTCCAATAAAACCAAGAAATCTCTTCTGTGAAAAAGAACTGTATGTTGCTAGCAACTTTCAAATCTCTGAAGCTGGAGAAGGAATGTGCTTTTCATGCAGTTCCCATTTCACCTGAAAAGTGTAAGGCTTGATGAAAAACAATCAGAGAAAACTGAGGAGACTTCATGAAGAATTTGCATTCTTGAGATCTTCACGAGTTACCCATTAGTTACAGTTAGCAGGTAATACGTACTTTCAGGTAATCATATATCCAAGCCTAAACTTAATTCCATGTGTAGCATTAGGCTGCTATGGGGTTTACAGCTGATTAATAGCATTTAATAAACATGACTTTTATTGTTATATGGAACTCATTTGTTTCATATAGTAATGACATAATGGAAAAAAGTGTGTATGTTGGTTTTGCTTGCTATAAAGATGGAGCTCAAGGCTTAATACACTATAAGAATTGCTGAAGCAACAGAAAATAGGCTCCATTTGAGATCTGAATCGCCAAATAGAGGAGTTTCTTTCTCTTCACTGACTGTAGAGAAGAATAAGCTCCTGACTATTAGACAGCCTAATGTATGAGCAAATTCTCTTGTAATTTTTGCTTCAGATCCATGGAATTCCCCAGACCAACAAACCTTATTTATTAAGCTCCTGACACTGGGATTCTGTACTCCTTACATAAAACTAGCAATAAAGACTTCTAAAATCTCATTAAAAGATTAACCTCCTATCACAAGCAGCTGGGACATTGCAAAGGAGTCTGCTGAGCTCCCAATACGAGAAGGTAGAGTAAAACCCAGGCAAAATTCTTCTCTCAGCACATTCCTTCAATAAATACTGTACAGCTAGGACGAGACTCAGAAGGGATACATATCACCAAGTATTAGCTATCTGAAGACCAGGAGTCTATGTTCCCTCTACTACCCCCTCCAGGTGGCAATTCTGATCTTCGATAAGAGGAATTGTACTTAGAAAGGCCCCATGTTTATCTGCTGACTGCAGAAGGCACCTTGGCTCCTGGCTGAGCCTAGACTGGGAACTTGGGCACATCAAGCAAATTCCTGAAGTTCGGTTGTGATCAGTCAGATCCTGGTCCCTGTCAATTCCTGTGCGGCTGCAGCTACCTCAGGTGAACTTTGTCTTTGTTCCAGTCTTGTCTTGGAAGCCTCCGGGGATGGAGGGCCTCTTGACTTTATTGGTCGTATTGCTTTCCTGAGATGAGCCGTTTTTTCTCTTTCTGCCTGGGCTTAGCTATTAAAGAAACAGTTTATTAGATCTGTTATCTCATCTCGGCTTACCTGATATATGTGTGCTGGTTTTACATTCAGTGCTGTCTGACTGCCTGATTTCTTTGTCAAACAAAGCCCAGTTTTCTCAAATCAAGAAATTATTCAACTCTAATATTCACAATTTTCACTTACTTCATCGTAAATTGGTTTAAATTCAGGGGAAGAGCTGTGCTATTCCATTGTGGTTGCTTGCACACATCTCCTCATGCACCACATCAAAACTGCACATGAACCAAGTTTTTGGAGGCATTGTGGTACCTCAAGCTCAGCAATGCACTTTTATGCCTCTTCAAACACGGGACCTTTCATTGACTATTTTCCTGTGCCAATGCTCAAAAACAAAGTCTTAAAACTAGCTTCCTATAACTTCACCTAATAAAAGGCAGGTGACAAGAACACCTGGAAATCTAAGGAAAAACATTGTCATAAGTACAACCAAAGAAATTTAATTCAACAGTTCAAATAAATGTCTGCAGGCACTTTCTTGTCGTCTTCATTACTCCCTGAGCTAAGTGGCAGAATGTCCTTTATCTGTTTGATCTGAAAAGTACTGGGCTTTCTCTTGGGAGATGTGGTCACACTTTCCACACATACAAAGTTTTCCATCGAGTGAAAGTTAGCTTGGACAGCTTTTGAAGCTTATGGAAGAGAATAAATCTGTTGTATTTTTCTTATTCTTAGTTATTTCAGTGTATGAACCACATTAACCGCAGAATCCCAGCAGCATATATATTATTGTCTTCTTCTTGGTAGGATAAACCACTATTTTGTAGTTAAGAAATCTTAAACTCTTTCAGATAATCCACAAACCCTTCAGATATAACAAGATTCCTCCAGGAACTAGCAGTAATCATTGCAGTGTGTCCCATTTTTTAACTGGATCATCGTAAAGTTGCCACGAGTGCCCTCAATGATCGCTGGTGCACAGTGAGGCTCCCAGCAGATAGGGTGACCAGATAGGGTTAATAGGATTTTATTAAGAAGAGATGCGAAAGGGGACACTCATGTGCCAGGCAGCTACTTCAAGTAGAGATGGTACCAAAAGACTTAGGATAAGTCTTATAAGATAACCTTACCTTACGAAAACCTTGTCTTAAGATAACCTTGAAAGGACATCATCAAACTACTTCTCCTTTGTGAATCAGTGGCAAGTTACCCAAGTTTAACACGTCACCAGTACATGCATCTGGGTAATCCTCTGCCATACCAAAAAAAGGACAACAGAAGGAAGCCATAAGGTAACCTTCAATCTGAAAAGGTTTAGTTAAAATCTTTCTTAATTCTTATGCTTGAACTGCAATCCCGATGGAGCAAGACTTTGAGGGTTCTTAAAACAATGGGAAGGTAGCTTGGATTGCTACTAACTTCTGTGGGATCTCCCCTCTCAAAATTGTCTTGGTTCTCCACTATGCTCAAGTTGATAGTGGCCAAGCACACAACGCGCTTCAAGTTAAGCAATATTATTTTTTATCCTGAGCATCATAAACTGTGAGTCAAATCTTAGACCAAGCATCCTATTTACATAATCTTTGTGCCTTCAGACAAAACCGACTACAACTTATTATGCAGCCATGTTCATAGCATAGAACCTTGAGTCATTTTGAATCACATAATCAATTTAACTTGCATTCAGATTTGGGTTGGACCTCGAAAGGTCAAAGAAAACAGCTACTCGTGTGACAGAACATCTGGCTCAGTTCCCTCATGGTCAGATGAACTCCCCCAGCTCGTTCAGAGACGTGCTGGCAGTGTACAAAGACACCTTGTCCCCTGCTGTGATCCCCATCCCGTCACCATGACCATCAAGACCAAAGGCACAATTTTTTCCTCCTGAGGGTTGCTGTAGCTGTGGCTCCCCTGAGGACTCATGAATCATGTCTGCACATTTCCATATAAATAGCCCTTTGGTTAAAGCCTCTGTATGCAGCTCCAGAAAGCAGACGTGCCTGCTGCCACTAACAGCAGTGTTACCTGCGCATCGGAGGGGCGTGAGCTGATGAGCCAGGGCTCCAAGCCCAGCAGCCATGTTCCCCCAAAGGAAGGGGCTCCTCTTTTGCCCTACCCACACCTTTGTACCTTCAAATTAATGAGTTAAAGACAGAGAAAATTACCTTTATCCCTACATACTCAGTAGTATGCTGATGCCTGACCAAAGATTCCTGTGGTTCTGCAAACTGGCTGATAGAAAATCTCTTGGGAGATAAAGGACCTGCCAGTCTCTGGGAAATGACAGCTTCTAGGTTGTTCACTGCATTAGAAAAGCAAAGGTGAGAGAGTGAAAAGATAGAAGAGCCTGAGACTACAGAGGGAAATAGAGAATTTTAATTATTTTCCTGTACTCATTCTTGCTTTGCAGTCCCAATAACATCGCCCTCCAGTTTTTCCCCTCTGCATAAGCCCCTCCACTCCCCATCAGTCACGTGCCTTCACAGCCCTAAATGGTGGTGTCGAACTCTGCAGGAGGACACAGCGGGGTGCAGCATGACGTTGTCCCATGGAACTCTCACTCAGGAAAGAACAAGCAGGCTGGTACAACTTATCGTGTGAGCTGGTGAGGAAGGGGAAGGGCATGTCTTCTTCCTGATGGTCCTGGCTCCTTTGGGACACGGTGCACCTGAGGAGCAGCCTCTGTGTTCCTGCAGTTCCCAGAACTCCAGGAGGGAGGGGTCCTTGCATGATGTAGGGAGTTGTGCCATGGCTGCTGTTCATGATTCCCCAGACTGGGCTTTAAGGGGTTGTTTAGCTAAACTGTATAAATTTACTCATCCAGTGTCAATCTATGATCTATTCTACCTCCTACTGTCCTTGCTCTTCTCTGAACCCTTCCAAAGAGAGTCCAGTACAGTGCTTGGCCTGCTTCTGCACTCATTGGTTTAGAACCAGTACCAAGGAGCTGTTTAGGGAGTCTCCTCCTGGTCTGCACAGATACTGGAACAAGCCAGAAGCAGCAAGAGCAGAGTCTGAGGTTCCCTTGATCATGGCTTTGGAGAAGGTGGGTGGCCAGAACCAGAGCTGAGGGAATAGCTTTGTCCTGCTAAACTAGTTGAACTTTTTAGTATGAACTATTGTCCACTGCAAAAAGTTAATTTCATTGAAATCTGCATTAAAAAAAATCCCAAAAAACTAAGATTAAGCCTTCCTAATGTGGATTAGAGGTGTATTATGGTGTGTCACATTTCTGGGAAAAGGAAAAAGAGACCCTTTGTGCAGCCTGAAGATCCGCTTTAAACAACCTGGACTTAAGGAAGGGAGAACCTCTTGCTGATGAGAGGGGGAAATGAACCCCAAAACAGTGGAAAGGAAAGGCTGAATGCTGGATTCACTGGCCATCAGCTCAGGTGGAAACAGAGGGACGAGAACCAGTTATGAAAGACAAAGACAAGACTTCAGGAAATAACAGGCTGCTACACTTAACTTTGGGGCCTTCCTAATTAATGAAAGAAATAAGATCAAGTCCATCACTAGTATCTAAAGAAAATAACTTGATGAACAATACTGTAGGTGACAATTCCGTCAAACATGAATCAATGTCGATCAAAAACAATTTCTTGAGGCAGATAATAAGCCGGTGGTACTGTCTGTGTGGGTTTGGTAGGGAGGAACACACTGAATCACTGGTTTAAATGATGCTAGAGAAATGGAAAAACATCTTTTATAGATGTAAAGGGCCAATCAGCACAGTATTGAAAGCCCTCTCTGTCCGTGACACTGAACTGTTTTTACCTCCCCCTGCTAGGGGAGGACAGACATCCCCACGGCCTGTCGGAGTCCCAAGCGAACGCTTAGATCACCAAATCCCCTCGGGCTAGACCACGTCATACACATGAACCCACAGAGAGAGCCCTGTCCCACTCCCACCACCCACCAAGGCCTGGGGGCATGGTCAAATTCCTTTCTTTTAAAGGATTAATTTTGGGGTGAAAAATTGTCCTTTGGTAACTCAGATTTTGGCCTCAATTCTGGAAGAAGTCAAAAGCCTTCCTAGATCATGAAAAAAGCTTGCCAGACATATGCAAGATAATTAATTTTACATCTTGTAGCAACCTATTATATCGCTTTCATCCTTGAAAGACAGGGAAGCTGACTTGATAATATTGCCCTCGTGTCTCCCACCGCAGAAGGTCTGAGCGTTCATGGGATCCAGCTGGCACAGCAGGGAATTTTTCCTTGTAACTTGTTACTTCTCAAGGAGGGACATGCTCCTCCCTGAGCTCAAAACATGGAGGACCTCCCTTTGAGTCTTGGTGTTAGTGGTTCATCGCCTATCTCTCGGCTACGTTAATTGCGCCGGAATTTGCCTAACTTCAAATGCAAAACCCAACAGTCTGGTGTCTTCTGATGCTCCCTGACGGAGACTCATAGATCCTGTGAGCTGCAAGAGTTTTTGCCTCCTTCTTTCTCTCCCAAATTGTAATCACCTTGCACGTTTGGACAGAGCATCTGGTAGCACTTTTTCCAGCCCTGGTATAACCTGCCTCTGCATCCCTGAAGAAGTGGGAAAGAACATGACTCACGCAGAAACCAGCTATCTGAAAACTATTGCTTGACATTTAAATAGCAGGAAATATATCCTCAAAATCACAGCATTGGCTTAAAAATTATGACTATCAAATTCCCTGAGAGTGTTGGTGTATACATTGGCAGAGTTAGGCGGGATGAATGGCCATCTGGCCATGCCTCTGTCTCCATGAAGTGTGGAGATGACCAGGGCTCCCACTGATCAAGGGGAGCCTGGCACCCAGGTTGGGTGCCCAGACTTGGACAAAAGCATGCTGAGATTTGCCTGCAACCACAGGACAGAAAAGCCTGCACAATCTTGAGGCCTGCACTACATCAAGAGACTGGACCATGCTGCACCTTACCAAGTCCTAAAGACGGTTCTCCAGATCAGCCTGAATAAATTAGACTTGAATCAGCCTTAACACGTTTGAACACGTGAAACGTCTATTTGAATCAACAACGTCGCAGCACACAACGTGGATGGATTTCACTTGCTGCAGCCCTCCCTGTGCAATGTATGTTCAGAGCAGAAGTGTGATTTCTCCCTCTCATCTTCTTTAGGTGTTAAGTTATTAACTTAAACATGTTTGAGTCTTTCAGTCTGTCCCTGTGAAGCCAGACTGGCTCCTTCTTGGTTCTCACTTTTTCTTTCTGTCCTGCTGGTGGAATTGAAGGGGGATTTTGCTTCACTGGCCAAGCTGCTGAGGAGTGTGGTCTTGTGCAAAGTGCTCATGGGGTCAAGGAATTTGTGAAGCTCTTGCTGGCAAGATCCCTCAAGACCCATTCAGGGTGCAATCTGTCAATGGGCAGTTTAAACACTGCCAGAGGTGTTTTGTTTTCCTGTTCTCTTTTTTTAGGTTCAGCAGTTTTTAACTGGTTTCTGTCCCTCTACCGGAGACAAAAGGTGATATCCCCACTTCCCAGCTACTCTTATCCCATTCAGACTGCTCTGCTGGGGTGTCTAATTGTAACAGCATTAATATCTGTTCTAGGAAGCTTTGAGTTCAAAAAGTCATCCCTGTGGAAAAGAAAAGGGCATGTATTTGCATTTCTGCAGACCCATACATGTCCTCAGTAGGAATTTCAATGGAATGTAAAATGATCTCGCAGCCTATGCAAATGTAGCGGACAGATAGCAATTCTGCTCTCATTTCCCTAATGTGGGCAAATCGTGTGTTGCCCTGTTAATGAATCTTTGTACGCAGATAGTTAGCAGTGAGACTGTGGAAGACAAATTAAATAGAAGCCCTGATCCAACAGGGACAGGCCACACACCACCTCATGCCTTGCTGCCTGCCCTGACAAGGGAGGACAATCACTTGCAGCACCTTGCAGAGGTGAAAAGCATCTTCTGGCCAGAGGCGGGTGTGGGGATCGTGTGCTGGAGGTAGAGGTAAGCGGAGGAAAGGACTGGTGCTGGCCCAGCACGTGGGAGGAAATGTCACCCAGATGGCTCACAGAACGGTGCAGGATCACAGCAGGGAAGTGAGTCTTCCCAGAAACAGCTTTTCCTCAAAAAACATAGATGTCTTCAAACTAACGCTACTTGTGGGAATGTACCAGTGTCAACACATTCTTAATTGGGAAACATGTCTTGGCACCTAGATGGAATTTCTAGTCAAAAATCAGAGGGAAGGAGAGAGCTGAGACTTGAGCAGAGACCGTTTTTTGAGCCTTCTGGTGAGGGCATTCACCTTCTGTAGCAAACATGGACGTTCAGTCCTGTAGGTTCAAGCACAGCTACTCCAACCCGGGAGGAAGGCTGCTGGTCAGGCTGCATTGCTGGAAGTATTTAAGATGTTTTTGCTCACCAGCTGCTCACTGAAGTGTGGCCGCACCTCCCAGATACAACAGGAGCCCTGGCTGGTACCAACCACCCTTCCACCATGTTCTCCATCTCCAGCTTTTGGCTTTGTCCTGCCACAGAAGTATTTCTGGACCAATTCAGAGAAGGACAGAGTCTAGTCTGACTGGGTCTCATAGAAACATGCAGAGAAAGCCCAGTTCTACGGGGAATAAGGATTAAACTTATTTTATACAAATGCTTAGACAAACTGGTTGCAGAGGGGCTAGTTTCTAACAGAAATCCTTGCTCCATGGTTTCAGCTGATACCCACACACCAGTGTCTGCATGCTCAGGATAATTCTTTTGGTCCTTTCATGGATAGACTTAATATAAATCAAGCTCATTTCTTAAGCAGAACGCTAATTTTTCAAAAATGTAGAGTTTTTATTATGTACAAGTTAATGACTTGGCTTTGCTCGGGGCATTTTTAGCTTCCAAGAGGTATTCAAAATAGAGCTATGAAGTGATTTGACAGGTAAATCATTGGTGCTACATCTGGGATTAATAATACAGGGTTTTTTGCTTGTAACCTCCTGCTCAGCTCCATGACTTCTCTACTATCTACTTGAAATACCAATCTAAGGGAGCTCTTGAGTTAATTATTTGTTTTCGAGTCTTGTAGAAATGATACTATTTTTATCTGCTATGGTCAGAAATGGATGCAGAACACAGTTAGACCATGCTGGTGAATTCATACCCTTTCCAAAGATTTGTGAAACCCAGCACTGAGGATTTAATGGGAAGCTGTTTTCCACTGGGTCAGGGCATTTGTCCTAGCATGGTGTTAGTTTTATCCTATTGGAAGAACAAAGCTTTAGGTGAGATGAGAACCTTTAATGCCAGCCACTGTCCCACAAAACAGCAGTCTAAATAACAATGTTGGAAGCATCACGGAACCACAGAATCACAGAATTGCTGAGGCCGGAGGCACCTTTGGAGACCTTCCCTGAGACTTCTCTTCTCCAGGCTGAACTCTCCCAGGTCTTTCAGCCTCTCCCTGCACCATAGGTAGTCCAGCCCCTTAATCATATTCATTGCCTTGCTCTGGACTTGCTCCAGGATATCTCTGTCTGTCTTCTACTGGGGAGTCCATCACTGGACCCAGCGCTATGGATGTTTATCACCCATGCTGAGCAGAGAGGGAGGATCACCTCCCTCAACTTGCTGGCAGTACTCTGCTTAATCCACTCCAGGATGCCATTGGCTTTCTTTACTGCAAGGGCACAGTGTTGGCTCACGTTCAACTTGTTGCCCACGAGGACTCCCACGTCCCGTTCTGCAAATCCACTTTCTAGTTGTCAGTCTCCAGCCAGAGCAAATACTGTTGTCTGGCTGGCAGGAGGAAGCAGAGCTCATCTTGAGCAGCTTATGCAGGTTACCAGACCCAAGACACCTGGTTCCAGCTGTGCATAAGTGTTACACGTGTGTGGTCCTTTAACTCACACAATACCACAGCACTAAGCACTCCAGCCTGGGCTGGCTTCCAGCTCTACCTTGAATCAGGGGCTGTACATATTTCTTTCATCTGCTACAATAAACAGTTTGGGGGATCTGGGATAACAGTCAACGTGTTAAGCAATGAGTCAGCCCCACGGGCTCTGCGCAACAGGGTCACCTTCTCTGCAAGAGCATCCAGTGTGTTAATGCATAGTTCAGTCTTAGCAGGGCTAAGCAGCAAACTGCAAGCCCATTTAGAATCCCAGTAAGCAGGAATCCGTCTCAGCCCAGCCCTAGCACTGCACCCTCACTGCCTCACGTTAATCTCAAAAGTGAGAACAGTCCTTGCCAGCCCGGTCAGCGGCTGAGGTCAGGGAGCTTGAGATGGGTCCATTAGGGGAGGTTGTTCAACATTCCGCATTTACATTTCCCTCCACTTGCAATGCTACCTTCCTTTTATTCCAGTTTAGTATTCCAGAAATATTACGATTTATGCAACCAAATTTCTTTGATCTTTACCAGCTCACAAAAGCTTTCAAGATGCTTTGCCTTTGCAGTCTGTGAGTGGGAGTTGCAGCAGACAAGTTCAGGGGATGGACGTGCATCTTTTAGCAAGCTGTGACAGCAGGGTCCTTCGCTGCAGTTATTGCTTGGTAGGTTACTTGAATCCTTTGAATGAGAACACTGAAACAAAGGGCTTTCTGTCGCTGGAAATGTGTGGCCCTGGGGGGGGTGGGGGATGGCACAAACTGGTTAAGCAGAGTTGCAACATTTGAGTATTGCTCACCACAGGCATAGCAATTTTTCAAGGAGGAGCTGTGTGTGTTTAATGAAAGCCCCTGAAGAGATTCGGGGTCATTCCACAGAATGAGTAGGTCCAAACCTGAGAATAAAAGGATTAATTCACCGAGGAGGAAGTCAGAACCTTTCACTGCAAGAGAGGGACCTTGCATTACCCCTAGAATGCTAATTAATCCTTTATAACTAACTTGTCAAAACAGTGGTGTTAGACAGATTTTCATACCCAAGTGTGGGCCAAGGTCAAACCTCATGAAACAGGTATTTTGCACTTTGTTTGCACAGAAGCCACAGCGCAGTAGGGTTTGGCCCTGTACTAATGGTGCCACTTGTGCTGTGTGGCTGAGCTGGAGTTAACCGAGACTATTCTGATGGAAGGAAACATAAATTCAGCACCAGGTCATCGCATTAATCCCATGTTTGAGATCTAGTTTGGTGCCATTTAAGAAAAGGAAATACGCAAGGAGGTTCACCTGTCTGATGAATTTTTCTTTTATTCTATGGCATGTGCAACTGTCATCTGTCCTCAATGGTTATCAGCCAGCACCAAGGTATGATCACAGACCTAGCAGGTCAAGATTAAGATTGTGTTGGAAGAAGCCGAGGTCTGATGTCTGCATCCTTCAAGATGCCTCCAGTTCAACAGAAGCCTTAATGCTCAACTTGTGTCTCACTTATGCTGCATTATATGGTCCATGGGAGTAAAGAATGCACTGGCCCTTGTCTTGCCATGTCAAAATTACATTGATTAGATTGAACTATCTAAATGTGTTTTGCTTCAATCCTTTCAGTTCAAGGACATGCCCTACTGAGTCCTTGCAGTGAACTTAGAGCTTTACTTCATGGTGGCTGCAGGGCAAATGTGAACGTCCAAAAAAATTAAAGCAAGAGCAAGGAAACAATGAATATTTTATTACTTTCTGTGAGCTGAACAACTGCAATGGCAACCTGGACCTCCAGACTTCTGGGCTGACTAAAGGAGAAAGCAACTTCTGTATGCAAAGTCACCAATGTAGTTAGGAAAGGCATGATCTACTGTGACACAGAATTTCTATTTTCTAAAAATGTTTTAATATTGGCTGAAGAAGAAATTTCAACACTACAGGGTCCGTCCCAGACATTACGCAATTGGTAACAGAAAGATTTCATATCAGACTTAATAACAAGTGTGGGGAATAATAATAACAATTCATGTGGGGAAAGTATAAAAAAGTAAATAAATAAAATGTTAATGTTAATAGCAATAGCAATAGCAATAGCAATAGCAATAGCAGCGTGCACCAGAAGTCCTGAAGCTGAGGTTGCCTTTGAGTCCAGTATGTGCTGGTGGTCAGAGCTCGTAGGAACGAACACTGTGGCTCAAGCCCATTTGACTTAATGCTAATGGGGATTTGCCAGTTTCTTGCTTTTGGGGTACTTTTTCAGCCTGTTACTTAAATGTGCTTAAATATGACCCAGCACTTTCCTGAGCCAAACCCTACTTTTAAGAGAGAGCCTTTATGCTGTCATACCACCTCCCTAGTTTATGACCAACAAATTTTGTGAAAAGCCCAGTCATTTGCAAAATTAGTGTCTATGGCACCTTAACAGAAAAATAAGAATGGGGACAACAAACAAAACTAAATGCAAAGCATTCTAAAAACTAATAATCAAGTCATTCCGGGGCTTACTTCACTGCAACAAAGCAGTTTATCTGCCAAGATACGTTTTAGCAATAATAAGACCATTTCTGCCACTTCCTATATGAGTCTCATAATATATTTCAAATTCAGACTACTACTCTGGACAGTGTAGAGTCAGAATATTACACAGTTCAGTGAAAACTGGAATCCTAGGAATAAGAGATGCTAAATATTCATTTGGTTCCATCTAACTACTGCTGACTACGATCTCTGTTCAAATCCTTGAAGTCTAATTTTAATTAACAGGAATTATTGCTTAATATTCAGCCTGAAATTTCATTGTGTTTCCCTCTTTCCCTTTTGGAGGTTGTTGAATATTCATTGCCCTCCTTGAATTTGCATTAATCCAGGAGAAGTTTTTCTCTTGAAACGGGGATGGATGTGTGCTAGGAGTATCAGTAAGATAGTGGAGCTGCCTCGGGAAGCCAGGCATGTAAGTGTCCTCTATGTTCTTCCTTTAGCAGCCCCAGAGCTCCTAGGCCACCTTCTTGAATATCTCTGCATAGGATGTCTGCCACCAGTGGCAAACAGACAGTGACAATCTATAATAGAAGGTAGAAGGAAGGAGGCTGGAGGGTTTCTGTAGTGACTAGTCCGTCATTGGACTCCGTGGCTGGAAATGAAATATCTGCCATTGTGAGAGTTTCCACCACTGTGAATCTCACACAGTTATGCATGTGTTCAGGTAGCTCCAATACTGGGTGACAGAGGGAAAACTGCTGTGCAGAATAAGAGACCTTGTTTGCTGTATCTGTCTCCTCACATTTGAGTTCAGTTCCACCTCCGTAGAAAGGAAAAATTGCCAGAAGGCAAGGTGAAACAAGAAGGTCTCAGCAGACTGATATTTCGATATGCAGGAAATGCATCTGAATGGATGAGGGATGCGGGAGGCGGTGAGGCAAGGTCTAAGCTAAGTCCCCCTATTAGAAGAGGAAAAGCCTGAGTCTGGACTGCCTGGAAAGAGTCATGATGACGAGCCAGAACATCTGTTTACATCTCCTCAGAAGAAGAAAGGCTTCAGGAAAGGTAACCATGTAGGACCTACAATAACTGAAATCACCAGACCTGATCACAACAGGACTCCCTCCAGCTTGGCTTCCTGTCCGAGCAGGGGCCGATAACAGACGAGGAACCCCGTGGTGGATAATTATCAAATGAAGTGCCTGGGGAAAATGTTCTCTTTGAGCTGCATCAGTTATTGTTGTTGGCTTGTGCTCTGCGAGAGAACACATTATGACCCAGAAATATTTCCCATGCGTACGCACAAGCAAAGTGTGAAGTGGAGCTTACATAAGCTTCCCCGAGTAGTGTATAAATAGGTATATGAATGGACACACACCAGATTTGAAAAGCACACGTATGTAATGGAATGTGGGCGGCTGGGCTAATAAATGTCACTCAGCTTTTCCTGATTGCCATTTTAATCACAGTGTGCACATGTGCAGGAGTTTCAGTCTGCATGACTTTTCCTTTTTCAGCCCCGAGTCTTTTCTGCTCTCCGTTACCCTGTGTTAGGTGGTTTGCATGGAAATTGTCCACAGAATAATTTCCTGGGAAAGTCTTTTAGCTTGGCTATCCTAACAAAAACGCAGCATCCACAAGTGTTGCCGTGAGTCAATGAGGGGGAACGGGCTCAGCCGGGGCCAGGGCAGCTCCGCCTCGGTGTGTCCTACCCCAGGAGCAGGGACGAGCTCTCTCCACATAAAATCTCAGGGCAGACATTCCCAGCCAGGGTGAGTGATAAAAGTCTGTATTGGCAGCCTGTCTCGTGAAACATGATTTGCTATTCCTTCTAGTTCTGTAAACCTGGATAGCTACTGCACCTTGGTCAATAAACCTTGATGTTTACCTCAATGATTGTCAATATTTATGCCATTATAGCATGATTCAGGGGTCAATAATCCCGGGTTCTTCTGCAGCAGGAAGCTTTAGGTCTAAAATCAAGCAGGCCTTTCATGATAGATTTGTGCAGTACTAAACTCTGCAGGAGTCTCAGTAATGTAATATAGATAACAGCATACTCTGTTTTGCAAATTCTCTTTTTGCATTGGTTGCAAAAATATTGTGCTTTATTTTACTTTATTTTATTGCCTCTAATTCCAAGTTCACATCTTATCTGAACTTAGAGTTTGTGTGGTTTCAGGGAGAGACAAGCACATCATTTTCAAGCATTCTTCTCAGAAGCAAGTAATAAGCTTTCATCGCCTGAAAAATCCTTGAGGGAAACTGCATGCGCATGGGTCCTTTGCACAGCCAGACAAGAGAGATGGACCACTGTGATGTCCCTCAAAGTTAATGCTGTCTGGCAATGGTGGCCTGGAGGGAACAAGTCCTGCGTTACCTACAAGGAGCCTCTTGTACTTCCTTTGATCCATGCAACACGGAGGGAACTGAACAAAGCAGTGAATGGGCAGGTAATGACCTGTTAGATGGTCCCAGCCATCGTATCTTGTCATATCAGTCTCTTGACTGAAGAGACAGAACAGCAGACCCTGATCTCAGCATCCTGCGGGAAGGCACGGCATGCTGGGGCTCACTCCTTCGGCCCTTGTAAAACCGAGTGTAAGCAAAGCAGCAAGGTGAGACCATGAATAGGGATGACATATTTCCCTCTTTAAAATGTTTTCTTATTGCCAATTTCAATTTTCTGACAAAAAGGGATATTTACTTTTTCAACCAGAAAATGGCTTTCAAACAAAAGTCTCTCATTTTCAGCTTTTCAACAGGAATCTACCTTTCCGATTATTATTTCCTCTTGCTTCCCCCATTTCTGAGCAGTTCAGCGTGCAGGAGACCAGTCACAGCGAGCTGGGGCCAGCACAGAGATCTGCCCCCAGAGAGGGGACACGGTTCCCCTGTGGGTCGGGAGAGGCGGGAGTTCTGCACTTCCCTGGGACCATTCCCACAGCTACTGGCTGATGCATGACATCCTATATGGAGATATGAAGGATCGTTGACATACTGCTTCTTCCTCCTTATCTCTGCACAAGTGTGACACAGGGTGTCACCTTCAAGACATCTCTTTTTCCTTATCTTTGGAAATAGTCTGACTTTAACAGAAAATATGGAGGGTGAACAGAGGTTTTCCTCAGCACAGTTTGGTCTGCTGTGCCCTCAGCAGCCCTGGAGATATCCCAAAGCTCCTGCTGTCTGTCCCTTTCTGGTGGCCCCTTGCAGTTTTGCTGGTTTTTTCTACATTCTTTTTTTTTTTTTTTTTTAATGTGTCTTCTTTCATCTCCTGGCTAATGAGACCATGTTCACCACAGCAGGTAAGGTCACTCTCGCAAGACTTTGCAAGGATCTTTAAGCCAACATGCAGGATGCCGCTGTAGCTCAGTTTTGTCTCACAGTTTTCTAGGACGCTGCGTAGCTGATAAGGTCACATAGCATAAGCCCAGCCTGTGGGTAGCCAAGCATGGAACCGCAGGTTTCAGGGACATAACCTGTTTATTTCCTCTCTCTTGTTATTCTCCCCTTGTTCCTTCTCTGGTTTGACCCAAGAGGACACAGGAAAGAGCTTTAACTAAACTTCCAAATAAAATGTTTAATTCACCTTTAAGTGCTTGTCTGTGGGTTTCTTTTTCAGGTCTTGGGTTGAGGGGGGGAGAAAAAAAAAAAGAGAAGCATTTCATTTTGGTTTGACCCAAAAACCACATTTTTCAGTTCAGTCAGCAAACTAGATCATCAATTATTCAACGTGTTTCACATCAGCATGAGGGAGCCAGTGCTGTGCTGGGTCCGGGGAGGGCTGTGGGAGACCAGCAAGGTAACTGGGGTGAGAAGACGACACTGGGAGGTGTGAACCTGCTCTGCACTGAAGCCAGGTGGTCTCCCACGGCTTTTGCAACGGCACTATTTTTAACCGCTCCTCTCCTAATCTGGGCCAGGTAGCAGGTGAAAGAGATGAGGCGGGTGTGAGGTTCACAACGCTTCTGTCTGGTTTGTGACATTGGTTTGCTGCTCAAGGAGAAATTAATCCTGCAGCTGGCCTCCATACCGGAATAGGTTGAAGTCTCCATCTGCTAAACTGACTAGTTAACTGTATACATGGAGGCATTTCAGATGCGTGATTGGGTGTTGGGTGTCTCACTTTTTGTTCAAGAGGAAGTAATTAAGAAGGGGCTCATTAGCAGATCCTTTAGGACAGAACATGGTGAGTACTGAAGCTCTGAAGATGGACTGCTCTCATCTATGATGCTTCTCGGAGGCTGGCCAGGCTCCAGCAAGTCCTCTCCAAGCAGGAGCCTTCAGACCAGTGTCTGAGCAGCCGCCAATCATCAAATCATGAGCTGCCACTGAAACTCCTTCCTGCACCCTCTTCTCTTCATGCCACATGTCTGTTCTGTGTCCCTGGAGACTGCTTATAAAGAGCCCTGAGCCAAATACCCTGCTGCTCTCCTAACATGTCCCGGAGGTCCTGGAGCTGAGGAGCACCCAGCTATCATCTGTTTCTGGGCATGGGAGGAATCAACAGATATCTCTTCTCAGAGCTGATTTGAGCCCCTCATTTCATGTTGTGTAGGCATATCTTAGGCACATTCCCATTTCCACCGTCAGCACTTCATCCTGACAGGTCTAAAAACCTAAAAACAACTCTCTAGTCCATGACAACCTTGTGGACCATGAGCTCTGATTCCTAAAGGTGCTGCCAAGGGGCCAGAAAGTTGCCCAGGAGGCCGGTTGCCCTGTGTGTTGCTGAAGAAGGTTGGTCTGTCTGTGACTGCCAGGCACTGCCTGCCGAGGGAGCTGGGGAGCAGCTGGCTCTGCCACACTTTCTCTGTTGATAATTAATAAGACTTTCTTGGTCCTCAGTGACCTTCAAGATGGGAAATGTTATAATGAGTGGAAGATACTGCAGGTACCATTTCTGCATCCCGAGCCCCTGCAAGACCCACACACCAAAATATCTCACATCTGGCTGGTACAATGCCGGTAAGAGCCAGGACTCATCGCGCACGAGGCACTAGTGTGAAAGGTCTCTGGGCCCTGCTTCTGCTGGGGAGCAGGATCACTCAACAAATCCATGGCCGTTATGATCCCTGCTTCCAAAAGATTTTGCTGTTCGTTCCCTCTGATTCTACTTTAATGCCCAGCAAGGGCTGGAATTTCCCTTGGGAAATGGTAGAACAGGAACAGATTTTGTCTGTGCTCAGTATTGGCCCCAGAATTCATATAAAGCACCTGATGATCCAGGAGCAACAAGTAGGTCATTGCCTGGATGGTTAATACGCACAGCTCCTAGATCATGGAGAGATGCACCTTGCAGGTATCCAGAGACAACAAACTGGAGGCTCAGTGTCCTGGCTGGGAGACGGTGCATATGGTCAAACCCTGAAGCTCCTTGTTTCTCTGGTTATTCAACTCAAAGACTCTCTTTGTTTGGTGATTTTGGTGATATTTTTAAGAAGTGAACTTATCTGTCTTTTTGTATTACGTCAAATGAACACTTTATCGAAAATATGATGTTGGGGGGCAAATTTTATGTCAATTTTTAACTTGACAGAATTATCTGGGTCTGATTGGCCAAAGTGTTCGAGCCAGAATACTGTATTACAGGGAAAGCAGGTTGAAAGAGATTTTTTTTTTTTTCTTTCAGAAGCTGAGTTTTCCTTCAGGGAATATCAGGGGGAAAAATAGAAAATTGAAATACAAATAATTTTCAGTAATACTTTTTTCCAATGTCTGAAAATTTTTGCCGGTTGAAAATTCCATTTTTCCCTCCACATAAAGCTATTCTGGAAATGTATTGACCCTCTGCCACTGTGACACCTTTACATGTCACCATCTATCATTTACATTTCAGCTCTGCAATCTGGAAATGTAATCAGAGACTCCGAGCACATTATATCGCTCTCACTCCAGACCAACGGTTGCTTTGGGGGTCCATACCCAAAATCAAGAATGATTCATGTGTTTTATCGGATGGTTTCAAGTATTCTAGGGGAACAAAAATGCAATTATTGGTAAAGATTTAGCTACCCTAGGCTGAAAAAAATGTCAGTTCCAGTCATTGCTTGTGGGAGTTTTTCCTATTACGTATGCATCCGAAAGCCAAGGGGTGGGGGATACGTCGCTGCTCGGTATGTGACACCTCATAAATCTCATGGCAAGAGTTCTAAGAATGGGAGTTGTCGCTTTTTTAGAATAGCCTGGCCTGGGAATAAAGCAAGCTCATGTATGCAGAAGAGTCAAAGCTGTTCCAACAACCATATTAACAACCTTGGGCACTCCGCGGGTCTCATTTAGGCCTGGCAACTTGCAGATTTTTATGCAAACAGACCTCAGGAGGGGCAGGACGCGATGCTTGCCTTGTACAGGAGCCGGGCCCTGGCTCCTGCGTGGGGAGCGCCGTGCAGCACCCCGGAGAGGAGGCAGCCTGGGGTGTCCATGGGGAGTGGGAGGAGGATGAGACAGCGGGAACATGGGTCCGTATGTACCTACTTGGGTCCGTACGAAACTACTTGGGTCCGTATCGCATGTACAGGTGCGTGCCCATGGGAGCGCGCTCTCGGCACAGCACCCCGGGAGATGGGGCTTTGCTTTGGGATGCCCAGGCTGAGGGCACCTGGCAGCGGGGCCAGTGGCCATGCTCCCGGCTCCACTGAAGGCCGGTGAGGCCATCCCCAAATTGGAGGTGGGAAACGACAGCATGACAGCTCTCAGCATGGGCCTGCCTATCGCCTGCCTACACCTTTGCCCTTTTCACAATGGAAGAACAACAACAACTCCACTTCGTTAGTACAGAAATCAGACTTTTTTTTTAAACTGGAGAATATGCAGCATGAACAGCTAAAAAAAATCTCCAAATTGTCAAGAATCACCATTTTGGCAACTTTTTTTTTTTTTTTTCCAACTCAAAGGCTTGAGAAGTCAAGAGGATTTTATATTTCCTAGGTTTTCTCTCCTGAGTCCAAAAAAAAATCAAGCTTTTTAAAAAATCCTAGCTCTCTAGAAGGGAGACAAGCACACACCACCACCAGGAGCTGACCCGGGAAGGGGCAGTCTGGGAATCTGATTGAACCGACATTTCTCAGGCATTTCATAGCAAGCTCTGTTATAAAAACGTGTTCACAGCATCTCTTCCATATGAAGCAGGAGCCAAAACATCTCATGGCACCTTGGACTTCTACGCATACTGCCAGTGCGAAATGAGTATAAGACATTTTGCTTTCCCCCCTGGCTTTAGTAGGCGCCTGGAGCTATCTAAGTCTTTGGGCCACTGGAACAGGTGATGGAAACATCACCTTTGGAGCTGGGCAGGGAGAGCCGCAGCAGACTCTGCCATTTCACTGGGATGAAGAGTCCCTCTGACCACAGTATTGGCAGGACAAAAAGAACGGAACTAGGCAAGAAGCACCTTCCCATTCCATAACTGGCTGTGAACAGTTTTCCAACCGAATGAGTAGGAAAACCAAAACTTGACTAGATGAATGTGAATCAGAGAAAGGCTCTTTTTCTCATTATGGGTTTGGGGTTTTTTTTCAGTTTCATTAAAACCCAGACAGTGAGCATTTGAAAATAGACAAGATCATTTGCCCATGAAAAACAATGCACAACCTACCAGATTTTGCCAAGGTTTTAGAGAAACCACCCCCCTCTTTTCCTCCGTCTTTCTTGTTCTCCTATTAGAGAACATGTACTAAAATAACACCTGTCCCGGAGAGGGCCCAACCTTTGCATCCTCTTAATGGGGCAGGCAAGAAGAGTGGACCAGGAAGACTCCCTAGTGCTGTGAAGAGGACTGTGACAGTGCCAAGACTCACACCCGCGTCTCCTGGGTCTGGGTGTTTTAACAGGAGTAGTGGCCTGCAACACAGCTCACAACATCTTATCCTGAGCAGGAGCACTCCACCGCAGCCTCTGGTGGGGCAGGACCGAAGGATGACACCAGCCTCTCACGTGGGCAGTGGTGCGTGCAGAAACTCGCAGTTCCAGGATAGCGAATACAACCATTGTGTTCAGATCTCGAAAGACAAATGTCTCTTGTCTGGGGCAGTTTTCCTCTGCTATCACCACTAATGCTGTTAATAGAAATTGCATCAATAAACCCAGCTCCTTTTGATGTCTTCCTCCCTAATCTTCATGGTGGATTACTGCAGTAGGTCACCTTGTATCCTCCCTTATCCCTGTTAGAGCATCCTCCTTTGAAATCTGTAATTAACTCTCTGAGATAATTGCCAAAATCATTTGCAGTCCTGGAGAGATCTTCAAAACCTACTTGTTTATGAAAGCAAATAATTCAGGTTAATCAAATATTGTGAGATTTCCACTCTGCCTGTCTAGGTATTTGTACATTTAAAGCTGCACCTTGGCTGTTACACAACCGGCCTGAAAGGCAACCTTCACTGCAAGAGAGAGACAGTTGTTACAGGAGGGCAACTTGACCACTTCAGTGCAAACCTCCATTTCAGGCAAAGACTCTTATCCCTACTGGATGGCTCCCAGTGAACGGAGGGGTGATGCTAGAAGAGGAATTGAGATAGGCTGGGTGAAGGAGTGCCGATCATTTCCAGTGCCCACGGAAACCGAGATACTGCAGGTGCAGGACTAACGCCGCGTGGTCGTGGCTGTTCTCAGCATCACTTTGATGCTGACAGACTGAAGGAGCCTGTTGGCAAATGGGTCTGTCTCAAGGGACAGGGGAAGCAGCTGGCACAAGGGAAGAAACTGCTGGCGTGTCCAGGCTGTCCCTCACAGGGGAACAGTTCTTAGCAGGAGAAAATCCCTGCCGCCACCTCAGAGCAGCTCAGCCTCAGGTGTGCCAAGGGAAGACACAAAAGGACACAAGCTCTGCTAGAGATCTGCTGTAGCGCAGCTAAAACTAGTGCAGGGATGTAGGAGCATCGTGGGGAAGCGCAGGGTCCTGACGGTCCTCTGTCGGAGCTCACAGCAGTGCTGCACACTGCGGGGTTTGCCCTGGCCCTTGTCTGGATTATCCTGTTTCTGACATCCTCCCCCTGTGCGGCCCAAGCAGGTCACCCTGTCCGAGTTTGTCTGTAGGGGAAATCTCTGGGACCGTATCAGAGGCACCCACTTGCACTCGGCATCTGCTGCCCTCCTGGTATGGACCTAACCTCCAGCGTCAGGGCAAGTGCAGAAGTCGGACTGGGACCCCACCAATGAACCTTTCCAAACACAGAGAACCTGAGTTTCATGACAAAATTGGCTGCACTGAGTAAACCTGGTCACTATCCAGCTCCAAATTCCAGAACAGTCTTGACATTTCTGGGACTATTGGCACGTAGAGGAAAGATCAGGACTCTCTTCGCCACCAGACTCAGCCCAGTCACATCTTTGATCCATCCTGGATCGTGCCCATTCACCTGTTTGTCTCCTTGGAAAAAAATTCCAGTCTGACCTCTGCAAGGCAGGAGCAGGCGTGAACTGCTCTGCAAGAGTCTGAGCCTGCAGGGGAAGAGAAATCGCCGATGTTCAGGGAAGTTACCTACCTTCCAGAGCCCTCTCCCAATTTCTTCCTCTCTACAAACTTAGTGAATAATCATAGCTTCCTGCCTGCAGGTAAAATATTTATTCTGGACAAACATTCAAGCTGTCTGGATTCCCTGGGTTGGCCAAAAGAGCGTCTCCTCTCCTCTTAGGCACCTGGCTGTTCTGAACTACATCGTGGCCACAGCACTAAACCAAATGATTGTCTATTAATGTTGCACAGACACGTCTTTTCGTCTGACCCCACACACCACTATTTTCTGCTACGACAAAGTATTATCTGTGTGTAGTTGTAGCACTAGAACTAGAAATATTATTTTAGGAAATGGCAATTAATTTCCAGCAGAGTTTAGCAGAGTTTTGCAATGATCTATAAAGTTTTGGTTCAAATTACGGATAAAGCATTCCACAAATGTCCATATACACTTACTGTATCTTGTTAATTTTTAACACTTCAGTGACACTGTTCAGCCATCTCCAAATTCCTCTCCCATCATTTGCTAGAGGTGGCAAATGGTGGTTTCTTGAAACAACAGCTATAATGACAAAAGATAATTTTGACAAATCTGAATCACACATTTAAAGGCAAACCATCCTAAATTCTTTAATTGTTTATTCAGATTTTGAAAAAGATCTGTGGGGTTTTTTTCATTCTAAATGACATTTGTTTCAAAATTTCACTTACAGCCATACTACAAGAGAAATAAATATCTTCAAAGATTGAAAGTGAAATGGAAATGTTACAAGATCTGTCCCAAATTTCAATTATCAGATAGGATTAATATTTTTGAATATCTTTTCTCTTCTGCTTTCAGAAAGGAAAACACATCAAAATATCAGTATTTCTCATCTAATCTTCACTCCCAACTTCACTTTCCTGTATCCTCTTTTTGCAAAGTAGCCAAAATTGCAAGACAGCAGCTTTCTGAAGCTACAGCAAGTACCGGTAAGAGCAGTGCTTCCAACCTGGCTGTCCCATCTCCAGAAACCAACAATTTACATAAATACACAGCGGCATTGGAAGCGCTGCTCTAATTAAGATGCCACATATAAACTCTGTTTTTATAAGGCCTATAAAATTCATTCTGGGAGTGGACTTGGCATCAGCATGGGACCAATCTGCTGCCGTTTGTTTATTTTTTTATTGATTTGTCAAGAAAGTAATATGCATCGTGTTCTAATTCTGCAATACTGTTGCTGTATAATTGAAGGAGGCACTTCTGGTCTAAGTCCCTATTTGCAAGCAATTATATGTTGCTTTAAAAAATACGTCTTGTGAAATTGATTTTTCATGTCTCTCGTGAGTGATGAAATATACGTTTCAATAAAAAAATTGTAATGGCCAGTTCTGAGACTACCTAGTTAAAATGTTTTCTCTGCTTTTAAGTAACACCAGTTTGGTATTGCCAGGTTCAGGGAGTGTGGCACTGCCTACTGCAGTCAAAACGCTCAGTAGTTCAATAAAAAAAATTAATGGTATTGAATCCAATGATTCTACCCTGTGAAATGCAGCATTATTTCCTGCTGCTTTTTAATACTCCATCTTCTAGACTCTATCTACTCCCTGAGTAACCCAGCTTTATTAACAAATAAAAGTTTTCAGTCCTGCTGACTGGAGAGAGAAGATTAACATACGATATACACAAATTCAGCAGATTTACACAATAAAAAAAAATTTCTTTTAAAATTTCATGAGTTTTGGAGAACAACTTTTTGATGTTTTAATGCTGGGATAAGCAATAACTGAAAGATGGGATCATTTCTTTCCTGCTCTTTGCATTTCTCCTCTCTGGCGTTCTACCCTGCACCAGCCCTACAGACTGGACTACCTGACCCGGGGAGTTTCAGTCACCATCCCTCACACCAGTCTAATACAAAGCCCAGAATCAAGCTTGCCATTCCACGTGTTAGGGAAGCAGGGACGGAAGCGACGTGACTTTTCCTGTACCACTCAGGACACCTCGCTGGGCAATGGAAACTTAGCCCCCCAGGGTTATGTCCAGCCGATATCATTCCATTTGCTGTTGGGGCAAGTCACAATCACACTGTGACAACATGTAAAACGTCCCAACCCCAGTGGGACAGGTTGTGATTAAAGCTTTTTGCAGTCCAAAGGGATGAAGATGAAATGTGAATCAGACAGCGGTCAATGTGAATCACACTGGTCAGAACATGGGGTGGCTCATTTTCCTCTACAGGCTTCGGGACTTTCAGTCCCTTGTCTCTAAGCCCTTTGGGGACAGCGTGTCTGTAGAGGTACACTTTAGACTCCTCTAGTCCACCAAAGTCCACATCAGAATCTGTGCAGTAGACATGGTTTGTACCTGCGGCAAAATAGCTCTATATAATTCACACGTATTAATCTAAACCCACCTGCTGTCACTTATCTTGTGCTTGGCCTGTAAGCTGCTCACCGGGAGATCCCCTTGCCCCATGCACAGCCCTGAGGAAGCCTCTTCCTACCACTCCTTTCTCAAGGCCCTGTTGCATCTCCACGGGTACCAGCACCCAGTGCACTACAGGCAATAAATAATACGAGACTCTACCTCCCTGACGCTTAGTGTAACCATTCAGCTTCAGACTCTTTAATCTGGTACATAAAGACGGAGCAGTACACAATCTATGAACTCAGTGTGACTGATGTGTGCCATTCCTGGGAGGAAAGTTATTTATAAGGGCTTCTCAGTGCAGTGCTGCTCTATTTTCTTGATACGAATCTCTGCTCCATCATCCCTTAGCTCTGTGACTTGCCTCTTTCTCCATGAAGCTTTGGCTTTGTTTCACTGCAGCACACATTGGCCCTGGGACACCAAGCATTTGTTCCCAGATCTAGAAACCTCTTTTAAGGCATCACGTCTTGAATATGCTATATAAACAATTTGAATAAAGCCATTGCTAATTCCATCGACCTGACACTTCTTTTTTACTCACAGTCCAGGAGGGGCTTGTTTCCAGGTAAAGAAACCAAATGCATCACAGATAACTGGGTTTTAATATTACACAGTCCAGGTCCATTTCTGCTGGATATTTCTATAACCTTTGACAAGATCCCGACCTTTGTGCCATTGACAGGAACGTACAAGGAGATGAAAAGGAAGGGTTATTTTCTGAAATGCAGATTAAAACTAAGTCTTCAAGGAACATCTGGTCTGCTGAAACATGAAACATCTTTGCTCCAAAGACCCATCAGGTTTCTGAACATACTTTACAAAATAGAGCACTGGCTGTGGCCAGAGTTAGTCCTGATGTGCGCTCGGCCACTCAGACCTTCCCTGAGTGTCTCATTGCTCTCCTTTGTTGGATGCGGCGTTGCAGGAGGCTGCTCACGCGCAGACCTCCGTCAGCAGGGCTCATCTGGGGCTGTTTATACCTTTGTGAGGAGCTCAGTTCACTTGGATTTTCTTCCTCTCCTGTTTGCTTCCTCAGCAGGGGCGTACACCCTGATATTTCTCCAATGCTTCAGCAAAAAAGGTCCAGATTAAGCCTTCACTGTGATGACACTGGGGTTTTCCATACCCTCCCCTCCCCACACAGACACTGTCCTCTCTGGTCACCCCTCCCGAGCTCGCCCATGCAGGGCATTTTTGTGACATTTTTTTCAAACTGGTGTTTTTGAATCTCAATCGATGGCCACCTTTGGAGGCCAAGAGACACACACTCACCTCCTCCCTCAGAGGGAGGTTTCTTCCAGGCCCTGTCTTTTAGCTCATTTTATGCATTTTTAGCAATACCTCCACGGTTCTACCTGACACTAGAGCCTCCTTTACTTCAGTTCAGTTTGAGCCCAAGGATTGTTTTCAATCTCAATTAACATTTTTTCCCTTCCCCTCTCTACAGTGCCCTTTACCTTGTGGTTCTCCTGCTCTGTCCCAGTGCTCCCAGCACCACAGATGCCTCCTGCTGCCAGGGGAGAGCAAATTAAGAGTTTATCCTGTCTCATATGCCAGCACTAACTGTCAGGGGAGGCCTTGTTCCCATCGCAAGGAAGGCCATATGTTTGGCTCCCAAGCCAGAACAGCAGCAAAATGCTGCTGATATAGAAGTAATGTTTGACTGAATGTGTTTAATTCCTTTAGTCTTGTGAATAGGTACCCCTAGATAACCCTTTGTGCTCGGGCTGCATGTCCTCGCAGTCACTCTGGTCTTAAAGAACTTGCAGATGGAAGAGGGCGAAGACAGAGCGCAGGGGGAACTGCAGGTCACCATTTAGAGAGGAGCAAACTCAGTTGTCTGTTAAATACAGGGTGGCTCTGCAGGGCTAAGACTCACAGTCTGATTAACCAAAGTGCAGAGGCTCTTCAGCACAGTCGTGAGCAGGGTGAGCCCCACTCCTGCCAAGGCAGCTTAGCTCCCTCTGCGCAGCCTTGCACCCTCTCCTGCTTCCAATTCAGTATCGCACCCGCAGGACTGACCTACTTGGGATGCATGTGCAGTACCATGCACCACTTTTTTCACCTTTCTCAATCTTATTTCTTTTATCTTTCCCCTGCTCCCCATCACCAATCCACATGCGGGAACCTTTGCCACTCCCTGAAGCTCTCCTTGATGCACATCATCACAACCTGGTTCGTATGGTGCAGATTTAAGAGATTATGGATATATAATTTAAAGGCATAGCACTAGCAAACTGGCCTGCCACTGCTTCTGAACAGACTTTTTGGTTTGTAACCACAGTTAGAGGCAAAATATTAGCTGAATATTTGTAACTGAAGCTGAGTGAACCAGTGCCAGGGAAGCAAAGGTGTTTAAAACTAGTAAAGGTGACGACAGGAGTGCATGATATAGAGCATTTTTGAAAGCAAAACAGACCCTGCAGATAGAAGGGAAGATTTGTATAGTAGGATTTGGGTTTAACTTCTGCTTTATACAAGTTTTTTTACTCACGCTAAATCGAGTTGGCAGGATGGCATGCATAATACGATAGAGCATGCAAAATCAGGGAGGCTTGCGGTGACTGCATATAAGGAAGCGTGTTTTGTTCCTTGTCTCTAATGAAGCGTTAGTCTTGGCACAGCAGCGAGCAGTAAATGAATTAGCAATGCTACAATCGTTTGTGAACACGCCTGTCAAACTCAGCAAATTGCCTAGCATTTGGAGAGTTAGATAGAAGGGGCTATTCCACATTGTGCTACGAAGATTTGGAGACCTGGGGAACGTGGTGGCAAGCGCGCGGCAGCAGAGCGGTCCCTATAGTACAGTACAACCCAGCCCAGTTCTTTGTGTAGCCTCGGCGGGAACATCCGCAGCTTGCACACTGCTGAATGAGCCTGCCCCCACCTCCCAGCCTAAAGGCGGGTGTTTCTGCCCCTCCAAGAAACCTGAGATTTAACGGTGCACCCACCAACAGCTTTTTCTGAGTTGGAAGATTTTTTTTTTCCCTGATCAGCAGGAGCAGGATTATGCCCTCCAATGTGCAGTACCGGTAGGAACAGCTTAATCAGGCATCCCAAGGGCATGAAAGGAGCTCCCTTAGCCCAGGGGAGTCAGGGGCTGAGGTGGCAGGGTCTTGGAGAGTTTGCTGTGGGTGAGGCAAGTGTGGGCAGCGGAGCTCAGTGCTAGGGTCAGGAGGGGCTGGGGATTTTAAGAAGTGTAGGCAGGATAGAGAGGGGCTCGGGATAGAACTGAGGTGAGTAGGGAAAAGAAGAAAAAGGAAGAAAGTCTTTTGTTTGCCAATTCAGTCAGTTCAGGCTGACTACATCCATCCTCACAGCGAATTTATTAAGTTTATTCTGTCTGGGATAAAAATGAAAAGGTGTGGTGTTTTTTCATTTCAGAACAATAGGAGCATTTTCCCTTGATATCTTTGAAATAAAGTGTTTTGGTTTTTAACATTTGCTTAATTTGATTGTTTTGGTGTAAAGAAAATGATAACAAAAATCCCTGAAGCTAAGGCAAGTCTTTTTGTCTTTCAGCAATTTTACGTTACTTTCCAGTTTGACCGGTGAACTGAAATGACACAGCTGCATTTCTTGCCTCTGTAGGCTGGTGGGACCATGACCAACTACAGCCCTTATATTGTGCCTTAAAGTTACTTCTGGGCATCCCGGCCTTTGCAGGACTCTCCTATGGCTGTCCTATGGCTTAGAGACAGTTTGTTTCTTCCTTTTTGTGCTTGTATGCCTCTTTTCTCACACAGGCGCAGTCTGTTAGACTACATAAAACAAGGCACCCCAAAGCCTCTGTCCTACTTTTAGGACTAGAGGATGGGATACGCAGAGCAGAAATGACACAGGTCGACAGGCTCAGAACAGGGTTGGGATCAGGGCTATCGAGACCTGCTGGCGCAAGGGCTGGAGACAGAGTAGCAGCAGCAGAGGAGCTCTGAAGCCCACAGTTTGCCCATACACAGAGATCGGCATCTCTGAGCTCATGTTGCAAAAACAAGAACGTGTCTTCTATTCACTCTGACCTGTTCAGTGGTAACGTGGACCTTGCAATGGGAGAGAAATCAGCAGAGCAGGGGGGACCACATCCAAGCTGTGACACATTGCACTCATGAATGAAATGAGTTCTGGGACAAAGCTCGTCGTTAACAACAGGGCAGTAATTTTCTCTTTCTGCAGTCTCAGCTCAGGCACTGAAATCTGGTTTCCAGAAAATAGCTGTTATCTAAGAACTCTAATAAGAGACCAAAGTGCTCTCACAACCGTCACACAACCCCCTTTTCCAAAGTCATGTCCTCTGTAATAAATCCTTCATGTTCCACGGCATGTCTTTCCAAGACCGAACTTGTACTTAATCTTTATGAAAAAGAACTGGAAAGCTATGAAACACCTGCGGACGTCCCTTTCACTGTGGTGACCTCATTTACATGCAGAGCCACATCACACTGAACTGATAGGATGGCTTCCCGAGTTCAATGGACTCTGGACCAGCCTCTTACGGAACAAGTGAAGCAAGTACTCCTCTTCTCCAAAATACACTCTAAAAAACAATTGCCTTCCTCACGTTAAATTGTGAAGCTCAGGCCGCTATTTATGTCTGGGGTTCTTCCTATATATAATCATACTTCATTGTTTTCTAATGAAATGCACGATCTAGTTAAATGAACATGAATGGAAGCAACAGTGCTGTAGACAAGAAAGCAGGAGGGATATATAATTAATGTGATCGTTGGAAAAAAGCTGTGTGATATCATTCCATCAATTATCAACCTCTAATAATTCTGTCACCGAGTAAATGAAAGCATTTTATCAATTAGTGCCAATCGTTTCCCCATAGAGAGCACTGAATACTGCTGAAACCCAAATCATAACTGCAGCAATAGAGAAAGAAAAGGGGAGAAACACGGGACGAGTCTGAAGACAGCCACCCTCCGTATTGCCGTGACAGTCACTTAACTAGGCTCCACTGAAGGCAATGAAAAGATTGGCAGCACGAAGTCTAGCAATAAAGAGTTTTGGGGGGGAGTAATCCAGTGACTTGGGTTCAGGAGACGGAACTTCATTTCCTCCCTGGCAGAGGTGTCTAGGTTGGCTGTATCATGGTCTGGCCTGGACCATCCAGCTCCATGAGGCTTCACTCCCTGGTTGGAGGGACACCTGTGCTGTGGGAAACGGCACTAGACCACCTCAGCGGGACAGACATGCTCTCTGTCTTTGTGAGGCCAATGACCTCTTTAAAACCAATCACATAAAGAGCATTTCAGGTGTGTGAAAACCTGCAGTTTATAGAAACAGTGAGAGAAGGATTCTTCTTTCCTCTTTCTAAATGACGATGGCACATCTATCTGACCTACCCATGTAGGCTTCTCCCGAGTAGGTGGAAACAAACACTTCTCTGAAGCAGCTTATCTGCACTATAAGTGATGTTCTCTGCTTCCTCTGTTGTCCACAACTAGCTTGATGCAATATCTGAATTGCAATGTCTCATTTTGAACAGATGCCCATCATGATGAAATTCATACTTGCAGGGAGAAGTCTTTGGGACCTTTTGCTCTGACTACTCCAACCTTGCAGCAAGGCCACAGAGAGCAAGGTCAGCTTGGCCGCAGAGGGCTGTGCACCTCGCGGGAGGAGAGGACTGTGCAGGGGCAGAGGGAGGTACTGACTGGAAGTAAGATTTGGGAATCCATAATTGCGTATCCGATGGACTTCATGTCCCATAGCAGGCATGGAGGGTCTGCAGCTATTCTCCGATATAGCCTGGAGTCATGGTTAAGGAAGGACTTGGAGCGATGTTTCAACCTGCTGGTGTGACTGCTGCCCCTGCAGAGGCTTTAAGCCCTTCCTGGGGATGTTTGTGAGCACTCAGCAAGAAGCTGTCTATTCAGAGGGATTTTCTTTCCTCCTCTCAGGATGGGAGGCTGGTATTTGACTTCATTATCTCCTAACTTAAAGTTCAGGCCATCTGGCATCCCAGTGTGCAAACAATCTTGTAAATTAAAAGGAAAAATATGGTCATGATTCCCTTATGGCTACAGACATGCAAGCTATTAAATAACTGGCGATGTGCAGAATGTACTTGGAAAGAAATAAAGTTGGTTCCCAACATCCCACCCCAGCAGGTAAAGCAGCATTTTATGAACAAAGGTGACTTGAAATATAGTTGACCTTCTTCCTTTATGGTATGTTTTCCTTTACTGACTTATTGCATGGGCTACTGATCCTCCTTGAGCTGGATACAGCACTGGTGACTCGGTGTCAAACAGTCGTAATTTTGTAGGACTGTCCTTAGAGTTTTATGCCAGCCTTTTGAGATCGTTTCCAACAGGTTCACTCTTCACCTTAGTCCAGCAGCTAATTTTGCTCTCTACTGAACCCACAAAACTTTTTCCTCTTCATTTTCTTTAACCAATCTGGAAAACTTTCTTCATAAAAGCTTTTAAATTACCACCCCCTTCACTCCTTTCTTCGAAGTCCTACCTAGTATTTGGTGCCATGCTGCATTTTTCACGAGACTCCTATTTTATTTAAGACCATTAGCAATTTCAAAAGATATATAAAGATGAAAGATCCTTGCATGTTTTAATGAACCTCAAAATGAGCTTTAGAACAATTTGATTAGAAAGCTCTCAAAACCTCGAGCGCTCCCTCGGGACTGAGCCATAATGAAGGTAATAATTAGCAAGATCAAATTTTAAAATTACTTATTCCATAAATATATGTTTTACTCCTGGTACTTGGAGCCAGAGCCAAATAGGTAAAGGTCTGGAGAAGTGGAACAAGGCTAAGAACATACAGAAAAATGAAAGTACAGATGTTTTGCCTCCACAGGAAAAAATAAAATAAGGTAGTAAGAAAGAAAGGAATAGCTTTGTGCCTACTAGGAAAATCAAAGCTGAGACGGGGAGGAGTGGAGCATCCCACCTTGACCATGCGCTGAGGACACAAACACAGGTCGTGACTTGGCATCCCCATGGCTTGGGAGAAGCAGAGGGTTTATTGTGCTTTCCTTCTCTGTTCTGACTCATGAGGAAGAACAGACACAGCACGTACGACAGCGCGGTATTGCCCAGGTTTGTGCCTTCCCGTCAGGAGCTTCTTACTCATTGAACTCCATGTACATTATTGTGATCAGTTTCCCGAGGTGGTCACTCAGACGACACAAGTATTTACAGTGAGATTCCACTGTAATTCAGCATTAGCTTGCCAAGAGACTGTTCTGCTGGGGCAAATTACCCGGTGAGGTCCTTACAGCAAGACTCCTCTCAAAGCAGAAGCCAGTACTTCCAGTCTCTGTTACTGTGCCTCCCAGCTCTCTGCCCTGCAGCGGGGTGGACTGTAGGAGTGACCATCCTTTGCACATTCCCCGAGCTATCCTGGATCATTGCAGCCCCTCCTGTCGACTTGCTAGGGGAGCATCCTTTGTCACTCTCTGGGACCGGCTGGGAACAGTGGCAGTCCACAGGGAGAATAACCCCAGCAGAATGCTTCATAATCAGAGGTGAGGCTGTACAGGACAGTGACGCCTTCCTCAGCACCCAGGGGGTCTCACACCCTTTGTTCTGCCATTGGTGTTCCATGCTTAGCATGCAGATCCAGAAAATTCCCCCAAATCTTTGTTCTACATCAATCTGAGTTTCTCACTGGGCTGGTGTGATAAGTATCAAGAGCTGTGGCACTGTCACGAACAAGTAGCCTTAAGGCTGGAGCAGATCTACAGGACAAGCTCCAGCATGACCCACTGGACCACTCAAGAAACCTCCAGTGCATGCTTTGGACTTCAGTGTGCCTGGAGGTGCTCCCTGCACCATGGATGGTCTCAGAGCTCTGTGCTGAGCCTGGCTACGTTCACCTGTTTCATCTGCCCGTACCATCCTTTCACATGTCCAGCACCCAGACATGGAGATCCATGGCCTATCCTGCTTAGGAGGACCTCAACACTGCCTGGCTCAAGGACTTTGGGGACTTGTAGGCAGCTAGGATTCAGGCTGAGCCCAGGCTTTCTCTACCAGCGAGCCCTCCAACGGCAGAACAACATGCATGCTTGCAGGCAGCAGAAGGAAAGCAGCTTGGGAAGAGCTCCTGACAGCTCTGCTTGCACGGCTGGAGCAGGGAGAGGCCGTGCAGCACAAGGAGCAGGCTGCATGTGGGGATTTCACTTGCTCTCCATGAGATTAGCTGTTCCTCTAAATACTAAAATGTCTCTTTCTACTAAACTATTGAATGTGTCACCAATGACAGCAGGTACCAGGATTCTAATAAAGAGCTGCCTTGGGGGAACTGCAGTTTCCCCTTTGCTTCCCATTGAAACCTCTGGTGCTTTAGAAATGCAGATCTGCAGCCACCATGATAAGATGCAGCAGCTCCAGCACCGCCTGAGCAGCACAAAGTCCTGGGAGAGCTCCATCCCCTGGGCCTGAGACTGCATCTCCATTGCCGCTCCACAGTATTGTCCATACGCCTTAGAAAGCGTTCTGCATGGATTGCTAACTGTGCCGCTACCCCGGCTGCATGCAAACCACCTTCCTGATAAACAGCAGCCAAACCTGACACTGCTGCTGGTCACTTGGGAGATAAAGCCCACCAGATTGTATGTTTGTTTCATAGTTTCCTGATGCTCTGATAGAGATGAATCAATCATGCCAACTCTTCAGCTTGCTCTGTAATTTAACCACTTGCAGTGTTCTGTGCTACTGCTGTCTATCTTCTGCCTGGTTAAATGATCTTCTGAGGTCTAGGTCACCTGTAGCTTAATGCACTGAGCTTTGTGGCATCAATTACTAATATTTTTAACTAACTTTTCAATGGTTTGCTGCCTTGCTGCCCAGCTGATGGTGCCGGATAACCTGTTAATGACTTGCATGCCTCTATACTGGAATGATCAGTCTGTGTTTCCAGCTCTTCAGCAATTCATATGTAGCTCCAGGCTGAGGTTATGTCCTGTGGTCAGCAACAAGGTTGTTCTGATACAGGAGCCTCTGGGTGCTGTGAGTCCCCAGCCCCGGGAGGGAGCCAGCAGGCTGTACAGAAATCAGCCTCACCTGTCAGCCTTGCTCCAAACCACGTGTGGGTCTGTCCTGCAATGGAAGCCCTGGTCACAGCTCAGCTGTGAATTATTCCCAGACCTTATCATCCATGGAGCTCCAAGGTATGGATGTGGCAATTCCCGGCTGTTACACAGCCCCTAGAGTCAGGTGCACTGATCGCTCTGGATCCTGGAAGGGTCCTGAACACAGCTTTCAAGGGAGGGAATCGTCCTTGGAGGCAAGTACAGAATTGTATCCCCTTCTCTTATTCTGCTTCTACCATTTCTCTGTCTGTCTTACCACTGTCCTTCTTGGCACCTCCTCCCCTGGCTGCTGGCGGGCGCCAGTGGGAGACGTCTCTGTTCGCAGGTTGTGCTGCCCTGCGTGCCCTGTTATTAAGCATGCTGGACGGAAGTCTGCCCATTAATAACTTCCTTCTGTTGCACACAAAGTCAGGATGAACACTGTAGAAAGACAGAAATTGTTCCCTCCCCGTGAGCAACTGAACTCTGGGGCTTTGTAAAGCCACCTAGAGAAAAGGGCAGGGGAGCAGGACAAACGGCAGCCGGGAGCTGGGCCAACCAGGGAGAGTCTGGGAAAGACACGAGGCCAGCCTGCACCTCAGAGATGAGTAAAAGAGGGTATTTCCTAGGAATTACAGCGGAGTTTGTGCAGTCCTGGAACTGACTGAAAAATAGCTCTGGCTATGGCTGTTCCTAGCACATCACAAATGACCTTCCTGAAGCCTTCCAGCTGGGGCTGTGACACTTGCCTCTTCCCAGTGATTGCCTTCGACAAAGAAAGACTGACTCTTGCTTCCTGGAGCCTAAGGGAATTTCTTCTTAGTAGCACTGACTTGTACTTTTGGCACCAAATTCTCCGTTTCTTTCCCTATTGACTACACTGACACCTGCACACCCATAGCATAGATTTATGAGAAAAATGTAAAAGAGAATAGTTCAGCTATAGTCCTCCCTTGCTGGGACTGCTTCATGTAGACAAAAAAGAGGCACTGTTTCAAAGATAGAATGATCAGGTTTTGACATAAAAAGGCACCCAGCTCCATCTCGGGCAGTGCATAAAATTATCTCTTTTTTTTTCACTACCCCTCCTCCTCATCAGAGAAATCTCACCCCAGGCTATTTTGAAGCTCCAGGGTGTTGCTTTTCATTCATATTTTTCAATGTACTACTGAAACATGTGCACTTCTGAAATCTCATATCTGAAATGTGTGAACTGCTTTCCACTGAAAGGGAAGCCTGAATTTCTGAGGACCATTTTCATTTGTCCTGTTTTGAGGTGAAGTAGTGAGGAGAATGCCCAAGGCATTCACAAAACAGGGGAAATATCACAGACTTAAGCAATGTGCATGAATACGTGGTGATGAGCTCTCTGAACTGCCGTGCAACACTTATGACTTCCCCTAAGAGGAGTGGGCATGAATTTGTTAATCTGCCATGAACAGGGGAAGAACAGATGAATGTGTACATCTTCATTCCTTGGGGTGCCATAGCAAACAGGACAGGGCGGGGACTGCAAGCCCTGGATGATATTGCTTTGAAGACAACCACAAGCTCAAAAGAACTTGCTTCCAGAGGGCATCAAGGACTTGAGCAGACAGTCACATCACAGCCACTGTGCAAGCTTTGTGCTGGCTCATTTACATGGACTCTGATCCCTCATGTCCAAGAGGTGCCCTCTGGCTTGGAGCTCTGCAGGACAGTAGAGGATTGGCATCACGGCTGCCAAGGACTAAGATCTTAAACTGGGATTTGAAGACAAGAAAAAAGATGGAAAATCTCCTGCCCTTGATTCCCAAACCACCACTAAGAGCAGTCTGGGAGAGCATTGAAGACTTGAGTAGGAGACAGAAATAAAACTGAGGAGGGAAACCTGGGAAAGCTTTGATGAGGAGGCAAAAATGAAAGGGAGGAAGGAGTTGCCATGCAGAAAAACTGTGAGATGCCCGGGTCAAAGATTCCAGTGACCAAAGTCTTATTTCTGCCACTGGAGAGCATGGACAGGTTTCACCAGGTCTCCGTGTGTTTCTCCCCACCAGCTGTGTGTTCGGACTGCCCGTGCTGCAGGCCAGGGTCCGTCTTTCTGCTGCGTGTGGCCAGTCCCAGCCCAGCCCCAGGTGGGGACCCTCAGTGCTACCGTGACTGTAGTCATCCCCTACACACATCTCCCCCGGGCGCAGCCAGCTGAGCACGTTTGGAGGGACCCACATGGGGTTTCTCCTGATCTGTGCTTGTTTAATGAGGCATTGCAGTTTCATAGTGGTGTTTCTTTTGCTGAGGCCACAACACTATGAGGAGGAGCACAATGCCTTTGTTAGCAGGGGCTGAAGTTTCAGCTTGCTGCTCTCCAGGTCTCAGAAACATTTGGGGGACGTTTCTACATAGCATGCAAAAAAAGGCGGGTGTGTGCTGGTACTCGGCACCAATCCATTTCCTTAAACAGCGTCATTCTCCGCCCAATGCATTAAAAATACTTTTTTTTAGTGATTTAAAAGGAATATTCTAAAATATGGGACTATTTATGTTACAGTAACTGTGGTCTAGAATGAGCAGTGTTGCAAAGAGATTGCACAGATTATAAGGCATGTAATCATCTTTAACCTTTCCTGCCTGTTAAATTGGTTCATTTCCTTTCATTCATGTATCTGAATTACTTTTATGTAAATATATACTTTTCTTGGCTTCTTTTCATGCTTATTTTTTGTTTAAAAACAAAAGCAACAATTAAAGAATGATAAAGACATTACTAAGTAGACCATATGATGGCTTCCCTTTAGAAAGGAAAGTGTTACCACTTTGTGATCCAAGGGACTTCAGCTACAATATCTCAGAGAGTGAATTAAATGTTTTGTAAGCTACTCGTATTAAATTTCCTGAGTGTCCTATTAAATCCCCAGCATTTCAGCTTCAGGAAAGGGTGGAGTGTGAGTATTGCACAAGACAAGAGCAAGCAAGTGGAGCCCAGGGCTGTGCTATCACAGATGGGTTTGGAGCAGGCAGAGCCCCCGGGAGTGACAAGGCAGCCAGTGGAAGGCAGGGGGGTTCAGTTAGAAAGCACAAATTTGGGGACCCTCCTGATTTCCAGTAGCAGCCCCCAGGGGTTGGAGCAATTTAAAAATAGGTTTGGCTCAGGAAGGGAAAACCCAGAGAAGGAAAGTATGAGGAAAAGCAGTCCCTCAGTTCAGACGATGGGAGAATGTGGGGCTGCTGACAATACCTGCTGGTATGGCCAGAAACAAGCCCTGGGGTGGCCTTGTGCCCATGTCCAGCACATGGCAATAGTGCTGAGCGTTAGAAGGGACCCGAGGGGACACGGAGCTGCGCTGCCCCCTCTCCTCCCTTGGGACTTCATGGTGCTCTTTGGTTGATGCCAGCACTTCAAGTCTGACCGTGTTGTTTGGTACAAGCTCCAAACTATATTTCCTCAGCTTTGTCCCTCTGAGAGGGCCTCTGGGACCTGCTGTCTGGCTTCAGCTTTGGCCGTGACCTCCAATGGCCGCGGCAGCCAGCGCCTGCAGTGGGTGTGCTGGTTGCATGCTAAACCGCGTGCTCTGGTCATCTCCACTGCAGGCTAGAAACCGCAGCCAGGGCTGCTTTCACCTTCCTCCCAGAGACAGCCCAGCTCCCTTTGACCATCACTGGTGACCTTCAGATGGCCAAGGCTTCCCCAGAAAATCCTGCCTATGCTACTGCTTTTCCTCGCTTTGAAGAGGAACCATTTCCTAACCTGAATACAAACGTCTTCTCCTTTTAGCTTTGAAGACTCAGGACCAGGTGAGCAAATGCAGACACCTTCCTTTCGCCTTTCCCTCTGGCTGTCATCAGAGTTTTGGGCAGCTGCTACCCTGTGGCTGAACCCCGGGATTTCTTGCAGGGCTTGCCGAGAGACAGCTCAGTGGACATGCGACTCGGGGCTCTGCGCACTTGTGTCACGAGTGACATATGTACGCTGACAGCTGCGTCTGCTGCTTTGTAGCCATGTGTCCTTCCTCTTTTCCCCACCCGTGTCTTCAGCACCTCTTGGGCTAGGTGAATCCCCTGGAAGACCCTGACAGTGTGATCAGAGACACCCAGCTCTCTTCATCGCTTTCTTTTCTGGAGTTGGAGTAGCTCAGCCCACCGAGGCAGAAAGACTCCCACTGAAAAATGACTGTGTGTTAGTGCTGTGGGTACTAGGACACACGTGCGGTGCTTCCTCCTCCCTGTGGCAAAAACATTGTCCTTTGCCTGAGCTTTTGGAAATTTTCAAATGTTTCTCTGGTGAATGCAGACCCCGTTCCCTAGACCTCGTGGAACCTGTTGGGACGCTGCTCTGCCAAGCAGTCTGCTCAGGTACCCCTGTGCCAGACAGAGGAAGGAGGAAACTGTGAAGAGGAGGGAAAAGAGGTTTTCCTCGAACTGGCCAGAAATGTGGTGTTTGCAGAGACAGCGGCTGGGCACTGCTAATTGTTCACCTGACTTCTTCAAGCAATGTTCCCTACTGGCATAATGGGAAGGCTCCTGAGGATGAGACAGAGAAACAAACAAAGGCTTTACACTGTTCCTCAAACCTCCTCCCCACTGAACACTCATTTGTCACTGGCATTAGTGTCCAGGCTGCTTGTCAGCCCAGGATGAACCTGATGAATCCTGCGCTGGCCACACTAGGGACACAGCAGGGACAGGGACCGGTGTTCACTCTGAAATTTCCGAAGCATCTCAGGCAGTATCCTGTGATGCGCGGTGTTAAACCTCACCTCCCACCTTCCTAATACCTGCAATCTTCTTTCCAGCCTCCTCCACAGCTGGGACTGATCCAGCACCCTCCCTCCTTTTGATTGCAAGAGGACCTGGAACTGCCACCTTAGCCAAGGCTGCCACTTCTTTACACCAGCGGGGTTGACAGGTCCTAGGGTCTGCAGCATCCCCTGAAGACTTCCATTGGCAGACAGGTGGTCAGGGCAGAACTATTTAGACTCCTAATTAAAGACCCTGTTTATCACCGATGGCCACCTAGAACCTCTTCTGTGCAGATACACCCATTAGAAATGCTAAGCTTGCATCCTGAGAGCAGGTCTGGCACTTAGAATCATAGAATTGTTTAGGTTGGAAGAGACCTTTCAGATCATCAAGTCCAACCATTAACCCAGCACTGCCAAGGCCACCACCACACCATGTCCCCAAGCACCACATCTACACGCCTTTTCAATCCCTCCAGGGACGGTGACTCCACCACTGCCCTGGGCAGCCTGTGCCAGGGCCTGACAGCCCTTTCGGGGAAGAAATGGTTCCCAATATCCAACCTAAACCTCCCCTGGCGCAACTTGAGGCCGTTTCCTCTTGTCCTGTCACCTGTTCCTTGGGAGAAGAGACTGACACCCACCTACTTATTCCCCAGAGGTATCAGGAAGGGTTTGGTGAATGCAATCCACCCAGTGCTGACTGGATCCCCAGGTCAGCAGGACCAGTCCTGATTAGGTGCTATTATAATAAGGAGGGTTTGCATTAAATCACTGCAGATGCTCAGATGGGAAGCTGGTGATCAGTCCTAGTTTGTTCAATTACCAGGATATATTCATCTCCAATGGAGAGTCCTTCACAAACTCAGAGCTGGAGCTACCAGGCTACGCAGCATGGCACCAGGCTGGGTTACTATCGATGTTTCAGCTATGTTTCAGTCCCCCATTATTTTAAGGCGCAGTTTCTTTCTCTCTGTAGTCCATAGTTCTGTTTTGTGACTCACTGTTGGCATCAGCAGATAACAGATGTTCCTCGGCTCCAGTGCTATGTCACTGCTGATTTGTGGGTTTGGTTGGGAAGCTACACTGCAAGAAGTTCTGTACGTGGGCTCACCCTGGGGAAGCAGGAATGCAGGGCCTCTAAAATTGCGAATGACAAAGGAGGAAGTGAAGACAGATTATTCACGCTTTTCAAAACGCAGGCATGAGAGGCCACCCAAGGAAATCATCATTTAGGCAAGTTTAAAGAAAAGAGAAGGAAGCATTTTTTCATGTAGTGACTAATTAAACTGTGGAACTCATTGCCACGGGAAGGAAAAAAAAAGGCAAAAAAGCGCAGGAAATTCAAAAGCAGATTAGACAGGCAAATAACCACATGACAGCCCAGGTACGATGTCAGGTATAGAAATCTCTAAATGCCTCATTATTGGGAGCGGTAGGAGGAGTCTAGAGACAGGGGGAAGACAATTCTGTGCTTTCATGAATCTTACGCTTTTTGCCTAAGCCTCTCCTGCCAAAGAGGAGATACGGGGCTGGGTGGGCCTGGATAGGTCCACAGTAGATTTCTGACCGCGGAGAACCACTCCTGGGCTACTGGGAAGCAGGGCACACGGTGGGTTTACAAAAAGGGAAATGCTTTCTGTAACACGTCAGGAAAACTCAGGTCTCTGCATGGGTGGTTTGTGCTGACAGCAACAGATCTAAATTTGATGATAATTTCTATATAAAGATGACAGATCTGAAATTACCTTACGCTCACATTCTGGCATATATACGATCCACATTACAGTCAGAAGACAGTCACCTACGGTAAGCTTGTGGAAATAATAATGTGATGATTGTGCCTTGACATCCACTGACGGGTTGAAGTGGAGACCTTGAGAGCTAAAGGAAGCCCGTGTGAACGGGGCCCATGATGAGCAGCCACCGCCACGCACGGAGTGCACGTGGGGGACCGGGGACGCTGCTGGGAGACTGCAGCCCTGCGACAGCAGGGCCTCCCTCCTCAACCCTCGTTTACCCCACTGGTACCGGCGGGGATGGTAGCGCAGGCAGGTGGACAAAGTGCCATTTAGACAGTGTTATCTGACCGGTGTTTCGTTTTGGTCACTGAATCGTCGCATCTAGTCACTACTGAAACAACAGAATCCTTCTGGGTGCTCAGGTCTCCTAACCAGTTAGGAATTCAGAAAGACAAAATCCACCCAACTGTAGTACAGGAAAGCTTGATATTATTCCAGAAATTGCAATGTGGAAGTGGCTGATGGGGCCAGCGAATAGTGCTCCTTTTCTGCACAAGCGCTTCCTCCAGCCTTGGTTTACGATGTCTCTCCACCCCCCTGTGAAGCCCCTGTCATGTGGCAACCTGCCCTCCAGCCCCGCCAGCTCCCCGAGTCCCCCGCGCTTGGCTCTCACACGCTCAGAGGAAAGTTAGAGAAATAACTCTGCTTTTTCACATGACAGTTTGCTGTATGCTATGAATTATCCCTGTCACCGCATAGGATATTTGCAATAAACAATTTTTGCTACTTTTCAATAGCTAAACCAAAACCACCTAATCAATATCTCCATCTGGGACTTGCTTAATAGCTCATCAAGCCATGTGTCATTATTGTTGTACAAGCCAATGCGGACAGTGTCATTTTGATAACAATAATCATAGAATATGTATGAATTCCAGTGAAGCACCCCACTAATGAATGTCTCCAGGTTGGAAAGTAAATCACAGAGCAGAGAGACAGACAAGTGGATATTTAAAATAGTCCCAAAAGTACTTAACAGTCTCTGAGCACTGAAACAGCCATTGAATGGGTGATTATAAAAAAACAAAAAGTAATTAGGGGCTGTCATGATGGGCTGAAGAAACAAGAGCAGCTTCCAGCGGCTGGCCTGTCCTGTGTTGGAGACATGCAGATTTTAATGGATTTTGCACATATTGGTACAGATTCACTCCTCTGATGGCTGACATGCTTCCAGCAATGGCCAGGTTGGGACTCTGCCTATCGCTACCCGCGCAGACAGTAGCTTGGCTGTGTGCTGAGAAGCCGGTTCTGCTTGGAGGCTGGACTTCATCTACCCAAACACCCAAGTGCTGCCAGCAGCTTGCTCAGTGAAAGAGAGCTGCTTTCTGTTTGTCATTGTCCATCTGTGTTTCTGACGGTCGGTGTTGGGAGGACAGGGAACGGGTGGAAAGCCAAACTTTCCAAGTAACAGAGCTGAAGTCTATTTGCATTTCCACCTGCATTAGAGGAAACTGGCAGGGGGCTGCCCTGGCCAGGGAGAGGGAGGGAGCAAATCCCCGTGGTTGTAGCAACTCAGCAGGGATGGGGGCGAGCACAGGAGATGGAACCAGACTCTTCTCATCAGTGCTCAGTGAAAGAGTAAGAGAAAATGAATATAAAACTGAAATACCATTTAAATTCCATTCAAACACAAGAAAAGCTTTTCTTCTTGTCATATCCCAACTCAGCTGGACACAGTCCTGGGGGATCTGTACTCAGTGAACCTGCGCTGAGCAGCGGGGTGAGACTAGGTGGTCTCCAGAGGTGCCTCTAGTCCCAGTGACGCTGTGATGCCATGGCTGGCAGGAGGGAGATAGCTATTAACAAATAATAATTATCCTGGGGTGATGTCGAGTTTATCTTGAGTTTCTGCCAGAGGCGCCATGTTCTTCTCTCCCATTGCATGTGACAGAGAGACACTTGCATTGGTCACTGGGGCTGGACAAGGATCAAACTCTCCCTTCCCCATTCCCTCTTATCTCCCACTTCCTTAAGATTAGTTACTCCATTTATCGTCTGACAGCTGAGATTCGGGATTTCTGAGTGCAATATCTCACAGCAGTGATGCCAGATAACAGAGCTGTGGAATTTTCCTAGCCATCTACAGCCCTACTTGGCAGCCCTTGGGGAGGCAATCCAGACAAACTCCCCATGCTCTGGGTTGCTCTGTGCCTGGGTTCTGTGCTGGCTATATGAAAACAGAAAAAAAGAAAGAAAGGGAAAAAAAGCCCAGAAGGCGATGGAGGTGGGGCTATGGAAAGCTTACCAAGCTCAGCCCTTGCTTAGATGCAGAGACTCTAACCTAAATTAATAGATCCTCTGGGGTCTGCAAAACTGGGCTAATATTTTGCAAGAATAGCTTTCCCCTGCTTCTTGCCCTCCAGTATGATGAAGACAAAATGCCTTCATTATTGCAGCATTTAACAGTGTGCAGTGTTTATGAAGAGGCTGGAGGATGTGAAGGAATCCAAACCAATTACATGAATCTCACAGCAAATAAAGCTGCAAATATTTACCTTCACTATACTGCTTTATCCTATTGGACAAGCTCTTGAATTAATCTAAATCCAGTCCTTTAACCTTGCTAGATGGATTGTTCTCTCTGACATCAGGTCACCTAGACTTTACAGTTGGTCTCCACAAGCAGACACCAGCTCATCTGTAAATTGCACTTTGGGCGTATGAGCCTTATTTAAGTCTCCTTCATCTACTGTAGTCCTCGTAAGAGCAGCTTTCCCTGCCTCCATCCCGTCGCTTGGTGTTTCAGCGTGATATGGCAGTGCGCGAGGCGTGCAGAACAACCCAATCAAATGATTAACAAACAATACGGCAATGTTCAGATTTTTCACAAGACTTCATTCCTGGAATGATGTCAGTTCACCACTAGGAAACCTTTTCTCACAGGAATCCATTGATATAGGCAAACCTCTCTTTAAAATCGTATGCCTCAGGAAAGTCCCTATTCTACTACAAATAAACTTGGTCTGGAAAGCTCCAGGTTTTGGTTTTTGTTTTTCTTTTTTCCCGCATGTGTCACCAAATTCAGTGCTTTGGGGTGTGGCTTCAGCAAATATAACAAAGCAGCAAGCAGAAGAGCGTGTAAGCAGCTCCTTCACCTTACCAACCCTATAACCCCAGTGCTCTGAGCTCGTTTTATCCCACTGACCCGCAGTGACTTTCTACTCTGCTCAAAAAAGTGGTGCCGGGTGTGTTCAGTCCTCGCAACGCTTGACAGAACACGCACCATGAGACAACGCTCTGCAGAAAGCCAGCTACATAGGTTTGGAGCCCACCTACACATAATATTAAGGAAAGGAGTTCTCTCATGTGGTAGAGTTCTTTCTATCCGTCTTTCCTAACTGGCAGACCAGGAAATATAATTTTTGCCATGACCAGTGAAAGTGCCCAGGCTTTCTTCTGATCTTGCAGTATGGAGTGACTGGTCTGGATTTGCCTCTGCCTGAGCTGGTTTTGGCCTATTCCAGCTGTTATAACAGTGCAGTGGCCATGACTTTGTAAACTTACCCTGGTTAGCCCTGCTCAGGGACCGGTCTGTGGCAATGGCCTGACGAAGCCAGGCAGCCCCCGGTGACAACCAACAGCCCTTCGTGCTACTGGAGCCTGGGGAGGCTCCACGGCAGCTGTCAGGCTTTAGCTGGGGGCTGATGAGGGCGAAGTAGGTTGTCATGAGAAAAATGTATAAAACCAGCCAGAAACAGACCCAAAACAAGGAGGGAGAAACTGCCACCCTCAACACTGAACTCCTCCCAGAGAAGGACTAAGGATGCTAATGACTTCTCGTAACCTCTCCTACTCGCTTTCTTGAGGAAAGCAGGAACTGTTGATTTTAGGACCCAGAAGGACATGGGAAGAGTGAGACAACCCTAGAGGACAGAGGTACATACCAGGGAGCTTCTGTATAACAGTATTAACTGTTTTATTAATTAGATTTTTCTCTACTATTTAGACATTTTGGACAATTAGACTGTTAAAATATCAATTGAAGCAGTGAATTCTGAGTTCCATGTATGTATAGCAAGCTCCTTTTGTGCATAACAATGTCTGAGTGCAATACTGCTCTGTCTGCGATTTCAAACCCCACAGATGTGTGCAGATGTGTGTGGCACTTCTGAGGATGGCCTTTGGTGATCCACACTGGGGTACGTGCACAGGACAGGCCTTAGCACACAGTTGCCTAAAGCCCGTCAGCACAAGTTGTTCCAAAAGATGTTGCCTGAAGGTTTGGGAATATGAGTTTACTTAAGTTCAGCTCTCTGTCACGCTGTGTATGTCATCCTATAACCCCCACAGGGTTTTTTAGTTACTCTGTGTAAACACTTTCAATCTACAGATCCAGGCAATGGGTGGTTTATTTATTTAACTTCCGCTCCCTGCACCTTGCAACAGTATTTTGCTTACAGAAGTCCCAAAGCAGAAGAGGGAAGAATTTGCAAGGCAGTCGATAACCCCCCGTGTCCGCACTAAGGAAATACGCACTCGCCAGCTTATGGAAGCAGTGGCACATGGTATAGCCAGCCCTGACACACTTTGTGTGCCTTCCCGTGGCCTGCTGAGCTCGTCTCAGGCTGCCTGCTTCTCTCTGCACGCGGGTTGGACTGGGATTTAGGTAGGCAGGAGGTAGATGGCTGAGCACACAGTGCGAGACACGTGCACGGAGGTCTCTACAAGAAATAAGGAAGGAAGATTTGTGTTTCCAGGAGAAGGTGTTGATTGAACTTAGAGTCTTCGTGAGGTCATGCTGGGGCGAGGGCATTTGGTCTCAACAGTCAACCAAATATGAACTCAGCTCTTCCACAAGTCCTAGGTGTTTAAAAGGTGCTATATAACACCTCCTTCCTTTCCACTTAGGCAAATTATAGTGAAACTAGATAGTTGTAAGTAAACAAATCCATTCTCTTGACATTTTATATCCTATACCAGTTTATTCCCCTCATACATTAAACTTACATACCAGAAATTAGCCAAATTCTCTGAGTGTCCTGTGAGTTTCACATTGTCACGTGAGAGTGACAGAAAAACTTCTTGAAATGCCAAGAAGATCCAGATGCAAAATGAGTTGGAAGAAAACCAGTAATCTCCTGCTCAGTAATCATCCTGCTCTATTCCTTCCTTGGCAAAGAAGGTCCTGGGCAGCACACCCCACTGCACGCCGGTCTCTTGGTGTGGAGGGTACTGCAGGAGACCGGGCAAGCGCGCACAGTGGTGCTGCCTGCTCTGAGAGGGTACCATGGTCTGGAGGACACACTTCTAGTGAGAAACGTGAGCTAAAGTACTGAATTTATCAAAGCAGAAGAATTGCTCTGAGTTAAATACAGTCCACAGATAACTACACAGGAGAAGAGCTTGGTAGTGGGGACGTGCCTTTGTCAAGTAGAAAAAGGCTGCGCAGAAGCCAGGAGTTGGAATCTGAAACGAGACATGTTTCTGCACGTATGGTGCAAATATACACAAGTGAAAGAGACTCACTGCTGGAATAAATCATCTGGGTATGTTGTTGAGTCTCCATCAGATGAAGCCTTTAAATCAAACCCAGAGATCCTTACAAAACAGCTGTCCTCACTCCAGCAAAGCTCCAGCATTGTTGCAGACATTATACGGAGAGATTTCTCTGGTTTGAACGCAAGATTTCAGACTCAATGGTTAGTGTGGTCCCTCTGGCGTTCTGGCAGGCAGAGCCTGGAGATGCTGATCAAGCACAACTCCAGCTGAAGTCAAAGAGGGTCAGGAAGAGTCAGTTCCCAGCACAACTCACCCAGCCCTGGTTGCTCGAGGACAGCCTGACATCATGATGTTGCTGAGGTTTCTGGAAGGAGCACAGGGAGCTTTGAAGTATTTAATTTAGTATTTTATTTGCTTCCCTGTTGCACTGAGTGCAGACTTTGAACTAAACAGCAATCATTGCTCCTGGTTCTCCTCTCTCAGAGGTTTCAGTGCAAGGTATCCTCACTGACTTCTCTTAGGCTACTGTGACATGTAAAAGCAGTTAGTCCTCCATCCCAAGGTGACTTACCCAAAGCCACCTTGCCCCAAGAGCCAGGGATCCCAAACGTCCCAGATTACAGCATGTCTCACAAGGTTTCCCCTGGTCTACAAGTAGCTACTAAATAGTACAGTCTCAGTATGATCACCAACACAGGAAGGTGCTAAACTGCTTTCTGCTGCAACCAGAGATACTCTACTCACGAGTATCTGCCAGGAAGCCTTTGCCTCCTGTGTGGTGGCCTAATTATTTGTCCCTTCATTACACCATTTCAAGGAGAAGCTGTCAGGGCTGCAGCTAGCAGGTACAAGGGTGCCAAAAAGGAGAATCAGGAAATGAGAAAAAAGATAATAATGTATGTAACTGATGTGATTGATTGTGCCCAGGGGTACCTGTTGGGTAACCCTGCACTTAATCGCCACAACTGGAGCAGAGCAACAGACGATCCCTCATTGTTCCAGCTATACCATGACAGTCAAGACTGCTTCTGTGGTCAGGAGGAGCGGGGTGGGAGCAGGGTAGGGTGCTTCACCTGGCTGTAAAGCTTCACCCGGATGGATGGATGGATGGATGGATGGACTGAGCATCTTGGTAGCATCGTGTTGGTGCCTGTTCCCAGCCTGGTGGCACTGCCAGCTACCTACCACTTCGTAACACAGGTGAGATGAGATACTGCATGAGCAGAATTCCCTTAACATGATTGATTCTTCACCATCATTTTAGAACTGCCTTTGCACTTAATTTCCTCCCTCTTGCAAATGACCAAACAATATAAAGAAGGAGAAATAGCTTTTCAAAAATCACCCCCTGGATTTGTTTCCAGTCTTACTGACTTTAAGGATTACACAAGTATAAAATCATCACTGCTAAGGAGATATTCCTGATTTATACTACTACGAGAACTATCCCCTTCCCTCTGCCAGGGAAATGCATAGTGAGTCAGGGGAACCTCCGACCGTGCCTCCCATATCTGCTGTATCTCATAACTCTCTGCTGAACTACCACGAGATACGGCTCAAAATGGAAGGGGACTCTTGTCCTGCGTGTGTGCCCATGCCGCTGGCACACCCAGTTCTCCCTACACTGCAGCAGACCTGCAAAGCTCACCCCTGCGGCTCTAACAAGTCACCAAGAAGGAGCTCTGAGAGGTGGCAAGGGAACTGGAGTTACGGAGCTGAGGAGCAGAAGGGAGGAAATGCGCTTGGGATTTGAAAAGCCCTAGGAAGTATCTTTGCTAAATGCAGTGGAGCTGTCAGGGTCCTGGATATTTGCAGCATTTTGCAAGTCCTTGAATTTTTTTGAAAAAAATGACAGAATCAGAAATATTTATTAACTCATCTTAGTTTTGCTGAACTATCTCTCAGTTGCCGAGGCGATCAGCTCCGGTGCCGGCGCGACCTGCAGCGGAGCGTCCTAGCGCGGCGTACAGGGGGGTTTCCCGAACCGGGGAGCCTCAGAGGGAGCCGAGGGACCCGCCAGGAACCGGCAGCTCGCGCGAGAGCGGCTGACGAGACCTGGGCGGGGCCAGGAGCCGCGGCGGGAGATTTAAACGCGGCGAAACCGTTACCGGCACTCAGTTGCCGAGGCGATCAGCTCCGGTGCCGGCGCGACCTGCAGCGGAGCGTCCTAGCGCGGCGTACAGGGGGGTTTCCCGAACCGGGGAGCCTCAGAGGGAGCCGAGGGACCCGCCAGGAACCGGCAGCTCGCGCGAGAGCGGCTGACGAGACCTGGGCGGGGCCAGGAGCCGCGGCGGGAGATTTAAACGCGGCGAAACCGTTACCGGCACTCAGTTGCCGAGGCGATCAGCTCCGGTGCCGGCGCGACCTGCAGCGGAGCGTCCTAGCGCGGCGTACAGGGGGGTTTCCCGAACCGGGGAGCCTCAGAGGGAGCCGAGGGACCCGCCAGGAACCGGCAGCTCGCGCGAGAGCGGCTGACGAGACCTGGGCGGGGCCAGGAGCCGCGGCGGGAGATTTAAACGCGGCGAAACCGTTACCGGCACTCAGTTGCCGAGGCGATCAGCTCCGGTGCCGGCGCGACCTGCAGCGGAGCGTCCTAGCGCGGCGTACAGGGGGGTTTCCCGAACCGGGGAGCCTCAGAGGGAGCCGAGGGACCCGCCAGGAACCGGCAGCTCGCGCGAGAGCGGCTGACGAGACCTGGGCGGGGCCAGGAGCCGCGGCGGGGTATAAAAAAAAAGCCCCCGGGGAGCGCCAGCGACCCGGAGCGCGGCGAACAGGGCGGGCAAACAGGGCGCGGCGCGTCAGGAAGGGTGCGGCGCGGCAGTTTGCGCGGCAGTTCGCGCCGGCAGGGCGTGCAGGGAGGGCGCTGAAGCTCCGCCGGCTCGACGGGGGAAGCGATGGTGTCCACCCGGCAGAAAGCCATGGCCGCTCCAAGCCTTGCACCCGCCACGGCTGACGCAGCTTCCCAGACGGAGCTGCAGTGGGTACACGCTGCCACCCAGGTGTCAGGCTGCAGGGTGTGCCCTACTCTGACGCCAGCACCGGGCGACAGCGGCAGCGAGCATGCCTGTGGGAGGTGTGCCCAGGTAGAGGACCTCCTCCGCCTGGTGACAGAGCTCCAGCAGGAGGTGAGCAGGTTGAGGAGCATCAGGGAGTGCGAGAGGGAGATCGACGACTGGACTCGCACCCTGCCCGCCCTGCGACAGGCGCAACAGGCAGCCAAGGTGCCTGTCACGGGAGACTCCCGATCCCGACCCTCTCCCTGCACAGCTGAATGCAGGGACGTAGGGGACAGGGGACAGTGGCAACTAGTGCCTCCCCGGCGAGGCAGGCGTGTTTCCTCAGCGCCTACCCCACCTCCGCAGGTGCCCTTGCACAATAGGTACGAGGCCCTGCCACTGGAACCAAACAACGACCAGGCTGATGGTTCAGCCAGCCTGGAGGTGCCGCCGAGGACTAGTCAGCCGAGGGCCTGCATCAAAACTGCCCCCACAAAGGAAAACAAGAGACGGGTCATTGTCATAGGAGACTCCCTTCTGAAAGGAACAGAAGGGCCCATATGCAGACCGGACCCACTGCTTAGGGAAGTCTGCTGTCTCCCAGGGGCCCGGGTCAAGGATGTGAGGAGGAAGCTTCCCACCCTAGTACGGCCCTCAGACTACTATCCCTTGTTGATCTTCCAGGTAGGCAGTGAGGAGGTGGCAAAAAGAAGTCCCGGGGCAATCAAGAGGGACTTCAGGGCCTTGGGGCGACTGGTTAAGGGATCAGGAGCACAGGTAGTGTTCTCCTCTATCCCTCCAGTTCTGGGGAAGGATGAGGGAAGAAACTGGAGGAGCCAGCAGATCAACAACTGGCTCCGAGCCTGGTGTCACCGGCAGGACTTTGGGTTCTTCGACCATGGGTTGGTTTACATGGCACCAGGCCTGCTGGCGGCAGACGGGGCGCACCTGTCCCAAAGGGGGAAAAGGATCCTAGCGCAGGAGTTAGCAGGGCTCATTGAGAGGGCTTTAAACTAGATTTGAAGGGGGAAGGGGATAAAACTAGGCTTGCTAGAGAGAAGCCTAGGGGAGGCACGCCGATGAATGAGGGATGGCGTGCCAGCGAGGCCCTTCGGTCAGCTGTCTCAGATGAGGTACGACAGAGAGACCCGTGCAGCAGCAGGGACACAGGGGTCATCGACCAGCTAGGAACCACGGAAATACCTGAGATGGGACGTGTAGGGAGTAGGGCTTCTCCCACCACAAAGGCAACAGGATCACTAGCCCAGCTGAGGTGCATCTACACGAATGCACGGAGCATGGGCAACAAACAGGAGGAGCTTGAGGCTGTTGTGAAAGGGGAAAACTACGATATAGTTGCCATCACGGAAACATGGTGGGATGACACACATAGCTGGAGTGCCACGATGGACGGCTATAAACTCTTTAGAAGGGATAGGCAAGGAAGGAGAGGCGGTGGGGTAGCCCTCTATGTTAAGGAGAGTCTGGACTGCCTTGAGCTCGAGGATGGTGACGAGAGGGTTGAGTGCCTGTGGGTTAGAATCAGGGGGAAGGCCACCAAGGCAGACATTGTGGTGGGAGTCTGTTATAGACCACCCAATCAGGATGAGGAGGCAGATGAAGTATTCTACAGGCAGCTGGGAGAAGCCTCACGATCGCTGGCCCTTGTTCTCGTGGGGGACTTCAACTTGCCGGATGTCTGCTGGAAATACAATGCAGCAGAGAGGAAACAGTCCAGGAGGTTCCTGGAGTGTGTGGAAGATAACTTCCTCACGCAGCTGGTGAGGGAGCCCACGAGAGAAGGCGCCCCACTGGACCTGTTGTTTGTGAACAGAGAAGGTCTTGTGGGTGATGTGACGGTCGGAGGCCGTCTTGGGCTCAGTGACCACGAAATGATAGAATTCTCGATTCTCAGAGAAGTAAAGAGGAGGGTCACCAGAACTGCCACCTTGGACTTCCGGAGGGCAGACTTTGGCCTGTTTAGGAGTCTGGTTGGCAGAGTCCCTTGGGAGGCAGTCCTGGAGGGCCAAGGCGTCCAGGAAGGCTGGACATTCTTCAAGAGGGAAATCTTAAAGGCGCAGGAGCAGGCCGTCCCCGTGAGCCGAAAGATGAGCCGGCGGGGAAGAAGACCGGCCTGGCTGAGCAGAGAGCTCCGGCTGGAACTTAGGAAAAAAAAGAGAGTCTACCACCTTTGGAGGAAGGGGCAGGCAACTCAGGAGGACTACAAGGATGTTGTGAGGTCATGCAGGGAGAAAATTAGAAGGGCCAAAGCCCAATTAGAACTTAGTCTGGCTACTGCCATAAAAGACAACAAAAAGTCTTTCTACAAATACATTAACAATAAAAAGGGGGCTAAGGAGAATCTCCCTCCTCTATTGGATGCGGAGGGAAACTTAGTGTCAAGGGATGAGGAAAAGGCTGAGGTGCTAAATGCCTTCTTTGCCTCAGTCTTCAACAGCAAGGGAAGTTGCTCTCTGGGCACCCAGCCCCCTGAGCAGGAAGACAGGGATGGGGAGCAGAATGTAAACCCCGAAGTCCAAGGGGAAATGGTCAGTGACCTGCTACGCCACCTAGACACGCACAAGTCTATGGGGCCGGATGGGATCCACCCAAGGGTGCTGAAAGAGCTGGCAGAAGTGCTCATCAAGCCACTCTCCATCATTTACCAGCAGTCCTGGCTAACTGGGGAGGTCCCAGTTGACTGGAAGCTGGCAAATGTGACGCCCATCTACAAGAAGGGCCGGAAGGAGGATCCGGGCAACTACAGGCCTGTCAGCCTGACCTCGGTGCCCGGGAAGGTTATGGAGCAGATCATCTTGAGTGCCATCACGCGGCACATACGGGACAACCGGGTGATCGGGCCCAGTCAGCACGGGTTTATGAAAGGCAGGTCCTGTCTGACCAACCTGATCTCCTTCTACGACATGGTGACCCGCTTAGTGGATGAGGGAAAGGCTGTGGACGTTGTGTACCTGGACTTTAGTAAAGCCTTTGACACTGTCTCCCACAGCATTCTCTTGGAGAAGTTGGCTACCCATGGCTTGGATGGGCATACTCTGCGCTGGGTAGGAAACTGGCTGGATGGCCGGGCCCAAAGAGTTGTGGTGAATGGAGTTCAATCCGGTTGGAGGCCGGTCACAAGTGGTGTTCCCCAGGGCTCAGTACTGGGGCCAGTTCTGTTCAATATCTTTATCAATGATCTGGACGAGGGGATCGAGTGCACCCTCAGTAAGTTTGCAGATGACACCAAGTTGGGAGGGAGTGTTGATCTGCTGGAGGGCAGGCAGGCGCTACAGCGGGACCTGGACAGGCTGGATCGATGGGCCGAGGCCAATTGTATGAGGTTCAACAAGGCCAAGTGCCGGGTCCTGCACTTGGGTCACAACAACCCCAGGCAACGCTACAGGCTTGGGGGGGAGTGGCTGGAAAGCTGCCCGGTGGAAAAGGACCTGGGGGTGTTGGTTGACGGCCGGCTGAATATGAGCCAGCAGTGTGCCCAGGTGGCCAAGAAGGCCAACGGCATCCTGGCCTGTATCAGAAATAGTGTGGCCAGCAGGAGTAGGGAGGTGATTGTCCCCCTGTACTCGGCCCTGGTGAGGCCACACCTCGAGTACTGTGTTCAGTTTTGGGCCCCTCACTACAAGAAAGACATTGAGGTGCTGGAGCGTGTCCAGAGACGGGCAACGAGGCTGGTGAAGGGTCTGGAACACAAGTCCTATGAGGAGCGGCTGAGGGAACTGGGGATGTTTAGCCTGGAGAAAAGGAGGCTGAGGGGAGACCTTATTGCTCTCTACAACTACCTGAAAGGAGGTTGTAGAGAGATGGGGGTTGATCTCTTCTCCCTAGTAAGAGACGACAGGACAAGAGGAAATGGCCTCAAGTTGCGCCAGGGGAGGTTTAGATTGGACATTCGTAAAAACTTCTTTACCGAAAGGGTTGTCAGGCATTGGAACAGGCTGCCCAGGGAGGTGGTGGAGTCCCCATCTCTGGGGGTATTCAAAAGGCGTTTAGATGAGGCCCTAAGGGATATGATTTAGTGGTGGACTTGGTAGTGATAGGTTAATGGTTGGACCCGATGATCTTGGAGGTCTCTTCCAACCAGAACAATTCTATGATTCTATGATTCTATGATCTGTTTAAGGAAAAGCAAAGCAAACAAGCGATTCCCTCTGTTCAAGATGAAATGTTTCATTTTGACGTCTTTCAAGGGAAATCATTTATATTTTCATTCACAGCTAGCTCATTATGAAACATCTTTCAATTGTCATTTAAAGAAAAATCTTGAATTTGAAACAAAACACGTATTGTTAAACACAAAACAACAGACTTCCAACTGGAAGTGAGTAGCTGATTGCTTGCCAGCGAGCGGGAGCCCCACCCCAGCGCACCGCTCCCGGTGTGCAGAAGTCCCATTCCGCAACCACATCCCGGGAAACGCCGATTCAGAGGCAGCACCTGCAGTGCTGGCAGCCCGAGGAAGCACCACAATGCACGTCCTATTTAAACATGCAGACTCTAAGGATGCGTCAGTATCCAAGAAGAGATTAAATACAACAGGGAAATTGCACATAGCAATAACAAAGGCGGAACACCGTAATAAGCCTGAGTTCTGGGTCATTAATTCCTTGTTATCTGGCTTCATTCAAATGCTCTGCAGCTCCACTCTGCTGCCCTTTATTTTACTGAACCCAAACCTTACCTTCAGGTTCCCTTTTGCTGTTCACTTCAAAAGGCATTTTGGTGCCATATTCCCAGGGAGCTCTATATTCGGTGGGGTTCCTGTACGTTCTGTATGTTTTATGAGAACAACACATGGGGTCAGCTATAGTCCCATGCTGAGCACCGTGCCGAGGCAGGGGCGTCTGCAAAGGGCCATGCCCAACTGCTTCAGCCTGCAAGAGAGACAAACACGGGCAGGATCCCAAGACCAGGAGCTCTACTAACAGCCTGGTAGCACCAAGCTGGAGTCTTTCACCCTCAGGAGCAAAACAGTAAAGCAGGAAGCAGGAATTCTACCTTATTCCATTTTAAAGAGCCCGTTGCATTTCAGAAGGTAAAAAACCAACAGGAGATTATCAAATACTGAAAGTCTGGGAAGGCTATGTCATTGTTCTTGGAAGGGTGACCACTGACCATGATCATAAGGTGTCCTGGGAGGGATTCAGGAGCCAGGAGCAAAACTGATGTTGGAGCCACAGTGATTCCCATGGGCTCCTACAGCAATCCTTATCCAGAGCGGGGCTTTCAAATGCAAATTAATCACACACTTTCTAGCAAGCTATGAAGGTGTCTGTGCCCTTATTCCTCTCTCTGTCCCTTTGCAAAAGCTGAGCAAAGTTTTTGACCACATCCCCATTCGCTGTGTCGAGTGCAGCAGTTCTCGGGTCGGGCGGGAAGCGTAGGCTGGTGTGAGCTCTGCTTGTGGCGACACGCCTGCGCTTACTAATAAGCACGTACTCTCGTAGGAACTGGGGGAGAGAAATGCGATCGCAACATTTCTGCCACCAAGGCTTAAACAGAAGCTAATGAGCGGCTGATCACGCTGAACACCGAGAGCAGCTGTTGCCCCACCTAGATCAGAGAAGATCAGTTTCTTTAATTTTAATTGCTGCATAAAAAGCTGACTGAAATGTCACCTCCTTCTTTACAGATGCTGCTGCCCACTTCCGAGTATGCTCTTTGCTGCATATAGTTTGACCAGCTCTGGAAACTCCTAATTCAGGCATTTAAAAAAAAAAAACAAACTGGCAGCTTCTTTTTAGAATGACTTTTACTTTTCAATTGTCCAATATCCGTATTTTATGTACTAAAAAATGCAATTCATTCAACCGTAATAAATATCCACAAGAGTCCTGAGAGACCCCATACGTTTGGATTTGGCCAGATCTAGACAATGAATTTCAGTTTTATAATGCAGGCTTATTTGCTTTGCTATTAATTCTAGCAAGGACAATTGATCAATTGTTTTAATTTTAAATCAGAGAGCTAATATCTGACTTTGGCTTCCCTTGTGGTCTTTCAGTTACTGCCTCTGAGCTGCAAAGATCACTTTTGATTATTCTTTTCTGTAGTTAATTCAGCTACCCCGTATGAAGAATATCAGCTGCCCTTTCCCCATTAGACTGGAGATGATGCAGTTTTCTTATTTTTAATTATATTCATTCCAAAAAAGCCTGAAGAATAATGTGTAATTCTATGGTCACTGCAAAGTCTGAGGGTAGGCAGAGTCCTGCGAGGTCTGAGAGCAGGCAGGCTGTGCAGAGCCTCTGTCTCCCGGCTGGTAAGTTTTTGAGGTTTCGAGATCTGTACATAGCTGTTGACTTGTTCTCCCGTTACCAGAGTATTTCTACAGGCAACGACCATGCAGCCATTGACTTCGGAATAAAGGTCACCTAACGCACCGTCTCTGTTTTCTAGAACCATCTGCTACTCTCAATCTCCCCCTATCATTTTTCCACCTTCCTGGAGTTTCTCATGCTGGCTGTGTTGCAGCTTGGCACTTCTCCATCTCAGGGTTGTTGGAGGTCTTGGGTGCTCCCTCCACCTCCTTCTCTTCCTCCTCCTGCTCTTTTCCCCCATCTTAGTCTCTTAGAAACCAGCCCTCTCTACATGCAGGTCCAGATTCTGCCCCAAATCTCACGTACCTTTTTCTAGCTCCTCTATGGATATGAAATCTAGGTCTTGGTTGAGGGTCACCTTCTCTGCCCCCCTGTTTTTTCTTTTCATGAGCCTCCAAATGGTCTTTTTTGGAAGTAAGGATGTTCTGCAGAAATAAACTTGTTGAGCTTGCTTTGCTGTGTTCCTCTTTCAGAATCAATTATTCTTGCAATTCTCATTTGTTAGCAGATTTATTGCTTTGATTTCTTACCGCATACTGATATCTCCCATTCTGGTCTCTCCAGGTACCTAGAATGGTGACAAATTGCATTTGTACTTTGTGGGTCAGAGGCTCCAGCTCGGATCCCTGTGGCAGCTCAGGAAAGAGGTATGTTGTGATTTCATTGTAAAAGTCCTGCAAATAAGCTCTGGTTCAGCCTGCCTCTTCCGTTGACACTTTTGGTCTGGTCTAATTCCAGTCCCCGCAGCTCTGCCCTGTTCCCACTGAAAAGCTCATTTTGTGAGCTTAATTTAACTTGAGTTGATGCTCCATAGATCATTCTGCAGCCAGAGCACATTGCACTCTGGGATCCTGCTGGTCCTCACCAGATAAACCAAGCCAGACTGGGTCATGGCACACAAGACCATCAGAAAGATGATGTTGCCATGACCAGTGATCTTTCCTCAGTGGCCTGTGCTGCAACAGGTTAAGTCATTGGTGATGGCTCACAGGAAAATGGAGTGGCTCTCAGGAGGTCATCTAGTTCACCCCCCTCCTAGGAGGTACTGACCCTCCCTGTGTCAATCCTGACACATCTGTTTAGCCTGGATTTAGACACCTCAGAAGGCTGAGGAACCTGTTAAACTGTGGGCTTGATTGCTTGTGGACGTACTTATTTCCCCTGCTGCCTGTGCTAAATGAAGGGTGACAGCTATTGCAGGAATGGGAGGGCTCTGTGGTTTCCATTTAAAAGGTTATTCCACCATGCTGAATTTGCTTTAATTCTAGTTTGGAATAAAAAAGAAAAAAAAAATTGAAATTTCCATTTCCCTCACATCTTTTTTCCCCTCAAAAATGTTCTGGTTTTGGGCAGTAAAAACATATACTGGTGTCAGCCCAAAACTAAAATTAATAAAAGCTTGCAAAAACCTCATCAGTCAAATCTTTTTCTTCCTATGCTTGAAAAACTTCTTTAGTAAACAAACAAATGAATGAAAAGACATTTATTGAAATTAATTCCCGTGGGGAAAAAAAAACCCACAACTTTGACAGAATTATGTTATTCACCATGAAACCATCCAGCCATTTCCACCCCGGTGCTCTGCCCAGAGCCAGCGCCAGCAGTGGCATTGCGCGTCTCTCATGCCCAGCCCTTGGGCAGAGTCCAACCCCTGGCTCAGCAGTGCTTATCCCTGTACCAGGAGCATTGCCGGTCTCCACTGCAAAGCCGGAGGATGCTGTGGGACAGGTTATAACCAACAAATTATAACTTACTGTTCCCACTGGCCATGTCAAAGGCCTCTGAGATCATTCCAGGATGGCTCTGCCACTCAGCCAGGGGCTGTGAGCTCCTTTCCACCACCCACAGGCTCTACCCCACCCGAGGGGTGCTGTGGCCCATCCCTCTGTTTAAAACAGCTCCGGATCTGCCAGGCTGAGTCTTCAGGCTGAACCCAGGACAGAGGCAGCTGCAGCGGCTCTGCCAGGCACACTTTCCTCTCACCCTGGCTTTTATTTATACGCTCACAACGGGCACTGCTTCTTTGCAGGCCGGCAAAGGACACCAGCTTAGCAACTTCATGGTTGTTCAGGGCTGCTCCAGGAAAGGCAGAGCCCCGACCGCTTCGCTGGCACTTGGTGGACACTGTACCAACAGCACTGGGCACGAGCGGCCACAGAAAGGGATTTTGTAACAACCCCCGTCCACTGTTACGCCTTGGGATCACCAGCTGCCCCGAGAGCCACACAACCAACTTGCAGAGGGTCTGCAGTCTGCCCAGGGCGTGAGTACGCCGGTGCAAGCGATAGCCCCTCATAGCTGCAGCCAAGGAAAGGCTGTAGCCAAGCAGCTCCAAGTGACACAGCCGCTAAAGATCCCTCTTTTGAAGGCAAGGATAGGCATCAAAAAGGTCCTTAGGCTGCATTCTGAGCATATGCTTGTGCAAGCCTCAGGGCACAACTGTTCGTGTTGCCTCCCTCTGGGGACACACGGGAGGAGCCATGAGGGATTTGGAAAGGCGCAGCTGACGTTTGTATTAAGCTGTGCTTGACCTGTCTGGGAGATGCAGACCACATCCCAGTCCAACAAGGCTGGGAAGACGTGTCTGGCCTTGTAAATACTTAAATGAAGAATCTAGCACATCTGGCAAATGCACGTCTGACTCTCATGCCGCTTCTGTCCCATCCATTGCTCCAGCTCATGCCAACCACTATCGCCATGCTTGGAAAGCTGAGCTAGGAACTGAAATCTTCAAAGGAGGGAGGAAGTAAAACTCTAGTTATCTAATGGATTGCAGGATAAAGACAAGCTGATCACATCCATCTTGCTACTCAAAAATCCAGTGAATACCTGGTGCAAATGGAAGGTGATTAGGACATGGTAAAGCAGCCTCCTGCCGTGATGCAAGTACTGAACACAAAGGAGATGATGCGGAGGATGACAGTTGCTTTCCTCTGGCCTCAGAACCGAAAGCTTTTTACAGAAGTGTGTATTTATCATAACCCCAGTGAGACACAGAGAAACAGAAAAGGGGCCTGGGGCAAGAATTTGAGTATTTGGTTTGCTCTCCACTGCACTGTCCTGCAGGCAGGCAAGCAGACGGGAAGGTAGAAGAGATTAGATAGAGAAGAGATGTATTGTCTTCTGGGCTCTCTCTTTCTATGTCATTAATCAGCTTCTCTTCTCAGATAATTTGTATACGGTATAACTTAAAGCAAAACAAAGCCTGCGGAATGATTTGTGCCCTTATGAATTCTTAATTCAAGCAGGACAGCAGATAATGTCTCTCAAAATGTTGCTACTGTGCTTTACAGCAGTAGCCAATTAATTACTGCAGGAATGGTGTTTCAGGGCCACCTCATCTCTTAAATAAATCTTCTGTGTCCAGTGACAGAGAGAGTTCTTATTCCACAGGCATAACATAGAGGGACAGCTCCGCACTGGAAAAATAGCTTTGTCTACCGTAGGAGAGGAATTCTGATGCCAGGAACGACCCAGCCAGACACTGCGGAGAACACTTTCTGCTCATTAAATTTGTGTTGCATGTTGCGCTGTTAGCCTTGTCTAGCACCCCTCCTCCATGTGCTCAGGCTACGGAGAGAATGGAGTTTGGTACCTGGCAATATTCCGCGCTTTGGCCTGGGGGCTGGGCTCTGTGCTGGGGAAGGCAGGGGGTAACCCTGCATCTGGAGACAGGCTCCCAGGGGGGCAAACAAAGCACGGATGCTGTTAGCAGGTCGTCGGGAAAGCTCAGCTCCGACTGAGGCATCAAAATATTGAGTACGTTTCTCTGTGTCCTACAAAAGGCCTGGCCACAGCTATTGATGTGTAATAGTAACTCCATCAGTATCACCTCTTGGGTCGATAAACTTGAGTCATTATCTCCACAGAAATTAAAATCTCTGGTTAGTTTTACATCTGTTTATTTAATACCAATACATTAAGAATATTCTGCCCTTGGCAATCAATGAAACAAAGCACGCAGTGGGGTTTGGGCTGATTTCTAACCTTTGAAGTTAAGGCAGGTATAGAAATCTGTCTGCAGTTTCCTCTGTAACAGTTTGTTCTAGGGAAAAAAGAAGTTTGAATGTTATGCTCTGATTCTAATACAGAATTCTCTCTAAACCTTTTGTAGACCAAAAAAACCCCCACCTTACTGCTGAAAGAAATGCTCAGCTCGGCGATTTTATAGGTTTTTCTTTAAGGTCCAAAAGGGGATTAATGAATAACCTCTCTCTGCCCTCAGTGGCGGCTGGGTGCCCAACTGCATGTGGTGCCTTTGAAATTTTTCACATGAACTAAGGCCGACTGTGGTCAGTGGGAGCTGTTCCGCTAAACACAGCGGATTTGGGATTGGGACTGCAAGAAGAAAGATGACCGTGAATAACAATATGTACCAGCTGAAAAACTCACAGCCTTTTGCTAGCCTGTCTCATCTCTGGTTCTTTGTGCTCTTAGATGAATTACGTAAGCCTGGTGAAACTCTTAAGTGGTTTATCTCTGCACCCACTTTGCAACGCAGTAAATTGCGAAACAGAGAGGTCAAACCCATAAGTCTTCTCCAGAGCAGTGTGCAGATTACTGGGAGGCACAAGAAAAGCGCCCAGGGGTCCTGACTCACTCCAAATGAGAAGAACGAAATAATGAATGGAAAGAAACAAGATCATAATAAATCTTGTTCTGAAGTCTTTAATAATGAAGCTTTATTGTAAATCCATCACAAAGAAACATTAATACGGAGCCACCAAATAGGTCAGGTTAATTACATCATCTGAAAATGGTGTGATACCTCCAGCCTTCGTAAAAAAAGTAATCAAATCCCCCGGGAGTGTAAGAGATGACTTTTTTTAATTAGTTGAGCATTAAAATCTCTGTGCTATCACCTCACAGTATTCCTCTAGCTTAGCTAGGACGATACATTTTACCTCCCGTTTGACAAAATATGACATTTACAAGGTAAGTAGTAATTAGGGCTGCTTATCTGTGTGCCAATTTGCATCCTACATGGTTAGTCCATCATAACGTCATGGAAAACCTCTTCACTGGCTGTACGAGCTTTGCTGCAAAAAGACGTTTGAGGGACTTGCAGTGAGGACCTTCCCTCATTTTGCTCTTTATGTGCGGCCTGTGACCTCTGTTGCATGTTCCATACTCAAGCCAGCGTGCTGACCACCGTAACCACCTCTAATACAAGCTTGTGTTGGCTGGATTGAAGGAGAGGAGAGAGCTGGGGGGTGTTCTCAGCCCTCCCTGTGACTCCCTGGGTGACACTAGGGAAGATGCTGATCTCTTCTTCACCTCACTCCCTTGCTCCAGTGCTGGCACCTCCCATGTTTGCAGCTTAGGTTCCATTTGGCTCCCAAACTCTCCCCTCTGGCTCCCAAACTCTCCCCAGTCCTGCATTTCTAGTAAATCCCCAAACTTGCAAGACCCTTGCCCTCCCGAGATCCAGAAGAACATGGTCCATGTCCCAGGAGTGCCAAGCTGAGAGCATAGGGCACACAGCCAGGGATGCACCAGAGATATAACTCCATTTTTGTACCCGGCTGATGCAGTTGGAACATCAAAACACCAATGGGAACATATCCACAGCTTGCTTTAAACAGAAACGCTCCTATAGATTGCGCCGTGCTTGGGATCAGCCACAGTTCCCCTTTCCGAGTCTCCTTTGGTTTTTCTTTCTGACACAACCATCTGAACGGGGTTGGCCAAAATCAGTTTTTGAATGGAAATTGTCTTTTCAAAGGGAACAAACATTTCCCTTGAACAATTGAATTCCTTTTGAAATATCCTCCTGGTAGGTTTCATGTTTTGAAAACTTGAAATATTTCTCAATTCTCAAACCAGGTTTTTTCTCACTTTTCATCCAAAAATACACTTTTCCCAGGAACTGTTATTATATTATTACAATATATTATCCGTCCTTGTCTGTAAAATATCAGTGAAGATATGTACTATTGTTATATTAAAATATCTATTTATACTTTTCCCACTTCAAGCAAACGGTATTTTTACCAGCACATGCCCCAGCCGTGATTCCAGCAGACCTGCACTCGCTGGCAAGATGCTAATAGTGTCACTGAGGTTCCTGCGCCCAGAAAAGGTTTGTTTAAGGCTTCAGTAATTGCTTTGAGCTCCACAGACTAATAATTGCCAGGAGAGCTGTGAGTCACCAAGGCACTCTAATCCTGTGACCTGCAAAAGTACCTGGAGGAGGCAAAGGTTATTTAAGAAAGAAACATTTTTCCTTTCTGGTTAAATCCAATTTCTTTGTGTTGCTTTGCCAGTCAATGTGTAGTTGACTAAGGAGCGCAGAGTGTGACATATAAAAGTGGTAGGTGTTATTACTAAGCATATTAAACTGACAAGAAAAACACAGGGCTCGGAGACAGCTGAAAGGCGCTTCTAAGTCTCACCAAGAAAAACAAGCTTGTGACATTCTCCTTCTGGACCCAGGGTTGTACAAACGGACCTCAGAAGTCCAAGGAGAGATGAAGTCCACAATTGTAAAAGATGGCTAGAGAGGAAGGCTGGACAACTGTCCAAAAGTCGGGTTTTGGAAAAGTAAGTAGGAACTGAAAAGGTTCTGTAGAAAAAAAAGAAAAGGGGGGGAAAAAAAAAAAAAAAGATTGCTTTCTATAAATAAATGTGGGCAGGGAAAATGCTGGGGAGGGAGAAGATCTAACAGACAAACTTGGCACAAGAACAAAAAGTATACACTAGCCATGAATAAATTCAGACTGGAAGATTGAAGGAAGTTTTCAGCCATCAAAGGAACAAAATCCTGGAACAGGCTTGCACAAGGAGCAGCAGGAGGAAGAGAAGAACTAGATCTAAGTTGAAGGGCAAGAGAAAGGCATGGAGAGAGAAAGCAGCTTCCCAGGTCACACAGCGGGTCTGCAGCCCTAGTCCTGCAGAGCACCCGTGTCCTGAGGGTCCGAGACCTTTTGGTGATGCAGTGGCACCACCCTGGTCCCTGGGGACCTCGACACTGGGGGAGGTGGAGGTGGGCTTGGAGCCATGTGCCCACGAGACCCTGTCCATCCCTCCCGAATCACCTCCCCCGAAGTCTGACGTTGCTTTTCCTCCCTGACATGTCATTTTCTTTAACTGCTGGGTCAAAGAACGCTGTGTCAAGGTCACCGCGATTCTGGTTGCTGCCTGTTTGAGCTCATTTCAATGACATCAGTGTGAAACGGTGATGAGTCTGACAGCTCAACTCCAGGCTTAGATATCAAGAGGTTTCATCAAAAAAGAGGTTTCTCAGAGAAACCCCGGTCCCTGGTTTGTAGCGTGAGCCTCACCTGCAGGGGCGTGGGCTCAGTTTCTTTCCGTTCTCATTTACCCCACGGCCGGGGCACCTCTCCTCACCAATATAATGGGACTAATGAAGAGGGATTTTTGAACTGTGAAGGTTTTTTTTTTTATCACCAGAGAAAGTTCAGGAAAAAAATAACAATAAAGTTATATTGCAATGATCTGAAGCTTTTTATTTTAATCAAGAACAAACAAAACACTCCGCAAAAATGTCTAGGGTCAAATGAAACATTTATAGATTTTTCTGTTTTAAAAATTGAAATTAGCTGGGGATTGAAGTATTTCAAATGGAAACACATTTCAAATGGAAAAATTGAAATACTTGCATTCAAATCTGGAAAATGAAACATTTTGACCTATTTTTCTGAACGCTTCCCTCCCTCCTACCCCAGTCTACCCGATTGTTTCGCCTGCCCAGTGCCATTTTTCTCCAATGAAACGGGTTTGCACAAAGCGATTTTCCCAGCTCTTCAAAATAATTTTGGACAACTTCAAGACAGGTCCTCCATTCTCTGGGAGAATCATGAGCAGAGAATGATCCCAGGTTCATTTTTTTATACTTTTCCACAAGGTTTAAATATCCGCTCCATGCATGTGGGGAGAGCTCCCCGCAAGTGGCACCCTCCCACCCACGTCTGTCAAAGCCCCCAGAGACGGCCACTTGAGGACCACATCAAGGGCACCAGGAGCTCACATCCACGATGTGAGATAAGCCTGATCTGCCCGGGGGGATCTCTCTGGGGTGACAGGCGGAGGAGTGCAGCTATGGGCTCTGCAGAGGCGTTGAATGAAGCAGGACTTGAAGGAGACTGTAGTCCTGGGGGACACCAGAACTTCTGAGTTTCCCACTGCTGGCACACCTAGCTCCAGAGATTCCTCGACTCCCTGCATAAGCCAGGTAGCTATCTGACTGGCTTGCTCTCCTTTTTTGTGTTCCCTGGCCAAGATCACTAATGAAATGATGATTACTATTATTTCATTTTTTTTTTTTAGTACAGCTGATTTATCAGATGTTTGCACCAACAATAAACATGCAAATCTGGGAGACAAAAGATTTGTATGAGATCCTCTCAAGTAGGGTGCAAAGGGAGTTTTTGCAAGCTTTCTTTTTTTTTTTTTTTTCCTTAAAATTGGCTGTTTAGGATTCATCAGAAGAACACAGATATAACCAAAAACATCCATGCAGAGCTTAGATAGACATAGAATATCACCGGGTCAGTTCTCTGCAGCTAAAGATCAGGTTTCCAGGGACTTGCAGATTAGGGATGCTGTGGAATGGCCCTCAGATGTATAAGCAACAGAGCAAAACCAGATTCCAAACCTGAACAAAATGTTCACAGATCAGAAAGAAAACTAAGCTCACTACCAAATGAGTCTGGAGGTGGCCGGTTTGTTCAATTTTAAATGATATGGAATTCATGACTGGCACATGAAGACTCCCTGATATTTCAAGCAGGTTTTGCTTTGAGACTGAAAATGAAATTGAAAGTAAAATATTTGGAACAAGAAGTGCAGAGAGCATTTCACAAAAGCCTGAAGAAAATGTTTGTGTACCAGTCAGCAAGAGACACCACTTGGCTTTTTGCTCAGCCACACCGCGAAGACTCATGCAGAGCCCAATATTAGAGACTGGGTTAAATAAGCCCCAGAAATAATGCTAGATGTTCACCGTGGGACTGGTGAAATGTGTTGCTGTTCTGCATAAGAAAAGACTCCTCTTTACATGCGCAGGCAGTCTTCAGCTCAATTTCCTGATACAAATAGGGCAGCTCGGAGTCAGAGTGAATACAGAAAATGTTTTCTTATATGCAAATGAGAGATCACATTATTTCATAGAAGTAACGATAATAGTTGGAAATTAGCAAATGTTTCCAGATCCTTGTTAAAGGCAAAAAAAGAAAAAAGCTCATCTAATGTTCCCGGATAAAAAATGACATTAATTGAAAGTTTGATTCTATTCCCTAATGAATTTTCCTGTTGCATTGTAATTAATAGCTACTTACATCTAAGGGAACTCAGTATCCCTTCAAATTGGGGCATTACTTATAAATATGTTAATGTTTTAAGACTAGTTCTTGAGAATGCCATACATTGCCCTTACAATGGCTGTCAGGGTGAGGAACATTAAGAAACCCTTCATGGATGTTATAGCAACTGTGGTGCAGGATACTGTTGCGAGCCAACTAAAAGCCTGAATCCATCCTCTACCAGGAGCCCCCTAAACCCGAAGACCTGCTGGCGTATCTTCGTGGTGACCCAGATACACCAGGTCTTACAGCACCCGCCACTGGGGCACGTTTAAGAACCGCCCTGAGATTTGGTATTTGATACCTGCCACATTTTATCCCTTCAAGGCCAGGCAGGACGGATGGAAGCAACCACAGGGCACCCGGGCCAGTCCGTGTGTGATTTCCCTCTGGGTCGCCTCTGAGTCATCCCATAGATGCTCCAGAGGGCAACAGTGGACGATCTTTGGCCGTACTTGACCTCTAAACTTGTCCTTGAGGCTGCTGTTACAATACAGCAGATACATCCCTTGGATGCTGCCTGAGACTCTTTTAAAAAAGGCTTCAAGGATATTTTTTTCCTTGTTCCCGGTAAAGAAAGAAAGGCAAGGAAATGAAAACACTGCAAGAAACGAGCCGACACGTGAACGCGCCTTCCTGCGCAGCTCTCTGTCACTGTTCCTGCTAATGCAACACACACCCACGGCCAGGCTGTGGATGGTGCTTACAGCATCGAGCCTCAACGAGTGCGGCAGGATCCAGGCCAGTTCCCATCAATGTCAAGCTGATTATTTTAATTAGCTTTGTTTCCTTCCAGCCCCCTGACTCTTTACTCCACTTATGGTAACTGGTTTGAATGTTAAAGTCGTTAACCTCGATCACAACCCAATTAAAAAGTCCAACATAAAATACCATGGTTTTGCCATCTTGACTTGAAATAATTAATGCGAGTAGTAGAAAAGTAACTCCCGCTCCCACTCACGATGCCTGTCTGGGGAACGTGGCAGAGGTGGGAACCGGTTGCCTTTTGGGGATTGTTGCCTGTGGATGACACTGACCCTTTCTGCACCCAGCACAGGCACGTGGATATCTGGGGAGCCCTGAGACCAAAGGAGAGAAGGGTGCGGAGGAGGGGTGGATGAGCGGTCCCATTGCGCCTGTAATGCTTCCAAAGGGAAAACAGGTTTCTGCTGCACAGGAGGAGCCCTGGAGGGTGACGCTTTGAAAGGGACATGGTGGCAAGCATGGAGACCTTGGTCAGCGGCTGGATGGAGGCTACAGCACTGGCAGTGTCAGTGCCCAGGACTGCCGGCCCTAGAAAGGGCTGGAGTCAGGTCTTTGGTGAAGCTGGTTTTAAATTAACGAGTGGGGTTTTTTTTCTTTTTATTCTTACTTATTTTAGAATTACATTCTAGTTTAAAAAAGCATTATGGTCACCTTTTCCCTACTGTCACAGGTACAAAGGGGTTACAGAAAAAAATATTTTTAATTTGCTGCTCCCTTAACCCAGGGAATGAAAGTCTTTTCCAAAACACCACTTGCTGTGAGCCTTGGGCTACATCTAAGAGACCTGGTCCTGTCCATCAGTACCTCTGGATTAGCCTTTCTCTCCTACCACTATCCAGAAACCTCCACAAATTTCCCTGCTCAGAAATATTCCTGTGTCATCGGTTTTCCTCCCCATGATAGCTCAGAAACGCGTAAAAGCTTTTTACAGTGCAGCTTGGGTTGAAATCCGTTATCCCCCCGCACCACGCATACACATACTCTCTTGTATTTACAGATTACAGATTTTCTTTACAGGCACAAGCTGCATACATGCACGCACAAATCTCAGCACAGCAGGGTCCTGAGTGCTGTTGCTGGAGCAGCACGAAATGCCGCTGGTAACCATCGGTGTGTTGATAGCCAGGGCAAAACTGCATCTTGTTCACTAGGCTGCAAAGTCTGGGAAGTGGTATATAAAAAGCTGGGTATGGATGTGTGCCAAGAGGTAGTAAACAAACTGGGAGCTCTGTTTTTCCGCTGGCTTTCACTCCAGAGCCTTGTCTGTCTGTGGAGGAGAGTGCCCGGCTGCGCTGGGCGGATTTTTCGGATTCTAAAACTGGCGCTTTTTGGGGGGAGATGAGGAGGGGCTGTAATTAACCCTGCTTTGCAGGGTGCCAGGTGAGCAGCAGGGAGCTGCGTGGACTCTGCATTCAGGCCAAAGACAGTAAATGACACGAGAGCAAAGTTCAGAGCTGCCTTCAAATCTCATTCACATAATGAAAAGTATGAAAGCAGATTCACACGATGGATGAACATGAAAAGCCAAACATATCGATCACTCCGTACATCGCTGGCAACCAGCTGTTCTGGCAGCAGTCTTACAAGGGCTTTGCTGCAGTCAGACACAAGATAATGAGGAGGAAACAGAGGAGCCTGGACTGGCTGGGTTTTATTCCTAGGGAGAAATCGTGCTTGTCCCAGCGTCACCTATGCTGGTCTGATGTTGCTCACGGTGCCTGTGTTTTCTCAATGGTGGACCCTGTCCAGCAGACGTATTGCTGTGTGTCTGCAACCTGCTGCACAGAGGCAGTGAAGCAGTGTCAGTGCTGCAGGAAGCATCAGGACTCCAGAGCTGCCCTGGCCGGAGGGCCCAAACGTGCACAGCCTCTGCTTCGTTTGGGCTCTGCTCCACGATTCCCAAAGCATATGGCGTGCAAGGTAAGACAACATTTCACATTAATTCTTGTTTGTGCAATTAGGCAGAATGAGGTGGCTTCTGCGCCGGAGAAACCAGAGGCCTCTACACCCTCAGGACAGGCTGCTGCAGGCAGGGAAGCAGCAGCAGCGCAGGGCTGTCTGCAGCTTGTAGGCACGGAGCGATGCTGATGTGGGCAGGGATGCTTTAAGGAGAGTGGGGGATGCCAGGCAGTTTAACCTCCGCTGTTTTGTCAGCCTCTTCATGCTGTTCCCTGTCTCGGCCCAAACTCCTTCGGGTTTGCTCGTCGCACGGTCCCTCCCAGCCCCCCCTGCTCCCTCCAATCCGCCCCCTAACCTGGGTGCCCTCGGGGATGCTCTCAAACCGCTGCCCCATCCGTCTGCCTGAATCAGGAAGCCAAAGGCACTGGCAGAAGGAGACGGTGGACCTCAAATTGCCCCTGCACATCATCCTTTGGGAACCCATCCAGGAGTCCCGGCGGCACCGTGATCAGGGGAGGGCAACAGCAGGACATGTCCACTCAGAGACCCACCGGTAAGGAGGTCCTTGGCCTACCGGTTGCTGAAAGCACCGACCTCCCCTCACCCCGTGCTGCAGCCCTACAGATGGAGGGCAGAGCAGGGAGAGCCAACTCCTGGAGGCTTCCCACCAGCTTTTCCCATGGGAATCCTCTTCCCAAAGTCCCCTTTTGCTCGTTCATCTGGGAAACTGTACAGAGAAGGGAAGGAGAAAGCAAATCATGGTTCCTGCAACAGCAGCACTGTTCCTGCCTGGGTGTCCAAGCCTTCCTTTAGAAACACCAGAATAGGGCTAAAAATAAAACAAGGCAATGCAGAATCTCTCTTTGTCCGTGCCTAAGGCTGTGGCTAAGCCCTTGCCCCCTGCACTGTCCTCAGAGCCCTTTTTAGGGCTTCACAGGCTCCTCCAGCTACTCCCTTGACCTTCCATCTGCAGATGTAGAAAACTCCTTCAGGGTCCATCTTTGTCCCTTTGATGCAGTTCCCTACCTGCAAAGGTGCCTTGTAGCTTGTGATCCGTGTCCTGCTGGCCTCCGGAGCCTCACCGGAGCCTCCTCTCCTCTAGTGCCCAAGTAAGGGTTAAACACCTGCCTGGCTCTGAATCAGCCTCCTTCTATTCTCGTATGGTTTCATATAATTTCTTCTGGGGGAAATGTGTGACCTGCATGTCCAGGTCCTGAGGACTCTATGCAGCTGCTGTAGAAAGCAGGTTTTAATTCCATGGGCACGTAATACCCTTTTATAGAACGCTCTTCTCTGTCCTCACGGCGCTTGGGGTTAGCTGCGGCCAGGAGACGTCTTTTTCATTTGTGGCAAAAGTTTGAAGGAGGATAATAACAGATGCAGAGATTGCAGGGGGAGAAAGATGGGTTTGTGTTTAAGGAGCTGTTTTGAAGAGCTGGAGCCTGTCTCTGCACCAACGTTTCTATGTGATGTCAGACGAATCCTCATGCTGTCACCACATGGTCATTTGTTTTCCCTTTTTTCAGCTTTTGGCACCTACAGATTAATTTGCAAAGTCCTTAGTGCTCACAGCTCCATCTCCGTTGTGTGAGGTGGTGTTTTCACCCTAACTGTTCTAGACCCAGGATGGGATGAATCTTTTTCTCAGAGGTGCTCATTTTTCCCCAGTAACCATACAGGCTGCCTCCCCACGTCAAACAACTACCTACCTGACAGCGAAGGCTGCGGATGGATCCTACCTGGTGTGGCAGTTTAGGGATGGGGATTTTTTACTTCCTATGCTCTGCAACCTCATTGTCCTTTCCTGTCACTAAATGGTTATCCCTTCAATGCCAGGGTTTTCCGTCTCACAGAGTACAGTTCATTGCACAACACAGAGCTCAAAAACACCCTACAGCCCAAACCAACAAAAAAACAGCAGCAAAAAAACCCCAAAACAAACAAACCCAAAACCCTGAACAGAAAGGACGCTCAGCATTCAGGTCCAGAGCTGGGAGATTTTAAAGGCACCAGAACTGCAGCTCATGTGAATCGAATGTTCTGTGGGCAGAGATTTTGATTTGTTTGATCTGTTATTTACCAGCGGCTGGTCTCAGCGCTAGAGGCGTCACGCGGTAACCCCCAGGGACGCGAGGGGCGCAGGGAAGCCAGGACGGGCAGTGCTGCAGTTTGCCAGCGTCTCCCACACCGGGCTTCGTAGTTCTGCAAAACTCTCACACCACAGCTGTTGTGCATGGGATCGGGACACCGACTGCGTGGTGCTGCCTGTGACCAAGTCATGGTCCACAGGGAATTATTATTGTAAGAGAATACAGCATCCTCTTCTTCTGGTTTCCTTTGTTACATGTGTTTCATCTATAGAATCCATCAATAATTATTAGTAGTGATCAATTTCCCACAACATTGCACATTTCTAAATTTGACCAAATATGGTTTTCATCTATAGATGTGCAGAGAGGAGAGTGCACAGAGATAAAAAGTAAAGAGGTAAAATGAATCCTGGGAGAAATGTCACATAAAGTTCTGGAAATCGAGCTTTTAAAAATCAGAAACAGAATTAAATTGAGACTGTGCCTTAGCTCTGCCTCCTGATGCCTTAACGGATGGTGTCTCATTATTTTGATATATTTGTGTGTCAATTTAATGTGCCGTGCAACGCAACTTCCATTATTCATACCAGCTAATGTACGGTAAATTACAGCATCCTACTTCGGATTTGCTTGGACTTCCACTACTAAAGGAGCCCAAGAGAACAGGTCATGCTGGAAGAAAATCAATTCTTACAGGCTTTCTAAAGCCTCTAATGAGAGTGGTAGTAAATCAAGAGCTATTTTTACCATAAGGAAGCCCCATGTGTTTGGTATTACCTGTAGATTCAGTTATCTACATATGTGTGGAAAGTAACAAATACTGGATCTCTCTTTCTAAGACCTCAAGAGCTAAGGCTCCCAGAGCAATAGGCCTTATTTTATAATCGAGATTCAGGACTACAGCAATAATCACAAATTTTAAAACTCTGAAATGTACATATTACAATAGAAACAAGATTTGCATAATTAAAAGAAAACTGTGCCGCTAGTCCGCTAACAGGTTTGGAAATACCCGGCTGGGAAGCTTTGAGTCCTTCACTTTCAACAATTTGGATTTACTTCTTGTAGCACTATGAGGTAACAGGATGCCTTTGAACACCTGATATTGCGACATCAGGAAAAGCTGCCTCTGGCTCACGACTGTGTCTGTGGGAGAGAAAAGCACGAGGGAGGGAGCGAGGATCAAAGGCTCGGGAGGAAACACCTCAGCGGTCGTCTTTCGATCTCACGAGTGTGGGACTCCTTACAGGCCTAGATGGTTACAATGGTTTTTGTGCGAGATGCAAAGAACAACGATGAGGCTCACAAAGGCATGGGACGTACTTTATCACATGACTATGCATCATACAGCTATACCTTATCACTGTAACTTCTGCACACGCCTTATGGAACACTAGAGGAGTGAACAGAAGAAGCCATAAACTTAATTCTTTTTCATGCTTGTCCTCAGTGAAAACTGCTCAGTAAATAAGTCATCGGACATTTCCTCTCTCCAGAGAAGTCTGTGTAAGAGAAACAGTTAAAAACTGATTATGCCACATGAGCTAATAGAATATGTCTTTTCCGGCAGAGGCTTACAAGCAGCTTCTGAGGCCACATGGGAACCTCACTGGCTTTTCAAACTCAAAGGGACTTTGCTTAAGTTCCCTTCCAAAGGAAACTGCTTCAGCTCATTATTTGCAGACAGCATCTGTCACTTTTCTACGCCAGTGGATGCTGATCGTCCTCGAAGAACATTGTGCAAATGTGCAGACTGCTGTGTGTTGAGAAAGGACTGCTATTATATCAATTTTCCACTTGAAAGCAGCAATAACAGCAAATAAAGCCCGAGCCACGTGGCTCTCTTGGATCTGGGGCCCTTTCACTGAGGCATTCACCCTGAGCGCAAGAGGAGACGCTCAAAGGGAAGGTGTGGATAGATGCGGTGCTGTCGGCAATGCTGCTACTGGGTGCTCCCTGGCAGCCCTGTGCGATGCAGAAACTGCCTGCTCCTGGCTGTACCGGTGGACAGAGCAGATCCAAGCAGATCTCAGCTGTGTCCTCTCGTGGACCTGCTGAAGGAGCTTCTGCTTACCGCAGGGCTTGAGACCCATGTGTCATCTGGTTGCGTCTACTCTCTCCTGGAGCAAAACCTGCCCCAAAGTGCAGTTTCCGTGAGAATGTACGGCGTAAAGGACAGAGCCGTGCCTTGACCAACAGAGCATTTGAGGTGCCCTCTCCTGTGAAATCAGTAGGAGCTGGGTACATCAGTGCCATTTCTAGGTCTGGATGAGGGATGTTTGCTGTGCTGTGTGTTCCCACCAGCAAGCACCGCAGATACGTGGAAGCTGCAGGGAGAAGGGGTGTGGGTGACACCCCTCCTTCCCTCTGGCTATCCTGGCAAATATGGCTTTGTTAGCTCGGTTCTGCTGCTGTACAAGTCCATCTGCCATTTTGATAGCTGATAACGTGTTAGCTTCCAGGTCTCTTCCTATCAGGGACTGCTTTCCCAACCAGACAGACGCGTTCCTTCGCCTAGCTTGTCAAATGGGCAAGGCACAGGTCTGTGGTGAGATCGCCACGGTGCGTTTCTTCCATTCCCTGGTAAGTCTGGCACAAACAGACTTTTTCTGGGGTACTACAACCAACGTTTGCCTATAAAAAGTAGGGAACAGCAGAAGAACAGGAGCAGCTGTTTCTGGACACACCTTGTGTACCTGCTGGATGACAGACATCTGAGGATGGAGCATTTAAGGACATTTGATTCTGACTAGGATCAGCAGGTGTTTTGTTGTGAAAGGGTGGGCTGGGCTTCTCCGAGGGATGAGCACAGGTCGCCCAGAGCTGTCCTTGTAAGGCCACGTGGAGGGGTAAAGATGAATCAAATGGCAATTCTTTTTCATAAGCTTAGGGCAGGTCTCGGAAGCAATTATACAGAACGACGACTTCAAAATAAGAACATCGAGCATTTTACTGCGTCAGCATTTCTCTCCGTACCGGTTTCACAAGGCATCCCTGTCAAGCTCTGTCAGAGCTCATGGTGATGAGTAGCACTAGGGCAGCAAGGCACCTCCATGGGCACCAGGTTTATTTCTGGAACCATTTGTTGCCCTCAAGATTGGGTTCTGGGGCTCCAGCCGTTCAGACTTCCCATAACGCAGCTAGGAAATGCTGCAGCTTAGCCAAACTTACCATTCCTCCTTCAAGTTTTACAGCAGGTCAGTGACTCTGGGACACGAAGAGGCATTTATTTCATGGCTGCAAGAATCCTGACTAGCCAGGGATGAAATCAGAGGCTGATCACAACACGTGCAGCCTCTTCTGGTTGCTAGCACTGGGATTATTTCATGCCTCTAGTTTAAACCACACATAAGTTAGACGGCTGCGCTTGCCTAGTTGCCTGGACTCCCTTATTTGGAGGAGAGAGGAATCTCTCATAGGTCATTCTGTGCATTTTAGGCAATTTAGGTGGCTTTCTCCCAGTGACTAGTGAGGAGACTAGGTGACTCCTGGATGGCTGAGGTTAAGTGAGATGACCTCCCTCCCTCAAGTGAATGGAGAAATAAGGGGAAAATGTCAAGCAGCAAGTATTTCTTGGACATGCCCTGACTTCTCTTACAAAGACTGCTTCACCACATGGTCCATGTTCTCTAAAACCTCTCCAGGAGAATCTGGCAGACTACTTGGGAGACTTAGAGTGCAGCTGGAGTTAATGACAATTTCCCTCTAATTTTAGGGGGAGAAGATTTCATTCCTGGTAACTTGATCCATCACATCTGCATCTATGCCACCCCAAGTCAATTCTCCAACTTCAGTAAGACTAAGGCTTTTGAGAAGCTGTAAAACAGGCAACTATCATCATCTTGGCTGCTCCCTCTTTCCAGGCCTTGACGAGGAGGCACTTGCAGACGTACTGGGGAGAAAGCTGAACAGCATCACCCACCAACAAGCTCCACAGTTTCCTCTTTGTGCTTGTTTCCAAGAATCTGTTTGCTTCCATGTAAGGCAGACAATCCTGGCATAATGGAGGGCAGCCTGTGCCAGACTGCATCTAAAGGAAGGACAAAATTAAATAATCTGCTCCTCTGGAAAGGATGCTCAGTGGAGAAAGTCAAAGAAAATCTGTGTGAATTCTGACCCAGGCGACCTGTGGCACTTGCGTGGCATGTGAAAAATCCCCACATTCCCCAGAGCAAGCTACAGATTTCTCAGTACGATCTCTGCAATTCAGACATATGTTTTCCCTATATAAGAAAAATTGGAGCTTTCACATAGAGGAGCCATTTCAATTTTCATTGGTTAAAATTTGGAATGTTGAAATAATGGTCCCACAGCAGGAGGAATGAACCTTCTTCCTCTGACTGCAAAGTGAAAACAAGTGATAGTCTGTCTCCTACCTTCTTATCCCCCAAACTATTTTTTTCCTTGAAATACAGGAAAATGAATTTTGAAGAGCTGTCGATAAGGTTACACGAAATGCCCCCTTCACAAGAAGCAGCTTAGAAATGAGCTAGATGTAGTATCTAAGCAAACCCAGGTGAAGGATATTCACTGTTACCCCGGCAGCTGCTCAGAGGGGAAACGACCTCCCGCAGCAAAGGGAGAGGTGTGAGCTTCTGAGGAAACATCTCGCGGAAGCTGGTTGCGATTGTCCATCTACACCCGCCCCAGGGGCAGCTCCTCCCCATCGTGCCCCGAGAAGGAAAGGAAATCAGACTTGAGGGACGTGGTCGGAGTCCTCCCGGGGTTTTACCAACGCTGTCTATAAATGGGTAACCCAGAGAGCAGAGGTGGGAGCTGGCAGCTCCTCTCGGCGCATTGCCGTTGGCCTTTGGAGCCACAGGCTGACAAAATTTTTCAAATTTTGATTTTGAAGAAGCGTTTTTCAGACACAGTGGACATCCATTTTTAAAATGCTTGTAGAATATTTTGAAAAGGTTACTTTGCTTGAGATTTAAAAAGTGTATTTCAGTGTTCACATACTAAATGCATTTCACGAAACGCTTCAAGTTCATTCAAAAAGCCTTAAATATCTGGATGCTTTTTTCAAACTTAAAAATTTCTGTTTCAGTTCTGTCAAAGCTAATATTTTCCATTCATTATTTTTTGCTTAACCTTTTGGATAAAAATGTTGTCATTCTCCCAGGGCTTCTGCAGCATTCTAATAGGAATTGGCAGGTTTTGAAAATATATATGGATTTCAGGGAACAATAATTCCTTCTATGTTTTATTAGAATGCAAACGGCCACTCCATATGCTGGATCTCCTCCAAAAGGATTCAGATTGAGAATTAGATGGTATCTTTTAAAAATTCAGCCTAATTCTGCTCTCACTAAAACTAGGGGCAAGTGTATTGCTGACTTCAGCAGGAAGAAATTAGGACTCGTATTAATAGGATCTCACACCAGAGTGATGCCCTGGAACATCAGCATTACCAGGTCAGAACCTTTTGTCCCAAAAGGTGAGCTGTAAGTGGCACCACATCTGAAAGACACCCTTTTTACAGCTCTCCATCAGCAGGGACATTGCAAAGCCAGGCAGTGGGTATTTACATGCGATACTTTCAGGAGGCAATTACAGATCTCTCCTAGCCAGTGTTTTAGCAGTCTTATTGCGTGTCAGAATTTAATATTGAGGTGAAACAAATCCTTTCTGGAACTTCCCTTCTCGGAGCTGAGTGTCAGGCGGCGGCAGACTGAGCGGTGGCTGCTCGCAGCCAATTTACTTGAGCAAGGTTTTGAAATAACTTTGTGACAACCTCCTAATGAAACTGGGGACAGGGCTGTTCGGAGGAACCTTATTGATTGCGAATGTCCACTGTTTTCCAGTCACGGGGAAAGCTTCGCAAGAGCCATAAATGAGCACTGTAGCTCACGGCTCATACATCATTTTAAACATTCACCTTTTGGAAAAGATGGGAAACGGCAAAATAAATGGAGGCTCTAATTCTGGTGTTTTAACCACATTTGAGTTATTAAATGAACATGCAGAGAAATCAAACAGAGAGCCTAGGCTGTGTCTGGGCAAAATAGCCGATTGCTGATAAATTTTAAAGCCCTTCTGGCGGAGCACGGCTGTGCTGTGAAGGTGAAAGCCCCCAGGGGTGGGTGGAGGCAGGGGCATGGCCGTCCTTGCTGCCCCTCTGCCCCGCGAGGGCGAGCCTTGCCGCCCCGCTGCACCGGGGATCCCAGCCGGGGGAGGGATGTCCGTGGCCGGCCGGGGCTGCTCGCCCCGGTGCGGCGGCGAGAGCGGCCAGCGTCTGTGTATCCCTGTGCTTATATCGCCCCGGCACCCAAGCAGTTCCCAGGAACTGTAATGCCAGTAACAACCTTCCTTCTCACAGCAGCAGTTTAAGCCATTTATTTACAGCCTGGGATTTTCTAAAGTTGGTTTTAGGTGAAAGAATACATCTCTCAGGGAGACAATGTGCAGTGTGTAAAGGAATAAGTGAGTCAGGGTAAATATCTGCATGGGTCTGTGTGTGCTTCGGGAGGAATTAGGAAAGCAATGGTGAAATAAGGTTGCTTCTAGGGCTGTGCAGGAGCTGGTGTTGGCACAGGCATCAAGGATATTGGGAGTTCTACCAGTTCTTCAGGAAGTCTCGTAAAGTGACCTTGAATATCCTGAAGAGTGGGGGTTTGCTACTGAAGCTTCTGATAGACGAAGATAACGCTGGTATGTCTTCTCTAATTAGATTTTTAAGTGCTTCAGGGTGAGGACTGACTTTTCACAGGGGACACTACAGCATCCAGCACAATGAAGCTCTGAAGCAAGTCAGAGCATCTGGCTTTATTATCTGAATAATGGCCAAAACATAAATAGCATAATAATAAGATGAAAGTGATACGATGGAACAAGAAGTAATACTAGTAATACGATAATAGCAATAATTATAGCCATGGTATTAGTTATAATTATCTGTCGGTGTTCAGCAGACCTGATCAGAGGGCCGAGTTCAGAAGGGGAACGTGCCCAAACGTAACAGGTCACATCATCCATGTGAGAGGAGCCCCGGGGAGGAGCTGGGGGCTGAGGAGGCTCCTCCTCGGTGCAGTTTGTCCTGAATATCTCCGTAGGCAGTTGGATGGTTTAGTGTTACGGTGCTGCATGGGAAGATAGGAACCTGGAGATGGGGTCACATACCGGTGTCTGGAACAGAGTGAGTGACTGAAACAGGCCATCAGGGGAGAATTTCTCTGCCCAAGTTACCTCTCTGACAATGAGGACACCCATCTAATGTAGTAATTTCTGATTCTTTGGTTGCAGTGAAGAGAAATGGGCACTTTCAAGGCCAATTCATCCCATCCAGAGAGGCATGTCTGAACTTAGACTACATGCCTAACTTTTTGGCAATTTATACTCTCAGAGCTTCACATCGCCATGTTTAAATTGGGTGTAATAGCACTTTGTCATCTCCACTGAAATTGTCAGCGCTTTGGGGAGCAACTCTCTCTTTTCCTGCAGCCGTACAACACTAATACAACAAAGTCCTGATCTTGCTTGGGTTCCGTAGATCCCACTGAAGTACCATTAGTCAGCAATAACAATAAATACAAATGAAGTCTTCCTTAGGTAAGTACTGAGTAATCCTGCTCTCTGGTTTCTGCTGAATAATGTCTCCCAAGCTTTAGGATGGCGGCAGATAACATACTCTGCTACCAATTTGTGAGCCCTCAGCTGCAATTTATATCTATCAGCGCAGAAGTCAGTGACACTGCACCCCACTACTGGTACCGGCAGTAAACCTGGCGTAGCCGGTAAGTTTGGAATTGAAGGCAGCTTTCTAAAATGCCTCCTGTGCAACCTGTCGTGATGGCAATCACTGTTCTGCTCCTGTGTTGGCGTGCTATGATGTCACCAACACAGGGAACACTGATGGGAGGTCTCCTGAGGTACTGCCCATTCTGAAGAGGCTTTGCGCTGCTGAACTATGCTGAACTACTGGAAACAAAGAAGTGCCGGGTAGGAATATCCTCCCGTACAAGCCACAGCCAGCCATAGCTTTAATCCTGTTAATTTTGTTTAGGATTTTTAGTTGAAAAGGGATTCTCTTGTAAGACTGGAGACCAGCAGAGTGATCCAGAAGACTCTACCTAGTGACTTGATGAGGAGCTACTGGGGACAGCCCAGCGGAGGGTACAGAGATGCTGAGGGCCTGGAGCATCTCTCCTGCGGGGAAAGACTGAGGGAGCTGGGGCTGTTCAGCCTGAGGAAGAGGAGACTGAGAGGGGACCTCACCAACGCTTATCAATATCTCAAGGGTGGGTGTCAAGAGGACGGGGCCAGACACTTCTCAGTGGTGCCCAGCGCCAGGACAAGGGGCAACGGGCACAAACTGGAACACGGGAAGTTCCGCCTGAACATGAGGAAAAACGTCTTCGCTGTGAGGTGCCCGAGCCCTGGCACAGGCTGCCCAGGGAGGGTGTGGAGTCTCCTTCTCTGGAGAGATTCCAACCCGCCTGGACGCGGCCCTGTGCAGCCTGTGCTGGGTGACCCTGCTCTGGCAGGGGTTGGGCTGGGTGGGCTCCAGAGGGCCCTGCCAGCCCCCACCGTTCTGTGATTCTGTGATTCTGTGACTCGCAGCACTCTCAAGCTAGCTTGGCACTCCTCACTCTCCTTGCAAGAGGAATCAGTAAGGTGCATGCAGTTAACTGTATGAGGGTGGGGACATGGCACTTGCTCCTTTAGATCAGCCCCTCCAAAATCTTGCTTTAGCGCTTGCACTTTACTGGACAAAATGGGAGTGGCTGGAGGTGGAATTGTCTCCTCACCAAGAGCCAGAATGTGCTTCACTGCCAAGTGCCACTGTCACTGGAGGGATGTGACTGGTGGGGCACCATCAAAGATGTTGCACTTGGATGGAGTCCGCTCAGACTTGGCTGTGGAGCATTTATCACTAGCAGCTTTCCCTGTACAAACCTCACCAGACGTGGAGGATAAAGCTAGTATAGTCATGACGTGTAGATTTCTTTAAAAGGGTTTTTTTTAGGGGCCAAATTTTCAATCATTTTTACCTAGAGAAACTCACACAGGGTCAGTGTGATGGCTCTCTGAGCTGGGAACGGGACATAAAATCAACTGGACAGTACCCCTTGCTGGCAATAACACATTTCTCCTCCACAAAGCTGGCATGAGTCTTCATTTACGTCTGACTCCTCCATTAAGTAGCCACCACTCAGTACTTACTGCGGAGTCGATGCACACGTGGGTGCGCAGTAGAGATTTTCCTCAGCCCTTTTCCCTTGGCCGTTCCTGCCTCAAGTGAACTCCACTGACTTCAGTGCATCAAAGATTCATAGCATTTCTTTGAAGACCATTAATAGTTAAACTTACTGAAGCTAGGCTGGTATTTCTGATCGCCCCTTTCCTCCCTGGCTGCTCAAGAAGAGAGGAATTGGGGTAAACCAACAGCTTATGATGGGACTCTGTAAGATGGGCTTCACTGGCAGCCTGGGAATTCTAATCATTTATGGATACGCATTTTTTCCTCCAACAGAAAACTGAGACTTAGATGAAAGCCACGCATTTTTTATGAAAATTATATTTTCAGTGAAAAATTGGAATTTTTTATTCTGAACTTGTTCCTATTTCTGTGAGTTTCTTCCTCATATTTTCTGACTCTGGCTTTTTATTCAGAAAATTGTATTTGTTTTGCGTACGTGTGCGTGTGTGTGCGCGCACATGTGTATGTGTGAATAATAGATGTTTTCTAAGTGGGACTGTTCATTACTGTCAACCTCCTTTGCAATCCTATAATTTTGGCATAAATATGTTTTTCCTCAACACTAAATTGGGTTGATTCCAAATTAGTATGGACCAAGGGTAACTTTGGGACTAAGTTGAACGATGTCTCTGGAGATGGAGAATGTATTAGTTATGTCAGTGGACAGATTCCCTGACAGGAGCTTGAACTGAGCACTTAAGAACCGTCTTCAGCATCTTATTGTCGCTGATGAGATCATGGTTCAGACTACTTGAGCAGTATCTCGAGTATGCATACCCTCAGGGAGTAGACTGGCTCCAAGGACAGCATTTTGATGCATAGGTTAGAAAAGAATTCAGGTTTAATTAGCTTGTCTCTGCCAACCTAAAGAAAGTTGTCAAATACAATCACAAACGGGGGATAAAGACAGCCATACCCAGGTATACTACGCAAGCCACAGACAACAGTGACCACACGAAAACAAATGCTGCTCTCAGATGCAGCCAAGCCATGGGTCTGCCAATAGATTCACCCAGTCAAGTCTCCCTTCCTTCCCCCCCCACAATCCTTCACCGTGCAAGCAGGCGCCCACCAGCGCGATGCCTGCTTGACCTGCAACGCAGAATGTTGCACCGGCCACACTGTATTTACCACTTCTGATAAATTAGCCAAGCTTTACCACGGGTCATATTTTGTTTTTCGGGCTTCACATCCTTGTCTCCTACAACCGTGCTCTGGTCTCAGGTCCCAACCCGTGTCTGAGGGTCACCAATAATTTTCAGGTTCTCCTTCCAGCCCACATTTGGCTGCTGTTCACATTCAAGTTTTTGTTTCAGTTCTCAAGTCCTGGTTTCAACTGGGTTTGGATGATTATAACCCCAAGACAATGAACCATCCAGACCTAGATAGAGTTTACAAAGTGCACCGGTACTGCCAAGTTACATCTGCAAGGTGCTTCACAAATCCCTGCTATTTGCAAGAAATCCATGCAACTAGTAAGTGTTCACGTATATATTAGCTAGATCTGGGAAAAGAGAATTCCAGTGACATTTACAGCAAATAGTGCAATGGATTGAGCAATACTGCAGTGCCGAATTCAACTCGTGGCACAAAATACTTGTGAGAAAACATTGCATATAGCCCCATGCTTCCCCATGTGCCAGGTGGGAATTCATGAAGAGAAGATTTCAGTAATCATTATGGTCAGTTTAAATACCAAAGTCTAAATATAAGTTTGTCTAGCATCTCCTGTTGTGAAAACCTGTTTCTAGGTGATAATGACTTGAAAAATCGAATTAATTGGGCTGAACCCTTCCATGCTAGATGTATCTCTCAGGCTTGATTTTTTTCTCACTTTTTTAATTTTCAAGGAAAAAAAAGGTTTTGTCCTTTTCCAAGTAAGAAATAGCAAGGAAAAGATTTGCCTGTATTTTAATAACTTTACTTATTTGTTTTGAAGCAGGGTTTTGAGGTCTGGTAGGGCACTCAGGGTGGTAAAGTGTCTCATTTACTGCCACTTTTTAGTCTTATCCCAAACTGCAAAAGTCACGAACATTCAAAACTTGCGGTTCAGACTTGCTCTATAAAATTCCTTAAAATGTATCGGCTACATTCCCTAAGGCTGTAATCTACCCTAAGGATGCTCCGTCTCCCTGAATCTCCTACATGCTGACCTACAGGCTGTCACTTGCAGCATCCTTCCCATGGCCTGAGCTTGCTCTGTTACAGGGCTGCAGACACCGAGAAGGATGTTGGCTCCCAAATCTGTGTCACCAGGCACCAGATCTGCAAACAGAGGGCCCGTCTGTCCTGGGCTCTCCATGCCCAGTAACCGCCTTTCTTGCAGCTAACATGCAAAGATTGAAAAATTGAAGTTAGGCACAAAAGAAGAGAGAAAAGGTACCTAGGAGGGGTCAGGCATGAATTAAAAGGACAGAAGGGAGGGTAAGAGGAAAAGGACATGAAGGGGTGGAAAGCAGGGGCTGAGGGCAGGACCTGAATGTTAATGGGACAAGAGACAGGGTAGGAAAACTAAAGCTAAGGCAGAGAGAGGTAAGGAAGAAATTTAAGATGGGAAGATAAGAAGGATAAAACTCACTGGGATGAGGGAACATTCCCATCCATTGTGGGATGGGATTATGAGAAGTACCTGGGAACCAAAACAAAAAAAAAGGACAGCGCTGGCAATGGAAGAAGAACTGGGAAATGGCAGATTTAAGCAAAGCCAAAGGTGGCTGAGGAGAGGAGCAGTGGGGCCAGCAACTGGAGACATACCAGGACAAAAACAGAGATTGACATGAAGGGTAAAGATTCAGATCTCCACAGAGCAATGAGGTAATCCACAATTGAACCTCATCTTCCCAAATTTTAATATAGCAGCTTGCTGTACAAGCTTGCCTGCTTGTAGTGCCAGGTCCCTACAGATGATGACAGTGCGTCGCGGGACCGAGTACTCTAAGCCTAACTCCTAGGAGACATGAATCTAAAGGTCTCATAACTGCTGATTGCCAGAGCAGGATCAATAACATCCTACAGGAAGGAACACATATTTTTCAGTTTGTTTACTGTCTTCACATCGCACTATGAATCCAAGTCAAAGAACCTCAGTAAAGTTGCCATCAAGTTGTCAGGTCAAGATGCCAACATTAGGCCTCTGCAAAACTAAGTAACTCCTCTTCTGCGTTAGTTCCGTGCCACAGCCTTCTCTTGCAAACATCATACAGATTTTGAGAAGGATCCTCCATCTTATTCAATGAAGATCAGTATATGCATAGACTCCAAGCAGATCTGAAATTCCAGGAGCAGAGCTACAAAAACATTCTGCTTCTATACCTACAGCTGAAGGAAATGAGGATGCAAGTGCCGTAAAATGTTACAGGCAGAATTTTGTGCATGAACTGGAATATTTGACAGGATAAAGAAAGGAGTTGGTGTAGGGAACTTAGCTGATAAAAGAGACATGAGAATATTAAGAGTGAAAGTCTGTAATTTGGCATTAGCAAATTGCCTGTGCTGACAACTTTGGCTTTAATCTGAGCATAGCTACCTGGTGTAATAAAAATAGCATCCTTTCTCCTACAAATGGTGTGAAAGAAAGTAAAAAATATTATGAGAGAATTAATATACTCTGAGCATCATGGAAAATACCATGAGGAAACTGAGATTTCTGTGTTCAGTGCAGACCTTGGACAGCATACGGTAAAGCACGCCTGGCACCGCAAGTACACGGCGATCGTAATGAAATACTGAGCAGGTACTCAGTCCCAAATAGCATCTTGTGCCCAGGATGAGACCAGAGCTGTGTGTGCAATCATGTAAAACCTCAATCAGAATATGTACATATAAATGAGCCCAACTTAGAGTTATCTCAGTTCTGTCACCCTCACTTGGAACTGTGACCTTGATGTTCTTTTAATGCAGTCATTTTGGGGTGAGAAACATTACTTGCTCAAGCCACTGTACACCTTTGCCTGGTTTCACAACATAGATGTGTCTGATGCTGGTTGCTTTGAAAAGTTGAGAATTACAGAATCACAGAATCATTTAGGTTGGAAAAGACCCTTAAGATCATCGAGTCTAACTGTTAACCTGGCACTGCCAAGTCCACCACTAAAACATGTCCCCAGTCATCACGTCTACATGACTTTTAGATACCTCCAGGGATGGTGACTCAATGACTTCCCTGGGCAGCCTGTTCCAGGGCTTGATAACCCTTTCAGTGAAGAAATGTTTCCTATTATCCAACCTAAACCTCCCCTGGCGCAACTTGAGGCCGGTTCCTCTCGTCCTGTTGCCTGTTCCTTGGGAGAAGAGACCGACCCCCCCTGGCTCCAACCTCCTTTCAGGGAGTTGCAGAGAGCGAGAAGGTCTCCCCTCAGCCTCCTTTTCTCCAGGCCAAACCCCCCCAGGTCCCTCAGCCGCTCCTCACAGCACTTGTGCTCCAGCCCCTTCCCCAGCTTCGTTGCCCGTCTCTGGACACGCTCCAGCCCCTCAGTGTCTGTCTTGGAGTGAGGGGCCCAAAACTAGATATACCCTGAAGATACACCTGCCCACAAAGAGCACCTAGCTGGTGACAAGGAGCATGTCTAGGTCACTTCATGGAAATTCCAGATTCAGCTTTTGTTTTTAGGACCCAGTTGCATCTGAGTTCCCAATCTGACCATTGTCAGCCTACCATTCACCTAGGGGCCCAGCACTGGTAAAGCTTGCTGATATTTCTCCTTTGCATTTAAAACTTACTTCTTCCAAGCATTACTTGCTTCAATCCATTGCCCCTTTTTAAGCTCATCCAGCCCAAGCACAGGTCTTGCTGGCCTCCTGCACCAAACTGTCTCTACCACACTGGATATTAGGGGAGCAGGAGCAAGATCTCAAACAAGATTGCTTTGACTTCTGGGGGTGAGTGTGAGGGTTGCACAAGAAAAATGGTCTGAAGGTTTCCACCTCTTCAAAGGACAAAAAGGAAGTGTGAAAATAAACTGGGTCTTGTTCTTTGTGTGAGATCAGTCATGAAAGTAAGATCCACCAGGAAAGTCCTCAGATAAAGACAGGCCTCCCCTACTCACATGCTCCAGGCTTCTCTAGGATTTTTTAGTCAGTAATTGCATTTGCCAGGAGTAAGATTTCAATTTGGCAATTCTTTTCTTTCTGAGAAAATTTAGTAGTAATGATGAGTGTCCATGCTGGTGGCATCATGAAAGAACAGAAAAAAAAAAATCAATAATAAGAGAAGAAGGTCACTTAGGCTGCTGCTCCTTCACTTAAATTTTTACCTTTACTTAAATTGTCAGTGAAGATGGCAGTTGGCATCAAATATCTAATTATATAGCCCAGTTTCAGCATTTTCTCCAGGTAGAAGGGAAGCACCTGTCCGGGTTTCCTTACCCTGACCCAGCAGTGCCCTCCAAGTGTCTTGGCTTTCAGACTACTCTGACTGTCATCTTATTGCTTATTTTGAATTATGACGTTAGCAGAAATAATGTTAATTTAGACATCAAATGCAATTAAAGTCAAATTTTGACAGCTCCTGAGTAACTAAAAAGCACCTAGTGAAATTTTCAATAGTGCTCTGAAAGTGCAGCCGTATGCTTTTTGCAATTTCAGCTACCTAAGCTCTTAAAAATCTGAGTGCTTTAAATCAACTATGTTTATTGCCTTTAAGTCCAGGTATTTGACATTTCTGAAGCCGAGATAAGGGGGAAGACTCTCCTACACCACCTGCGAGGCCATGACCAGCTCCAAGGACATGCTGATTACTTTAACAGTGAATCAGGACATGCTGATTACTTTAACAGTGCTGTGATTCTCTTTTGTGTGTGCCCTAACTTGTGTTGCACCTGTCAATCCACAATAAAGGCCACCAGTGCAGTGTGTGCCATTAGTGGGTTTCACGCAGGGTGTGCCAAAGAGGTAGATATGTGGACTTTCACACCTACACCTTCCAAAGCTGTCTCAGGTGAGCTGAGCTGCTGAGCACTGCTGCTGGACTCACGTGGCTCGGGCACCGGAGCATAGACTCTGACAGGTAGGTGGGTATGGGTAAGGTTTTTCTTTTTTTCTTTCATTTTTTGATACAGGGGGCATGGGAGAAGGTTTTTCTTGCCTTGTGGCACTGCTCGCAGGAAGGAGAGGAAGACCTTTGGATGCCCGTCTCACCCAAAGGACACTGCTCTGTGCACAGCTGCCCTTCCTCCTCCACAGCATTGCCCGGCCACGAGGTCCTGCTACCGCCTGCACACCCAACCACACCTAACTACTGGGTTTGCTCACAGGTTTCACTAAACACATGGCTGCTATCAGGTAATGCATGTTCTGCTGTAAGCTGTATTACAACTCCTGTATGTCTCAGGTTTGATTTTCATCCGCGCAGCTTTGTAGGTAGTCACGTACCTAAGTGACATTGAGCTGAGAAATCTATAAAGCGGAATGTCTTTGTTATCCGTCTCACGGAAGTGTTAATGTCGCCTTTAGCTCTCATTCGTGCCAATTAGCCAAAGCCCCATGGAGGAGGACTAGATATACAATTCCAGCTGGAGCTGGTGCGTCATGTGTGGTTGCTGCTACAGGTCCTCAGCTCAGACTCATCGCTCATCCCACTAGTCACAGAGGTACTCTGGCAATCCCATCCGGACGATGCTTATTTAGTCCCTCTGGTTTGCTGAAACTAGTAATAAATCAACTGCATAATGAGGTGAAGCTGCTGTTGGAACATACTATAACTACATAGCCACTCCAATAGGCTTTATTAGCGAGAGTAGCTGCTCGAGCTCTGGCAGCTCTGTTGGGAGCTTTTCTAACTGGTTTGCTTAATGGATGACCTCACATGATTTATACATATAGGTTTGTTGATCTGACACAATGGATTCAAGATGTTGATAAAGTCCATTGCAGCACCCGGGATGGACCATCTTTGTTCTCCTGGGACAAGTGATACTTCATAAAAGGGATTTTGGACTCACACAATATTTATTCTTGAAAGCAAATCCCAAAATTACAACATCAGTAGTACACAATTCCTTTCCCCTCCAGTAAAATAGGGCAGCCCCAATAATATAGTTGGTATCAATTTAGCGTAAAGGTTAGTAATTCCAGTGGTGTCTAGGGGATTTAAACACCCTGACTGACAGTGACACCGCTAGGATCCAAATAACAGAAATCTTTCTAAATGCTTCCACACTGCTGTTGTCTACAGCACGCACCAGCAATCCTTTATGTTCCTGTTTTTCAACCCAAATTTTTCTTTCCTAATTTCCCAGTTACGTTTCCCCGTATCATCCTATATGTTCTCTAAATATGACATTTATTGTTAAATAAGCCCTACTCATATATACATTCATCACTCAACCATACTAATGAGAGGCTAGCTACAATTTGTAAGCTGCTGCTGTTCTTTCACCTCTGTAATTATATCAGTGATGTTCAACCTCTTTTTACCCTGTGAGCCATAGGGCCTATTCTGTGGTCACTAAAGAGCTGGCTGCCTTCTCCACAGAATGGGAGTACTTCTGAACAGGGATCAAACAGATGGAAGACAGATGGCCTGAGCCCTCTTGACACTTCCTTTGCCCTTCAGTGGCACTGATATTACTTCTCCAGGCATTCTGGAGGCTGTGTTTTTCCCATAAGCTTTTCAGAGCGCAGCTTGAGCTCTTGAGATCTCCTGCAAAAATATACAAGATGAAGAGGGGTCTCAGATTCCTATCAGCACTGCTGAACAGTATTTTTCTACCACCCTCTTTGGGCAAGACACATGGGATGTTTTCTCATTCGGCCCTCTCCTGGTCTCCATCTCTCCAATACTGCCACTGAGAATGTTGTAGATTGTCTCACTTGGGATCTGATGAGGGCTTTGTAGATGTGTCTTGAGTGCAATTTCCACTAAACTTCCCCTTGTTTCACAGGAGTGAGCATGGCTTTGTTGGTGGCATCTGCAGAAGTCCTGCTGATAGAGAGCAGCTATTGCAATCTGTTGCAGCTCCTGCCCACACAACAAGCTAGTTCTCTGCCCATGCATGGAGACCACAACAAATAGCAGTTTCCTGAACTCTGCTTGGGCTCCTGGGAACCGGTCCTCTTACTAAGCTGAAGATGCTCAGCAAAGTGTCAAAGTTGCAGCCTTCTCTGTACCAGCGCCACTAAACCCACATTTGATTCCGGTGTCACCGGTGGCAGCCAGTTGCCCAGTTTATGCCTCACTAGAGGGCAGGAAGGCAGAGATGGTTTGGCAGCTTTAGCATCTGAATCAAACCTTTGAGGCACCCTCAGAGTCCTACAGTTGTGAGGACAATTGCTCCACGGCTAAGCTCTGCCCACAGCAGTACCTGTGGCAGGACCTGCCTCTCTCTTTCCCTGGCAAAGGATCTTATCCAGCCACAGAGAAAGCTCCTCAAGGAAAGATGAATCAAGATTTGACAGGATCCTTCAAAGCGTGATGAGAAAAGAGACTTGTTGAGTCTTTACCCCAGACATGAGGCCAAAGTCAAATTTTTGCACCCAGCTTTTGGTGTGGATGTAATTAACACATGGCCTGGTCTCCGTGGGATGGTTAATAGGAGAGTGAGAAGAGACAGGAGCAACTACTGGCCCTTTTTAGCACTCTTTCACAGCTCCTTCTGTTAGCTGAAATGTCGCAGTGTATCATTATCTGTTGATTGCAGTCTTCTGCCCAGTTTTTGCTCTTGCCCAGTCAGCACTTGTCTCCAAGACAATTTGAATTAATTGTGTGAAGGATTTCACAAGACTGGAATATTCAAAAACATTCAACTGAAATCAAGACAGAGTGGGTCTGATTCTAATCCCACGCAGTTTGATGTGGGCAGAGCTGCAAAGGACTGATGGGTTTTTGTGGTTGCTCTTCACCCCAAGGGAGGGAAATGCTGCATCTACACCTCTTCGTGCACAGGTCTAGCATTTTATCAGCAGAACATGTATCTGATGGTTGCAACTTGGTTTTTGAAGATCTTTCTTTGTCCTCTAAGGATATTCTCTACCTTCTTTACAAACATAACATTTCCACCATTTTTTCTGTAAATTCTGGTTTCACGCCCACTGTTGCTTCTACTTCCAGCTTGTAATAACGAAGCATGTACTGAGGATTAAATATCAGACCTGCCAGATGACCACTGCCAGGACAACCGTTCATCCCTTTCCCAAATACTGGTACTACACGTGGCTGCTTCCTATACCTTGCTGTTCTCCATGGCTTTTTGGTAGAGTTGGCGGAGGTGTGGAATACTTATTAGCTAGCTGTTGACACATTAAGTGGATGTTATCCAGATCTACTGACTAAATACAAGTGTGACTATTAATTGTTTCTTTCCGCAAGGAACAGAGTCTTATCAAACCAAATGCCACTTTCTCAACTAACGTCTCGCCACCTGCCCTAACCGGAAGAGATAGTCTCCTTATCTTTTTTGGTAATAATGTTGGTAATGATAATGATGATGATGCTAATAATAATAATAACAGCAACAATGACAACAACAATAAGGAATAATATTTTTCTTTGAATATAGTCTTAGGGCTCATAAGCAAAAAAAGGACGCAGCTTGCTGGAACGCTTGGTTTGGCAAACCGAATGATGAAATCAAAGGTAAGGACGTTGCGCATCCATTGCACTGGCAGCCTGATATATCAGTTGGTGTTTGCCTCTACGCCGCAATACCTGCGTTGTTTGGATTCACCCAGTATCAGCACATGAAAGTCAAGCAGGTTCCCAGTCCCAGCCCTACCACTGAGCTGTACAACTGTGTGTAAATAACCTTAATTCTCCGTGCCTGTCTCCCTGCCTGTAAGGGGGGCAATCAAGCTTGCTTTTGCACAGCTATATGAAATTTCCAGACACCGAAGCACAGGGAAGTGAGATGCCAGCATTGGATACAAACTATTAGTAGTATCATCTTTCTTTCTCCTCCTTTCTTCCTCCTACCTCTCAGTTATGCAGCATCACACTATCCTCAAAGTTCACACACTTGAGAAAAAAAAAAAAAAGCTGATTTTTCCAGAGTGTCAGCATAGATCAGAGGCTACAGTAACATATTTTGCATGGGCAGATAATAAATGAAGTCTGAAAGTTCAAGTAATTCATTTTCGTCATTTAAGAACGTACCAGACTAAATCTCAAGTTTGAAGAAAAAGATCGGAGCAAAAATCCAAGCTATTAAAGCAGAGCAAATTGTTAGTAATAACCAGGTTTGAGGTTTTGTTTTTAATTAAAATCAATTTCCTTGACTATTATTTCTTTTTATTGCACAGCAGGTTTGGATTTTTTTTTTTTTTAAGGAGTAAAATTAAACTTTTCTAAATATTCTCCTGCCTAGAGCTTCCACGTCAACCCACTGTGCGCACAGTGCAGTGGAGTCTGTTTGCATTTGATTTAAAATCCTTATACTGATCCACTCTTTGTGAATTGCACTATTTTTTTCCAGATGCTCCCACACACGAGCCTGGATAGAGCTTCCTCTGCTGCTCCCTCTTGAGCCACTCTCCTGGAAAGCAGGTTCAAACGAAGCAATGGTGCAGGGAGGTATTTTCACGGGCATTCACAAATTGTTGTAGTTCTGTTTCCACCGTGGGGGCTATTGAAGCCCTTCAGGTTAGCGCATAATGAAATGCAGATTCCCTGTACTCGCTGTGTGAGGAAACGAACAAATTCAGATTCCCTTTTTACTTTCTTAGATAATAACGCTTTTGTTTTAACTAATCTTTCACTTTCAGGGGTGATTAGATGCTTTAGCTGAATGAATCCTATTATTTAAAGCCTTTCCTGCCTGCTTCTCAATGCGCATTCTGACTCATGTACCTATTTTCATGTAGAGATTATTTAGAGGAGGTATTTTTTTCCCCTTTAAAAATAGCAGCAAGCAGGTTTTTGGACGAAGCCTTATCTGTGTGTATGGCCAGTCGTCGGTGCCCAGCTTAGCGAAAAGAACGGATGCTAAAACGCCTTTGGTAACGCTTGCTGACGATGTCTGACTGCTGCATAAGAGGCTGCAATGGGAATATGGATCCTAACTATAGTATTTTCAGGCCTTTAAGTATTAGAAGATGCATACTAAACTGAGAAGATACAGCCACAATGCAGCAGCGCATTCCCGCACATCCCCAAGCCTGAGCTCACCGGACTCACGGGGCGCGAGCGCAGGCCTGACGCGTGGTGGGAAGGGAGCAGCCCCGGGGCGGGTGGCTGCCGCGGCAGAGCGGGACGCGGCGCTGGGGCCGCCCGGTCGCAGCTGGGACACACGCTGCAGGGGCAGAATCACAGAATCACAGGATGGTGGGGTTGGAAGGGCCCTCTGGAGACCCCCCAGCCCAGCCCCTGCCAGAGCAGGGTCACCCAGCGCCCTCCCTGGGCAGCCTGTGCCAGGGCTCTGGCCGGAGCGGAGAAGAAACTGAAAGTCTTTTCTTCCTTCAATTCTGGGGAAATATGTGCCGGGATTTGACTGATCAGATCATGGCAAGGGAGGAGGCTGTAGTCACAGTTAAGCCAGGAGCAGTGTGCCACGCTCTTTAATATAAATACCACTAACGTATGTGCATAGGATGCATTTTCATTGAGTTCCCCATGTACTATACACCCACATACTCCATGTGAAGCCATTACCTCTGCCTCATTCTCCCAGTCCAGCCTACGCTCCTATTTAACTTGGTGCTCCCTGGCCAAGATAATTTTTAAATTCCTTATTCTCCCAGCAAGCTAATGATCTCCTAGAGCGTGATCCAGTACCTTCTTGACATGTCTTTCTCGAACCCAGTACATCTGAGACTCAGCTGTAAAAATCGCCGTGTGAACCTGGAGTCAACATCCAAAAAGATCTATTAAAGAAGCAGCCAGATACAAAAGGAACAAGGAGGGAGAAGGAACAGGAGGTAGTAATTTGCGTTCTCCTGATTGAGAGGATTTATCTGCATTTCTAGTTAATAAAAGACATTAATTGATTCACGTTTTTTATGGCTGCATGCAGAGCTATTTCTGGCTAGGAGACACTCTTAAATGGAATGAGTCAGACCAGACCTGTTATGTCACCCTGAGACCCTGAAAGATTTGTTAATAGCTCTGAAGAAATCAAGTTGTTTCACAGGGCTATTTTCTCCTCAGACATCAAAAGCAGAGGGAAAATATAGTAATTCTGAAGGCTGAAAATGATTTTTTTACATGGTCCTTTGCATTTGACAAATAGCAACAGGATAATCAAAGAGCTTTGCTCTCCACGAGACACTTGCATAGAAATCTCAACAGGATTTATTGGTCCAGCTAAACGTAATCTCCAGAGACATGGCTCTTAGCTAAGGAAAGTCCTAGCAGGTCATAGCTCCTCAATTCTCTTCTTACGATTTCTTCCAGATTAACTTCACAAATCAAAAGATTGTACTGAGAGAGATTTACAGGAAGGAAAGTCTGTATTTTTCCTCTTAAAAATACATAGAAAAACATTTTCTTTCACCAAACCCTTTTTCCCCAGAAAGGCATCTGTTTCCTAGCCAGGAATAAGGCTCTTTATTGTAAAATGAAATTGCACTGGAAACAAAACTCTTTTAAATTAGTTTGTCTTCAGTGATTTGAGTTGCAGCTCAGGTGCTTCATGTTCCTTTTCTGGGTCAGGGTGCCCTGCCAGGTGACACCCCGAGGAGGCAAAGGCTGCTGTGACACACGTTGGTGGCTCTGCCCAAGGAGAGGTATGATAACCCATGGGATGGAGGCCAGCCAAGGATGGTGGTCCATAGTGACAAGGGACATCTAAGGAACCCCGCCTGTGCCTTCAGCCCTCTGACAGCATTTCCACATTCAATTTGGAAAGGGAATTGGATAGTTTTAAACTGAGAAATATGTATGCTTTGTTTTTCACCAGAAGACCAAAAATATCTGTGGAAAATGTTGACAAATTGAAAGCATTTGTCATTTCTGCTTCTGTTTCCCTGGTGACAAAAAAAAAAAAAAGTATTTCCAGCTAAGACAAAGCCTGCAGCTCATGGTCTTGTCCAGTTTGTCCCGATATTTGCCCTTGCTCTCACGTCACGGTTCAAAGCAGCACAACGGTGGCAGGAGCCTGTAAAATGGGCCTCCCCCTCATCTACAAAGCTGGAGCCTGTTTGCCCTTTTTACTACCTGGCCAGGGCTGTTCACAATAGGATAAATGGCTGTACTGGCCTCATCCTATTTAGAACGTGATAGTTATGCTTTGTTGTCCTGTCAGCCTTTGCCAGGGAAAAATCATCGCTCTCAGTGGTGATGGTGGGACACATTTTCTGTTGTTTTCTCCAACCTTTTTTTGGTGTTGACATCATGAACATTCACAGCTCCTGGACATCAGAGGAATCCATCAAAGGGCTCAGCTCTGCATTATAGATATGCAAAGCAGAAGCCTGGGTTTCTTCTGAACTTTCCTCGCACTGGGTGGTGAGACTAATTTAGCAGCGTACGGTTTGTAAATCTGCATGCAGCCCCAGCATGCTCTCAGTAGCTGGCTTAAGGTGTGGGGGGGTGTAGAAGTAGAGGCTTGTTAAAATCCTTACAGTTCAGACAAATCTGCCTCCAGCCACATTCAGTCATCTTTCTTAAGGAAAAAACATGCTAGAGAAAAAAGACGTTAACTGGGCACCCCCGAAGCCTCTGCTGCTGTGGAGCCTGTCAGGAATATGGCTTTGTGAACCCTGTTCGTGGGACTAACGGCCGGACTGTGGTGTTTTAGTCCTCCCTCTCTGTACCAGAAAGAGAGTGAGGGTGTATTTGGATAAAGCCACCCTTTTGTGAGAGTGTCTCATGTTGACACATGCAGCTATGGAAATCTCAGCCTCTGAGTGCTCCAGCATCAGCACCCTCCTAAGCCCCGTTGGCTGAAGCCTTCTGGCTCCCCAACACGAATTCTCCTGCTTGCACATAGCAACCACTGATTTTGCTGTCTTTTTTTCTCTATCAGTGAAGACTTACATTAAAATACCCAAGAATTACTGTGGCAGAGCAAGGATCAATACAAGCAAGATAAACACAATTTGTGCTAGCTGGAGCTCTTGTACTTCATAACACAAATCTCAAAATGTGATGCCAGCTACAAATCCGGGGTAGTCTTTCTATAATGCCGTGCTTTTTAACTGTGATGCACTGTTGTGACTCTACAGAGTGGGCTTCAACTCATGCTGGAGTTTCATGCTCGTTTTAAGGAGCAATGCTGCTGAAACAGCCGTGTCACTCCTCCCCTGCCCTTTGCAGCTTGCTCCCTGCCATGCCTGTCCACAAGCCAGCACAGCATCCGTGAGGACACATAGCGAGCTGATTTGGGTTCAAAGCAGTCTGGGTTTGGTTTCATCCAACTTGAATTCTCTAATATCTGGCTCGTTGCGTGGTCACACCAGTGCTTGTGCTGGCGTAAAGGAAGATGCACTGAGAGGAAGGGAATGAACAGGCAGGGAAAAATGCCTCTCCCAGCTGCAGTTTTGGGGGATGTCATTTTAAACTACACCCAAACCGCCTGGTTTTAGCTTTAAAGCTTGTACACAAATTCTAGTTGGTCATCTAGGCTCTTATGTACACAGAGAATCTCACCTGTCTTAGGATGATCTGAACTGCTGCAAAGACATCCATCTCTCACCCTTGACCCTGGAGAACCTACATGACCAGCTTAGACTAAAAGCCCCATTTTTAGATGCTATAAGTACGATGAAATGAATCCCATCTACACGACCAAACGTGTGAGCCTCCAAAGCTATTGTGAACCTTGTAAGGCACGGGGTCACCTGGGAAGGGAGAGCGGACGGCAGTGCCACATGGGGCAGGGAGCAGTCCCAGGTACGAGCTGGAGGGCTGCCCCCTCCTGTCCGCTGGACTGAGTTTTCTCCCCTTTTTGGAGAGGTCTGGAGGCGTGACATTTGAGGGAAGGGACATATCTTTGCAAGAAAACCAGTGGGCATATGAGAGAGGAATGTAATAGCCTGATGTGCTTTATTTCTGATGCATTCAATTCCTGCAGAACAAGGCTGTGAATAGACACAACTCTCGTGAAAGTCTGAGCAGCTGGAAGCTGATGTACTCAGAGGTACAGCAGCTCTTTCTTGAGGGATATTATTTGTCCTTTCAGAACAGAACTATAAAGACTCAAATAATCCACCTTCTCTGGGAAATTGTCCTTTATTCTGCTCCCCATCAGGCACTCTGGGTTGCTGGCACAGTGTTATTACAGAAACATTGTCCCTGCTGGGCTCCAAACCTCCTCACAGTGCTCCCAAGTGAGAAAAAGGGAACCATCCTTCAAGCCTTGTGCCGTGAAGGCTGGGACTGAGCGTTCCTCTGAGAGCTGACCAAGCTCCATGCTACAGAGCTAGTGTGCTTGTCCCAGTGCACGCCAATACACTAACTGGGTGACTGCTGGAGAACTTCACAGCTCTGACCTCTAAACCTCCTGCAGCAAATCTATCCATCACCAGTCTTCACCCTCTTGCTCTGTGCTGGTATTGTCCTTTAGTTTACACGTGATTTTCCCTCACAGCTATTAAGCTACCACTGTGATGCAGGATGATCCTATGTCTCCTAGTCTTCCTTTTCTGGGCTAAACAAGCTAAACTCTGGTCTCGTCTTGCCTAGCAGGACATCCACTCCCCAGAAAACCCACTTTGCAGCAGAGTTTTATGCCTGCTCCAGTATGAATTAATCTTCCTTGAACAGAGTAGACAAAGAGAAGCCTCTCAGTGGCTCCTGCACCTCCTGTGGGTGATTTCTTATCTAGAGAGGACTAGATAATAGCTCAAAGGCATCATTTTTTTTGTGCCTTCTTTCTGTTCCTTAGTGAATGGCCCATATCCATCCTGAGGGCTAGAGATTCTGTCCCAGGGCACCTGATCAACGCAAGGACTATGCATTTATCAGAAGGTGAGGATCCTCAAATTAGAGAAGTCTCTTTTTTGAGTCAATATCACCCTGGTAGCCAGTGGAGAAATTAGACATGGTTAAGACGAACTCCTCTGGCCTGCTCTGGACGTGTGATTTGGGATGTGCTCCACAACGAGGCCTCTTTCCCCCAGGGCAGTACCAATGGGGACTGAGCGGCAAAGTCAGATGGAGATGCCATAGTGACTCTGTTTTATCTTTGCTGCCTGTTTCAGAACAAAAAGAGGAATATCTGCTGTAACTCATATATGCCTGGGAAATTCATGTGGGCAAACATGTAACCACAAAGGTGGGCTTCTCTCCCAGGTGGTAACACAACCTGGCAGGTGGTCCTATTCCCACTCCAGCTGATGGACCAAAAAGGACCATAAATCATGGCTCCTTCACAAGGACCCTGGTTCATTGCAAACTGTGATGAAGATATTGACACTGCTAAATTTCTGCTGATAAGTATGTCTGAATTGGCATTTGTGCAGACATGGGGCTTCTGCTGGGAACTGTCTCTCGAGTTACAGCTGGTCCCTACGCTGCAGGATGATAAAAGGGAACCTGAAAAGGATGAGTTAACCCTGCTTATGCTCTCTCACTTCCTCTCAAATGCTGCTCAAGATTTGCTGTAGAATCCATGGGAAAAAAGGTCACTATTGCTAAAACTCAGCTTTGCCAGTGCTGTTCCCAGATCCCAGAGATCTGGAACAGAAGGCTTTCTGGATGAGACTGTCCTAAAGCCTGAACATCACCTCAGCGTGGGTACCTCAGCATCCTCCTGAAGAAAAGATGTTTGCTCCTTTCTGCTTGAGCACGTGACCGAGGGAGAACCCAGACACCATCAAGTCATGAGGATAATCCAGAGCCTGTTGTTTTGGTGCAAGGATAGACTGAAGAGGTCCCATTTCTGACTGCCTCATCCATGCTGCCTGGGTCATCCTGAGGATGCCACAGGTCTGAACCCCCTTTCTGGTATGCTCTGAAAGTCGCCTCAGCTGTGCACAGCGCTCACAACTCATGCCACAGTCCAAGGTAGATATAGACACTGTACCTCCTTCTCCCACTCAGTCTCCAGCTTATTTCCATCAAACTACCTTTCTGCTCTATGCGTCATGGTTGATCCATGTCCCAGTCCTGTTCCTGTCTCTCCTTCTCCAACTTTAAAATTAAGATAATCATCCTAATTTATTCGATGACTTTCTTGGGAAATATTGGTGCAGGAAAAGGCTTTGAAAATGGTAAAAATTCACTCTGTCATGATTGCCATTCCCAGTTCAGTGTCTCTTGTGCAGTTCCGCCTAAATATTTCAAGGTACTTCCGTCTTATCTGCATATGAAAAAGAAGCCAGCAGCTCTGAAAGCCTTGTTTAGAAAATCCAACAGCAGCTATCTATTTTGTTTTCACTTGCTCTGTACAAATCCTTATTCACATCTAAGGGGTGAAAGCTCTGTAATGAGCGTGATCATGACAGTGTGCAATACCCTTGACAACAGGCGGAAGGAGGGAAGAGCTCTCTTCTGTGGCAGGTTGGAGGGAGATGCGTGACGGAGGCCGTGGACGCGCTGTCCCAGTGGCGTCCTGCCATGTGCTGGCTGCGGCTGGCTGCGTCCCTCCCGCGCTGGCGGGCTCCGCGCCGCTGCTGCTTGCACGCGAAGAATTTCAAAGGACTGCCAGCCACTTTAGGGATCTTGAGAAATAAGACCTGAAGCTCAAGATCTTCCAGAAGGCTTGTTTTATAACTCAAGGAATGGCAGGGAAATAGGAGAGTAAGGTCTTAATGCAGTGCACGTGAACATGCAGTTCTGTGAATGGACGACACAGAGTGTCACCACACATCTGTCTGCACTGCACGTGAGAGAGGCTGCAGGGGAGCCCAGAGACCTCACCAGAGGCAGGAAAAGACACTGGAACACGGGGCACAATCATTTTGCACAACGTCTTCCTAGAACACAAGTCCTATGAGGAGTGGCTGAGGGACCTGGGGGGGGTTGGCCTGGAGAAAAGGAGGCTGAGGGGAGACCTTCTCACTCTCTGCAACTCCCTGAAAGGAGGTTGGAGCCAGGGGGGGTCGGTCACTTCTCCTAAGGAACAGGCGACAGGACAAGAGGAAATGGCCTCAAGTTGTGCCAGGGGAGGTTCAGGCTGGATATTCACAAAAATTTCTTCACTGAAAGGGCTGTCAGGCCCTGGCACAGGCTGCCCAGGGAGGTGGTGGAGTCCCCATCCCTGGAGGTATTCAAAAGACGTTTAGATGAGGCCCTAAGGGATACGATTTAGTGGGGGACATGGTAATGCTGGGTTAACGGTTGGACCTGATGATCTCGGAGGTCTCTTCCAACCAGAACGATTCTATGATTCTATGATCACTCACCAAAAGACAAGTCAGAACTGATGATACTTGACATCGGGCATTGCCCTGAGGAGCCAGGGGAGGATGCTGCAGCATCAGTGAGATATGGAGTCACTGGGCTATGCGTGTGTTCACGTGGCAGAGTCTGTGTCAGGATGTACCACAAGACACAGAAAGGAGCTGGAAACTGCCAAGCTGCTGACAGGACCTACCTCGCTCTCTGCTTCGCTTTTGGAGGGCAGGGATGGGAAGGGAGCAGCCTGGCACACTGTGGGTGCCATGCCCCCAATAAGATACTTCATTTGCAGTAGGCAGGGATCAGAGCCTACACAGGGCTTAAACATTTGAAAGAGAGATAAACAGTATGGGTGATGCAAGACCAAGTGCTGTGGCTTTGTGGGTTCAAATGCACGCGTCCCTTTGGGCTGCACTCTTGCATGGCACTGGAGGGTGGGTCACACATTTATCTTCTCCTGCTCATCTTTCCTCCTCACTGCTTAGACTCATTTGCTTGCTGACCTGTGCCAGCCCTGTACTTGCCTAGACACAGCTGCAGCTGGTGAAGCCCACTCTCAGCGATTTGGAGCCTGCAGGAAGCAAAACACCTCCGTGCCAAGCCAGGACCCTGAGCTGCAAGAAGGTCGAGGAACCCTGAGAAGAAACGTTGAGGTGTCAACAAGCACAGCATCAGAGCTCTGTCCCCTCACCAGAGGCCAGAGGCCACAATGAAGCAGTGAGGGTCAGCTGTGGCCCCCACCTCGTGCCATCTGCAAACGTGCCACAGTGAGTTGACTTTTCAGTTGTGACCCAACCTCTTCCCATGCAGTCGTTGATCAGTTCTCGCTCCCCTTAGTTGGAGCGTCCTATTTTTCACTCAGGTTGTACCAAACTGGAAAGAATTGAGGGTACTTCTGGTACTCTGTGGGTACACAGTGTTAACTGTTTTACAAGATGAACCCCTGCCCTGGACACTCACGGGACAGCATGAACTCAAGGAGGTTTCCTCCAGTCCCAATAGTTTGAGGCACTTAAGCTCCCCGAACGTTCATATTACTTCCCTCACTCCTCTTTTAACACTCACAGTAACTTTGCCTGTCTCACTAACTGCAAAAGTATCATGAACTGTGTTCTGTGTCCTGCACACTCTTGATCTCAACAGCACCTTGTGACAGTGAGATCCACAGGCGAATACTCACACCGGGCCAAAAAGCATTTCTCGTTCTCTGTTCTGAATTCAGCATTTTTAACTCAATGCCTTTCAGTTGCCGTACAGAGGACGTGTAGTACTCACCAAACTACCTCCTCTGTCCCAAATCTACTTTGCAAACTTTTATCTGCAGCTTCCTCCAAGCACAGACACTTTGCCAGGCACTTTTAAAGTCTTTATTCATATTATACCTCCTAATAGGAACCTCAGGTTATCCTCATCACCTATATTTGAACTGGCTCTATTTTTAGTTTCCTCGTTTAAAATGAATATGAGGACATGCCTTTTATAGACTGTACGCTCTTGGTATCTGAGCATATCTTAAATTAATAACAGTAACATACACTTTGGAATAAAACTTGTGTTACATTTTAAGCAATCAAGGCAGGGTGATGACATAAAAAGAATAGCTAAGAGTATAGTATCTTAATAAAATTTTGAAGGGCTATGTTTCCAAAGAGAAGTCTGTGAGTTGTGTGCACAGATATGGCCCCACATAAAGAGCAGATCTGCTCAGAAATGTGATTGTGTAGGATGAGGGTTTTTACTCAGCAGATCTGCATCTCGCTGTCTGCACTAACATTTTTCTTATCGTAGCCGGGAAGGCAAACCCCCGAGCTCAATCTGTCTCATGCATTGAGCACAGAATTTGAACAAACTCCCACTAGCAAAATCCAGTTTGACTCCTAGAGTCAGGGATCAATTTTCAGCCTGACCAGTAAACTCCTTTTTGTTCACATTATAAGCTCGTTTCTTCCAGGAACATCAGCTACATTTAAAAAAAAAAAAAAAAAAGAAAAAGTGTGCTCTAACATGTCTTTAATTCATTCCTTGTTCAGAGGGGGAAATGCGTGTTGGGAAAGTAAACCCACCATTTTCTCAAGGGGCAGGTGTGCAACAGCGGTACGGTATGGTCTGCACTGGCATACATAAGTTAATTTTCTGCAGCAGATCCAAGCCAGTGCCATTGAAATCAATTAAAAAATACCAGTCATTGGCAGAAAGTGGGCTTGGAATCAGCTCTTTAGTTGAGGAACTAGGCTGTCGTCCAGAAGCTGTATGTCAGCTATATGAATTACTGGCAAAACCCCAGTTTCTCTGTTCATTCACTTGATGGTAGGACTATCCGAGAGTCAGAAAAACTGTCATGAAGAGATCTGCTCCTGCTGGAAGGCTTCCTGCTCCGTGCATCTTCTCGCTATGAGCATTGTCTCATCATTTGCCTCCAGCTGAAACGCTGCTCCCTGTTCTGCAGCCACTAATTTAGGAGGAGAGCGAGTGAAAAAGAGGTGCTTCTTGTTTTTCACCTGTCAGACAAAAAATCGCAGGTTCAATCTAACCACCAGTCTCAGAAATTGCCGCAGACCTGGATTCTGGCAGCTTTATTCCACGAGAGCACTAGCAGCAGCCTCAAGGCACTGCATGGAAATGGTGCTCTCATCCAGGAAAATCTTTGGAGAAACCATCATGATTGCTGTTATATAAGGAACATGGTTTAGTGGGGGACTTGGCAGTGCTGGGTTAACGGTTGGACTCGATGATCTTGGAGGTCTCTTCCAACCAGAACAATTCTATGATTCTATGAAAGAAGGGTACACTGCTCCGATAAGTGATTGTGGGCATCTGTTTTCAGGAGTGTGATGGCCACTGCATGAGGGATTTCAGGACCCTGGGGAGTTTTAAAGTCACTACCTGAAGAGCGTGGATGACAGGATGGGTTTACCCCTTTCTGAGGAGAAATGGAGCTGCTGTCAGACAGGAAGCAGCTGTCCTAGCAGCAGCCAGGACCCGAGGAGTGGGAAGGGGCTCAGCCCTCTATAAAGGGATACTTTCTGGCACAGCTGCTGGAGGACTCAGTGCAATCCCTCCTCTCCTCTCCAGTGTCTCTGATCAGCGCTATGAGTATTCTTCCCAACAGATGATAACTTCTAGGGCACTTGCTGGTGCCCTAAAAGAGGGTCAGAAGGAAGAGTGCAGGGCTTGCTTTGGAAAGTCCAAGCAAGGAGAAAATGCTCTACTCATCCTTCAGTCCACAGCCCTCCCTTGCTTCCCATTATAATCTGCTCTTCATTTAGGGTTTCTTGGAGAACCTGCTGGCCCTACCACCTCCTGAGAACCTCCAGGTAGCAAGTCATCTCCATATTCAGGAAAATGACAGATGAGGGCTGCCCATTCCTTCTCCTCAAGTCCTGAGGGGACTGTGCCACTTTGACTCAACACCCTACCCACTGCCGTGGGAAGCAATTCCTGCCACAGGGCACTGCAAACTCATTTCAGCCTCGAAGCAGTTACAAAGGACAATGTAGTGCAGTTGCTCCCCTTATCTCCTCCCTGCTCCTTGGGAACTCTGCGCGTGTTGATCATGGAGAACAGTAGCAAATTTGGCACTGCAGAGACTTCCCTCACTGATAAAAAAGGTCTGCTACCACCTGATTTCATAACCTAAACTCAGTCACAGCAATGTCACTCTGGCAGGTGGGAAATTGCTGAGCTCCATCTCTCCCTGAGTGCACAAAAGAGTAACTCAAGAGTTAGAAATATCTTCCAGCTCAAGCAAGACCTTTCACGTATGAGCAAGAGGGAAACTGCTCCTTCTCTGGCGTTAAAAATAGGCTTCTGGTTTCTAAGACCTGGACTTAGCTGCTCAAACTTCTTAGACTTCCTCCCGCACCTGCTGTGCCAATCCATGAAAGCAGAGGCCCCGCGCTTGTGAGCACTGTCCCTCCCACGAGCCCAAGGCTGCCAGCAGCCCATGTTGCGTCCCGGCACACAATGAAGAACAGAAGCAGGACAACAGTCATCCTGGTCCTGCCAGTGACCTCAGCCTGTGGCATCAGGATCTATGAAATGTGCAGGCTCTCTCCACTGAGTAGAGAAGGGTTTTGGTGTCTAGCTGGAAGTGTAAGCCTGACTTTAAGCCAGAGAGGGTAGGAATCATCTGGCTTCACTACAGACCTCTAAAGTGTCCTTGCAGCCCCACGAAGGGAAGATTAATGGCTCACTGGCAAATGTCACCAGCATTAGTCACTATGAGACAACCTAAACGGAAGGAGGTTCTCAGCCTGCGGGATTTGCCTTGTCCTGGAAGAGTAAAGCAGCCCTGCTCGAATGCAACTGCAGCTGATAGGACACAAAAAGGATGGAAACATCTACATCTGCTGTCTCTGAACCAGCAGAGCAAGATGCTAACAGCAGCAGGCCTTACACGCCAGCAGATTACAGTTTAGCTTCTGTTATTTCAGCTAATGCTAGATAAAGGGCCCAACACACTAAAAGTCACAGATTTTGTGCTTAGACACTGCAAAAACAACTGCAGTAGGAAAGCCCTCATTCGGCTGTTTTACTATGCACCTCTTGGAGCATGGACACCAGCCCTGTGTTTTATACTGACTATTAAAGGATAAACTGAAGCTCCTAAGACCAAATAATTTCCCTTATGAGTGAGTACCATGCCTAGAGAGTAAATCTGGAAAGCAAACCCAGGGCTTGTGTCTCCAAAGACACTTCTCTGATGATGAGCCAATGTTCCTTCCAAGGAACTTTAGTAGACAAACTGTATGTAACATACTGCGTTTGCTATAGCAGTAGATTTTTGGGTCCGCCCAAGCTCTTCATCTGCCAAACTCCGACCACAAGATTTGGTTGTTCTGGTGAGATCACAGATGCTTCAGAATTACAGATCCCTCTGCAAAGTCCCCTATCTGTACCTAGGAATCCGCAATTTTTTCGTACTATTTGAATCTCTTATTTACAATCTGCAAACGCCATTAAGATGGAATACTGACCTGCTAAAGAAACTGTATGCCAACTCTAAGGGAGATTCTTAATTTCAGTTAAAGTCCCTGTTTGGGGAGACAACCAGCCTGAGATGCTCAGTGACACTGTAGCAGGAAATCATAAGGGTTTTTATACATCAGTTCTTGATAATAAATATAGAAGAAGACATTCTTCAAGGAGAAGTTTGTGGCATGCAGTTGAAGCTCCCTGTTTCATAGATAGCTGGGCTGTAACTGCCAGCTCTTCACCAGCCTTCAGCTCAGTTTTCAAAGGTATCTGCCAAAACATCATGGAGAGTTGACAGACTCTCTGTGAAAGGGCATCCAATAATAGGCAGGGCTTTTTTCTTCTCCTCTCAGCTGTTGTAATTTATTTTGATATACTGTTAACACACTGCAGAAAGAAGAGAAATCCATTCTAGAGTACTAGATTATTGAAAACCATCCCTGGGAACTCAGCAGAGTGCTGGGTGCAATGGAGGTTGCAGGACAAGGAAGTGGGCGGCAAAATAATTCACTGACCACAGATGGAGAACGAGTTGAGTCATTACTTCTGTGACTTACATTGACATGGAAACGTGAGGTCCTTAGCAGCAGCAGTGGTGAAGGCTAGTCCCAAACTCCTGTGCATGCCTGGGTCTGCAAAGGGGACCACATGCTGAAGTCAAAAGCCAGAGATGCCCCACAACCTTTTGCAAAGTGCCAGGTGCAAGTTTAGCTCCAATATCGGATGTTTCAGTACTAGTTGCCAAAACACATTGCTAATCGCAGCCTGAATGTGCACAGGCAGAGAGGCACAGCGTGGTCTTTCCCTGGCTCAGAAACAAGATTCTGGGTTTAACTGTCCCTCAGTGAGAAAGAAGAGGCAACCCAACCTGGCTGGCATCCTCTCTTCCCACCTCAGTCCTGTCCGTGTCCTCCAGGAAGCATGTTTGATCAGGTCACATTAAAAATGCCATTGGTCAGCTGAGGTGCTGAACAATATGGTCTCCAGCCGACAACAAGTGTCTCTTCACATGCACCAGCGAGGCTGCCCACCGGGGAAGCTTGCTTGCTTGCTGCAGGAAGCAGGCTCCATTTCACAGCTGGCTCTGGAGCAACTGTGGGCTTCTTGCCACAGGAAGCTGAATCTCCTGGCTTCGCCATGATATATGAGCTCCCTGCCCTGCCTGTGGCCATCTTTCTGCTGTTTCCTTAGTAAGCTTGAGGAAGGCTCTCAGATTAGCTGCCAATCCTCCTTCTGCTCATTGCTCACAGTGTGGGGGACACTAGCTCGGAAAGCCACGTTGCAAAACAGTCTCTCCAGGTTGTGCTTTAAGAGAGATTTGTGGCCAGTTTGTCTGAAGACAGAAGGGCATGAACCCGGCACCTTAGTTATTTCAATGTGCTTTGCAGCAGGTGAGCCCAGGGACTGATGTGGTTTTGCTCGTGTTCACCCCATTCCTTGCCTGCAGCAGCGGCGCGCTGCACAACTGCTGCAGGCATCGGTATGGTTTCCATGACCTCCCACTCTCCTCCCACCCGGCTATTCAGAGGGCTATAAAAAAAAAAGAGCTGTTCAGACTCTGCTGAGAAATGGACGGTCGCGTCTGAAGTCAATTAAATAATTCAGAGTGGATTGAAATGCCCTATTGCGTAATGGAATCTTTCCGCAAAGCCGTGAAGCAGTTTCCACATCCCAATGATCCTATTTTCAAGTCAATACAATTAAATGTCAGAATATGCAACAGTTGAAATTAATCTGGAATCAGAATGCAAGTGATCTTTAGCACACACACTGCGAGACACCATCAAAATCATTAGATATTATCCAGGACGAACATAAAATGATTCATTGGGATGCAGCGGGCTCTGGCTTGACACCTCTCCATTGATACAAAATGTCTAACAAGTGTTTAATGAGAAAAAGGACTCAACATATCTAACCCTCAATTTTTGCATAGTCTATTCATGGCATGTTACAGATGCAGGTATAAAAAAAATGACCCTTAAACTTCTCTCTTTCCTTGTGTTAATGAGTCTACTGCAAGTGTGGATTGCTAATGATGGGGGGAGGCAGTACATTCCATCTTGGAGCTGATTCACCGCATGTTTTGTAGCTGCGTTGAGCCGATGCTGGTTGCGACAGATGCAACCCAAGACTCCAAAATAACAAATTAAGGGTATGAACCAGCACTTTGGGAAAGAAACTGGAACACAAAGCTGCCAGCCCAGCGACAGGGAACCAGCCACGACAGCAGGGAACCAGGGCAGTGTCGGAGGGAGGAATCAGAATCCTCAAACTACTAATGATGATGTAATTAATAAATCTCTTTCCTCCCATTTATCTCTGAATGATATTTACATGCCAACGGCCCAGTAAAACTGCTGCTTCCTGAGTTGATGACTGTAAAAGGGGCTCAGTTTGGGGTGTCCAAAAGGGACAGTGGTGTGTGTGACAGGGGAACGCGTGCGATGTGTGTACGAGAGGAGGAAGCGGTGTCAGCCAGTGTGAACACCCGATCCCGTCTTACCACGTGTCGTATCATGGTTAGTCTATATGCAAAGCTTGCAGCGTGCTGAATGTTATAAATCCACTGAGGTGTCTGCATAAAGATTAGTTTGCACACAGATATGTCATTTATAAAATACAGAGCCTGTCACAGATATTCTTCAGCTTGCCGAAAAACCAACGCAGGTGGGAAGGATGTGCAAATGAGGGAACGCGGTGGATCGGTAGATCAAGACATTTCAGGAAGGAAAAGACCTGATCCTCGTATTGACATGGGATGTCCCACAGCCCTATCATCACGGACGAGCTTTTCTAAGAGCCACACAAACATGAACTTGGCAATGCTGTCTTGGGCAAACATAGACTTAGTCATGAGTCATTTACTCTGCTTCCTCTCTCCATACAGAGGGAAGGCATCACCTTCCAGTGGGAGCAGCAGGGACATGGTGCTGGGAAGGCTCTGGAGCTCCCAGGGGAGAAGAAGATGGGAAAGTGGAGCTGCCGCCCACCTCAGCTGGCTGAGACACTGAAGCAGCTCGGGAAGATCTTGGTTGCTAAGTATGATCTAGAGCTGCATTTGTCCTCCTTCATGCGTGCCTTTGTAGGAGGTTCTCTTATAAACAAACACAAATGTTAAACTGTCAGATAAAGCAAGCTGTTGCTTTACTCTTGAAACTTGTCTTGCAATAAGCCTGAGTGACCCTATTGACACCAGGCCCTCCATCTCCTGGTACTGGCCCACGGGGTGACCGTGGGAGCACAGTGCACTCCCCGGAGAGGTCTGAACCTCCAGGAGGCTGCAGGGCACTACCCAACGAGGCGAAGGTCTGGCCACAGACTGGCAGCACGAGGTGCCAGGCCAGTGACGAGGCAGCTCCCTCAGCTTGTCAGAGCCCACTGACAGACAAGTAAGTGGGGAGGAGCCATGAGACTCAGCTGCTGCTTCAAGCCTGTCAGCTCTCCCTCCCATCCTGACATTGCCTCGTCTCCTCTCACTCTCACAAACCCCTGCAGCTTCCAAGCCTTGAACCCACGTGGCAGCCGCCTTCCACCGCGGTGGTACCATGGGATGTATGCTCTGCCTGTCCTTAGAACAACTCGTGCCCATGCACATGGCCTGGGAGAGAAAGGTGATAATTTTCTAAGGTGGGACTAGATCAAGAACACTTTGCTCCTTTTGAATATGAAAAAAAAAAAGGCTGATTTGAGGGATATATTGTCAACTGGGAAAAAGCAAGAAGGCAGCAACAGCTGATCTCTCACCTTCCCCTCTGCCTGTACGTGGATGCTGTGCATCATTTCAGGTAACAGGGAGTGGGATATTTATCAGGAGACAGCAAAGGGTGAGGCTGTATCTGGGACTATGATGTCTAGTTGGGTGTAAGGTCCTGCTAAAGGACATATACCGTGTTCCCACACACCAGGCACAGCTGCTCAACCAAAACCAGCTCAGGCTGGACAGCTGTACCTCACATGAAGGGCTGTACCATCAAAAGAGTGTCCTGAGCTAGTTTGCAGATGCATGAGGTAAAACCATCCTGCAGGACAGTGAGAACAGAGGCCCAGGCAGGCAAATCCCACATTCAGGCTGTAAATCTTGCCATATCTGCACCAAATATCACAAGATGAAATGTGACTGTTGCTTTTATTGCTCAGCCACCAGGCTGGCTTCTCTACACCAGCATCGTTTCCACATTGCCCACGCTGCGGGGTGCTGGTGCGGCTCCCCAGAGACGCCAGCAGCAACGTAGTCAGGCTTTAACAGCCACGTCACGCTGACTTGGATACATGGTTCATTTTCTTTCCCTGCCTACTGGCACTGCTGGAGAACATCCTAGGTGCAAATTTTAGTGGGATACTTGAAGAAAAGAGACTCCTGCAGATTCCCTAACCCAGAGCACGTCTCCCAGTGAATCCAGGAGCAGTCAAGATTTGCTGCCTTGAATCAAAAGCGAGAGGTTCTGTTCCTGACCGTGTTACTGGGCAGCCTGGGAGGACGCTGGACTCTTCCTGAGTTTTCCACATGTTTTTCAAGTGGCAGTCCTACCTCTGCAGCTCCTCAAGGATCTGGCATAAACTTACAAGAAACTAGCAGATTGTAGGAAAAGTCCTGCTTTTCCCTACGAGATGACCCTGCAGCAGAGGAGTCTAAAATCCCATCTTCCTCCGGCCTCACTGTTCCCTGACCCCTAGCACTCAGTCTGACTTGCTTTTCCAGCAAAAAAATCACTATTTTAACACTGTTGCAGAGTTACCAGGAAAAGAAACAAGTTGTTTAGTGATGAAGTGAGCTTATCATCTGCTCTACAGAATTTCTACTGCTGTCCCAGACTGGTGAAATACAAGGAGCCCAATTCCATTTGGAAACTATTTTCAAGGTCTGAGGCTGGTAGTAAAAAAACAAAATAAAAATCACATTTTTACCTGAAAACTCAACAATCATGACCTGGAGTAATTAATTTGGAGTGAATTTACTGCTCTTCAAGACTTGTTCACTCGCTGTGGTTGAATATCCATGTGGGTGCTTGCTCCATGTTGTGCTACAGTGGTGTAAGTTTCTACACCAGCCTCTGTGACTGAGCAGAGCCCTGCAGAGCCCTGGCAGGACAGTGAGTATGGTCCGTGTTAGGGTAGTCTCAACCTGGGACATCTGTGAGTAGCAAGATGCTCAGAGAGAGAACAGGTTGAAGAAGCTGGTTTTAGGTGAGGTTAGTGCACAGAGACATGCGATAGCTCCTGTCTTCAGTGCTCCTCCTTGTTTCACTGGAGCACTGAACTCTCGTAGCAACTACCACAGCAACTGGAGCAATAGTAGCTACTCCTGTACAAGCAAGTGCAGGCGGGATTCATCTGCCTTCCTCCGATGGCTGAAAAACCTAGCCCCCCATGGCTCCCCTCTTGCTAAAAAGGGGGAAGAGGTGCCTAGTGCCCACCCAGTGAACACTCCTTTAGAGGTGCTGGTGTCTCCCAGGTGTCTCTACATGGAATTGAAGGCTACTACCTCAGAATAAAATATCTAACTTTTAGCTATCTAACATTAGATGAGATTAGCCCTGCCATGTGTCTCACCATGGAGACTTTCTATGGCCTAAAGACTTTGGATTCATTCCTAGATCATCATGACAGACTGACAGTGAAGTCTTTTACCATGGTTTGAAGAACACACTATGTAGTGATATTATAGACTTAAATGCCAGGCAGTGATGCATTGCCCAATGGAGTGTCATATAAGAATCATAAATCACAATCTTGCAGGAGCCTGTGGATGTCAGACATGTGAATATGCTGATTTGGTATCCATGGTAGTTTGGCATGTCTCACATCTTTGTCTTCTGCCCAAAATAGATTAGCTCTTAAATATTACTCAGCACTTGGAGTTCTGCCACAGCAGAGAAGACAGTTGAGAAAACACCAAAAATGTGTCTCCTGGTGCAGAGAAATATTGAGATAAACTTCATCGGCTTTGTTCAGTTTAAAGGCAGAACCCTCTTCCATGGTGGTGTAACAACAAGGCAGGGCGAGGTTATTTGGCTAACGGCAGTTGAGGTGGAGATTTTAACACATGCACTGGAACTGAAATAAGACTAAAATCTGAGCATGAAGCTGCTCAGCTAAAGCTCAGGACTGTAACCCTTGCTGGAGCACTCATCTCTCCTGTCTACATGTACAACTGGGTTGCCAGTTCAGACTGAACCCAGGAAATCTATCGTGTAATACTTCCAGACATAATCAAATGATGCAGGGTGCAATCCTAACCATAGAGCCCCTAAGGCATTTGTTACATCCAAAGTCTCTGCTTTCACAGCACAAATAGTCAACCAAATCGTATCGCAGACAAAGACAAATCTACACATTTGCACAAGCAGACAAGGCAGTTTGCCTGCAGAACGTGTGGAGATGTTAATCACTTGCACCAGTCAGGAGTGGGCGTGTGAATTTACCATTAAGAAGTTAGAAGTTAACATTATGATACTGTTCAAATAAAATGTGAATTTACAGGTAGCTGAAAAGCAAATTCAAAGGCCAATTCATTCTTTTATGTCCATAAACAGCCAAGATATAGTTTAATTTCTCCAGATAATAAAAGCCTTTTATTCACATTGGAAAGCACCACCCTATCTGATGGCTGCTGGAAGAGGTGGTATACAAACAGTCTGGACTCCCATGGCCTGTTCTCCCACCTTCCCAGGGATGGGAAACGTGCTCTGAGGGGCTTCCAGCAAAGCCAGTGGAAAAGGTGTGAAAACCACTGGCCCGTCTACAGAAGAACAGAGCCCCCGAGACTTTTCAGTTAAAGAAGGAAAGCAGGTTTTATTCTTGTCTGGGAAGGAACTGGGAAAAGTATATTGTACAGAAAACTGCTTGAAGATAATTCAAATATCTGAGACAAAGAGGCAGGTTTTATGGCCCTGCCCGGGGCTGTCCATGTGCTTGATGAATGCTACCAGGACACACCACTCTGTAGACCATGCCTCTACTGGGGTACACTTGCTATCTCAGCCTAAATACACTGTCAGGCCTGAGGTGATACGACACGACTGTAAAACTCCTTTTGGACGGGGAGGAGAAAGGGAGACCTTGTGTGAAATGCCATCCACGAGTCCTTCCTTGAGCCATTTCAGTTCCCAGCCCACCTGAAGGTTCACGGGGTTTTCTCTGCTTTCCTTCCACCGGTGCAGTGCCAGGCTGGAATTGCAGGGTATTGTATTACAAGTCCCACGGGTGCTGCCTCAGCCTCAGTAAACTTTATTTAAGCACACACAGACATACACAGACAATATACATATATTTGTTTCTTCTCTGACAGTTCTACAGGACCAACACTGCTTTGGATGACACTCGTGGAGAATTTGAAAAAGTGCAGGAAATGTACGAAAAAAATAAAGGTCTTTTAATAATTTGCAAGTCACGGTCATCCACAGAAACAACACAGGTGCGTTCAACCAGGCGAGCACATGGACACATCTCCACATACAGTACATTGTGTCTATATAGGTATCTCCACATACATTGTGTCTATATAAGTGTACAACAGTCTCAGAAGTCAGCAGGACACAGAACCAGACGAGTACGGGCATGGCACATGCTTGCACTCCCAGTGCCGCAACCCACTGCCAGTGCACCAGTGTGACTCGGCCGGGGGGTGGGTGTGAACGGAAAGATGCTCCAAACACAGTCTCACCGTACACTATAAAAACTCACCAAATATGCAACAGCGTCATAAAATGAACATTCAGCTGGGGTTCTGGTGACCAGCTACTTTGAGTCAGGTCTCATAGCTTTTGTGTCACCACAACTCCTGGGATATATGGTTACTTATCTAATATAGCTACAACTGTCTCTCAACATATATTTTATATACAGTACATATACACAGAACATACACAGAGCAGTATATGTATATTTTTGTGTTTTCATGTTTGTACATTATATCACAGATTATATGAACACATAAAATATATGTTTTAGGACCTAAAAAGAAATAATTTTATAAAATATTCATAATACCCCCCCCCCCCCCAAAAAAAAAAAAAAGCCCAGAAGTCAAACAAAAGAAATCCAGAAACGCACTCTGAAGTGTTCACTGCCTGCCCCTGGCCAGCGTTACACTCCTTCCCCTTCCCTTTGTAAGTACAGCAGCACAAGGGTGGTTTGCAACCATGCACCCAGGAAAACACAAAGCAGTGTAAATTGTTGAGCTGCAAAGTCAGAGTGGAGTCGGGAGTCTGGCCGTCCGACTCTACACTCTCCCACCGTCTCCCTTGCTAGGATTTAAAAGGTTCTGCCAGGAGCACAGTATTTTACCTGCAGCAATATTTGCTAGACTAAATCTACTGACTGCAGTCCAATACTGTTATCTCATAGCACTTAGAACCCAGCTTCTGAGTTATAGCTTTTTTTATTTAAAACAATCTTTTTATTTAGCAAAAAATTGTTTCCACTGTACCCTTCGTGTGTCCTCTTCCTAATGTGACAAACCCGGAGGAGATGAAATTATGGAGATCTGGCCCTCCACTTCGATAAATATCTTTTCCATAGTGACCTGCCAAGGAAAAGAAAACAAAGAAACCTTTATTCAATATATGTGTGTGTGTGTGTATATGTACATACATATATGCTATACAGCCCCGTTGTCACCCCCATATATGAGTACCAAGGCCCCACCACATGGTTACATTATCAATGGCAAGCAGAGGGTATAACAGAACATAACAGCTACAGCAGCAGCAAAGACTTATTGCTTTATTGGCAAAGATTTTCGATGTAGAACAATTGCGTATTTTGAGAGCTGCCAAGGAATGAACAGCTGCTGACAGGGGAACCACTGACGTGCCAAACCCAACACCCCAACCGCCGGGAAGCTTGATCATCCCTGGCTCAGACTCAGGTTTGCCAGGAGCTCCCAAGGAACTGGTCTCACTCAAACCTTCAAGACTAAGGGGCTAAAGGAAATCAGAAGAGATGAGGCTTTAATTCTTCCCGACGCCAGCCAGACCCCTGCAGCATTCACGTCTCGTTGGTAGAGATTCTGTCTCAGCACAAAAGCAAAGGTTCAAGTATCTCTCTTGTCCAGGCTGGACCCAAGTCCCCATTAGCAGTACGACAGTAAACTTTGCCTTTTAGCTTTGATTTGCTCTGGTCCTTGAATGGCATCCCTGGATAGTTTCTCAAGTGTGATAGTCCCCTGCAGAACACTTCCTAGGAGCTTTCTCAGTCCGTGACAACAGAGTAGGTTACAGAGACACCCAGCTTTTTAATATTTTAATATATTAATAAAGAAAAAGGCCTTCTGCCTCCCTGTTACCATGCAAAGCTCTGAAATGAGGACACAGATAATTTTTCAGATACTCTTTATCATCTCCTCCCTTTTTCATGTTGTTAATTTTTCTATTCCTTTTATTTAGGAAAGAGGCAAAGATAAGATGGGTGCGGGAGGAGGGAAGTAAGGCAGCCTCAGGGGCCGGGAATGCAGCTCCCTCCCTGTTAAGCCTCCATCTTCTCCATGCCTTTCTGCGCAAGCCCCTGATGCATCGCTGTTCTTGGGAGCCACGGTGGCTGGAAGTCCAGCACGGCAGATGGTCCAGCGCACAGCACTCGTGCGGGAGAGCTGAGTCAGGCAGCTACAGGGAGGCCCAAATGGGCATCGGGGATCCAGGTGGAAATGCAGCCTGGGGCCATGTTCTGGCTGGCTCACGTTGCCTCTGACAGATGCTACAGCCCTTTACTATTTTTCAAACACTGAGACCAAATGCCGTTTGTTCTCATACACTTTCAGGCTCTCTGGCAACACTGTGAAAACTAAGAGGAACAGAGACTTTGAAATCTCAAAGTTTTCCTCTTTCCTTTTTAGCCGGTCATTCTCACCCCAGTACCCCAGCAGCTACTACTGATTTTGCAGACCATTACTCCTGTCATCAGAGCCCACCTTGCATATGAGTGGGCTGAGGGTAAGCACCCCCCCCAAGGTCAAAATTGTCCCAAAATGTCGCACTGTTCCGCCCTGCGATGGATCTGAGCAGGCTCCGAACCCCAGTCCCCATTCAGGGAGGACACCAGCAACTGCCCGGCCAGGAGAATCTAGCGCAGACTTTGCCATCACATAAGCATGTTGAAGATCCTCAGAGGAGGCTCACATATGGCAGGCAGAAGATGCTGAGACTTCTGACAAGTGTTTATTCCTATCTAATAGAAAAAGCATCCCACTCCCTTCCCTCACATATATTTTCTGGTCAAGGTCAGTCAAGTGCTCCCTGTAAACTTCTCAAAACACATACAAAGTGTTTCCACAGGTTTGGGAGTGTTAGCAGCAAGACAGTTTTCTTCTAACAGTTATAGTAATGCGAGGTGGTAGCAAAAACCTTCAAATGTGGAGGCATCCAGCCATAAATTGGCTGTGAAGAGTTTCCAGACAAAAGAAAGGATTTTCTGCTTCCACAGGAAAGATCATGGGCTCTTTCTCTCTCCTTCCTACCTAGCTCTTGCACGCTCTGGCTGCTGTGTTCCTGGAAAAGCGTGCCTCTGAGTCCCTGGAAGCTATTCTTGCTTCATGAGATGTTTTTTCTTGTCCCGAGAAGCCTGCAGAGACGGTTGGTGGCTGCAAGGCCCAATTCACTTTCTTTATCTCTACCACTTTTCTAAAATGTGCTGCATTTTTTCTTTCCAGTAAGTCAGTTTTTGCTCATATACCATCAATTTCTATGCTCTCAGGGCCAGCCACTCAGGTGACTGACACTCTATCAGTGCCATAAATTTACTGTTTTAAACAAGGATAAAAGAAACACAAATATGTGCTATTACCTCTAGCTGAAACCAGCTGTCTTTTGTAAGTCCCTTTAGAGAATCTGTTTAAGACAGAGATCAAGAAGGGGAAGTATATAAAAAAAAGCAAACATTTACTGGCAGATTGAAGATCGTTCATCAGCCATTTGCTCTCTGAACCTTGCTCTGCCCCTTCTTATAGTACATAGTAGTTAAATTAAAACATTCCTGTGATAACAACCCATTAGCATTTGAACAGGAGTTATGTTTTCCCATGAGAAACTTGAATTTGTAGACTTCAAGTAGCATGAGTTTTCCCTTTTTACGGATACATTATAGGATGCTAACTTTGTTTTATATGTTTTTTTTTATTACGGCTCACTTGTGATCATTTCTCTGGGCTTCGCGGTGTGAAAATGCTGGTACCCAGCTTTTACTTTTAGAAGCATCTTGGGGGCTGCTGGTGGGCCAAGCTCAGGTGCTGTTATTCAAACAGACGTTTTCATAATCACTTCTTGACTGAGCTGTTTCACACGGGAAGTGAACGCTCCCTTGCACCTTACCAAAACGCGTGTGCCCAGTCGCCACAGCAGAGCTAAAGAAGCTGAAGCGTAAGTAGACAAGGCTGCAGAGCAGTGGAGGCACAGACAGGGCTACGCCAGACCAGAGAACATCCCTGTTTCGTTCTCCGTTGGGGCTGTTTTCCGCCTTCCTACCTTCAGCTGTGTCCCAGCCTCGCTGTTGGGAGCTGGCGGAGAGGGATTGGCCCTGCCAAAAGCGGGTTCAGCCACAAGCTGAGCTGAGCTGCTGATGGAGATGCCTGTCTCGTGGGCTAAGAAGGAGCCCCTGGAACTTATCCAAGATGTTCACTTTTAGTAGGCTGAAGCTGAGTGTTTCCCTCTGCCCTACGGTGAGAGAGCTAAAAATGGCCTAATTCCTTGAAAAACAAGTGTAAATGCTCTGATTTTCATTTCATTTCAGACTTTTGGGATTTTTATTGCCAGTCAACAGCCAACCAAACAAACCCTGCCGCTCCAGACAGAAAGGGTCTCTCTTTGAAAGGCCACAAGGTTCTCCTGAGCCCTTCCTGGTGCTGCAGCAGCCCCGGCGCAGTGTGTGCCCCCTCGCAGGGCTGCCCTGCGGGGCCGGGGTGGAGGCACGGAGCTGTTGCAGAACCCCAAACACACAATAAAATTGAGATCTCTGAGCTAAATCTCCTGTGTAAACGAGGTGAGGGCAGTTTGATGGCTCTCTTGTACCTGCTGTCTACAGGCATCATTCCCATTGCTCTCCCTCCTCCTCCCCCATGTGAGATCACGCCAGAGCAAAGCTGCCTTTTGGTGTTGTATTTCCCCGAGAGCACACACAAGACATTCCACGGGCTGCAGCCATCAGGGAGCTGAAACACAGGACCCAGAGGCAGCACCCGAGACCTCAAAGAAGTCAGGTAGAGCAAGAGCAGATCAGCGTCGCGAGCAAGGCAAGGCAGCACGGCCCAGCACACCCATGTCCCCGGGCTCCCAGCACGCTCCTTCCCTCTTTCACAGCTCCCGCTTTAGGTGGGATTAGCTGCCGTCTGCCAGCTTTCCTTGCCCAGGTGTCCTACCCAGCTAGCACGCGTTAACTCTCTGGGGCTTGCTGGTAGCTGCCCAAGACCACAGCCAGTGTCATCATTGGACCGGCCGTGGCGCAGGTCAGCAGCGCGGCTCCGTCCCCTCCACGCGCCTCTGCGTCCCTGCTTGCAACGGGAGCTGCTCCGCCTGCAGACGCGGGGCCGTCTGTGAATGGAAAGCGCTGCACAGAAGCCAGATTTGATTACGATGGAGTCTCACAACATGCACTACTTCCAAAGCAAAGCAACCACCCACCTGCCTGCTCTCATGGCATGGAACACGCTATCTTTTAATACAGTATTTCTCTGGAGATTTTACATCTCTGAGGTCTATTTCTCACGGTTAGGATAAAATTTAAAATGCTGCTTCAGAGCACCGTGTCTGACTCCCTGGAAGAGGCTTTTCCTGCTCTCTCACTCCCTGTTCTCTCTTACACTCATATCCGTGGGCTCTAATGCATGTAAACCCTCAGACGCACACAAGCTCGCAGGCTTTTTCATTAAAAGAAATGATCAGGACTCCAGCAAGGCTGTGTGTTACTAAAGCAAATGAAGGCTAACACTTACACAACTTAAAATTTCCAAAAGAAATTGAAACAAGGTGAAACATGACCTTTTTTTTTCCTCTCCTTCGGCTCTCTGCTCTCACCGCAGAGGCAGAGCGCAGATGAGTGTTTTGCCTGCCACACAATAAAGGCAAATTCTTTAGGGCATACAGCTCAAAGAGGGAACATTTCATTACAATGGCATCCTGCATAACACACATATGGAACAAACTCAGTCACAAACAGCAATTACAACCCCAGCTCTGATTTAACAGAATTATTAGAGCTGAACTAAAATGCTGTTACCCACCTCTCGGAAACGTTATTACTGAGTACGGATTACATCACCCTGAGAAGGGCAGACAGGGCTGTCGTGGACAGCCTTTTGCATGATACGCTCTGGGATTCTGACCTCATCCTTGTCACAAATTTCCTTGGGAAAAAAACCCACACTCAGAGAGGAGTCCCCACATCCAAACTCCTCAGCACAGACGTTATTCTCAGATCTCTGTGGAAAAAAAAATGGATTTGGGGGGGATGGGACACGACCCCCCATAGCCTACCTGCCTCTGATGCTGCTCATTTCTGCTGGAGTGATTCCTTTGGAGCTATTTTACACATATCAACAGACGGACACAAAGGGCATGAGCTGCCAAAGCAACTGTAAGGTGTTTGCTGAGCACGCAGCAGACTGCTCCGCATCGCTCGGTCTATCCTGTCAATCAAATACAATCATCCTTGAGTGCAAGGGGAGGCACGGCTCCAGACCCAAACCGAGGAATTCTTGGGGCCAGAGCAGCACAGGGCAGCCAGCAAGCACAGAAATCACCTCAATCAGAGGAAAGTCTGGTTGCAGAAATTGGTGGGTATCAGACGTGGCTGTGGGCTACAGCACTGAAGGAAGCGACTGCAGGCAGGTCGGGCGTCTTGGTATCGTACCACAGCATGGGGTGCAGATTAACAGAGATTACAAGGATAAGAAGGGGCACCCAAGGGATGGCGCTGAAACATTACCATTTCCTTTCTTAAAAATACCCAAACAAACAGAAGCCAGCTGGCACCTCTCGCACTTGTCAGAATAAAGGCGCAGTAAGGGCCACCGCAGTGTGTTTTTCCTGGTTTAGTACCATACTTCTGGGATCGCTGTCTGTCCTGGACGTGCAAATGTACAAAAAAAAAGCAACTGGAAAGAGTTCAGTGGTGTTTAGGGTGACCTGTCAGCATTGCACAGCCAGACATGGACAAGATGTCGTCCAAATCAGTGCAGGGAATATTAGAGTTTTCTACGCCCTACAAATATTCCTTAGCTTAAATCACACGGGTGGGCTAAGGAGAGCCGAGTTCCACTTGCCCTGTCCTAATAATGCGACAACCTACCCATAATTTCACCCTCTTTAGAAATAACTGCCTCTTCTTTCTTTATCTCCCTTTTCCTCATGCTAAGCCTTTGTCACATCCTTCCCTGCTTCATCCCTCTTGTTCTCCGTCACTTGCGACTGCTGACCGCAGAGACCCTGCTTAAATCAGCCCCGTGGGGCCATCTGGCTAACAGATCACAGGGGACAGCCCGGTCCATCTCCTCGCCTGGCTCACTGTCCACGGCACAGTAGGAATCGCCTTCCAGGTCAGGGTGTCTGTGATCCCTCCAGGTCTCCGAGGCTTTTGTGGTGTTTCTGAAAGAGTGAGCACCTCACCTGAGCAGACAGAGCCAAGTCTTGCCCACCATGAGCAAGTCTTGTGTGGCTGGGGCCGGCTTGACCAGCTGGCGTGGGCTCCAGCAAGCTCACGGCTCTTGCGTATCTGAGTGCCCAGTAAAAACTCAGGCCAGGATCACTCCCAAGCCAAGGGGGAACTTTGGGTTCAAAACAGAACAAGAGGATTGTTCCAACTTGAAAACCAGGAGATCCTTATTTTTCCTTTTGATTTATTTCAGTGTGACTTCTGCCTTGTCAGCTTTCAGAGTGCGTTTGCATCGCGTCTTCCAGCCTTCTTTACAACCAGGAAGGGTAAAAGCTTACAATTCGCAACTGAATACCGGAGCTCTCAAGTAAAATTATTGGCCAGGAACTGCGCTTTATGGAAAATGACGCATACTGGAAGACTTCCCACAACATCGCAAGAATGGGGAACAGTTTTCTGGCACAGGGTTTGTGTCAGGGGCCAGACTAGCAACCCTGCCAAAAATATGCCCACTTACTGCACAGCAGACCAAGCCAAATCCAGTGCCATGAGCTGCATGAGTCCAGGTCGTACTCATGTATCTTTCTGGCATTGGAAAAGATGTAGAAAGTGAAGCTAAAATCTGTGCTGGCTTTCCTGATAAGTGACCAAGGGAACATCTTTCGTTAATTGTTTACTCTGTTAACTACAGCACTTGTCCTTGATTTTGCAACCCCCCTGCAAGCTGTAACAAGCTGTAAGAGGCTTCAGGAAACACCATTTTTAGGTTCTATTAACTTAAAAAAATGACTAGGTGAAAGTAAAATACAGGACTGCAGTGCTAGAGGGTCTTGCCGGCAACATGCATCAGGGATGACAGAAATACTGTGAGGAGTTTATATTCTGCTAAGATGTTTAAATAAAAACACTTTCAAAGACAGAGGATTAAATTGATATAGGAAAATAAAATACAGCACCTCTCCAAGGCTCCAAAGGCACGTGCCGGTTAGCAGAAAAACCTACTGAAGTCCCTGGTTTGTGCAGGAAACAGCTGTGCTCCCGTGGCTGCTCCTCATCAACATGTACTGACTTACACACACGTGTCTTGAAGTATGCTGTAAAGCTCTACAAAGAGCAAACGTTTAAGCCCCCCAAAGCCGAGAAGGGACACTCCTCTCCTCTACAGTACAGCAGGGGAAGAGACCCCATGGATGTTCCCCTTTGTGCAATCAGGGCTGAGGGGCTTCCCGCATTACTGTGCTCCCATTCCCTGTGCTGAAGCTGTTCCCCTTTGCGTGGAAGGACAGAAGGAAGGAAAGGGGACTCTGATTCCTTTCTCTTGAGGACATAAGGACCCCCTTCCATCCTGTGTGCCGTTTACAGCAATGCCATCACGTAAAACACAGTGAAAGCACAAGCGAATCAAGACTAGCTAATATCTCTGTAGAAAACTCACCCGATTACAATCCTTGCCCAGTGAGCCCGAGAAAGCCACTACCAAACCTGTAAGCAACCAGGCAGACTTGGGGCTCCCGTTCAGAGGGGTCTCAGATACTTAAAAGGCCAGTGTGGCTGAAAATCAGTTGTTCCCATCAGTATTAGGGAGAGCTGTGCTGTTGCACCTCTACACTTGCAGCAGTGACATTACAGCTCCGGCACCGCACAGGGCTAATATTAGATCAGACCTGAGCAGCCCAGGAGGCACGACCGGCTTCCAAAGCGGTGCTCTAGGGCAGGCGTGTATCAAGGGGATCCTTGCAGCTCAGGATGTCAAAAATTAATAACAAATCAACCCTTAGTCTTTCTTCTGTGTCCTTAAGCACACCCTATAATTGTACAGCTAGTGATAGAGAAGGAGCTCAAGTTTTGTGTGACTCAGGAGAGGGAGAAAAAGTTTCCTTCTGTTTTTTTTACCAGGCCGTGAATCAGTTCACTTATCCCTAGTACTCAGACATTCATGCTTACCACATAACACCCTCTCAAGGAAACATAATAGAGACTGAGGACTGTTTTATCATCCTGCTGAATTCTGTAGCAAGGAAACAATTACTGCAGGTTGATTTAGACTATTCTATACAGAGAATATCAGTCACGATTAAAGGCTGTAGGTTTTCACAGTCGTGTATACAGCTTTATCTAGTTTAGTGGTTTAGCCTACTCGCCCAGCTCTCAAAAGAAGTAGCTTTAATTTCTCTCCCTGCTAACAAGCACTTGAGGCCATGCCTCTTCCTTCTTGGCAAGCACCTAAACACCAGGCTACGGCTTTTCTGATCCCTGCCTGGTGGGACTTACAGCCCATCCTTTTTCTACGTTGCACCAATAAGGTAGTGCTGACATTATACAGCAAGTGTACTTGTCCCCAGATCCCTTCACGCTGGCAGGTCTGTGAACCAGGGGAATTTGGTGATATCCAGAAGTATTTATTTGTACTTAAACTCAGTCCTGCCTGAGGAAGGACTGCATATCTCTCAGGCTTCAGTGCATGAATCTCTGCTGGTCTGTTGGGAGATGGCTAGTCTTTGGCAATGCTCCCCATTTCCACCTACTTAACAGCAGTAAAAAAAGAAAAAGAAAAGAGAAAAGGAAAAAAAAAAAAGGAAAGCCAGCACTTTCCTGGCAGAAATCTCCAGGGAGCAGTTGCAGGGGCGTGACAGAACAGACGGTGGGAGATGCATCATCCAACCAGCCACTGTCAACGGCACTTCTTTAGCATCACGGACCCGGTGGTGGCTGGCGTAAATGCTGTGTCTCTGCTGGCTGCCAGGCACTTGCCCTTCCGTGTCTAAGAGGTGTTGGTGTTGCAGCACAATAAATATGACTTTTGCTATTACCAGTGAAAATCCCCAGGGTTTGTACTGACCGGACAGCGTGGGGTCGTGGGGCCGGGCTGGGCTTGCCTGGACCTGAGCTGCTTTGGGCTTGTTCAAGCTGTGATAGCAGGATTTTGAGTGTAACGCTGTATCTATGAAGTGTTTCCCTCTCGCAGCACTAGTTCCCATATCAGTATGGAAGAAATTCAAAAGTTTCCAGCCAGAGAAAACGCCAGCTTAGATGCACATAAAGTCTTTCGGTTGATACATTTAAAGAAATCATCTTAATTATCTCATAAATATCTTGGCTGCTTTCCCTGTAACAGTGTTACATTGCATGGCACACCAGTTCTCCCCGGCAGCGCGGAGCAGGTAAAGGCTGGATCCATAAACCTCAGCCCCAGGGAACGTCCTGCTGTGTCCTGGGTCAGGCCAGGACGGAGCTGGTTCTGTCTCCAGCAGCTCCTGTGCTTTGGATTCAGTGTGTGAGGAACGGTGACAGCACACTGATGTTGCTGGGTGCTGCTGAACCACCAAGGACGTTTTGCAGTTTCCCAGGTTTTGCTGATGTGCAGGTGTAAAAAGTTGGGAGGAGCAGAGCCAGAATAGTTGATCCCAACTGGCCAAAGAGAGTGTTCCATACCAGAGACGGCATGGCCGGGATAAGTGAGGGTCAGTCGGTGGGCCACTTCCCTTAAGCTTCCCTTCTGGTTGCTTTTTGTTCCCTGCTTTTCCTTTTTTCGTTTGTTTGGGCCTTTTCGTTCAATTCGTTCAGCTGTTCATTCCCTCGCCTGCTCTCTCTGGAACTGGCTGTTCTGGGATAGCTGGGGGGGGATACCCCTGCTCCCTGCCTGCTGCTTGGGACGGGCTGTATCGGTTGTCGGGTGGTGAGAAATTGTGCATTGTTTGTTTTATATATTCTATTATCCTTATCTATATTATTATTATTATCATTATAAATGTATTTTTATATTTCCTTTGCTGTCCTGGTGAACTGCTTTTGTCTCAACCCGCGAGTTTCCCTTTCTCTCCGATTCTCCTCCCCACCCCACTGGGCAGGGGGAAGTGAGTGAGCGGCTGCGTGGTATTCAGCTACCAGCTGGGGTGAAGCCATGACATGCTGGTAGCACACCACCATGCTTCACCGCTTGCTTGTACTTTGCTGTTTGCTCCCACTGCCTCTCGCTGCTGAAGTGTCGTAGGCAACGCAGCACCGGGGCAAGGTGCGCTCACTTTGTTACACACAAGCTGGATTTCTTACTTGCTGTTAGAGCTCAAAGCTTCCCTTGCTGTGACCAGTTTAGTACTCCTCCTCCTCCTCCTTCTCCTCCTCCTCCTCCTCCTCCTCCTCCTCCTCCTCTCCATAGGAGACTGAGTGTCTTTTACCCTATTCCTGATCAAAGCTCTGTTGGATTTTAGTCTGTGTCAGTGCGGCACCAAGCACTGATGTTACTATACCTTTAAGCTTCTCACAATAAATTGGTGTTATTAAGAAGTCATAGCTGCAAAGGACACATCTTGTGCTCTGCTTTTAATTGAGGTGGCCAATGGCGGTGGCAGAGCCGCTACCGTCAGCCCCAGGTGACCGTGGGTAACCCCAGGCAACCCAGGGTACCTCCAGTGACCTGGATGCTGGAGGTCTCATGACTCGGACATTTTGCTGTGTTAAGGGAAAGGGATGAATCTCTGCTTCCTGAGGACAACTCACGTGCACTGGCAATTCATGCAGAAATCAGAAATGACGGAGGACGGATGGCAACATCTGCAGTGGTGAATAAGCAAGGGATCAAAGAGAAGCTTGTGCATAGGTGTCCTCCTGATTCAGGGTCCTATTCTGATCTGGGACCACTGCCCCTGCATTAGTATTCTATAATTTATATAATTTGCTTTTCACATTCCTTCTCTAGAGGATTTTGTCTTGCTTTCAGCGGCCAGGGTATGAATAAGACAGAGATGGACATTTACTTGACAACGTGGATGTTTTTACTCATTTCAGCTTGGAGATGGTTACAGTGAGCACCTCCACCTCCAGCCACAGTTACGCAGCCAAGGCCTCTCCTGTTTGCTGTCTTTCCTACAGCCCCTCTTGCTTGAACCGCACTTCCACAACCTTCCTGTGGGAACAGCAGCAATTACCTACATGGAAAAGTAACCTGAGGGAAGCGTCGAGTGCTTTTCCAATTCTCTGTAATCTGATTTAGCAAGCGGAAGCAGCAGGAAAGAGTTGCTGCTCTGTTACAACAGGTGCTCAGAAAATTATGTCAAGAACCTATACACTAGAGAAACCCACTTCTGCAAAGGAGATGAATGTGTTGTTACAAAATTACACTGAAAATGGAAACTCTCCAGAGCATAAGAGAGATGGCAATATCTTTGCATCAAACCACAAGAATTTTTAGTCTTGTGTTGGGATTTTGTGTGGCACAGACTTCTGCAACTTCAGCCCTTAATTTCCAAGTAATAACATCTCTTGAGATAACTAAGTGAAACTGGTTTATGCTTGCATGCTTAACTGGCTTTAAAACAGCAGTTTTAATTTGATATGAAGATATTAATTTCAGAAATGTTTAAAATGTCTATGTTTACAATAATATTCTTGAATAAAAAAGCTACAAAACTTCAGATACAGTCCCCAAATGCATTTGGCTTATGAAGTTCCTTCTCGACAAACAGAATTTTTAGAAATACACGGTCCACATGTACATTAACACTGCAGCCTGCACATTGTGCAATGACTTTCAGGGGAAAAGGATGATGACGACTAATTTTTCCTTCTGGGTAAGGCAGTAAAAGGGAATGTACCTGCTGCTGTCTCAGTTAACCATGAAGAGCTGAGTCTTTAAAGCACGTGATCTCAGGAAATCTCTGGGAGACCAGGGATAGAAGGAAAGGAAATAACTATATGTACGTCTTAGCCTTAGTCACCTTCTGAAGGGCCTGGTCCTATCACTAGGAACAGGAAGGGCAGAGGATGTAAAAACACAGGTTTGTCATTAAAGAATGAGAATTTGTTATTAAAGTTTGGGGTTTTTTCTGGTTAAGATAGGGGAAAACCTTCGTTTGAAAGATGCAGTAGCATACAACTTACTAAGGAACCTTATTGGAAATGGAAATGAGGAGAATTTATGAGGGGAGACAAAGTGGTTGATCAAGTGGCCTGAGTGATGAAGCGCTCCACTTTTCCAAGGTACATGAGAGAAGGAAAATGGCCTTGGGCGCTGTCTGCTCATGTGCTGAGCCTGTGAATTCGCAGCAGGCTGTGAACGTTCCCGCTCTCAAGTGCTAGGGGATGTATCTGCCTCAAGTGTAAACATGCGTGTAGACTGCCCCGCCAAGATGCTCTGCTCTCCAAGCCCCATCCCGTCTTCTCATGTGGAGCCCCAGAGCTGATTTTCTCACTGGTATTAAGCAGTCCTCACTAATGTAAGAATGACCCTCAATCTGCTCCTGCCCATTCAGGGTATGGCTATAGAGAGATCAAGTCCTTATTTGTCCTGGATCTTTTCTAAATTCCATCACACTTTTAAAGCTACAGAGAAAAACAGCCTGGGTAGAGGGAGAATGGCAAATGGTACGGTACATTACACGCAACGAGGACAGCAAGTTCCTACAGACTCCTGGTCTAATATGGTTCTGTCATGAAACTCTTCCATCGCCGCTTTCTTTTCTTTATAACAGAAAGCGAGCGAGCCAGAGGATTCAGTATGAGAATCATTAGTAGTTCCCTGTTTATTAATCTCACCACTGCTGGCTCTCACCCCTCCTGCTGTGCTCCTGTCATCAGCCACGTTGCCCTGAACCCGCAGGACCGCGGCTACGGTCAGCTGCACAGGAGGAGGCCACCTGGACACGTCTCGAGCATTCAGCAACGCATCCAGGGCTTCTCAGCGCAGACACATGTAGAAAGCTCATAAGCTCAGCAGGTGCCTTCCAGAAGGGAAAATGGGGAGAAGTGAGTGTCTGGTAGAGTTGTAGGTTCATTAACAACCAGACATTTCTGGCATGAGTGAGGGCAGGATACATGAGACTGCTTTTAAAACCTCTTTGTACTGAATTAAAAAGAATTATTTCAGCAGTATGTATCCACACCGACTTCCCCCCTACCCCCCCAAGCTCCTCCTTATCTCTATTGGGTTTTTGTTTCCTCTGCTTTGTCCTGCACCACGTGCTGAAAACTGCGTTACTTGAGAACGGAGGCTCTGTTTGTGCTGGTGCTCTCCACGCTGGATCGGGAGCCTGGGACACGCACAGCTGGCTGCGCGGAGCGCCTTTCCATAGCTCCTAGCGCAATCCGCATGCTCATTTCATTGCGTAACAGAAAGCTGTGCTGACAGCTCCCCAAGACTGCCGATTCCTAGAAGTAGCTGTAAGTTGCACTGGTGCCGTCTGTTTACTTGTTTAAATGCTTATAAAGAGTGGCTTCTGGGTATTTGATCTGGTTTTATATGATAATTCCAGCGCTTACTGATAAAGACCTCCATAGCTAGGAGGAATGTTGGTAAATAGCACTATGCAGAGCTCTACGCTCAAGTAACATGCACTTTTATTGGGGTTAGATATGCAGGAGTATGACAGGGAGACATTCCCCAAGTACTGTGAAGCAATCTAATGGCACAACTTGTACTGTCGTTAATGAGAGACGCAAGGCCACCAATTCCCTGTGTTGTGCTTTGAAATTGTGCCCTGGAGTGCCTTTTAGCATGGGTTGCTCCAAGCCTAATCCACTTTCTAGCGATGCTGTGTCTCTGAACGCTGTATGCAATCTCTGGAACCGAGCAGCTGCTCGGGAAGCGCACAGCATCACAGCCAGTCAAGCTATGCTGCTTCTGCTGGAGATTTGCTGATCTAATTTAGAGAGGGCCTAATATTCCCCTTCTAATTAATTTGTTCTGTTCGCCTGCGACTGAACTGGCTTTTGTTATTTGGGAGCTCCTCAAAAATTAGATGCAATACCTGATGGAATTTAATTATATAGGCTGGGAGAAAGTGATTAAGGGCAAAGGGAGGGCTGATCACACTGCACACGTGCTTCAAGGGTATTAGCAGAAGGGAAGGTAGAGGCTGCTTTTTCTCAGCTGGAGGGAGAATACTAAGGAGTGATTGTCTCCAGTAGGAACTTTAAGGATAGAGATAAACATTCTTTGATATCTGAATGCCTTTGCAAGGGTCAGATGTGTATTACTAGAGCTGTTCAGATCTGTCTCAGATACCATTCCAGTGAAATTAGGTCTGCACATCACCCTTGGCCTTGTGCGGCAGATCACAATTCTGATGCTCTTTAATTCCATTGGGAGCTGTGTGCTTCCATAACAGGGAGAACAGGCTGCAAGAGAAGCATCCGCCAAGGAGCTGAACACAAAGGCATTTGCTCCTGACCTCTGCCAGGGCCAGCTTGCCCCAGAGTCTGGGAGGCCCTGGACCACATATCCCAGTTCTCAGTGGGAGAACTGAGTTGTTACCCAAGATGCTAAATGTGAAGGAGATTCAGGAGTGGGGGCTCTTAGGTCAAACTTCAACAGAAATTCTGCAAAATTGCACAATTCCACCAGTGTCTGCTCACCACAGCCATGCCAATCTCTACTCCATGGCACAGGAATACCTCTTATTCAGAAAAAGTGGTGGAATTGCATAAAAGGGTGGCTAGGGAAAGAAATAGCAAAGTGAAGAAGAGAGGGGAGAGGAAGAACTGGGGCAAATAAGAATGCAAGAAACCATTCAGTTAGACTCCTGGAAACAGCTTACAGTCACACAACAGAAGGTATTCAACGGTAATATGAGTAACCACCAGGCTGTAAAAGGCACAAAGTGCAGACCTTTCCAGGTACGTCCTGCATTTTAAGGCACTTGAATAGCATTGATGTTCAGGCATCGTGTGCCAGCACGTCCTATATGGAGCTGGGTTCCGAAATGGTGGGGAGAGAGGCGGCCTGGGATCCAAGGTGTCCAGAAAGCCAGAGGCACCCGAAGTAGTAACCCCCATCAGCAGGGGACGGTTTCCTGTGGCGAGGGTGGCTGCAGCCTCCTGGGGCTCTGCGCTGGTCCGGGGACAGGCTAAGTGAGTGACTCTGAAGGAAAGTCAGTAGGCAGGAAGGTGACAGAGAACGTGTCTCCGCTCCCAGAGCGGCAGGATCCTCTTGTGACGGCACATTAAGGATGCGGGAAGGGGTGTATATACAGGGATCTCCTGGAGGGAATCTTCTGGGCTGTACATTCTTACCCTAACGTCACCATCCAGGTAAGTCCTAAAATAACTGGACGTGGAAGAAAATTGTATCAAACTATTTTGCCTTAAACAAGCTGGTTAAAGCACTAGTGCTTAGCTGCCTGCCACGTAGTAGGAAAGATCTTTTCAGACCCAATACATAAGCCTTGTTCTACTTAGGAAACACTTAACGCATCCTCACTTGGGAATTCAGCAGCAAGGGGTCAGGGGAAGCAGCGCAGAAGCTGGCTTTGTTCCCAGCTCTTGCTCTGGTGCCACAGGAGACACCAGCTCCAGGGATAGTGACAAGGAAGCTCATGAGACTACGCTTAGCACTTTGAGATCACATCTGCCATGGTGGAGCATCCTGTCCCTGTCCTCTTTAATGATCGTTACCAGTAGCTGGTTGAGAAGAGTCCCCGTGCTATCGAGCACCTTGGGGCAGTGGCAGACAAAAAGGACTTCCCTGCTGAGTGAGGACCCCTGAGCAGAACTCCAGCACTTCTGTAGTGTGCAGCAAACACATTCCTGCCCGAGTAATTTGTCTCACAAATATCAGTCCCGTCAGACTGTCTCTGACTGTCAGTGATAACGTTTGTCTGATTGAGGAGCTGATGGGGGTCACTCAGAGCCCATCCTGCTGCAAAACAGAGGCCTGTCTCCCAAAACCACCTTGATTCATCAATAAACTGTCTCTCTCGGCTCCCACAAGCCTTCAGGAGCTTTATGCTGCTGCAGCCATACTGCTGCTCTTATCCCAACCAGCTGGACACAGCAAGAGGAGCTGCCGTCCTACTTCTGAGTTGAAAAGTAGACAAGCCCAGGCGTACCCAGGTCTGTATGTTCCCACACAAATACCATCTCTTAGCCAACAGAGAGGTCAAAGCTGCCCCACCTGCTGAGCTAATTAAGCACAGCCACATGGTTCAGGAGAGCCTGCAGTCAATGCTCCCAGAGATGTGTGAGAGCGGATTAGAAGCTGCTATGAAAACAGCCATGAATATGAGGTGCTTCACAGCTCACCCACCATCGCTGTTTGCAGCCAGCTGGTGGCTCCCAGACAGCCTGCACAGGCGGATGTGCCTGGGATTATCCTGCCTCCCGATGCACCAAGCTGCTGGATCTGCTCAGAGACACGGAGCGCTTCGGACTGGGAGGTCTGGCTGCTGCACAGCCTGGTTCTGCCAGCTTGGAGGATGGCATGAGTGAGTCCTTCCTGAGCTCGAGAGCAAAATGAGATGCTCTCTAAGAGCTTGGTTCCACGTGAATATCACAACGAGAAACCAGAAATAAAGCAAGACACAGCTTCGTAAAGTCTTTTGACACCGTTGGGTCTCAGGTCTCAGAATGACAGTATTGGGCACCAATTTCCTGCCAGCAAAATGCATCCTATACTGTTTTTCACTCTGTAGTCAAGGCCTAATTCATTGGCTTCTCCATGGTATGGAAATGGTCTCTGATTTTACCCCGCAGCATATACCAATTGGCCTTCTCTAGTATTTGAAAGGGTTTTACACGTGAGCATAAGATTTTAATGTAATGAACTTGCTATCCAGGGAGGGAGGTGTGAAGTGGGGAGAACGTGGCAAATCGGGAAGCCTAAGAATAAAAAGCAGAGTGGATTCAAAAATGAAAGCGATTACGCACTAATTAAAAAAGCTAAATTTGGTAATGATTGCTAATGGTACATTAACCTGTCTCGTCTGAGCTATACGTTTGTTTTGCTGCTTCCCAGTGGTTGGTTGGTTTGTTTGTTTTGCTGGTTTTACAGTTTTATGGCTGTTGACCTCATGAGCATGACAATTCTGACACAACTCGGACAGTGGTGACGATAATGGCCCACAATGATCTCTTGTGACCAAGCAGCCCACCACTGTGCTTGTGCCTGGCCTGTTCGGCTGAATGTCTTTTACAAAGGCGAGCGATAGCGCGTACGTAGTGAAACAGAGGAACAAGCTTTGGAAGGGAAAGCAATTTAGACTCCAGTTTGGTTTAGGAATTTTTGTTGCTAGTGTTATGGCATGTTTTAGGAGGAAAATAAAGATTTCTCGAGTGGCTTATGGTAATTTGTGTCCTGTTACTAGTCCTCGTGGCTTTTTTTCCCACCCAGTGCAGTCCTGTGGCTTTCCTGTGCTCCTTCAGCCCACACGCCAAATGTAATTCCTCCCATTTTATAGTTGTCTGCAGCTGGAACTTGGCCTCCCGAAGCAGAGAGGAGCGGTACGCAGCCAGGCAGCCTGGCTGGAGGATACCACAGCCCTGTATGGCAGCATTCCTCCATAAACGGGACTAGGGACAAAGATAAATCCGAGTGCAGGGTACTGTGCAGCTACACCCAGACTCTGTCATCCCAGATCAACATCCCCTCTATGCTCAGCGAACCGGCAGCACGAGCGAAATAAAACACAAGGTATTTGGAGACTAATATTTCTGCATCTATTTTGGGTTTAAGTGACATTCCACTGATGCATGTGTGTGAGATTTGCCTCTCTGTGCCTGATCCACAAGGAAAAAGGAACCGGGAGATATCAAGAAGACCTAGCTCTTTATTCAGCACAGGCTTCTAGCTTTGGAGCTCTCAGGCAAAGCTGGCTGGAAACTGGGGCTGAAATTGCACAAAAATTAATTTCCTGATCATTAGAAAGAAAATAAGAGAATCTTACTATTTTTAGGTGAGAGCTTGTTGAAGTCACAACTTGTTTTGAGCAGGAAACCTTGTCTTTTTCATTTGGAGAAAGTCAACATTAAATCCATCAGTATGTTGAAAAGGAAACTCAAGAAAGAATACACACTGAGAAACATAACAAAGCTGTCTGCTGCTCTTGGAGAGGTTGTCATCTTCTTGTCCAAGCCTAAGGGCAGGATCCAGCATAGCCATGTCACAGTGCTCCACAGCTGGGATTTGGAGAATGTGACAAGCCCGACATGCTAAGGAAAACTGCCCCTGGGGTCCCAGAGTGTCCCAGAATATTGGATGCTAACCAAAGATTTCAGAAGTATAGAAGAACTTGTGTTTTATAAACTTTAACTATGGGACAGGGGGATGATCTTCCCAAGAGGGCAGATTATCATCCATCTGCCACTGGTTGGCTTCACAGCTTCGCGTGAAGGAGAAGCTGGCCATTGCCAGAGTCAAACAGAGACTGGAGAGCAGATCTGAGCAGGCTGGAGGTGCCAATGGTCCCGTTGTGCTTTGGGAATACAGACAGGGAAACCTAATTTGATCTGTAGCTCTGTCATAGACTCCTCACAAGAATATTGTGACTGCACAGGTGGCTCAGGAGGAAGATCACCAGATACGCCCTTACCTCAGACCCTGGCAGTTGATCTTTGAAGGGAAATTGGGTTGTGTTATAATTGCTGTACAAATGGTGGCAATCGCGCTGTGAGCTGTACTCCTGGAAAATGTACCTGCCCACATCCATGACATGGCAGGGCGGAGGACGGCTGCCACTTGTGCTGTCTCTAAAAGGCTGCGCTGCTCTAAATCCAAGGCAACAGCTAATGGGGATCCCAAGCTGCACGCTGCAGGAGATCCTCTATCCCCACACCTCCCGGTGGGAGTTTTTGTGTTGCTGAACCGCTTAAATTTATGTCTCTTGATTGCTGTATGTTACTTGAAGGAGAGGAAAGACATGGAAGTGGGCAATCCAGGCCTGAATATGCAAATGCTGCTCAGCTGTAAGCGATGAGAGACCAGGGACAGAGCCTGGCTTACACATATCACAGAGCTTTGTAGGATCAGCCCCTGCGACACTGATATGCAGTTGGTGCAAGCCATTGGTTAGCCCCCAAAAGCATGAAATAATTAGAGCTGTAGATATGGCATCATCATCACAACAATTGTGTCTTAGAAGTAAAGCAACAGCTGAGAACTGTGGGCAGGTTCCTTCCCCGCACTGCTGCTGCCGCTGCAGCACGCTGTGCAGCGATTACTCCACGCCAGCGTGCTCTCCACCCCTGCTACTGCGGGAGGAAGTAAATGAGTCCTCGGGGAGCCTTAGTCCTTTAATGAAAATCAGCCAGTAACAAAGTGTGCAGTTCAGATACACTAATGAAAAAATGTTCCCTTCCCAGAGACAGAGCTTCTCGCGCTCCTTGGGCACTCTGCTTCCAGGAATCAGGTAACTTCAACGTAGGCAATGAACCCTGAACGACGTGGTCCCAACGAGGAGAGGGGGATGCAGCTGGAGACGTGAATGACTGGTGCTGGTGGGGTTACTCCAATGTCAGGGTCCCTAGGCTCAGAGTCCAACGGGGACGGCGCTGCGGTGCCCTCCGGCCCGTACTGACGCTTGGGATTTCTGTTCGGTTCTCTCCTAACTCCTGCCTTCCCCCTGCCCTCGGTTTCAGACGTAGGTGGTAAAAAATGTCAGGGAGTTTCACTGTCTCTTCGGAGTTGATATCAGCAGATCAAAGAGCAGATCAGGATGATTCCCTCCTCCCCTTTCTAACAGATAGCCAGGGAGTAGTAGGAAAGACAGAATGGAGAGCATGGGGAGACATAGGAGGGACGTGAGGAAGGAGAAGTGAAGAAGAGATAAAGGCAAGAAAGAGAAGGAGATGGGTGTAATTTAACCAAAACCCCTTAACAGGAGCACCTCTATCCACTCATACCCGGTTACAGACTGCCCTGGGCAGTTCCTGAAGGGAACAGGGCATGGGAAAGGGACATCTTACAGCTCACTGGTGGGAAAGGTGCATCATTAACAGAACTGGGCAAAGGTGATGGGTTATGGGGAGTGTCACACACCAAAACACAAACTTTCCCATTTTATCCTGAGCTTTGTGGCTGTGGAAGTGGTTTGGGTTGGCCAGAAGATCAGACTGTCAGAGATTTCTTTTTTCGTGCTGGTAGGAGTGAGATGAAAGCAGATATTTTTCCAGGAGTCAAATAATTCAATGTTCATGTCTAACACGTTGTGCTTTTTGAAAGCCCATGGCAGGCCTGCACCACTTTGCATTTGGGGAAGGTGTTTGGACCAAAACTATTACATTTCAGACACAGTGATCATTTTTCCTTCTGTCTTTAGGAAACAACAGACTTTTTTACAAGATGCTAGCAGTTTCTTCTAGCAATCCGTTCTGGCACTGCATTTCTCTCAGTTTCACAAGCAGGATCAGCTCTGTTTGCAGTATTTCTTTCTGTCAGCCCTATATGAAGCTGGCACGCTGAACTCCGCAGGTGCCTCACACCTGTGATAAACACTGACTGAGTCACGTCGTCTGCCGCTGGATCTTCTGTGCTATCGTTCAAGCTGCTCAAAATTCAACACAACTCTCTTTTGAAGTCCAGAAAGACACCTGACAATTTCCAAAGGATCCCAAAATGTCATCATGAAGGAAGAGTCACAGTTTCCATTTCATTTCTGATGTGATGCTCACACAGCAGCCCAAGCATTAAGAAAGGGCAAACTATCATACCTTGCCCAGGTCTTGCCTCTGCAGCCTAATGTCACCTGCTGTGATGAGTGACCTAACCCGGCTCTGAAGGGACTATACGTGAGGCAAGTGAGCCCTCTGACCAGCCATCTGTATGCTGAAGATCCAGCCCTCAAGGAAAGCAGGAACGGTTTATCGTTTCCAAATGAACGCCGTAGCCTGACAGACGCCAGCTGCTGTGGGTGCCTCTGGTAAAACGAATTTGCTGTTAGAAACTCCAGATGTGCCCGGGTGGAAAGACCGCCTTGCACATCTTGCTGTGCCTTGTGAGGGAAACCTCGCTGTATTGCTCGGCTCCCTGCCCGTGCCTGGGCTCCTTGGGATGAGGGATTTTCCCTGTTGCTACATGCTACGGCAGTGCCTGCACTGCTGAGCACCAGAGGTGAACTGGGGGAAGGTTCCAAGTGGCGGTACCTCGTCAGAGAAGCCCTTTGGTCTCCTAAGCTGGAGACAAGATTCTGGTTGAGTTAAATAGGAATAGTTGGATGGCAAGAAGCTGAGATACTTTCAGGGCATGGTTTAATTCCTGAGAGTGGTGCAAAAGCAGTCATGCCATCCAACCTGGAGCCTCTCACAGGCTGAGTTATGCAATGGCTCGGTGTGCCTGGCACAGGAGGGAGCAAGGAAGTGCTCAGCTCAGCACTTAGCTGAGGAATTAAATCTCCCATTATATTTTCTGTCAGATAAATACGGTTCAGTCCGGTACAGAAGGCATTCATTTGCCCAAAGTTTGCCCTCAAGACATCTAAGTCTTCACCCGGCCACTCCTTTCTACATTCAGTGGAAAAGAAATGAACATTTTCGTTTCAAGGTTGCTCAGATGAAACCATCTCCAAGGCTGCCTACTTCCCTCCACTTCACCAGGAACCCCTGTGACCTCTTCAGACTTAAAGCTCTGAACTTGGCTGTCAAAGAGGAGGTTCTTGGACATGAGAGTCTCTGGATGTGAGAGAGGCAGCTCTCAACCTTTGTCTGATGGCCCAAGCACCATGGGGATTTGATGGCTGTCAGTTGCTCTGAGACCTGGTTAGGAAAACTTTACTCATTTAGATTTCCTCCTTTGGCTAGAATAAGCGTCGCTGCAATGCTCCCCATCCTGATTTGCCATTAAATCCAGGGTACTTCAAACTTCCTACAAGAGGGAAGTTTAAAGTCAGTGCTATGAAGAAAGCGTTTGACTGTTCACCCATGTGAGCACGGTGGGTGGAGGCACTGCTAAATGTGGAAGTTTGATGGAAGGGGATGCAGCAGTGATGACTGACGGAAGGAAAGCTGACAGCCTAGCCTTGGTTGTGATGTTAGCCTGCTTGGCCTCTTTGGACAAGTCGTGTCTCTGCCTGTGCTTCAGTTTGACAACTGGTAAATGGTGATAATACTTATTTTCTCAGCTGGGCTTTGGGAGTTTTCTTATAAATATTTATGAAGTGCTCTGTTTATAATTGTAAGTAAACAAATGGGTATATGGAATTGACAGTCTAAGGATGCAAGTTGTTCTGTTTCACACGCTTAAATGTAGTCATTTATGGTTTCTGCTTTCATTTGGAAGCAAAGAAGTTAGGAACAACAACTTCAAAAACTCACAGCTCAAACTGAGCTGCAATTAAGAAAGAAAAGTCAGTACTTAAGAGGCAAATCCTGCTGCCATTAGGAAAGACAGGGAAAAGCTCTTGTAGGTACTTCATGTGCCTAAAGATGTAGATAGGTGCCTGTTGAAGTTTGTAGAAGTGCTGAAGTGTTGAGATCCTTTCTTAAATCAATTTGAGAGGAGACATCATGTTCAGATACTCAAAAGCATTTGGGATCTTGTCACCCACTCATTTTCCTGTGACATCTGTAGTAGGTTACCTTTGGGGACCTTCTGGGAATCCCCCGAGTTGTCTTTACACATATTCCCATCCACCTTTGTCCTGCTCAGCAGTTGTCCTTGTCCTTGTCCTTGTTTCCAACTCAGCAGGCAACTGCTAGGGCACATTTCTGTAATGGTGGAGCTCCTTGAGCATCAAGTGCCTCCTGCTGTCGTTGCCTAAACTCTGCGTCCAGTGATGGCCCTTTCACAGCGCCCCTCACTACGTCCTCTACCAAAGCCAGTGCTGTTTCATAGGGATCAGAAAACTAACTCTTGAAGGGAGTTGACCCAGTGTTTTCAGCATCCTGTTCACTCAGACACTCACCCATCTGCAGTAACCTGTACGTAACGCAAGCCCTGGAGCCAAGCACAGGGTTAAGCATGCTGCTTCTGAACACAGTGTCTCCTACAAGACAGAGATCAGCACCAGGGCTCAGGAGACCTGTCTACTGTTTCTGGCATGACTCCATGATGGCTAGTTGACTTTGGGGAAATATTTCATACCTCCTCCTGACTCAGTTTCCCCATAAATTGTGGATGTTGATTCTCTCTGTCATTAAGTACTTGGAAACACACTAAGAAGATCACTTAAAAGCAAGAGAGGGTTGTTCTGGAGGGAAAGTCAATACTGCTTTAAAAATGGCTTTGGAATGACAGAAATGCTGGTCCTGCATGATTATCAGAGATTCTTTTATTTATTATTAGCTGATTGTATTTTCATGCTTCCCTGAATTCCTGGACTTGGACTGCTCTGCAGCTGACCATTGAAGACGGCTCCATCCTTTATTGTGAGAGATTCTACTGACAAGCAATGGGTGATCATGGTATAGTCATGCATTGACACACACTGTGCAGATGGCAGTAGCCGAGATGCTTTCCAGCAGTGGGACCCTATCAGGATCCCAAAGCAGAGATCCCTAAGGAATCTCCCACTCCACAAGTGTGGGAGGTGGTTTTTCACAAAGCAACTTGCTGCCAGGCCTGCTGTGTATTTTAATTGCTAATGTGAATGTGCAGTGTGGATCCCAACAGAGAGCTGGTAACACACTTGAGATCTCAAGTTTAATCTCAAGGCCGAATGTAACACCGATGTCTCGTATGCATTTCATGCTTGACATTAGTTGCCCCAACAGGGTTTAGAGGTGTAAGTAGAGCAGTCCAGACTGGGGTGGAAATGGCTGAGCAGAAACAAAGGGAACAAAGGTCTACAACCAAGCCTAAAAGACAAGAGTGATGTTATAAATAAAATTTTAGTGAATAAGAAAGAGGAAATGTAAGTTACTTCCAGCTACTGAGAAGAGAAAGGACTGAGAAAGCTTCCTGGAGGTGTTTTAATGTATGCTGGTGCTGAATGAAGAGGCTGGAGAGAACTGACAGATGAGCGTCTTCTACTAAAATAACAAAATACTAGTAAATCAGTGTCTGTCGACAACTGCAGGAGTCTAGCACTTCAGGGGTGTTTAAAGGAGGCAGAGCCTGGGAGGTGCCCTGGCTGGGAAGGGCCAATGTGCTGAGCCTTGCACTGCCGAAACCAAGAACGGGTATTAACGTCTACAAGTTGTTGGAGGACAGGCACCCTACGGCTCCTGGCTTATCTTGAGGTAGCTTTTCCTCCAGAGATCTAAAAGCTTTTAGGAGGATCTTTTAGGAGGAGTGACATGACACAACTATTATATCTTTGCCTCTCTCTTGTCCTTCCTGAGCTGCAGCCCTAGAGTATGGACACAGAAGGGCTCACATCCATTAAGTCAGGTGGGAACATTGGATTTCAGCACCAGATTTCTGCTCCGAGATCCCCACACGTCTCAGAGGAGTTGTTGTTCTATACCCACACTGTCATAAGCCCAAGTTCATGAGTTGCTGTGAGCAACAGCACAGATTTGCCTTTGCTTCAAGCAAGCAAGCTCTTCACTGCAAGCTCTCTGTCCGTACAGTGGAGTCCCTTTCTCTCTGGCCTGTTGGGATCTCCTCCCTTTGCAGTGCAGCAGGACATGCCAGTCTGCCCCATGTGGTAACAAACTCTACGAGAGTGATATCACAATTGAAAACCACTCAGTGTATTGTTAAATGAATCTTCTGCAGGATTTACTTGAGCAGAACATGTGGCACAGATGTACAGTGTAAGCCAGGCTCCATTTTTATGACTGATGCTTTTCTGGACCGCTGTGCCCAGCCATGAGGCCGTGCTGGCCAGAGCTGCGCGTGCCCTATAGCTCTGTGAGTACCGTGCCTTTCGCTATTTGCACCTCTGGTCACACACGACCAGCTGCAGCGGTGACCGCACCAGGTAACTTCTGTCTCCTAGACGGCTGTGCTCCACACGCAGCCGTCCTACCACCCCTCCATCCTTCTGGTCAGCTTAACGGGCACCTGAAGAACATGCCCCAGCACCTGCCTATTTTGCATTAGCACAGGAATGCTTTACTGCCCATGCTGTCAGGAGATGTCACAGAGCTAAATTGCACAAGACAGCCACTGATGGATTATGGCACCCAAAATTAACAACAGGGATATTTATATTTTCACTGCCGAAGCCTTGGAATGAGTTCCTTTGTGTTTGGCAGTGCTCCCCTAGACCTGCATTAGAAAGCTGCTGAAGGCTAAGGCAGATGCTTGCAGAAAGTGAGTGCTGGCTTTGTTTACTAGGTAGTTACTCTCACAGAGAGGAATTCAGCCAGTCACTTTGATCTTAAAGGTGACACCATTATTTTTCTGCCTTTCTTGAGTGAAAGTGAGCTCAGCTTTGGCCCCTTTTTCAAGCAGTTTTACTTGGGGACAACAATTTTCTTGAGCTGAGTCACTCTGAGCCTGTCTTTTTCTAGTCCTGGGCCAGATTTGCGCATGATTTTGGTTGTCGCCTGTCAGGAAAAACTCTGTCAGAGTCCCTTGGTGGCAAACTCTTAACAAGAAAGTATGTGGTGGCTCAGTAAAATCATCACAATGCCATATGTGGAAGGATGCCAAAGTCAGCTGGGGAGGTGGGGGCTGCTTTAGCAGCTCTCTGAGTCAGCCTGTTCAGCGGCTCGGTCTGTGCGAGGCACTCTGCCCCGGGCAGGCTGTATCGGCGGGTATGTGACACCCGTGGGTCTGTCCCTCGTGAACCAGGCTGGGATGTGTGACTACCACCATTGAACCAGCTCCTTGGACTTAGCCTGTTCTTTGTAAGGGCTGGATTATCTTTCCCTCCCACTGCTCGAAACAAGAGCTCAGCAGGCGTTTTAATTTTAACAAGCAACTGGAAGCGAGAGTGGTTTTAACCTGTGAATGTGCAGTTGGTGTCAGAACCTCTCCCTAACTCGAGGGGAGCACGATGATGAGCAGCAGAAGCCACACGCAGACCTGGTACGTGACCTGGAGGACCCTGTGCCCCAATGGGCAGGACAAAGCTTTGTCCATCTGCCCTGCAGTGCTGGCGTCCGCTCTCCCTCCCTGACAGTCTGCTGGCAGTCAGCAAGCTGGCCTTCAGGGCAGACACCATGCCACGTTGCTTTTTGGACTATTTTCTGTTTGGCTGAATTGCTAATGCCATAGTAATTACTTAGGAAAATTCCTTAATCAAAATCACATTTGTGGAGGTAATGAGCAAATAGGTCAAGGAGAGCAATGTGCCTTATAAGCAGGAGCCGCTTCCCTGAGCGTCTGCAGAGCTGGCTGCCTTGAAGGACCATTGGGGAGCCCGGGGGGGACAGGGCTGTGGTCCAAGGCATGCCTGAAGTGCAGTCTAACCAAGACTGCCCTTTTGGGTGCTGTATGCACTGGGGATGCGGCAGTACACACCTCCTCGGAGGACTCTGCCCAGCACAGGCCTGATTCATGCAGCGCTCCTTGTTGCTCAGTCTTCCAGGAGCATATTGCTTTTAAGGAGATGTCCTTAGTCTCTAAATGGATCTGACCATCAGCTTCAGCACCCAGAAGTCTTAGAGGAAACCTGGTTGATAGAAGGTGTCCTGAATTCTTGGAAGGGTGAGGTCAGTCAGAGACTCGGACAGTCTCTGCAAGCACAGAACAGATTTTCTCTAAGACTTCATATTTTAAACAACTAAATACAAAGATAAAGTAGGTACTGCTGAGACCTAAAACCCCATCTAGGTCTTCAGTATCCCCGGCTAGCTCCCCGCCCCATGGACAGCTTGCTGGCCTCCCTCTCGCCAATGTTGGAAATCTTTTCACCAGGTTATTATCCTCGTACAGTTAAGTCCCTGCTGTCAGCCTCAGATTTGAGAGTTCAGAATGATTCCACATCACATACAACCTTTTGTCACCTCACTGTACATCTTTCCTAGATCATTCAAAAATACACTGAGCAACACGTCCCAACGCAGATCTTCTCGGACTCTAATCATTTGCCCAGTGCAAAACCTGACTGTTTGTTCTCATCCATTGCTTTCTGTCATTTAATCTGTTATTAATTCTTGAGAAGACCTTTCCTCTTATCCCACAGTATTCTTAAGCACTGTTGATGAAAGACCTCACTGACAATTTCCAAATAAAAAATGACTACACTGCCTTGACAGAATCCCTTCCATCCACCTGTCAGTCGATCCCTTCACGGAGCGCTAGCAGACTCATAATGTGTGCCCTCCTTTCAAAAAGCCATCTTGACTCTTCTACTTCACTTTATTGTAATCCCTCGCAGGGCACCTGCTCGACCAGCTCATCTTTCGCATTCCCAGCATCGTCTCTAAAGCCTTTCTAAAGACGAGCATTGCCACCTTCCACTCACCTGGCACAAAGGCTGATTAAATGGTTGGACTGAACTTCAGGGTAACTCAGCAGCTCTCCTTTAAAATCCCCTGAGTGAATATTGTCTAGTCCAGATTACTTTTTACCACTTCATTGATAAGGTTTTATGCAAAACTTCACTGATTCTTCGGTTTTACAGAGATCACCAGAAACAGCCCCAACACTGCACGTGGGAGTCTCCTGTCCTCCCCCACTGCACAGATTAACAGCGCAAAGATTAAAACGTTAGTGGTTTTGTCTTCCTTGAGGAGCCTCATATTTTGAAGATACACATATTGCCATAATTTTCTAGCAATCTCTGCCCAAAAATTTTCCCTCCTTTAGATCAAGACATCAGATTACACAAGAAAAATGATAACATTTTTCTGGTGCAAAGTGTCCTTTCATCTAGCACAGCAGAGATTCCTGAAGCACACAGAACACTTGTCTGGGAGAGAGAGCTCCCTCAAGCTTTGCTTTGTCCCCAAAACTAAAGGCAATTCCAGATTTGAGCCTCTACAACTCTAATAGTAGGAAGGAATTCATTTTTTAAAAAAATCTATTTCTTTAGCTATAATAAAGGAATTGATGTAATTCACCGGCAGAAAAACAAGAGCAAAAGCAAAAAGAATCCCCAAACCTATCAAAGCCAGACATTTCATTGCACATGCTTCTTCCTGGGAGAGGAGCAAAATACACGCAAGCCCAAACCGAAGTTACCTGTGGTCTTTAATGCATTGCTGGAACGCACATGGACACTCCCTTGAGAGGAAGACCCGCCCTCCCTTCCCACTTTATCCTTGTCTTGGGCAGGATTCACCTTCTCCCAAGGGATGGTAATGTCTGGACTTTGCCCTGTGTCTCCCGCCTACCCCTGAGCTAAGCCAACGTCCCTCAGTTAGGCACTTACACGCCCATACCAAAGGCGCCAAGACATCAGTGCTAGGGTGCAAGGAGTCACCCTTTGAATGCAAGCGGTGTCTCCAAGCTGCACGGAGAGCCCAAAAGGTGCGAGCTTGGCCATAGCTCATGCCAGTGCCACAGTGCTCAGACTCCGTCATGCAGCAGGGTGTCATTAGAGACCCCAGCACACGCTGTGGGGAGTGGGATGGGGGGGAATCTGGGAGGGCTTATGGAAGGTTAATGCTTGTGTCAGCCTCCATCTCCTGGTTTCTTGCCATGGATGCCTTCGCCAGCGGGGCAGAGGAGTTTTTGCTAATTGAAAGTGCCCTAGAAAAGCCTGAGTCCCTAATTTATGAAGGGCAGTGCAATTAGCCTCATAAACAATTCAAGAACGTAAATCAGGAAAGGGCTGGCTGGCAGCAGACAGTGAAACATTAATGATCTTACAGCTGCTCAAAGGTAAATATTTCATTAGCTCCACCAAGTATCACTCTGACAATTATGTTAAACTGATGTTCACAGGTGTCGCCCTGCAACTTAATACAACGCTGGGACCATGTCTGTGCAAGCAGACTAAATCTCCACCCGAGCAACCGGGCAGTCAGGGTCTGTCAGCTCCTAAAGAAGTGCATACACCCGTGAGCCTGGACACACGTGGACGTGTGTGCACAGTATGACAGCACAAAGGTGAGAATGGGAGTTCAAAAAGCAACATTTGTACTTCTGTGAAGAAACCAGCGCTCCCCAAGCTGCCACGGGATCTCCCTGAGTGCCGAGGGCAGGAAAGCAGCTCTTCACACTGAGCTCATGAACACTGAAGAAGTCTGAGCATGGGAGGACCAAATGTCTCAAGATCTTTGGGTTCTCCTACAGAGAAGGAAATAGATCTACAGCGCAGAACCCTTGCTCTTCCAGCTACTAAATTGCATAACTTGAAAGGAGGAGGGCCCTGATCGTTCTCTCAGTTGCTCACTCCTCCAGGTCAGCCGTGCTGGTCACTGGCACCAGTGTTCATCACTTGCCCTGCCTCAGGCACTTGTGTTCCTTGCTCTCCAGTCGTATTGACCCTGATCCTGCCAGGTGCTCACCCCCACGAGATCCTGGCTGAAGATTCTGGGGATCCTGCACAAAATGTTGATTTTTTGCATTGCATCCATCCAAAATATATTTACAGAAACAAAGACAGACAGAGGAGCTGACACAATAGCGCATAAGGAAGTAGCAGTGAAATGTAGAATGCACAAAAGGAGGATGAAGAGGCATGTGGAAGAAACTTGATTAGATAAACACTATTACAAGTGTGCTGGGGCTGAAAAACCACGGGATATAGTCAGTGATTGACAGAAATGGTTTTGCCAGGACTCTCGGCTAAAAGAAAGCAGAACTTGAATTCTGGTACGGGATGTGCAATGGGACACTGCGGGGTACCAAGGAGTCTGCAGCATTAACACCTCTGGGAAACGGGGCACAGAAAGCTGTGTGCTCTTCAGGAGAGGCAGAAGGAAGGGTGTCAGTGGCACTGAGCACCAGGTGGGGAGGGGAGATTCAGTTTGACAACTTGGGTAGAACAAAATCAAATCAATAAAAAATGCTAGCCTGGATATAAAAAAAAAAATCTGCTCAAAATTCATGGGTGAAATAGTTCTGGAGCAGGTGTTAGAAAGGAGGTTACCGTTAGACCTGAAGCTTGCTGCAAACCTGCACAGTGGGACACGGGTTTCAACAGGAATCTTTGTAATGTTCTCAGTCATATACCACTGAGAAAGTGCGTCATTGTGGGAGAGTTTAACTTCCACCGCCAGACCAAAGACATAACACCACTGCTAATAGGAAAGCCCGGTTATTTCTGCCTGCGACAGCTGACACATTTCTCCATCAGTCAGGAGGCCCACCAGAGGTTACGCTGCCTGGGACTGGGGCTTGGTTGTGTAATGCAGATCTAAAAGGACTGCAGCTAGAATTTAGGTGTGACGTGACTTCAGAGGACAAAAAAAGATAAACTAGGGAGACAGTCTTGGACACCAATGGACTAAAGGGCTCAGAATTTGAATGTTGGGAAACCTGGAATTCCCTCAAATCTTGAGGCTAAGACTATCAAACCAAACTAAACTGAAGGTCTTGGCTGTGACAGATATCCCACAATACTCTCCAAAATCAAGGTTTGTCCCTGTTTTAGATGTGTGACTCTGCCTCACAAGAAAAGTCCAGGATCCTTGGAGAAGTGATTGCTCTTTGGTTGGGAAGTTGCAACTCTATTTGTAGAAGACTCTTGAGGGATGTTTTCCTGCTGCCTTTCCCTGTATCTCCAGATAGAAGCAGTGGGGAGTGTCACAGGCTGGCCCTGCACAGACCAGCCCCACCAGGGGCTACAGACCTGCAGGACTTCGTCTGTGGGGCAACTACCTGCCCTCTCCAGCCATGGGCAGACAGCGCTGTTTTCCTTTTTCGTCAGCCAAGAACTTATTGCCCTGCTCAGATGGGAACGATCCAGCTTCAGCACCTGCCAACTACCCATGGGCAAAGCCTCACAGGGTCCACAGGCCTACAGAGGATATGAGGGTCGGTGCTGGCTCTCCAGGGCTGGCACAAGGCACTGTCCTGGGTTACTGACAGCGTCCTGAAGGACAGGGTGATCTTCCATGCGATCTCATAGATGTCAAGGGACAGCCATAGTGCTATACAATCACTCCCTTGCATGTCAGAATGCATTGCAACTCGTGATGACTTGTCTAACCCCTCGCTACAACTCTCCCACCCATAAATCACAAGAACAGCAAGCGTTGACCAGAACCCATACTTATCTACCCGAATCCTTTGATGGACAAGCCCACTCAGAACCATGTTAGGCAAGTGGAGAATGGAGACAAGCAGAGAGGTAAGTGGAGTCATTAGGCCAGCTCCTAGGGCTGCCCTCCGCCACAGCAGAGGGACTGAGGACAAAACAGAAAGGACAGCAAGGTAGGTGTGACAAGAAGGCTCCTCTTCCACCTTAGCTCCTCCAGCCATGTCACACCTGAAGTCCTCTGGGGTCATTCCTGTACCTCTTAGATGCTCATCAAGGGGGATGACCCACACACAGCAAGTAGCCTCAGAAGAGAGCAGACAACAGCTTGCTGTGTGGTGTGTGGTTCTGCCAGTGCCAGGCACTGAAGTGATGACATGAGGGCAGTCAGAAACCTGGAAATTTGGAATAAGAACCTCTGAGATCCACAATGACCAACCCTAAGGCAGCAGTGGGATGCTTCAGAGATGGAGGCAGTTGGAGCTATTTGACTGCAGCCTGCGCATCAAGAGCCCTTTCAACCTCCCCTCCCCTCCCCTGCTTCCTGGTCACTGAATATATTAATATTTAAGTAGGACTTAATAGAAGAACTTGTTCTGCTGAGCTGTGCAGCCTGGATGCCATACTCACCGTCTGTGATCTCAGGCAGCCTGCACCACTTCAGTTTACTTAATGCTGCACTAAACCTACAGCATGGACACATCTCCACACCTTTCTTGCATCCTCCAGCCATCACAAAGGCTAATTCCTTGCAGGGTTCCCCAAAGACCCTTCCTATAAGGGCCATAGCACTGCTTGCTAGAAGGAGGATGGGATGTATAGGTACCCGAATTCTGAGTGCAGGCTGCCTCTGCGAATGGTACAGGGATCTGGCACATGGCCCCAGGAACGACTGGGATGTCAGGTCCCTCTGGGAAGCATGATGTAGACAGCATAACTGCACCCAGCCTGTGGAGCCTGCTGAGAAATGCTTTCTCAGCAGGAAAAGCTGTGGATCGAGGGAGGAGAGATGTGAAATGAAAGGAAGTGCCACAGAGGCTGCATTTCTGCCATTGGGAGACATTGGGTAGAAAGCCACAGATTAGGGAATTAATATTTATCGTACTGCCTTTTCCGAGGGGTCATTGCGAGCATTAGGGCACCGCTCTGTGACTGGCAGCAGTCGAACATCTTGTATGGGGTTTGTTTTAGAGAGCAACAGTTATCCACGGAAGTGATTTAACACTAGAAGATAGAGGTGTTGGCACAGCTGACAAACCAGGGACAGATTTGGGGAGAGAGCTGCAAAAGGCCATCCACATAGATTAGAATTATTTTCCTGAGAAGGATTTGATGAGATGTGAACTACATTATTTGCCAATGTTGCAGTACAGAGCCTTGTCTAAAGCCCAGGAGAGTCAGAAGAAATCTTTCCATTAACTTCTCTGATTGTAAGTGAGATTGTGACAGATGTACTCCCTTTTCCTTCCTCCTCAAATATTTTAAATCAAACAGAAAGAGTAGTTAGATTTGTCCTTTCCTGGAGGAGGGCATCGTTCCTCCTTAGGTATGCTCATATAAATAGCCACATGGGAGTCTTTTCTGGTACCTGCAACAAGTAAGATGGTCTGAGGGTAATAAAGCTTCAGAGAAGAGGAGGTGAGGCAAGACCCACTAAACTCCCAAGCTACGCACACACGGCTGATGTGCCAGAAGGAACAGGGACTGCACCAATGATAAAAGCTGTTTGCAGCCAACAATAAAAGCTGCCTTCAGATCTTCAACATGAGCCAAACCTCAATCTAGAAAATACCTCTTGCTGAAAGCCACCAGAAAACACCCCGGCGTATCCCAGAAGGTGGGAATGCCCTGGAGATACGAGCGTTGCAAAGGAGAAGCCAAGCTGCCTCATGTAGAGAAACACTGCCGAAAGAAATGGGAAGGCAGCCCTGCAGACTCTTCCTCAACCCTTTGCTCTGGCCAAGCAGAGCTTGAGACAAGACAATAAGAGCCAACTTGCTAAGCCTTTTAGGATTTAGATGCCTAAACCAGAACACTAGTCAACTAGGTTTTCAGACTTGAGCAGTATCTTCTGCCGGTTGTTGTGGTTTAACCCCAGCCGGCGGCTAAGTACCATGCAGTCGCTCGCTCACTTCCCTCCCTCCCCAGTGGGGTGGGGAGGAGAATTGGAAAGGCAGGAAAACTCGTGGGTTGAGATAAAGATAGTTCACTAGGACAGCAAAGGAAAAGATAATAATAATAATATTACATATTAATAATGATGATAATAAAATATAATGATAATAGAATATACAAAATGAACGATGCACAATTTCTCACCACTCAGCGACCCAACCGCTGATACAGCCCATCCCGAGCAGCGCTCAGGGAGTGAAACCAAGAGCGATCTTGGAACGATCCCGAGCAGCGATCTCGGAACGGTGATTTCCCAAGCAGCGATCTCAGAACAGCAAGTTCCAGAGAGTGTGAGAAAGAGCGAGAGGGAGGGAGGGAACGAACCCAGCCCACTGGCCAATCCCCACTTATATACTGTGCTGTCTATGGTATGGAATACTTCCTTTGGCCAGTTTGGGTCAACTCTACTGGCTATACCCCTCCCAGCTTTTTGCACCTGCACATTGGCAAAACCTGGGAAGCTGAAAAAAGTCCTTGATCACTTAGCAACTACTAGTAACATCAGTGTATTATCAACATTCTTCACATACCAAATGCCATACTAAATCCAAACCACAGTAGCTACTGGGAGGAAAATTAGCTCCTTCCCAGCTGAAACCAGGACACTGGTAAAGGCTCCCACTTCCCCTAGTGAGGGTCTTACAAGGTCTCCAAAAGCTACACATCTGGATGTCAGATGAGCTAATCATTACACACTCAAGGGCTGATTCATGAGAAGTTAACCATGGCTTCCCCAGTATCACCTTTATTCTCACACGCCTTTAAGTTGAGCTGGTAGTTTTCTGTGACCAGGTTGCAGGAGTTACTTATAGCTCCTCATGGAGGCTGTGGCCAGGGGTCAGTTGTGGAGTTTACTGCTCCTGGTGATAATGCCAGGAATAAAGTAGTGAACCTTTGTTTCAGTACCATTTCTGCGTAATTTTGAAGTCAGCAAAATTGACTGGGAAGCAAAGAAAGGCAGCTGATAGCGGTGGAAGCAGAGCATAGATTGAGTTGCAATACGTGGGCAGGGGTCCAACAAGAGGGGAAGGAAAGTTTACTGATTATGGCACATTCTTAATGGAGTATTGCCTCCAGCTCCTCACCTCTGTCTACACTTCTATAGAGCGTGATAGGATCAGCAATCATGAAACGGGAGAGGCTCAACACATAGAATGTCCTTATAAAGATTTCATTCTTCACAGTGTCAAAAGCAACTAGTTGCATTACTTTCTGGAGGCCAATTTAATTGTTGTCAATACCAGTTGCAAATTGGCTTTAACATTTTAAATTGATGTTTTCTGTAAACTGCTCTGATTAATGGAAGAAAACATTGTGTTTCTGCCTTTCATCTGAAGATCTAATGCATTTTACAAACAATAATTGATCTAGCAAGACACATAGAGGCAAACAGGGAAAAGCAAACCTGCTACAGAAAGGATTTTACCCTTCCACAGCACTCAGCAGAGCTGCAGAATGGTGCAGGACAGAACAGCTGGTTAGGCAGTGGGCTTAGTTGGTTTTTTCCCCAAGGAAACTCCTAAGCATCTTAAAACTAAAATACCTTAACTGCAGGCAGAATTGTTTGGATTGTAAATTGCCACCATGGTGTCAAATTTGAGTTCTGGAAAATCCCAAACCTGCTTGTCTGAACCTCAGCCCACTTCATCTCAAAGTGCATGTAGCCTTGAAGGTGCTGATAGTCAATCCCAGTTGGACACCAAGTTCCCAGAGCATCTAAGCACAGGCTCTCCTGCATGCTTGCTCACAGGCAACCTCTAAAAATCCTACTCGAGTCTACCGTTACGTGGGACACAGCTCAGTGGTTACAAATTCAGCGCTGCCTAAAGAGGGTAATACCTCTCAGCCCTGATCCTGATTGCACTCCTACATTTCATCGTACGACCTCTTCCTGAGCTGATGTTGCTGGGTTAATGAGTTAGACCAGCTGATGGAAGAACGTGACAGCACCAGAGTCGGCGCAGAGGGCAGTGGCCGTGGCAGAGGATGTGAGAAGAAGAGGATTGAGACCGCTGCTTCAACGGCAGAAGAGCCATTAGGCTGACTCAACTGCCCGTGAAACTGGAGCTTGAGAGGCAGAATGGGCAAGCTGGCAGGTTCAAATCAAGACAATGGTCAGGGCTCAAATCAAAACCTAGCCAGGAGCACAACTCCCCTTGTCTACTGCATCCTCAAGCCCCGGGTGACCTGCTGCCCTCCCATTGCTGGGGCTGAGCTTTGTGTTGTGCCCCCAAACTCCCAGCCCTGTTTCCCAGGTGCTCCCAGAGGACCTGAGCCCGGGCAACTGGTGAGTGCTGAGATGGCAGGGCAACAGCTTCAGCTCAGGCACCCTGTGCTCTCCAGGGAAAGGAGTATCTCCCAGTCCTGCCCTTTCTCACGGCACTCCAATTTCTCCAGAATACCTGTGTCAGATACCTGTTCTAATGGCCCTCTGCTCCCGATCTTTCCCCAGACCTGGAGGGGGAGGACAGAGCACAGGCTGAGGGGAACCGCCTGGCTTAAACATCCTTCCTTCCCGTCACCCACAACGCAGACTTTGTAGAGTGAGCAACATGGGACGAGGGAATGAACTGGCCTCCCCCCTTAGGTGTTATGCTCCAAAACTGTTTCCATCTCTGCTTTTGTATGTTTTGAGAACAGTATTTGCCATTCCTAATCCAGCTGTACAGATTCAGGAACTGGGAAAGCATCCAAATGTTATCAGGTTGGACCTCCTACACACAGAGTCTCCATCCTCCGTAGCTCCTTCACACTGCTCCTGGTCAGCATTACTGTGACTCTCCCGCATCCCTCAGTCCCACCTCCCGGGACCCCACCATCCCATCAGGCCCAGGATTTGCCCTTAAACCCAGCAACTGCTACAAATATCGAAGCCCGGTTCTGGAAGGAGCCCCTGTGCTCCAACTCCCTTGTGCGTGCAGCAAGCAGGCGGGACGGGGCACGGGGAGCTGGTGCTGCCGCAGGGTGCGACCCGGGGCATCCCTCAGCGTGCTGCAGCACGTGCCCACAGCCACTCTGTCCCCGGCAACGTGCAGGTCCCTGGCTGGGGACACGCCTGCGTTAGACTCCCAGACTTTTTCCACGCTAATGCCTCTTCTCCACCGGAGCACGGTGCCAGAAAAGCCCGCTTCAATTAATTTCCACATTCGCCATGTGTTTTGTCGTATTGTTTTCAGCAGGTTGAGTTTCACTGTGAGGCTTTGTTTCAAAGTAAATCTATATACTTAATCCTCTCTCCTGCTCACAACTTGCATTAGTCTCTCTTAAAAAACCCCGCTGTTACCATGGTAACCTACAGTTTCTAGATGTCAGTGTGGATGATAAGCGCTGCCGTGCCTGGCCTTGTGGCTCTGGGACTGCGCTCTGTCGAATGAATGCTAAATTCCTCCAAAACACTTTTAGCAGGCACATGATATTTATCCTGTAGCTCTGGATGTTGCTACTCTGTCGTGGCTATGTGGGTCATATGAGTACCAAGATATTATACTTAGGCGTGTGTATATATACACACACACTCCACCTCCCATTTTCTTCCTCGCAACAGTCAGACTTTTTTTTTTTCTTTTGTTTTTTATTTTTTCAAATTTGTCACTTGTTAGCTGTTTTGACGCATGAAACCCTGACATCAGTCCTGGGAGATATTTGGACGTGAGACACGAGAAACTGTTGCAAATGTTGTTGCTTTTTATTCTCCAGTAAGTTCTCTGGTAAATATATTTGCAGTGGGGATTATTTTGTTGTCTCATGTGTCTTGTTAGTGGGGCGTAGTTTTCCCAAAGGTTCTTTTTCACAGATTACCCTAAAACTTTGCAGCTCAGTAAAACACTCAGGAGACCAGAATAAATCCATAACTAGAGGCAGAAGCAGGTGCAGCCCCAGCCTCACCGAGGGAAGGAGGCGGCTGCGCGGCTCGGGATGCGCTGGGGATCGCGGGCTGTGCTGCTCAGCGTCAGCGGGCAGCACGTGTTAAACCCTTACGGCTGCTCACGACTGAACATCCCCACAGCACCAGGTCCCAACCTCTGGCAGCAACAGAGGAGGGAGGCTGGACGTCCGAAACAGTAAGATTAAGAAAGGATAAGCAAAGAAATATTTAACAGTTAAAAAGCTCCGTCTGGAATCAGGGCAATTAAGCTCATATTGCATTGTAGCTCACTCACCTGACTTTCCAACCCATCCCTTCTCCTGTGTTTCTTGGGTTACAAGTACTTTGGGAAAGTCTTGGCTTTCCAGTGCAAGTGTAAAAGCTCTCGCTTGCTGTTAGGAGACAGGGTTGAAGGAGCAGGTCTGTGCCCACGTGAAGATCCCTGCGCGTTCAGAGAAGGACTAAAGCACACGCCGCAGCACACAGCCCCTCCGCGAGGTGCCGACCTGAACAGAAAGTGATGGTCCCAGGGCAAAACTGCTTGCTCAGTACCTGGGCAAAGTGCCTAAATTACCCAGGGACAGATATTTACAAGGCTTTAGGCATTTATTTTGAAGTCAAGGGAAGATGGTAACCCAGGTTCCTTTCAAAGTAAGGCCCTTGCCTCTGCGCTCCAGTTCCCTGTCTGTAAAATGGAGACTGGCGATGCCATAGCGTGGGAGCTAAAGGGCATCAGCTGCCCTGGTACCAGGGGTGAGTGAATGTCTACGATGTCTAACGCTGTGCAGGCTAACTTAGGTCCTAAATAAGTGAGGAACACCACTAGATCCTTCACACCAAAGAAGACAGCAGCTAGTGTCTGATCTTAGCTACCCTGCAGCAACTCCAGCAGCATCCACCTCTCCCCACTCCGATGGACTGATCCTGACTTTTGGCAATGGTATTTTGGATGCCAGGACACTGAGGAACTCTTACCCTCAAAATGTTCTGAGACAGGAAAATCTGACATTTTCCGGTGGCTCAGAAAATGTATTAACCCATTCGGGATTTTCCTGGGAGGGAAAGCTGTGGGAAGCACTGGGGCTTACCGTAACCGGTGTGTGCTTGGAGGAGAAAGCAGATGGAGTGGCACTGAATTGCCTTATCTTCTACAGATCCTAGAGCTTTCAAAGCTGGTCCTGTTTCTTTCTTTTCAAATGTCAGTGAACAGCAACAGGAGTACGGAGAAAAGAAAAATGTTGTTCCTGGAACTCTCTGGGTGTTTTCCAAGGGGTTTCCCTAATTCTTCACCCGCCTGCACCTTAACTAGTTTCTTACAACAGAGCACAGGGGCTGTAAAATGCTACTGCGGGGACTGGGGGATCATTTTACACCTGCTTTGTATTCCCCTGAACAGCTGTAAATGACAACACAAACTGTGAAGCAGCAGGGAATTTGAACGCCTTCGACATACATTTCTACACTGATCCTTGGTAAATTAATTCAAATAGTTGCTGAGGATTTGGGGGAGAAGCTAGAGAATTCAATGAATGAATAACGGAAGCAATTGGAAGCGGAGATCAGCTGGAGACTTGGGGGAAAGGGAGAGAGACGGACAGGGAGAAGGCATCTGTAACCCGGAGGAGATCTGAGAAGCCGACCGCTCTGGCTCACCCAGGTCTTTAGAAAAGGGCCCGAGCCCGCGCTGAGCCCGTAGCCCAGGGAGAGCAGGGCCAAGCGCAGTGATCTGCTCCCCTATGCGATGATTAGGATGGAAGTACTCCCCATGCTGCTCTGCCTATATTTGGCTGGAGATGTTTGCTACAATTTCCATAAAGATTAAAGGCCTCTCCTGCATTTGTTCACATTCAGAACAAGCTCCGAATATGCCTCTGGGTGGAAGGCACTGCTGAAAACAGCACTTTGAATACGTGCATCTCTGGAACATCCTGACTCAAATGGCTTATTAAAAGCCTTCCCCAGATATATCAGGCTAATCAGAGCACCAGCCTGGGTTGTTTGCTGCATTCAAAGTGGTAATCCTGTCAATAAGCTGTTCTTCACACCTGCAGGCACCCCCATCCCTAGCGCAGGTGAATAGCAGAAGATTTTATCTCAATTTACCCCTGCGGTCAGCTCTTTGCTGGCACATCTGGAGCTGGTTTCAGACCAGTGTATTCTGTTGGTGAGGCAATTTGATATTCTGAGAATTAAGAGGCCAAAAGAATATAAAACTAGGCCAGAGTCTTTTCTGCAGCAAAGTACAGAAAAAGAGTCTTGTCATTGCTCTCACAGCCTCCTGATCGCGGAGGTAGTCAGAAGCAGCATAATTCAAGGCACAGACCTTACCTGCCTGCCTCATGCTCAAGTAGGTGACAACGGGGTCCCTTCACTGCTGAAAGCATTGCACAGCGGCAGCAAGGACATCCTTGTCCTGAACATATTTGGAGAGATTCTCCTCCCACATAGCTTTCCACATCAGTCTAATGGTTCTGAGTGTCCCCTCTCTCACACTTGGCAATACCATCAAGGTGAATTGTAAGAAAAAGAGCCAGGAAGAGACAGAATGAGACTGAAAGAATAAAGGATCAGTTCAGACCATCTGCTGCCCTGGAGCATCATAGATCTGTACCAGCCATGAGTCTGGACATAAGCCTCCCTGACCCATACGGATTTACCTAAACCAAGCCCATGTCCCATCCCTATGATAGTACAACACTGATTCACACCAGCCAAAGATCTGTCTCAAATGCTTGCTTGGAGTCTTTTCTGGTTTGGTCTTAGTTTGGAAAACAGTAATGAGACGAGTCCCTGCATGACTGTTAGTCCTGAGCTGGCTACCCCTCTATCACCAAGGCAGTCAGAAAACTCCCATCTCACAACTTCTGCAGGGATTGAATCTTGCAGGTGCTTTGCTTAGCCACATTTTAGGAAAATCATACCAACCTCTTGCATCTGACTTTCAGAAGGCCTTCAAATATCCAAGGATGGTATTGGAGGTAGTTGTCTGAGCCTAGAATCTAGTCTTAATTTTTCCACTAATGTTAATGTCCATCAGCATCACTGTCACTGCCCTCATCTTTTCTGACACATCAGTTGACTCTGGACGTTGCAGGAGGATTGCCTCTGGCTCGAACTCTGTCTCTTGTGCCACACGCAGCACCTTCCTCTATGGGAGCACATTGCTGCTTATGTATGATGTTTTCCAAGCCCGCAGGAACTATTGACCTTTCTCCCATCTATCCTCGTTCTTGTCTCTGCTTGCTGGCCATCCAGTGAACGAATGAATGGCACTGACCTTCACAGCAGATGTCAGGATAGATAACGTGGCCGAGGGGAAAAGACAGGGGAAATGTTGCTAGAGTTTTCCTTCCAACACCCCTAAAGGTGCTACTGTGACAGAGACATTAAAAATGCCAATAGACAGCTAGACGAGATGGATTTCCTGTAATCTCCGATTCATCATATTGTACCTGTTACTCACAATAGCAAACACTGAATAACAAGAGGTCTGTGTGGCCTGGAGGAGTGTTCCTGTCTAAAGAGAGTGCTGTAGCTCTTACTGATTAGGTGGAGCACAGCTGGAGAGGTTTGCTCTGACCCAGGCAAGCTGTAGGCACAGCTTTCAGTTTTTCTTATCTGCAAAGAGCCTACCACCACCCAAACAACAGCACTGTACAAAAGCAATGAACAGCAATGTCAGTGGAAGTGAAGGTGGGTGGAAGGGGAGGTGAACTGTCCCCTGCCATCCCAAAAGGGCATGAGCTTGATTCTCAGAGGAAAGCAAAAGTGGCAATAATCTCTGGAGAGATGCTCTTCAGACACATAGGACGCTCAAGCTCAGCAGAATCCAGTGTGGGAAATGTATTCTGCTTCTGATAAATAGTTGGCTCCTACACCCTCTGGGGAAGGTGGCCATTGTACAGTAGAAGGTTGAAGCCTTCTTGAAACCAGCTGCCTTGTCTGAAAAATGACAATTGTCTCCACGTCTAGAACAGAAAGACCTGCTTCTCTTTTTCCCTTAAACAAGCATTAGTTAGACCTGGGTTCTTCTATCTCAAAGCTCAACAGAGAAATACAGACTAAACCTAACACCAGGCGCTTCTGTCCCACTGCAGAGCTTAGAGAGTTCTGAAACCGCCTGCTGTAAAGTGCCTGGGCAAATACACTGAGGACTTTGCCTTGGTCTTGAACTCTCCTTCAGGCTCCTGCAGCAGCTGGACACAGTGCCATGGCTTGGTGGACTACCAGAGCACGTTGTATGTTCCCATCCTGCGATCTCCTGCTGTGACCATTTGAGGGCTGCCTGAGTGCTGGCAGTAAGGGTGGCAGCTGGCGCGTGGGAGATGGACTCCTCTCCACACGTGCATCAGGCACCACCCAGCGAGTTGAGTGCCGCAGGCATGCCCTCAGCAGCGCCTGCACACGCTGCTTTGTTTGGGCTCTACTGCCTCAGACCCAGACCACCTCGATTTGTCATTGTCACCCACAATCATTTTGTTCACTGACACCAAACAAGTCTAATGGAAAAATGAAGCTATGGTTTATTTAGCAAGACTTAAGGGCACCCTTCTAGTTAAAAGTTTGGACACAGAAGTTCCAAGTAAAACAAATATAAAACTCAATCTCAGCCTGTATGTAACAACTATAGTCCTTTCTGGTCACTTAACCCCTCATAGTCTGGAGACCTGAGACAAACCATAGCCAGCAGACCTCATGCTTTTCAGGTGCCGCTGCAAAACCCTACAGCTGTGGTCTTCTCAAGCCAATTTGCAGCACCAGTGAGTGGTGTTTTGCCTGGATCCTGCTACTATATATTACTGCCTCTATTTTTCCCCCAGCTGTCCTTCATTCCCCTGTTTTTATTTCTTTTCTTCCCCTCCTTCCCAAAAAGCAAGTATTGACAGTGACTCCTCTTCTACTTCCATACTGGGGCTTACCAGCTTTATTCTAGTTTAACATGCTATAACTCATTCTTGTTTTCCAACTTTTATTTCCCCCCAACCTAAAAGATTTTAGCATTCACTTATATGATTTCCTGATTACCACAACGATCTGAAGATTAGCTGAGTAACAGAGTATAGTTACAACGGACCATTGCCCTATTCTGCAAATGAAACAGTACAAAAAAACATTAACTGTATAGCTGGTTTATGAGCTCAAGATCTTTTGTAAGTGATTAGCTTTCTGTCTCGTATGATATATGAGGACATGTTAACAACGGACACAACTAAGCCAGGAACAAGTTCTTTTGGGCAAGCTACAAGAGCAAGTTTTCCCTTCCCAGCTTTGGCAAGGGCTCGGTGTGACACTCGGTCCAACTGGCTGCCCCCCGCAGAAGTGATCGATTCCCCCTACAGCTGCCAAGGGCTGTGGAAGGCTCTGCTGGAAGTAAGGTCCCTCTCCTTTGCAGCTGGGTTTGTGAACATCTTCTTTTGGTGGGCTCCTGTTGCCTGTGGCTTGCCTGTTTGAGCCCCGACTGCACTGCAATGGCTTTTCTCCTTCGCACGATATGGGCAAACATACGGACAAGCAGAGGCTGAATGAACAGACCGTCATCTCTGACAGCGTGCCTTTTCCTTTCCAGCCCTTTTGCCCTGCGCGCCTCACGTCCCAGCCCTCAGCAAGGACCAAGCAGACTCCTTACCGGGTGCTGCCACTTTGTAGTGTGACCGTTTGCACTAGCACCCTACTCACGATACCTGCGCTCTGGTCCTTGCACGCTTGTGTGCCCTCACTAATGTAGTAGTAAGTCTTAAAAATGTCCATTGGAGCCGCCAGCTACCGACAGACACCAGAGAAGAATACTGCAATTAGCAACTCCCCTTGCAAACCTTCCCATTTGCCTTTTCTCAGACTTGACAGTGCCTAACCATCACACCTAATTCAGACTTCCAGTATCCAACTGGTCTCTTCTGCTGCAAGCAAAGACTTTCTCCTGCATCTTTGTTCAGGATCTGCCTGCCCTAAATGGCCAACGGGAGCCAACGGGAAGAGACAGGGTGTCTTCAGAAAGGGATTCATCTCATCGTAAGGCTTATGTCAGTTGTTCTCTGATGGTGCCTATACCTGTTCACTGGCCATTTCTTGTGTTTCTGTTTGGGGTAGAATCACATATCCTCCCAAGAGCCAGTCCCAAGCCCTAGATATGCAAAAGCACCTTTCTCTTCCAGACAGCTCACCTCATGTACTGCTCTCCAGCCCAACATTTTATTTCACAGGTATAACTCTCTGGCATACAAAATTACAGGGTTCACTGGCCTCTGAGTGAAAATTGGAGAGCAAAGAAATCCTTCTTAGTTCTCAGGGAAATTATTTTGTTCCCAGCAGCAGGGGAGGCTTCCAGAGAACACGGTCACCTGGTCCTGTCTCCAGAGGGTGATGCACAAACCCTTCTAACAGTCACCGCAACGAGGCAACGGAAACCAAAGAGTCACTGCCCTCAGTCATGGGCCCTTTCCACAAAGAGCAGAGCACATCGAGCCCCGCAGGTTGTGGAGCAGTCTGAGCTCCTGCTAACTTCTTTCAGAAGCTTCCCCAGCAGGGACCATGAGCAAAACCTCCTCTGATCGCCGGGCGACGCAGGTCAGTAAATGCCACCCAGGCACTTCTACGTGAAGCTGAATAGCTTGTGACTGAATGAGGGCATATCTTTGAGGCACACAGCCCGTTGCAACTGAGAGATGGCAAGTGATGGCAAGTCCACCACATCCCACTTAAAAAAGGTGGTCAGCAACCATCAAGCCATTGTTTTGACAATTATCAATATATAAAGCATTAAATAAATCAGAACAAACCTAAGAGGCCGGCATCCTTGTGCCACTGGGGAAATCAAGGAAAAAAGCACTCAAATGGTTTCACCAAATTCACCCAGCCAGCAGAAGCTGGGAAGAAAATTGTGTCCCCCAATTCCCAGGCCAATGCTCCTGGAGGACCTCAGGCCAGTGTCTTTAAGCTCCTGAGATACCCTCTAGGTCACCTTCCACACTTTCCTCTTGGCACATGCCCATAGTTCATCTGAATGAATAAGGCGGCCCCAATTACGTGGATTTCTTCTCAGATGCTGTGTGCAGAGACCCCAATTACGCTTTATAGCATATGTGTTTTGTTGGAAATCCACAATAGTCTAAGCTTAATTCAAGCACTTTGGTATAAGCTGAATTTATATCTCACTGATTCTGAATTTTTTAAATGCCTAGAGAGAACAGCCGCTCTGTTCAGCAAAAACCTTAAAGAACCGTCACCACTGATCCTTGCACTCCTCCGCTCTATCCGATTGCCTTTTAAAGCCATTTATTATCCTCATTTTAAGTTTACAAAATCCACTATCGTGAAGTGTGATGTTCTGCTGACTTCTAACACAGCACTGGTACAACCACCGCTGAAGAGAGAGAGCAGGAGAGCAGCACTTACCTGGGTTACTTTTGGAGGTGCGCACGGGGGTGTAATGGTTTTTGGAAGATGTCCTGACTGGGGTGTTTTCTTTGGGGGAGGTATCTATGGCCGAGATAGTCTCTCTTTCACAGTGTGCTATTGGGATTGGTCCCTGCTGCCTTAAGATGTCAGCCAGAGCCCTGGGGAGAGAGAAATAGGGAAAAAAATGTATTTTCACACAGTAGCTAGCATGGTATTCAGTATTTTCACTTCCAGCAGTAGCTGGATTTCTACCATAAACAGAAAAAAGCAACAATACCAAACAAAAAACAACAAACAAAAAAAGGCTTAAAAGCTCCGTTTCTTTCTGTGTGTCTGCTGCGCGTATTCACAGGCTCGCCTGGCTATTGTTTGTTTTCCATAGGCTTCCACTAATTCACTTCACCCCAGGGTTGTGTTCTCTCTCCATCATTTTCCTCGCTGTCAGTGACAGGGCAGATGACCTGTTCTCCATAGCATAAAGCATGGCCTTCATAAAGAGTCACCACCGAGCACGCCAGAGCCCTAAGACTCAGGCACTGTGATGTCCCAAAGGTTACCCCAAAACTGCCCTGCCCAAGACAAACTTCTTTAAGATTGAATCAGATTCGGACTCTGGTCCCCACCCCCATTAAATCCTTGGTTTTTCTGCAAGAAGCTCAATTCACAGCAGTGGTGGGAGCGGGTTTCTTAAAGGAGAACCAGCGGCCCAGAAGAAAAGGATTAAACAATTTTCATGGGTTAATGTCAACGCAGCCATTAGCCTACCTTTAGCTTTTTGTCCATTAGGGATTTCTTTAATGGTACTGAGGTCTCGTTGCTATTCCCCAAGAAAAAGAAATGTCCCACAGTTCAGTTGCATCCAGTGTTTTCCCCTTGGATGTGTGGATACACAAAGATTTTTTTTTTCCTCTGTGAATATCATGGACACAGTGGAACAATTATAGCGTGAAATGCACTGATTTTCTTAGTGAAGCCACAAGCTATCTCTTGAGCCACAGGAAAAGGAGGAAGGGGGTGGCTTGTGTGGATTATAAGGGACAGTGGCATTTTAAAGATGATAGAGCTTGAGAGGTTTTTTTGTCTTGGCAGAGGGAATATGCCTAATGTCACCTCGGGTACCAAGAAAGATGTAAGGAGGAGAAATTCCTTCATTGCATATTGATGAGAATGATGCTGGTGTTGCTCATATCTACTAGCATTCCTTAAATGTCATATTTCTGGTCTTTCCTATGAGAAATAGTTTGGGACCTGAGTCCGTTCCATTTTCCAAATCATTTCCTCTACAGACTGCTATCCTTGTGCATAATGAATTGCAACACTAATGTGCTCTACAAGAGAAACTCTTGGAAGATCTCAGAGGCTCCAGAAGAGGATTACATTAGTTCACAACCACCCTGTACAGAATAAGAAAATTTTTAACCTCATTTGATTATTTATTGTTTGTAGAGAGAGCAGGCATAGAGGCTGTAATCAATCAGATGATATGTATATGTGCACACATACTGATACACATGGATTAAAGGGGTTGTCATACACAGGGACATGAGAGCACAGATTTTTTTTTGTGCTAAGATAGGCTCAGAGAGAGGTGGAGGTGGCAGCAAGAAGAGATAGACACTTAGCCCTGTCCCAAGCCAGGGCTCCTTTTGTTTGCTCCTGTGGTTATTCCTCACTGAAGAGGAGGAACTGGTATTGGGTGTTCTCCAAAAGCTGCTGAATTCCCATTGATTGACACACATCTGTAGGTGCGCGCTGTCTTTTACAGTCATGCCTGAGGTATCTCAAACTGGTCGCCAATTTACAGGACGTGTTTGAAATTCTGGCCCCTTGCCCAAGGTACGTGGCACAGAACGTGAGGGGCAAAACAAGGGCCTGAGGTCCCTGCCCTGTGCAGGTTCCCCGCAGGGTTCCCTCCTGAGGAGAGGGGTCATCCAGCCACCAGTACTCCTGATGGCTTTTCTAGGCAAATACCTCCCCACTGCACCACAGGTCTCGCTGATTGGGGAGGATGTGGGAAGCTAATGAGGTCTGTCTATTTGGCACCAGCATCCAGTACATCCCTTTGGAGACAACACATTTTCTAAAGACAGCAGGTTGGCAGAACTGAGCCCTTAGTACATATCTCCAAGATATATTAAGCATCAGATGACCATTTAATGGTATCTGCAGTGCAAAAATGCTAAGAGTCATTTTTCAATCACAGAGATTGTATTAGGACCATTATTTACTAGCCCATAGTGGCTTGGGCTCATTTTGAACACTTGTCGAAGACACTCTTAGTGTCAAGAGTGCAATCACTCAGTGCGGAGGAAGATGACAGCGTGGATAACACCAAAGCACTATATACCACTTAGCTTAATGTAATAGAGCCAGCTGGGCAGGAGAGGTCAGGTCAGGGACTGGTGTGCGCTCAGAAGGGGCTGTGTGGGATGAGGTACGCAGAGGCAGTACAGGAGACTCAAAGATGAGGAAGTGGAGCTGGAGGGATGGAAATGGTGGGATGGAAATGGAAGAGTACAAACCAGTTCTCCCTGAAGCTGAGTTTGTTTAACCTGACAAAAAGAGGCCAAGAGAGGACCTACATCCCATTAATGGGGAGCTGCAAAGGAGACAGCAAGGCTGGTCTTGGAGGTGTAAGACAAAGAAGACAAGAGGCAATTAGCACATGTCACACTAAGGGCAATTCCACTTGGTTATAAAAGGAAAAAAGTCACAGTGGGATAGCAAAACACTGAAACAGGGAGTCAGAGAGGCTGAGGGATCTCCATCCTTGGAGGTCTTCAAATTTGGCTGGATAAAGCCCCAAACAACCTTCTCTACCATTGAAGTTGGCCTTGCTTGAAGCAGATGGCAGGACAAGGGACCTCCAGAGGTCCCTTCCAACCTAAATTCTGCTACGATTCTGAGTCTAGGACCACCTTACCCTGCAGGTCACCTTGTTTCTCCTGATACTGTTGTCCTTTCTCCTACCATTATTACTCTCTTAATGGGGTTTGATACAGTCCTAAGAACATAGCTTCCCTACCTCCTGGATGGACAGTTTACCTCCATTCACTAAAAATAATTGAGGTAATTAAAGTGAACATACTCTGGAGCAATTGGAGCCAGGAGAAGTGCCTCATCCTCTCAGTCATTGTCTACCTGAGAGTCGAACCCTGAGCCTGCTGCCCTCCATGCGGACAAAACCACGTGTCCAGGATAATATTTCAGTTTGTGAACAGTTTCTCATAAAACTATGCTTAGTTGTTCCTTGGTTACAGCCAGGACCTGAACTCACTGATCCTTACCACAAACAAACATACAACTCAGATGATAAGAACAAATTTAATTCCTTCTTTGTTTTCATCCTGAAGAAATAGTAATAAGAGCTACTCTCTGGGTTAGTTGCTGGTCACAACATATCAAGGACACGATTTCGACTCGGGTGCCCGCCACATGGAAGGCAGGAGGCTGTTACTCTCAGATGAACTGGAGAAATCACAGGTGATACTCAGAAAAGCGATGTCTGCCGTGTCAGACTGCACGTGAGATAAATTGAACGTAACTATCAAAAGCAGACCTAGCTTATAAGTGTATGGGACTAAACCAATGTCAGGTCAGCAATGCTGAAGGTGTAATCTTCTTATGCCCTAAGCACACCAAACCGTGTGTCCTGAGTGCTCGCTCTTTGTCCTCTTCTTTAATGTCTATAGAGAGAAAAAATACTGTTCAGCACCAGCAGAACAAAACATTATAGGTGGAGGAGAAAGTCAAACTTGGATCAAACTGGTTAGTTCCTTGCCAATTCAATCACATTGTTGTGTGTGATCCAGTTTATTTCCATAAAGCACAGAGGGCCGAGTCCCACGCTGGTAGAAGGTCAGTCACACTTAGCTGAGGAAGGATATGGTCAGTATAAGTCTCTTGGGTCCAGCTAATTGTCCACTGCAAAAGCTTCAATAATAATAGAGGAATAGAGTCACCTGAAATATTTGGGTCTTGTGTGTGCAGCCATTTGGGTACCCACTGATGTCAACAGCATCCTAATCACCTGCACAAGGCTGTGAGACACTTCGGAAATCTTTCTATGATGACACATCTCTTATCTCCAGAAAGCAAACCTCACTCACTCGGACGTGCTACCTGTGGCAGCGGATGGAGTAGCCAGAGTTGCGTAACTGTGCAATCATATCCTGAGATAATGATTTATGACAGCTTTTTCATTAACGTCATTTATGTGAGAACACTTAAGCTTCTTTCCACGTAAACCCAGAATAGACATAGTGACATCAGGGATGTTGTTCCAGATCAGTGCTGGACTAGCAGTGTGGGAGAAAAACCCGCCGATGTCTTGCGTGGCAGGACATCCCGAGGCAGAGCAGGTCAGGTCCTGCTCTCAGGTACGTCAGCAGGGAAGGCTCTCATGCAACTCTGGACTAAGTGAGTATTTTGGGAAGAAACACAGTGGGATGAGCACAGGGGCCCTAATGCAAAGAAGCACTTGTGGCCATTTTCAAAAGGAAAAAAAAAAAAAAAAAAATCTTGTTGGAAATACAAAGGGCCAAAAGGGATGGGTGTAAGCAGTAGGGTAGCAAGGTTGGGCATCAGCTGGGGCCCTGATGTTGAAAGATGAAATCAAGAGACTTTGCTAAAGAGAAAAGAGAGTGAAGGCAAACTGGGAGAGGGGCAATGGCAGGAGTGACAGAAAAGCAAAACAGAACAAGGAGAAAGTGAGCAGAGTAGTATAAAATGGAGGAAACAGAGAAGAACAAACCACAGTGAAGACCAGGCAGGGTGTGAAGTCCAGCAGGTATGTGGAGAGCATTCATCTCTCAGTCCTGGCACAGAGATGTGGGAGGGGAGAGAGGAGCTTCTTTGTGCAATAGGGAAGTACATCAGCAGTGGTGATTTTTCAGGCTTAAGGCAGGTGATCCTTCCTCCCTACGTAGCACTAGTGAGACACATCTGGAGTGCTGTGTCCAGTGCTGGGCTCCTCATGCACATCATGGAGTGGGTCCAATGAAGGGTCACAGAAGTGCTTAAGGGCTTAGAGCATCTCATATGTGGGGGAGAGGCCGAGACAGCTGGGACTGTTCAGCCTAGAGAACAAAAAGCTCAGGGGGATCTTACCAATGTGTATCAATAACTGACAGGAGGGTGTAAAGCAGACGGAGCCAGGCCCTTCTCAGTGGTGTCCAGTGACAGGACAAGAAGCACAAACTGAAATACAGGAAATGCCAGTTAAGCACAAGAAGAAACTCTTCTACGCTGAGGGCATTGGAACACTGAAATGGTGTCCCAGCAGGTCACAGAGTCCCCGTCCTTGGTGGCATTTAAAACCCAACTGGCCACAGTCCTGGGCAACCTGCTCTAGCTGACCCTGCACGGAGTCTGGTCTGGCTGATCTCCAGAGGTGCCTCCCACCTCAGCAATTCTGTGATTCTCTAGAGTTTGTGTAGCCAAACCAGACTGTCCCACTGGATGGTCCAGCCCCAAGCACCATAAAGAAATGGCCTCAAAACATAGCAGAGAGAACCCCCACCAGGGAGCTGATCCCCATCCTTCTAGACCCAGACTAAAGCAATGACTCCAGTGGCGTTTCTTCAGGCTAGGCCATGTCATTGACAGCAGACCCAGGCTGAGAGAGCTCCAGGTCCATTTTGGTAAGTGGTTGTTCCCACCGTAACTTTCACACTGTGAAACGCTCCCATCTTCCACAGCCACTGGAACCAACCCAGCCGAGAAACTCAACCTGCTGTCTTAATTACCAGTGAGGCAGCAGCAGGCTGGAGGAATGCTGTCCTTCACCACAGTCTTTTTTGAAAGCAGTGTCCTGTTTTCCCAATATCCACAGATTTTCCACACTAATTGATAGTATGAGTGTGGGCACAGGTATCCCTTCCACTGAAGACAAGGGGAGCTTTGGTGACAGCTTGACCAGGCCGGGATGTGGCCTGCGGGAAATAAGATTGGAGTAGAGATGCTGGATAGGAAAAGGCAATGGGAAGAGCTGACTATTTCCAGTAGTTCAGATTGTACACACGCAAAACTTCATTCAATTGCATTCTGAAGATCCCCTCTCTTAGAGCCCTTATGTATGGGGTGATAGAAAACGGAATTGCCCGTTCCAAGTCCCTATGAATTTGGGGAAGAATGGAAAAAGAATGACCAAATGGATCTGGCAGAGCACAATAAAAAGAGCAGTGCCTGGCTGAGCTAAAAGCCTGCTAAAAGCATAGCTGTGATGGAGTTTGTGGCAGAACTCCAATTGACTTCAGCACAGCCTGGATTTCACTACAAGTCCTTAAAAAAAAAGTGAGGTTGAAGACTCCCCTATGCTCTCTTACTAACCGGAAAGAAAGAGGCAGTTAGTCTGAGAGCGGTGATTTATCCAGCCGTGGAGCCAGCTCGCCTGGAAGGGACAGGTCTCTCCAAGGGAGAGGGATTTCAGTCACCGGCAAGTCGCGCAGAGCACGGCTGTGCATTATTCATGGTTCGGTTTGGCGCCTGTCCCCGGACCTGCTGGGCGCCTTGTGAAGTGTCAAACGCTGACCGGGCAGAGCCACGTGCTGCCCTGGACTGAGCTGGGGCTGCACTATCCTACGAGACGGGCTCCCCCGCTGCAGCTTCTGCCGGCTGAGTGCTGCTGGCCCGTGTTATGCCCCCGCGCTACCCGTGAAACAGCAGAGGGAAGGGAAGCGTACGCTGCCTTTTATCAGCTCTCCCCACCTCCACTGCCTCCTTGGCATCACCCCCAGGGCACGTGTCTGGCCACACTCTCTGACGGTGCTCTGATCTCACTACCAGAAGGATGGGGCTTTAACTGATTACACAAACACTGCTGCGAACTGATACACGGAGGGAAACACGGGGATGCTGCTGCCAGCAAACCCCCCTGGGAGGCAGCGTCCTTCGCGTGGAAGCGACTCTGTCAAAGTAGATCTTGTTTCTGAAAGCGCAGGGGCTCAGCAGCACACTAGAGATGCACCAGTCCCAGGTTGGCAAAAGAGATAACTGGTCTCTGCAGCTGCCAGAAACAAAAGGAGCTGGTGCTTCAGAGTAGGAACACTGGAAATGGTTTTTCACAGTACCCTGAGCGGGCATGTGGTCGATGCCTGCATATGTGTGCGCATGCGTGTGTACAAGAATAGGTTAATGCGTCCATGGAGTTAAGAAGGGAAAAAGGCCAAGCATTAGGACACCCTTTCCAAGAGCAAAGAATCTGTGCACCCACTCCCAGTGTAAGTGAGGAAATATTCTTTCTTAAAAATAAATACTACAAGGAAAAGTCAGATGTCTTCTGAAAAAATCTTTATGCCAAATATAAGAATTATTTGTGAAGCTCCTGGAATTTAGATGAGCTTTAATGACAAATTTCACTGAAAGCTTAATTACGGACGTACTAAGGACCATATCGTTGCCCCAGATTATGACAGCAGAATGAGGCTGGCAGTTCTTCCTGACTCACTCTTCTTGGTGAACTCAAAACTAACACACAGGTAACCTAATTTATAGATACACACCCGTTGCATGAGTGCATGTATGTGGAAAACACATTTCAACTGAAATAGAAGTAGTGTAGGCATTACACTGATAAATCAACAAGAAAACAACTGTCGCTGTGAGCTCATCGTCTCTCCTGTCTTTATAACATGAGGTGGAAATAGCAACTGGAAAGTAAAGCTCTTGTCTTTGGGACAGGTTCTTCAGGCCACGTATCAAGAGTAGTAAATACCACCGGTGCTTAGACTGCACATCTTACACAAGTACTTTACACATCTAACACTAATATACAAATTGAGTAAGTCTCCTACTACTGCTGTGTTGTGGGCAAGGAATTTACTACAATCACTAAACGCACAACGGGTAATACTAGTTCCTTTGAATAGTGATACAGCAGGTCCAAAGAGAAAGAAACTGTTACATAAAGATTTTGTAATTAAAAAGTTAAAATAAATCTTTCCAACTGACATTTCTTCACAGACAGCTGCTAAGTGGCTGGGGCAGCAAGGGTCAGGATCTACCTCTGGACCGTTATCAGGCTATTCAGGGCCAGCGAGTGGCACGATGGAGTCGGTGCCTCCGGAGCGTGTCCGCGGGCGCAGCGCTCGCCGCAAGCCAGAGAGCAGGCTGCCACCTGCTGTGCTGCAGGGCTGGTCCTCGGGGCACCCGCCTTCCCTCCCCGGCTCCGGCCCCGAGCAGCCCGCGACGTGCCCCTTTTTGCTTGGGAGAGCAAAAGGGAGACTCTGTAAAAAGAGACGCCTCCAGAAAAGAAAGCACGGCTGCTGGGGAGAGCTGGAAGCAGTGCTATTGCACTGAAAAGGAACTAAGCACCGGTCTTGATCATGGAAAGAAGAGAAAATGAAAATAGCAGGTCTTGCTAGGTATTGCACAGGCGTGAAAGTCTGACGGAATTATGCTAAGAGCTCCATCAGTGCTGTTCTTTAGCCTGTTACTGTTTGTGCTGGTGTCTCGGCATGCACAAAGCCAGTAACAGTGCTCGGTGGATATGCAGCACTTTAAAAACACAGGAGCGCACACAGAAGTTTCATGCACAAGGTATCTATTTTGCACTAAATCCTACATTGTAAGCACAATTAAAGGACTTAAAACTTATTGAAGAAAACTGTATTTTCTCTGAAGAGCCCTATCATTGCAAGAAAGGAGGTTGGGGCAAGAGCTGAACTACAGCAAAATATTTATTGTGAAAGAATTCCAGGCTTATCTGCCTGGGTAATGAGGCATTTGAGACCTCCACGCAATACAGCGCACACAGATCTAAGGAAATACAGATTGCCCATGCGAGTAGGGGCAAAGGCAAGTAAAAAAGCACCATGATCTCATTTTCCTGATAAGGTTCAGATCTTCTTATGTGAAACAGAAGTTTTAAAAGGCATCCGATCTCCAAAGACACACAGATCAACCGTTAGTTAAGGATATAAGAGATTACAAAACTAAAAGAAAAAGAAGTTCAGAGCTAGACTGGATTCCCTTGACACCTTATGACGGAGGGTTACTAATAGAAAAAGTTAATTAGAAAGCAGAAAAACATCAAATAAGTGGGAATTAGAGACACTGCAATGATTTGGTGAAGGCAGCGTGGCTTCTGAGAGTAGCCTCTCTTACTGGGAGAAGTTCAAGAAGAAAGAAGACTTGGAAGCAGGCAGTGGACGTCTGCAGCCTGGGCGCTGTTCCCAAAGCCAGACTCTTTACAAAAGAGATTCAGAGAGGAAAGCATGGCAAAAAAACCAGCTACCAAACTGCAAACTGTGACCAGAGCTTCAGACTGAAGCTTCCCCAGTACATGTAAGTGAAGCAGAAGGAAAAATGTTTTGTACAGGGACGTGCATACAAATACACCTCCTGCCTTCATTTGGCCAGCTGGGAATGGGCAATTCTTCAATGCAAGGACAAGATTCACATCTTCTCCCTGCCCAGGAGTTACCCCAACTACTCTAAGGTGCAGTATTGGTTTGAAACAGAAGAACTAGTCATGAGTAACTCCTCTGAGGCCACGAGACTGTGCCTTTGTCTGTTTTACCTTAATCAAGTCTGACACATGCTGGTGGACCTATATTCTGTGCCTAGGAGAGGGACAGGGCACTTTAGAGAAGAGACTCAGACACCATCAGGAATAAACAATACGATGGAGGGCAAAGAGCAGATGAAAGGCCCGTGAGCGAGTCAGAGGAATGAGATGGAGTGGAGTAAAAAAAAGCAGAGCATAAAAACAAACCAGTGGGAAGAGAAAGAAAGCAGTGACAGCATCCAAGAAAGAAAACCCTCTGTACAGTCCCTACGGCCAGGTGTGCGCTCGGAGCACTCTCTCCCTGCCCTGGGGAGGTATGAAGTTTGATTGTTTGGCTCAAGCAACACACACCGGCGGAGAGCAGAGCTGAACGAGCCAGCTGCGATCACAATTTGAAAAACTAAGTCTAGAGACAGGCAGTTTTCCCAAGCCTCAACGTTAGCGAAGAGGGCTGGAACCGCCTGCCCGCCAGCGACCCCTCTAGCAACCACAGGCCCAGGAGCTGTGGCGAGATGCAGCCTGCAGGAAGAGAAAACCTCCTGTGCTCTAAGCTGGCATCATGCGAAACAGTGCATGCAGCCTTCCCGGCTCTGTGGACAAACAGATCCATTGCCCCTGATTCTTGTTGAAATTCAGAGCTGCTGAGTAAAAATGGCAAGAAATGGATCAATTTAACTGTGGTCTCTACTTGGGAAAAGGATGTTAATTTATAAAACCAGCCACTGTTATTATTCACAAGGCAGAGGATGCAAAGGCAGAGACCAAAGAAAAGAGCAGCACAAACATCTTTCCTCTTTCTAGCAACAAAGATGCCCTGGGAGCAGGGTAACGTGAAGCACCCTGCGCAGAAGGTGCTTGTTTCCCTTCTCCCTTTCAAAAGCCAAAACACTCATCGAACACACTCCATGCAAGGACAGATACAGAAGACAGTCTTTTAGCAGGGTACAGAGCTAGTTTGCTGGGAAAAATCCCAGCGCTGCCTCTCAGCAGCTACAGGAGAACATCTGGGCTCCCACCACCGCCCCAGGGCCGTCACTACCTCGCTCTCCCTCGGCGTGCAAGGGCAGGCTCCGGCTGCCCATGCCACAAGCCACTGGTAACGTTTCAAGCCCTAACTGCAAACCATAAACAGTTTCCAATTTGTGCATTCCTAACTCAGCAGAGAGTCCAATGGTTACTGTTGCTGAGGGCTAAACAGGGGTCACAGAGTGGTACAGCTACCAGGGAATTATTTATGTGCTGTAGCATGGGCATCCAGGGTCATGGCCACGGAAGAGAATATTCTAGGTCACCCCTCCTCGCTGCAGAAAAACATACCCGGCTTTGAAAACAAACAGCTGATATTCCTTGTTCACTGTCAAAGATTCCCTAACTCATTCCCATGCTGGACGTACAGCAAATACTCTGCCCACTTAAGGAATGCTTGAGCAAAAAAAACCCGGACAAACTGAAGAAAACAAACCATCCTCACAAATGCCGTCAGGGAGCAACAGCAGACACAACATTGCTGGGCATAACTCGCAGAAATCAGCCCCAGTTTCTACCCGGAGCCTGCGTGCGTCAGTCCTGGCTGTGTAACTCCAAAGCAAGACCCGGACAAGAGGCAGTCATGTATGGTCAGGCTGAAAGATCCTATAATCATTAAAAAATCAGCTGAGTTTAAAGCATTACAAGTGTTTCTGTAAAGGATGAATATTCTAGCTCCTGTTTTTCAAAGCACTTCCACTTACTGCTCTTAGAAACGAACTTCGGGCTCAGTTACTGGCGCTGCCCAGCCCAGAATCACAGCAGTGCCCCTGCTGTGAGGGTGCGCGGTGGTGCCTGAAAACAAGACCGGATTTTCAGCTCGGAAAGGCACAGGCATATCTCAGCGCACAGACAGCCTTTCATTCCACAGGAGAGCGACGGCTCTCCTGTGAATTTGTAAACCCTCCTTTCTATCAAAAGACAGAAAATGAGCTCTGCCTCCATCGAAATGTTCGTTCTAACTCAGTTAATAAGGATTTTCTGTAAATGCTGGATGAAAGCTTAGCAGAGAAATAACATCTACACACAGTACTGCCAACCGACCATTTACGATGAAATCAAATTTAAAGCGTGATCTTGCTTATGGTGAAGTGCAGGGAAGTCTTGCTTCATCTTCCCTGGGTGTGGGACACTGCTCACGATGGGCTATTTCTAGCTCACTGTAATAATTCCTGCTTGTACTGCTGTTCTCCTCATCCCAGAGGTTTGGTGGGATGCACGCTGAGACTGAACGCGCTCCTCATCACTACAGTGAGTTATTCTGGATGTTACACTTAACTCCAATTGACCCAACCTCAAACAGATAGAAATATCTGACTACATTCTGATTTTCTCCTTCTCTATTACCCAGCAGCAGTTCTCAGAGAAAGGCAAACCATTCACTCCTCGTATTTACATTCTGCTTAGAGCACTGATAGCATTTTTCCTCAGACCGACGCAGACCCTGTCTGCTGGAGATGCACTTCATAATATTTAAAGCACCGTGCAATGTTGATCAAGTTCAGGTAACACAGCTCTGAAAGGTATAATCTTTTACCAGCTACCATATTATAGAAGTCAATCAACTCCTTAAAATGCTCTGAAAGTCAAGCTTTCCAAGCACTCAATCTGCCATTCATACTTCTACACACAGGTGAATCATTTTACCAGAACTCATCTAAATAAAGAAAAGCAAGCATCAAAGAAATGAAAACATCAGGAATAATTCAGACAAGTCTGGCAACACTGTCTCTGATTTCAAAGGGCGTCGGATCCAACCCTGTAGCTCACTGGAGCTACAGCAAAAGTAATATACAGGCACCCGAGTCAGGCTACCAAATTCAGTGTGAATGTAAAGCCCGGACAAAGTTGCCTTGAAGCCAGAAGAGCTGGGTGGGCAGTTGGGGAACTAGCCCTTAGTTAAGAAAATACTTAAAAGAGCCTATTTTCTGACTCGGCTGCTTTCAGGACCCTTTACTATACAGACACAAGTGACCTAAAAGATATTACGATGTTTTTAACACTGTGAAGCTATTTTCTTGCGAAGGCAGTGCCCAGGGGCAGGTGGGGTTTGGGGGGGAACACATGGGCCGGACCCTCAGCAAGTGGAAACCAGGAGTACTTTTTGTCCTCCGGGAAGCCACGGGAATTCACACCAGCCAGCATCCCGTGTGTGTAAGTCTTACAAAGGGAGGAGTCTCAATAAAACACATCTTCCCAAATAAATAAAAACTGCGTCACTCATCTCTTTTTCTTGGTAAAAAGCTAACATTTCTTCCCTCAGACTCTGTTGACTGCAATTGAAGTTCAGCCTTAAAAATATGGTCAATGGTTTTAATTGTTTTGATTAACAGTTCTTAATTAAAATAATTTTTATGAAGCATTATCTGCTGGAGATAAGGGCTTTCCCCACTCATGCTCACAACCATTCTTATAAAGAAGCTCCTCACCAATTTTTGTGTTCAAACATAGAAACCTCTTGGATTCGTAGCACACAAGAACTACACATCATTTGGAGGGACATTTTCACCAAAAAAATAAAATGAACTGAGAGAGTACACGCATTTGTCCAAAAGGAAAACTGTTATGGAAGCCTGAGCGTTTGCTTTTAAACAGGATTTTCTCTGACACGTCGGGAGTGTTTTCTCTTATTAAAGCTGTTAAAACAGCGATGTGTAAAACCGCTGAGAAAAGGATGTCAAACTAATTCCCTGCCAGCCAGCCAGAAGGGACAGACGACTGGCGTGAGTCCTCCGGATTTAGAGGGGAAAGGAAAGGAAAGAGGAGAGGAAGGGAGCGCTCCCTGACGCCGCTGCTCTCCCGGTGCCCCCGCCCCGAGGCACAGGGAGGACGCAGAGCGCTCCCCCTCACGCTTCGTAAACTTCTCCCCGGCGGGGCCGGGCAGGGCGGACCGGCGGGATCCGGGGGGGCTCTGCGGGGGGGTCGGGGGGTCCGTGGGGGCTCTGCGGGGGGCCCGGGGGGTCCGGGGGGCTCTGCGGGCCGGGCCGGGGGGCGGGAGGGGCGCGGGGCCGCGCGGGGCCGCGCGGAGCTGTCCGCGCCGCCGGTGCTGAAGGCGGGGCCGCGACCCACTCCACGGGGTGGCGGCGTGGAGAGGTGCCGCGGAGGGGAAGGGGAGAGATCCCACGGCGCTGCCCCGAGGGTGGGAGGGCTGAGCGGAGCACCGGGATGGGTCCCTGGGTGGGAAGCGGGAGGGGGGAGGGAGGGATAGCCCAAGGGGTGGGGGTGTCCCTGGACAGGCCGTGCAAGGGGGGAACTCTTGGGTAGGTGGTGGAAAGGGGAAATCCTTTGATAGGTGGTGCAAAGAGGGAACTCTTGGACAGCCCTCGCAAAGGAGAAAACCCTTGGATGAGTGGTTCAAGAGGGGACCCCTCGAAGAGATAGCACAAAGGAAGATCATTTGGACAGGTGGCGCAAAAGGGGAGCCCTTAGACAGCCATCGCAAAGGGGAAATCCTTGGAAGGGTGCTGCAAGGGGCAAACTCATGGTCAGCCAGTGCAAAGGATAAAGGCTTGACCAGGGAGTTCACAGGAGGAGTCCTTGGACAGGTAGTGCCGTGGGGGAACCCTTGGGCAGCCAGTTCAAAGGTGCAGTTCTTGGAGGGGTCATGCAATGGGGACACTCTTGGACAGGCTGCACAAATGGGAAGCCCATGGATGGGTGGTTGAAAGGAGGACCCCTTGGATGGGCAGTGCAATGGGGAAACCCTTGGACAGACGGTGCAAAGGGGAAACCCTTGGACAGACAGTGCAAAGGAGGAACCTTTGGAGAGGAGGGTGTCCCTAGACAGCAGGGGTGCTGGAAGCAGGGGGAGGATCGCACCTGTGTATGTTCATCTCCCGGGGCGGGCGCCGCGCCTTGTCGTAGGCCACCTTGGCGAAGACGCCGGCAATGAGCACGAAGGCGATGGCCCCGCACGAGATGTAGACGGTGGCGTTGGTGCTGTCCTTGTCCGGGTCGTACTTGTTGGCGTCCCCGTCGGCGCCGTTGCTGCCGTCGGCGGGCAGCGCGCCGCTGGCGGTGGTGGGGTGGGCCCACTCGGGGCTCTTGTAGTTGCGGCACAGGCTCTGGTTGAGCTTCTCGGCGCGCTTGTTGCAGCAGAAGCGGTAGAAGCAGGTGCCGCAGCAGTAGCGGAAGCCCGTAAGGCTGTTGTTGCACTCGAACTCCTTGTCCCACTGCCCGCTCACGTCGTAGTACCCCCAGCACGTCTCGTGCGCCGGGGCCGAGCCCCCGCCGCCGCCCCCGCCGCCGGGGGGCGTCCTGCCGCCGCCCGCGCCCTTGCCGCGCCCGGGCAGCGCCGTGGGGGCGGCAGCCCCCGGGCCCGCCAGCGTCTGGTTGAGGAGCTCCTTGCCCGGCTTGGGGGTCCGCCGCGGCGCCGCCGCCCCCTGGGTCCGGTTGCCCTTGGCGCGGGGGGGCCCGGCCGCCTGCGCGGCCAGCAGCAGGGCCAGGAGCTGCAGGGAGAGCAGGAGCAGCGGCAGCAGCAGGTGCCGCGGCCCCATGGCGGGGCGAGGCGGGGGCCGCGGGGCGCGGCGGGGCGCGGCGCAGGGTGGGGGCGGCGGGCGGCGGCGCGGGGCTCAGCGGCCGCGGCGCTGCCCCATGGGGGGGCGCGGGGGGTCCCGCTGCTGCCGCGCGGCTCTTCAGCGGCGGCTGCCCGGCGCCGGGCGCTTCATGCCGGCGCGCAGCGAGCGGCGGAGCCCGGCGGAGCGGGGCTCGAGGCGGCGGGGTCCCGTGCCGGCCGGTGCTCCTCGGGCGAGGGGCTGCGAGAGACGGGGAGAGGGTCAGAGCGCGCCGCGCCCCGGGCACCCCGGCCCGCCCCCGCCCGCCCGCCCCCCGCCCACGGCCTTACCATGCCGGAGCGGGACTGCAGCGGGGCCGCGGCGCCGCGGAGCAGGCGGGCTGCCCGCGCTCCTCGCGGAGGCGGGGGCGGAGCGGCGCGGAGCCGGGCGCGGAGCAGGGGCGGGCGCCGAGCCGAGCCGCGCCGCGCCGGGCGCTCCGGATTAGGCCCGCCCACCGCTGCCGGGCCCGCTCCTTACATCACTCCGGGCCGGCGTCACCGCACGCGGGGCGCCGCTTCGCGAACACGCCGGGCCGGCGCCCACGGCTCCCCCCGCCGCCCCCCGGCCCGCCCAGGCAGCGCGCTCCGGCCCCGGCCCCGTCCCGCCTGCCCGGGAGGGCTCGGGCTGCGCGGTCTGGCTCCCGGCGGTGTGCGTGGGAAGGGTCCCTGTAGGGGCGTGGGAAGGGTCCCTACAGGGGTGTGCAGGGGGCGTGGTCGCCATTAGTGCGTGCGAGGTGCGGTGCACGGGGTTATGGACCCTATAGAGATGTGCAGGTCTGTGGTGCCTATAGGGGTGTGTGGCCCCTTTACCTGTCCGTGGGGTGTGGCCCCATTGGGTCAGCTATAGGTGTGCATGGGACAGCAGTGCCTACAAAGGCATACAGGGGGTATGATGGCTATAGATTTGCAGTCTGTACAGTCCCTATAAGTGTGTGCACTGGGTATTGTTCCTATAAGTGTGCATGAGTTTATGGATTGATGTATGCAGGGAATATGGTCCCTATGGATGTTTGAGGGCTACATAGACCCTGTAGGTGTGTATCAGTGTTAGGGTCCCTCTGGACGTACACAGTGATATGATCCCTATCACGGTGGGGGGGAGGTGTGATCCTTATGGATGTGTGTGAGCGGTCCCTATAAATGTGCCCAAGTTGTTCGGGTCGGGGACCCTAGAGACACATCCCGGGGTTAATGGAGCCCGGGTGTCCCAGCAGGTCTGCCCCAGGCAGCCCAGGGGCAGCGCTCCCTCCCCTCTCCGGGAGGTTCCTGTCCCAGGGCAGTGCCCGCAGCACAGCCTGGTGCTGGGCAGATGTTGCCCCCAGGGCTGTCAGGCCATGCTGCCCACCAGGCCCGTGCTGTCCCCACTGCCCTGCCACCCCCTGCACGGGGACATGCCTCCCGTGCTCCACAGGGATTGCTGTACCCAGCCTGGGGCTGTTGGCACCTGCCCGGGAGGGTGCACTGCGTCCAGCTGAGTCCCAGTTCCCTGCCGCAAGGGCTCAGCTGCTGTGCTTGGGGTGGAGAAGAAGGCATCCCCCACCCCAACCTGTCTGATACACTCCCCCCTTCTTCAAACTGGTTCCCCTCCAGGGCAGCTCTGGGGTGCTGTAGGGATGGGCCAGCAGTGCCCTGGACTAGCCATACCCCGTGACCCGGGCACAGCCACCACTTGTTTGTTTAAGCCAGTTTTGAGAAGCTTCCTGCAGGTGCAGAAGGTTTCACTGCTGTGAGCCACTGGGCCTCTATGCTAGAATTTCCTCAAAGTCCTGGTGCTTCCCCCGTGTCCCATTGCAAACTAAACTAAAGCCTTTACAAACATTTCCTGAAGACATACAAGGCATTGCCAGCTGTGAGGACACACAGAGGACGGAGAGGAATCACAGCAAAGAGGAGCGCATGAAGACAGGAACTGAAGTGATGCCCTGTAGCTGTAGGCAAGTAGTTGTCAGGAGAGCGGGGAGGGCGGTGTAGGGGGAAGAAAGCAGCAGAGAGAAAGGGGAAACCACCCCTGAAAGTCCCCTCCCCTGTACCCTGTGAATCACTTCCTCAAGCTACCTGGGTTTGAATGCCCACAGCCCATGGCTGGGGGCATTTTATGACTCTCAGGAGACCCCATGGGCTGTGAGGTTGGCAAAGAAAGCTTTAGCTCTGACATCTAAACCTGCTCCAATGCTGGGGGACACCTGGGGAAATCAGACAATGGCTTCATTCCTCAAGAAGACCCACGCTGCAGTGGCCCTAGCAGTACTGTGTTTAAGGGATGTGCCCAGGTCTCACTGGTCCAGGGGGCCCCAGGCCTCAGCTGTGCCTGGCCCCAAACCCACAAGTGAGGCAGAAGCAGCCTAAGCCCAATGTTGCATGTGGCCACCCAGCTGGGAGTTTGAGCTGGTTTAATGCATGTACCCCCCTGAACCCTGAATACTGTGAGCCCAGCTCCGCTGTCCTCCGTTTGGGGATTATGGTCCCATTGCAGGTGTCCTCCAAAACCTTACGTCAAAGGTTTTAAAGCGGATTTGGCTGATGTTGGGAGGCCACCTCCAAACACTGTGGGCCTTCCAGCTCCCCAGCATGGCTTCATCAAAATCACCATGGCAAGCATCTTCAGCCCTGAGCTGCCTTGAAACTCTGTCCCTGCTTCTCCAAGGTAGGTGCTTTGCAAAGTGTAGCAGGCATCAGGGTGTAACAATCTGCATCTTCCCCTCACCTGGTTGTTCCCTGCACAGTTCTACGGGAACTGAGGTCTCTGCAGAGGCACTGCTCTGGGGACGGGAGCTGTCACGCTGGAGAAAACCCAGCGTCCTCTCCCATGAGGGCAGGGCTATCCGCTGAAGGCAATCCTCAATGACAAGGTCCGTTCTTGAGACATAAACTATTGATGCTCCTCTGTCCTTATGCCAAATGTTACAAGGGCACACAAAATGTCTACCAAAACAGTATCTCCCTGGAGAACAGCACTAAGTGTTAAGTATTCTGCCCCACAGAATATTTGGGGTCTGAGCTTTGTCCTTTTTTAGTGTGTCTGCACAGCCTCCAGCGCTGGCTGAGGCTTGGACTCCACGTGCTCCTGCGAAACCGCTATGGCTGTATCAGACCAAGGTGATGATGAAACATCCAGATGCCTCTGCCTCCTCCTGCTCAACTTACCAACACCAATCAGCGTGCGGAAGAAGGACAAAGTCTCCATGGATCTCCTGCATAATCCCATTGCCTTGCCCAGAGCCAAAATAACGGGATGGAAGGAGCTAAAGCAAATGTGGGAAGAAGGAAACAGTCACTGAGGAGCAGTGTCAGAGTTCTGGGGCTTTCCCGGGGCTTGCAGCTGCGTTGCTGGCTGCAGAAGGGAAGGACAACTGCCGAGACGCTTGCAGGAGGAAATTGCTCTGCTCCACACCTAACCATAGTCAGGAAAGATCACCCTGACGGCAGCTCCGCTCCCTAACTTCATCCCCACCTGGAAGTCACTACGAAATCTCCAGCACGTTCTCTTTTGTCTCGTGTCCCATCCTCCCCAGGCTGTTTTGATCAGCGTGCCTGTTTCGGAGCTGTTTTCTTGTTTATCTTCTTTGCTGGGTGCTTTCATCTCTCTCCTGGAAATGCCGCGGCTGCTGGCAGTGAAGGGAAGTGCAGGTTCAGTAACTTCTCTTCAGTCTGATTCGCACGCAGAACCGTTCACCTTTCGCCCGTTTTCCCTGCCGCCACTTGTCGGACTCTGATGACTTTGTGAGGAGTTTGTAATGAGTCTGATGTGCTCAAAAGCTGGTTCTTCCTCGTCAAGGGATTAAATTGTGACCGTGAATCTTTATTAAAATGAGCCCAGCACTTTGGACCTAATTTTTCTTCTAAAATTAATGTAGCTACAAAAAGCTAATAATAGGAGTTTTGGGGATTATTTCTATGAAGCGGAATTCTTTCTTGCTTGACTAGATACGGGCTTGCTTTAGGAATGTAGCGAAGGGACAGAGTGGGTCCCGAGTTTGTTACAAGCAGAAGGCTGCTTACTCCCAGATAGGAGACAGACAGCGAATGGAAACCGGACAGGGGAATGTGGGGGAAACAAGTGCAGTGACAGCAGACACGGAGACGGCAGGGCCTCACACGCGGCAGCACGGGCAGTGCCAGATGTCATCAGCTTCTCGGCAGTTTCCTGAGCAGCTGCTTCAAAGGAAGGGACAAGAAACTAGCTCAGAAAAGGGAATTTCGTCAGCTTTTAGTGGCTGGTTTATTATCTAGTGCCTGAGAGAATTCTGTGTTTCATATGGTTTTGTATAGTTTGAGGAACTGTGATTATCTTTACCCATGGGAACATCTTGTTTCTTTCTCATTCTTCCTCTCCATCCGGCCACTGTGGCAGCGAATGTCGCAGGCTCACGATGTCCTGCAGCAGTGACGTACGTGTCTGTCTTTGGGGCATTCTCGGCACTTAAGCCTCTGTTTTCTGGCTCAGTAAGGGGCAGAGGGGGAGGAGACGGCCAGGCCGGTGACAGATGTTTACGCAGTTTTCTGGACAACTTACCCACCTATGCAACTTGGGGGATCAAGATGCTGCTGCTGCCTGCAGCAATGTCCGCAGCAGGAGGTGCTGCTAGACCGGGGAGCCAAGCGCTGCCGGGAGAGGCTCGGGGAGTTCACCGACAGCTCGCCAGCGAGAGCTTTGGCCAGGCAGTTCATCAACGTACGTGCTTTAAATGTCCACGTGGGTCATCTGCAAACAGAAGACAAAGAAACTTCTCCAGCAAATGATTGATTCCTCATTATTTATCCAGGTCTGCTTACAGAGAAGGCTTCAGAAAGTACTTGTACCACTGCACCTCCGCAAACCCCAAGGTCCCGTGGTCAGATGGATGGACATGGGCTCAGTGTCTTCTCCTGGTGGAAGAGGCTCTGACACAAAACTGACTGGCCAGACCCACAAAGTTCCTCCAATAAAGCTCTGTGGTGTGTAGGGGGACAGTGCCGGTGCCTGCACAGCTCACACATTTGTTTTCTGCTGCTTTTCCTTTTCCTCCAGGTTTGAACTCCTCTAAAATACACTTACACAGCAAACACTGGTGTGGGGGTACCAGAGGTATTTTGCTCCTTCCTCCATGTGTGTAAGAAGATCTGCATGCAGAAAGACAGCTCTAAGGTCACTCTTGTGGGCCCTTCTTAGCCAATAGAGACTTGCTTTACCCCAAAAAGAATTCACCTGGCAGTGTCTCTGCACTTTGTGGAATCTTGTGACGTCTTCTTGAGAGTAACAGAAGATCTGGCACAAGGGAAACCCTCCAGCTATTCACTGCAGTATGTGACATCCCCTGGGGATCCAGGCAGAGAGAAGGGAATACAGACACCTCAGCACGGGCTGCTTCTCCATTACTGGTATCTGCTGTGCGATGGTTCCTCCAGGCCTGCCCAACAGTTTGGGAAAGACATTTTAAACTGCTTTGGCTTTCTACCTTTGTCACTGCAAACTGGGACTTTGCTACAGGCTGGGTCTTTCTCAGCCCATGAAGGGCAATATGCCGGTTAAGCGTAGCGTAGGACTGATGCGGGAATCTTGCCCTCGCATTGGATGTGGGTGGTTAGTTTCCTTTATCTTGCTGTATGTGCACCAGGGAGAGCTTTTCTTTTACATATCATTACTGTCACTGTTGTTATTTCCATTACCACTACGGCACCAACCTGTCTCTCTAACACAGGGGCAGACTTCTCCTTCTCTTCCCAGCACCCAGCCAGGCACTGCTCCATCAGTGTCCAACAGATCTGACTTTCCCATGGGATCTGGCAAACCCAGCAGTCACTCTTCCATTCAGATTGTCCTACAGCTCAAGGCACTTCATCACCAACCAGCCTGAGCCAGGAGAAACTGTCCAAGTCAGCAGAGAAGCAGATGGAAGGAACCAGACTGCATGCATCCAACACCTTGCACAGTCATTACCTAGCCACAGGCTGGATGCAGACGACAGCACGAAATGAGAGGTATTAACATTGGTGTTGAGGATCACAGGGCTGCCTCCAAGCCCAGAGATATGCTGAGGCACTCGGACAGCTTCCTCTACTGAGACGGCCTCCTGGCTCTGTACCTCAACAAGCCCTGTGTCCGTACCCACTTCCCCCAAGCCACCAAGGAAAACACAGGCTCAGACAACCTTGAGGTGATCCGAACAGGCGTTTTTCTTTTCTCCAAACATCTCATCCAAGGGTGGTTCTTCAGCTATGACAGTTTTGTCTGGATGTATTAATTTAACAGTAGAAAACAGGCACTGAAATGCCACAGAAGGGTATATTTGCATCCTGCCATAGCTGGGAAGATTGTATGATCCCAGACCTCATCGTCTCACAGACCACCCAGGACTGTAACAGTTCATCGCTCCCTGTCCCACACATCTGTCTCATCCTTGCAGGAAGGCTTCAGGCCCTATCTTAAGACTGGGAACAACCCAGATATCTTGGGCTGAGAGCATCTCAGGAAAGCTGTGGTTATGGTACTCCCAGCTGCTATCACGTCAACAAAAAACCCTTCTTTTATTGTAAACCTGCAGACCCTTGGGCTCCAGCAAATTCAGCCCATATTCCTGCAATCATAAACCAGTGAGTCATCAATTTGAGTGATTAGGTTGAAGTTCTCATCCTCGGGGCCTAAGCAGCATGTATCAATATCCTTGGTTTTCTGATAGCTATGCTGCAAGAGCAAAGGGGATGGCAGCCAGAGCAGGAGGGTCATACAGTGTCAGTTGGGACATGCAAGCTGAACACAGCGAGTCACTCGCAGCTGCCTCTGTGGCTATGCTACAGACTGAGAGCATTTCTCTATCAGCCTTATTTTCTGCTGTCACTTGCACTTCCCAAACCTTTGTGTCGTTACCAGTCATTTGCCCAGCTCTGGGTCCCCACCACCCACCATGGAACTGAACATCGGTCCTGGAGAGAACTATCTACCTGCTCCACTGGCAATATCGCCCTATTTGGGAGGGCCTTTTGAGGTCACCTTTCAGCAGCTTCTCTGCACTCCTGCACTTCAGTAGAGACCTTGGAAATACATCAACTCATAAATGGTAAAATCAGACCCCAGGCGTTAACCACTACGTCTTAAACATTATCTGAATACTTGACAAATAAAGCCAGGATTTCTTTCAGGGAAGGAATTTCTCTTGCTTTTCTAAGCCATTCAACAGCCTGTTAGGGATGAAGAGGTGATCCAGCTGAACTTGAGCAAGGCAGAGCTGATGCTGAGCAGAAGGAAGCAGTTGCATGTTTCACAGAGCAGGTTCAGCCTGCTCGGAGGAGAGGTCCCATGCACGACCAGTGTGTAGGTTAGGATTGCCGCCGCATTCTCTGGTCACGTTAGTTTTTCTATTGCAGAGGTCGCAATTCAGATCTTCTGTCACTTCTGATCAGTAACGAGTCTCTCTTCCCTCTTGGCAGATTACGTGGGTAGTCAGGTGCCCAGAATGGCCTTTTACCAGCAGTTAAAGATCATCGTCTCCCTGCTACTGCTCCAGGGTTCTCATTAACATAAACACAGAAGACAAAGCAGAACGTACCAGATAAAACGCTTAACTGCACGAGTATTTCCTGAAGAGGGGGCAGACACTCTGCCTACTGCGCTTGGGAAGGATGCACGGAGCTATAGTGCTGGGCAGAGTGAGACCCTACAGAGAAGGGACAGGACAGGATAGGATAGAAAACAGAGCTGTTCAGCAGAAGTAGGCCAGGCTGTAGGTATTGTGGGACTAGAAGGATGCTAAAATGGAGTCTGCAGCTTGTCAAAACAATTGGATTCCTGTATTTTCTGCCTAGCCTATCAGGCTTGCTTTGTAGTCAGTACACAGAGACAGGGAGGCTGTGCTGCATGGATTTGCAATAGCTCTTGAAGGAGAAGCTAAAGTCCTGGGAAAAACCAAGTCTGAGGCAGTTACAGTGGGTGTCACAGGGACGGCAGCTGCTGGGGCTGTTCCCGTCCTGCTGAGCCCTGCAGCTGAGTCAGAGCCCACAGGAGAAGGAGCAGGAATATTGGCCCAGACTCCGTCGACTGTGTGGCTGCGGCAGTGGGACTCGTGCTGGAGGACTGGCTCTCTCTTTCCCTGTGCTGTAACTAGAGGCAATTCCTGCTGTCCAGCTCCCAGGTGGAGAGTTGAAGTTTGGTGTCAAGGAGAAGCAGCTGTTCCCAAGCCACTGGAGCCTCCCTGGTCAGCTGCCTGCGTGAAACAGCTGGGCAGCAGCCCAGTCACTGCTTGGTTCCTCACCATTGACAAATGCTCTGCCCTGGGGTTTTCCCTGTGCTCCCGCACTCTGCTGCTGGTGTGATGCAGCCCAGCTTTCATATGAGCAGTAATGTTGTACCTTCCCTGGCAGGGCTCTGCCTGGGATCGTCTCATCGCTGCCTCTGAAGGGGGTAACTGCAATGAGACCGAGGGAGGAGCAGAGGCTGAGATACCTCCAAATCTAAGGATCTACAGAGACTTTTCCTGACCTAACTGTAACTTTGCCTTTTGTAGAGGGACTTACATTTCCATGATCTTCAGTCCATGATCTTTGTATTTCCGTGATTTTCAGTTTCCAGTCTAGATGGGAATGGATCCACGGTCACCTTCCTACCCAGCTGGTCAGCCTCAGAGATATCTGCTGTCACATCTCTGGGGAGGTCACACAGGGTCCCGCCACAACAGCTTCCCCTTGCACCCTCCTCTTGGAGCACCAGGCCAGCATGAGCCCAGCAGCAGAGAGGAGCACGACAACAAGCCTTCCTCTTCCTCGCAGTGGGTGAAGCAGCTCAGGTGAGGCAGTATTGTGGGGCACGCTGAGAGGTGGCAGCGACAGAGAATACGGGAAGAGCTGGCCGAAAGGGACGCTGCCTAACGTTTTGGTGTAAGATTGAGCAGCACAAGGGGAAGTGCAGGGCTCACGCAGTGACCTGATAAAAGATGGCGAGGCTGTTCAGAGCAGACTGCCCAGTGGTCGGTCCCCTCTTTGCAGCCCGTGCGTCAGCAGGGCAGGTTTCTGCATAAGGCAAATGAGTTACTCGGGCATGACAGTGCTTTCCAATGGTGTGGCACCTCCTGCCCCCGTCTCTGTAAGTCCCTCTGTTTCTTTTACAGGTGAATTTTACACCTTTTCTAAAATCCTCAGGGATGAGCCAGTTCTTCCCAGTCATTCATGGGCCAGGTGAATGACTGGAAAACAGGAGGACTCAAAAGTCCTTTGAACAGAGCTCAGAGCACTCTGAAATTCAGATATTTTCCAAGACTGAGAGGGAGACCAAAGAAAGCCAAACCCCAGGCTTGCAAAATTCAGAAAAGAATGAGGGATGGGAGCACTGCTTGCAGGGCAGGCCTGGGTAATCTTCGCCACGCACATGAGCAATTCCAAAGCGCCGAGCAGGGGGCGGTGGGAGGAACAGATCTGGTGCGCTGCAGGCAGGCAGGGCCTTTGCTACATCCCCTTGGCTTAATGGGAACTCTTTTCCTTAAATCTTTGTGCTGCTGCCACTTTTCTTGTTTAACGAGCCAAAAGCACCTGCTCGGAGCCCAACTGCTGCTGTCGGCAGCCGGCACAGCAGCTCTCAGAGCAGGCCAGGAGAGGGCAGGCGGCATCGCCGGCTGCGCAGCGCTGCCGGGCAGAGAGGCGCTGGAAGCAGCATACTCTGTTGGGGCTTCTGGTCCTGTGGACATCCGAACGCTTCAGAAAATTGGGTTAATTTCACCAGAAACGTTGTCTGGGAAGGGTGGGGGTGAAGGGAAAGCTGCACTTACTGTATTGCCCTGGGTGGGAATGTGTAGTGCATGTTTACCAGGTTTTTATTTGAAATTCCCTTTCACTCCCTGCACATTTTGCAGGATGTGTGCCTGTAGAAATGAGCACAAATCCAAGACCTGCAACACCAGGAAGCCGTGGTGGGGTTTGCAGGAATACTCACATGGTTGAAGGGCATTTTTTGCCAAGCTGTATTTCACTTGAAAGTGGCTGCGCAGCTGGGACAACTCACCCATACACTGAACAAATTTAGCGAGCATCGTTCAGAGCTGTACCATTACTGACAGTATAAGCTTGGGCTACAGTTTAGTCCTGTGAACCCAGCTGGCCAGCTGTTAGAAGGGAGAGTTGAGAGAGAGAAACCTGATGGCAAGAAATTGGACCCTGTAGTAAGAGAAAACCAACGTGGGAAGGTGAAGGATTCATGAACACTGTGGACAACAGCATAGAGGAGTTCAGCACAGTCATAAGAGGTGATCTGGGACCCCTTGGAAAGAAGAGGAGTCCTAGCTTTGGTATCAGGCCACTGACTAGCAGAATTGGTCAAACTGGCACTGACAGCACAGGTACAATCAGGGCGTTTGATAAATAGCTCTGCTCTGCTCGGTCTGGGACTCCGCAGTCATGGGCCTGACCGTGCAGACAGGAGGGTCGCTCTGGGGTAACAACCAGCGTCACCGGGCTTGCCCTGCCCCTGCTGCACTCCCAGGGCACAAATAACACCCTGTCCCCTCACCTTGCCATTTATTTAGCATTTGTAACTGGGTCTTACTCTGCAGACACTCTCCCCTGCCTAACTCCCCAGCTACAGCTAACCTGACCTGGGCTAACCTGCACAGGTTTTATTCCAGTTTGGTTTACAAAAGCCGTGCAAGTCCAGGAGCCCTTCGACAAGGGACATCACCAGGGTGCCAAGCCATGTTTGCACCTTATTTGCCAAAGTCCATTGCTCTGAAGCACTGATGGATCGACGGGCACATCCCACCTTTGCAGCACAATAAGCAGACTATAATGCGCAAAGGAGACGTAGCCGGGAGACCAGGCGACATCCACGTATTCAGGGCTACAGGGCCAAGAAACCCGAGCTCTGGAAGGCTTTTTTTTGCAGAGCCATACGTAGATGTAATCATCCTGAGATGCCAAGCAATAATCACTCCAGCAGCTCTCTTGTTCAGAGTGCAAAGCCCTTCCGCGGGATCCGCGCGCTGCCTCTCCCCGTTGCTCAGCAGAAGCAGAGGGAAGCGGCTGGTGTGGCACAGGGGCTGCTCTCTCTGCCCGCGTGTGCCTCTGCGTGGGAAATGGCTAGCAAACTTGCTTGGGCTTTAAAACTTTCTCACTCGGTTTTTATTAATTCTCCCTTCGCAATAATCCTCAATATGTTTCGCTTACATTCAACGAGCAAGAGGGGAGCACTGCCTCAGTTAATTTAACTCCCACAAATTCCCATCACTGCTGAGGAGAGATTGTGCTTCCCAGCAGATAAAGCAGCTTCTTTATATTTCAAAAGGTTAGAGATTAGATCTGGTTACTGTTATACTTTTATTAAAATTCCTATTTACATTTTTTTTTTTCATTGATACAATTACAGGAAAGGCAGAAAGAAAATGTTCAATTCAGAACAGTTCTTGAGCACTGAAATATCCCTTGGCCTGCAGCTTACATGCACGTGGAAAGTGAGAGCCCCGTTCCCCTGCCCGGCAGATGGGCCGGGAGGAGCTGGTGCGGGCAGCCGGCGGGCACTGCCTGTCCTCCTCCGTACAGCACGCTGCCGAGTGCAGAGAAGTAGCGCAGAGCTTGACCGAATTTCTCAGGCCTGTAGCAAAAGGGGAGTTGCCTCTGAACAGAAGAGCCCTGGAGCGTTTTTCTCCCAGGAAATAGCTTTAGTTTATCCCAGATGAGAAGCTCAGAGGAATTTGCAGCCTGGCCTCTGGTCCATCCCCCTGTGGCTTTGATAGGGATGGAAAGGCAGACAGGGAGCTCCTTTATTTACACCAGATGGATCTTTACGCTAAAAATTCAGATGTTGCGGTGACAGTGTGGGGCTCCGGGCTGCCGCTCACATGGCATTGGGTGAGCCACTGCCTACAGGTAACAGCAAAGGCAGGAAAATGAAACCCATGGCACTTTCCTAGAGGCAAGTCCAGAGTCACACCAGGAAGGACTGCGTTCCTCAGGGAGAGCATGGGGCTCCAGCGCTCGCCCACGTGGAGCGGGATGAGATGCAGGGCATGCACACATTCAGCGACGCTGCTCTGACTCTTGACAAGGGAAGAAAGAGGAGACAGTATCTCTCAAAGGCCAATGACCCCTGCACTGACACAAACCATGTTTACTGCAAATCGACAAGCCTGTGACCTTCCTGCTCCTGGCTCACACGCACAGTAAAGCAGTGAGCAAAGGAGACACTTAAATAAACAACAGCAAAGAGCAAGGCTGCTCCCTTGGTCGAGGAGCATGCCTCTGTTCAAGAGCAAGGGGAGTGCTCCTGGGGAGTGAAGGGGACAGCATGAAGGGTGGCCTTCGCAAACAAACGTAGGACATTGCAGGTGGGGATCAAGAAAATCTTGAATTTACTGCAGCAGACGAGAGCCAGCAATGCACTTAGTATAAAGCAGCACTGGTGGAGTACAGCAGCAAGACAGGGATTCCAAAAAGATTGTCCAGAAAAGGGTATTTTTAGGCTGTAGAGGGTATGGGGCTCTCCTCAGCAGTGTCCAGCCTAAGGAGGTCTCTGCCGTCCCCAGGGTGCAGGAGCGGGTGGAGGCTGGTAGCCAGAGATGAAGGAGAACGGGGAAGGGAGCAGGGCGGGAGCTGGGAAGGTGGGGGACACTCAGCCGGTCCCTGGTTGGGGGTGCATTGATCTCCGCACGAGGCACAGGGCAGTGGGACAAGGCAGAGAGATGTTCTTTGTTCCACGTCCTTGCTGCGCTGCTCAGCGGCTGTGCGGACCATGCTCGGTCCCCGTGCTGCTCTCAGTGGTGGATAGTCACAGGCCACCCAGAGTGTGACCCCACGGGAGGAGCCAGTGGGTCCAGAGTCCAGTGTGGGCAGCAGATGCAGTGCTGGCCCCTGGAGCCAGGAGGGGGTCAGCTACCGACCATCAGTACCCGGGAGACTGAGAACAAGAAGCAGCTTCAAGTCGCTGCTCCAGGGGCTACATCCCCAATCCTCGGTGGGGCCCTGGAGAGTGCCTGCACGCCGAGGGCCCAGCGCATCCTCACCAGGCAGAGGGAACGCAGGTCTGGCTCCAGAGCTGGCCGGTGGCTGGGAATTCACTCACTCGGCTGGAGGAGGAAGCCTTTAAAAATGCAAAAGCCTCGGTGAGGCAGCAGCTGCCGCAGATGCTGCACTCCTCCAGCTCCAGCCCAGGGTGGCTCTTGGCAGAGCCTGGCAGTCTGCACAGCCCCTGCACGTTCCCCCAGCGCCTTCATTCGAGTCCACAGTCCTTCACAGTGATTGTTTTAGCTCCTGTCTTGGGAGCACGGAGATGCTGCTTTCAGGTTCTCGTGTGACATATGGGGGAGTGGGTGTGGGGTGGCTGGAAGCCACCTGGTAGCCAGTAGCTTGCCTGTCTCTTCATGGCTGTTTATTTTAATAGGGTGTCAAGAGTCTCTGTATGACGGAGACTCTGAGACTGTAGGAAAAACGTTCGGGAGAAATGGCTTCTTCTCTACGTTCCACCGCTGGCCTCCTGGGAGACGTTATGCAGACAGCTCTGCCTCTCCCCTTTGCCTGTTTAGGCAGCATGCAGGCAGCGGGGCTGGGGGAACCTGCTTTTGGGTGAACTGTTTGTCCATTCTCTATGTCCCCAGAATCATAGAATCATAGAATCATAGAATCATAGAATTGTTCTGGTTGGAAGAGACCTCCAGGATCATCGGGTCCAACCATTAACCTATCACTACCAAGTCCCCCACTAAATCATATCCCTTAGGGCCTCATCTAAACGCCTTTTGAATACCCCCAGAGATGGGGACTCCACCACCTCCCTGGGCAGCCTGTTCCAGTGCCCGACAACCCTTTCGGTGAAGAAATTTTTACGAATGTCCAATCTAAACCTCCCCTGGTGCAACTTGAGGCCATTTCCTCTTGTTCTGTCGTCTGTTACTAGGGAGAAGAGTCCAACCCCCATCTCTCTACAACCTCCTTTCAGGTAGAAGAAACACTCTGGGTATTTTCACTTCACTGGAATATTTTGAACGGCATGAAAATGCAGAAGCCAAGTCTGGGGCTCCAATTTTACAGGTGTCACAAACCAATATAATTTTTATTAGAAACATTTTCGAGCCATGCTTGGGCTAGGGGTGGGGGCTGGTCTTCACAAGCAACCCTGTGAATCGTTAACATGACATTAAGGGTGTGCACCCCTTAAACATGAGCCTCCATGCCCTGTCCGCTGTGGCAGGCAGCTTTGCAAGCTGGGATTATTCACTTTGCAAGCCTGTGCCAGGGATGGTGGGGTAAGCTTTTCGCACCCAGGGCTTCTGCGTAGACCCTTTGACAGGCTAAGGGGCTGTAAGAGGATGGCAACCTGCCGTGACTCCATAGGCACATCAAAGGGGACAGCACTGCTTCGTACCTTCCCAGGTGGTCCCCGATGCACACGCAAATGAGGAACGTACATCTGTGATGCAGGTGGGGAGGAGGCAGCTGCAAAGAAGGGCACATGTCCCAGCACAGCCGTCTCCGCAAGCCCTGGCTCGCTGGAGCCAGGTCAGGCACCTACACGTTTGTGCCGAAAGCAAGCCCCGCTTTGAGGCACTGGAGAAAAAGAGATGCCTCCAGAAATGACTTGTTTTGGGATTGGATCAGTTGTGTTCTGGATGTCCTGGGGCATTTTTTTGCCCTGGAAAGTAAAGGGAGAAGAAAAGCCATGTCCCAGACCCCACTCAGGTCTAGTGGGGACTGTGTGTCCATGGACTGGGGGCATGGATATGTCCCTGGCACAGACACACAGGCATACATACCCTCTCAACCCGCCCCTCTTTTCTCTGTGTCCCTGGGAAGGACCACTGGTGCCGGGAGTGGGAATATTCACTGTGAGTCGGGCACTGCAAGCTGGCACCTGAACAGAGACCCTAAATCCTGCTTTACACAGGCTGCTTCACTGCTGGGAGGTGCAGCAGAACCTGCCAGGAGCTCAACTCCTCTCCTCTCCTCTCCTCTCCTCTCCCCTCTCCTCTCGTCTCATCTCTTCTTTTTTTTCCCTCCAGCACTGTCTTCTCCTTTCCTGTTATTGCCAGCAAGTGTCACAGAGCATGAAAACAAAAATCCACACTGAGGATTTTTGGCCACGTTCCTTCTGACTTACAGAGAAGATGCCCTCTGTGTTCGGGATGATGTTTCCAGGGAGGTGGGGCTGGTTTTTATCTTGGTGAACATGAGGGTGGGTTACAGCTCCGCAGCCTTCATCCTATAATTATCCTTTGCATCTCTGTAGCTTTCTGCTGGAGGACCATGGAGCATAGCCTCACAGCCCTGGGATCAACGGAGATCGTTTTGTGTCTCACCAGACGTGCCTGGCTCTGGGAAGGAGAGCAACATGTGATGAAGAGCACACTCTGCTTAGGACACTTTCACTTCACCGAGGACAGGAAGCAAAAAAGAATAATACATTTAATGGACAGTGGGGGAGAAATTTAGGTCGGCAGAATTGTAATTACCTGTGCTGGAGCCTGGCCAAGGCTCCAGGTTTAACACCACTGCTTGTATGAATCTGATGAAGCTTGACTATGAAATCACAAAAGAAAACCCTGTTGTCCTTTGTAGGGTTTCAGAGGCATTTTCTACAACTTGGTTTGTCAGAAAAGGGGTCAAGATGTCTTCCCAGTCCTCCTGTTCTTTAACAACAACAAAGAAGCCCTTTTCTGTCTGTGAGGGAAAGATCTAAGTTCTTAGCAGCTTCAGAAACTTTCCAAGGCATTTTGATGTTTCCTAAACAAAGTGGGAGGAGGTGGAAATCGGGGATTTATGGGAGCTTTGCCTGTCTCACCGGTGTCACCCCACCTGGCATTGCACTCCAAATTTCTCCCAGAGACGCTCATCTGTGAGTAGAGATGGGAAAAATTGAGACAGAAAATACATCTGTGTGGAAGCTGGTGTAAACCAGGAGAGCTGTGTGGAAGTTAGAGGAGCTTTGCTGAGGCTTTACAGCTGCAAAGCAGGGTTGATGGCAGTCAAAAATCATGGAAATGAGTCGTCAAAAGGATAGTAAAAGTGTAGAAAAGGGGAGAACACTTTTGGCTACCTACAGTGCAACAGTCCTATGGCAGGAGTGTGACCACAGTGGAGGAGGAAGATGAAGGACCCATCAACACGTGTCTGGGAGGGGCGGCAGCAGGCAGGGCTGAGCCTGGGCAGCGGGTCCTGGCTGTGAGGTGCTGTGGCCACTGTGAGCCCTGGTAGCAGACACTGGTGGAGCTTCTTGAGGGGCTTGCAGGAAAGGTCTTTGTACCAAACGTTTCCCACCACTTAACAGTCCTCTGAAGTGTGGAGTCCTTCATCAGCCATTGGACAAGGCTCTGGGCATCCTGTTAGTATTTTCCATTTGTAATTGGAAAGACTTCAGATTTCATGGCTTGCATTTTGGAGTGCACTGATGTGGATACATTGGACCTGCTGAGGCTCCAGCTGATGTTCTGGACTGGACCTGCTGTCAGTGATGGGTGCAATACCAGCCCTGATCCTGCAACGGCAGCACGCAGGCTCTCTTCCCCCCGCCACCCCCGTGGTGATGCAGCGAGCCAGGACCAATGTCGTATCCATTAGGAGGAAAGTGGGTGCTTTGCACTGAAGTTTCCAGAGGGGTCCTGAGGTTTGCTCTGTAATGCCAAGCCAGCAGGAAAAAAAATTACCTAAGCGTGGCAGGCTCCAAATAGGATCATATATTGAACATTGTGTTGGCGGGGAACTCATTGCCACAAGAAATATAGACGAGTTTAAAAGGCTGTCAGACAAATCCATGGCAGAATAATACCCCCAGGGCTATTAGACACACGAATGCAGCTCCTGTCTGAGGAGATCTCTGAAGCTCAGCCTGCCTGAAGCCTGGAGGCATGGGAGGAGCTGCTTTCCTTCTTCTCTTTCCCCAAGAACTGCAGCTGGCCGCTATCTAGACACATCCCAGGCTTGTTTGTTGGGACCACGGCTCTCTAATGTGCCAGTCCTCCTTACTGCTGGGGGATTTCGTACTCGAGAGGCAGACTGCGCGCCTTTAGAGGGCTTGCAGAGTTTCTGTAGAGTGTCTTTTTCTTCTACGACACAAAGGGACATTCAGGCACCGGTTTTGAAAGGGGCAGGAACTACCTGAGAACCGTGTTGGGACTCCTTCCCCCAGAGAGCTGGGGATCTTCACGCTGGCGTCACGCAGGTGCCCCCAGCCCTTTCCACCTGACTTCGGTTTCAGCACAAGGAGTCTGGGCTGAGTCCCAAAGCGGAGCCTCCTGCTTCTGTGCTCTCTCATGTCCCCGCACCCCCTCTATCAGCTTGTGTTAATTGGAAGCCAGACTTGCAGATAGCAAATGATTTCTAGGTGCTCACAACCCTAACACCACCTTAATTAAGTTCTTTGGGTAAGAATTTCCTTGGGCTGTTAGTTCTTCTTAATGAGACCAGACAAGGGGATGGGGAGAACAGGCCATTAGACACGATGTTCTGAGATAAGTCTTGGCCGCGGCCCGGGCGAGCGCACCTTTGCTCCTCGGATTTCAGTGCTCTTCTCTCCCAGGCCTGACAAACCCCGTCTCACAGGACAAATCAGCTGAAAGTCTTGTTCATCTGAAGACTTGACCATTTGTTTCCAGTCTGTCAGCTGCAGTAACGAAAGCTATGACCTCTGCTGACAAATCCTTTTTCTGGAAAAACAGCAAAACTTTACTCAGACTAAAGGGGGATGAGACGTGTTGACAGACACTGCCCACTCCTCGTGTTTTTAACAAGCAGAGCAAGACTGTTAGTAAATGTTACAAAACACAAAAGCTATTGGAGTAAATCTTAACTGTGATGGAGTGATCAACTGTGGGATGAGTTCCAGGGACAAAATGCTATCAGCACAGGCAATGTGTTTCTTTTCTTGTCGGAAGAGCAAGCACGAATCTCCCTTCCCGCCCCCAAAAGTAACCAGCCAGATTTTTCATGATGCACAACAAATAGGTCTTTTCGAGTTTTACTAACTCCAGGATAATGATGGTCTTTTTATCCTCATTTTTCTCCAGCAAAACAAACAAAAAATATACATGTTTAAAGTTCTGCTTTGAAGTCTCAGAACACTTTTTCTCCTCCACCCTTCATCCCCAAGCCTCAGCCTCACACCAGGTCATTCTCTGTCTCCTTGCATTTATTTCTCTATTTATGTTTTAAAGAGATGCATTAATTTTTCAGAGATTCTGCAGGGAACAGGAGAGGTAGTAATTTGATTTATGAAACTCATTTGCTCGAAGTTGCATGCCAGCCGCTTGTCCCTGGCTCTGTGTCACAGCTGCCGTCCATCTGGGGCCAGAGGAGTGGGCTGAGGGACGCGTGGAGAGGGGCTGTGATGTGCTGCTGCCCAGTCTCCCCTTTGTATTTAGCAGCAAAGATCCCGGTTGAAGCTCCGCTACTGGATCAGAGACAAGTTTGGGTGGAGGGGAAGAGCACAAAGTGTTCAAGATGAGCTTCCCTACCTCAGGGGAGACAACTCTGAGGGACAGACCTCTCTTTCCCCACTGGGAGATGCTGCTTTTTTTCCTTACAGCACAAGTGGAACAACCAAGGTCTTGCTGGGGAAACCTCCTTGGAGGCTCCGCAGAAATGGTGTCCACATGCTGATGCTGGTGCTCATCAAGGCCAAGGTCATAATGATGCACCTCTACTGGAGCTGCATCAGCTTACGGCTGGGCAAAATTTGCTGAGGAAAAACCAGGCATGCCACTGAGGACCCTGGTCCCCGTGCCCAGAGTACCTGGGGCTCCTGCAAACAGCTCCTGGAAGTTGCACGCCAAGAGCTCAGACTCCTGCCACCAGCAGCTGCGCCTGCTCCCTCCTCCCAGAAGGAAATGTCGCTGGGACGGGCTGAAAAATAACGACGCACTCACGTAACACAAGAGCATTGCTGGGACAACATGAGCATATGCAGGCTTAGCAGCTGGGAAACGCCTGGATCCTGGAGCAGGGATCTGGAGACACATGGTTTGGTATCTCCAGCTCTGCTTGAACGCAGCACAAAACACTTCTATCTCGCAAGGACTGTGACAAACCGATGCATCCGCCACCAGCCCAGGGGAGGATCTGTCCTGTTCGCACAAGCCCCTGCTTGGCTCTGACCAAGCAACGCTGAGCAAGGGAGAGGCTGAGCAGGAAGGGCTGTGGGAGGGAGGGGTGGCTTCTGTCACTCTCTGCTCTGGTCTTTTAAGATGCAGAGCCAAAGCTCAGGTGGTGTAATTCAGGAGTATCTGGCTTGTGGTATTTACTCCTTATTGAGCTCCCACCTGGTTAGCGATTTCCTGCACGGGTCCCGGCTCCCAGCCACGGCTGCTTCGCCCTTCTCCATGCGACCAGGCAGCCACACGCTCCTTCCTCCTGGGCACCCCGAAGGTTCAAGTCAGTGCCACGGGTCAGGGGTTGGATGCACCCATCGGGCTGAGTGCTCCGTAGGATGGTGACGGGGAGTGTCCCCTCCTGCCCGGGGGACACGGTGGCTTTGGGACAGCGAGGGCCGAGGCAGGCGTTGCTGTGCTGGCAGGGGGTGGCCACTGCCCGTCCAGTCCCGCATCCCCATCCATGGTGGCCTCAGGGCTCTGTCCCCAGCAGCTCCCCACCCTCTCCCTGCCCACATCATCTGTGCCAACCCTGCACAGTTTGAAGGCCTCAATATTTATACATTAATTAGTCCTTCCTGTTATTATTTACTTATCAGCTCTTTATTAGAGAGCTCCCTTTATAAACACACAGATTTGTCCCCTCGGCACTTGCTTTGTTCTGTTACGAGATTATATCGGCGTGTTTGTTCCCCTGTTTACAGACGTGTTGTAATCCTAACTGCTTCTCTTAAGTGTTTAATGAAGGTATTTACTCTAAATTGTTTGCTGGGATTTTCTTCTACAGTTGAGGGATAAGAAGAGGCTGGAGCATGCTATTTCACTCCAATGTTTTATATTAATTGATATTTTATATCAAACAGAGGGGACTTAACTGGCCTAAATGGTTGTTACATCTGAGTCAGTGGCTTTTCTTGGAGGACTGAAGCTGCTGGATTTTGTTTCAGAAACTGATGGGGATGCTTTGTGCTCAAGTGACAAATCCTCACGTGCGGCCACAGCAACAACAGGCACAAGAGAGATGCAAATTAGCCATTACACACCTCCCCAGGCTTCCATAGGGCAGGGGAAATGCCCAGGAGCTCTTTGGCTTAGTCCATCCAGGGTGTCATTCACAGCATTGGGAAACATTTGGAAAAGTTGGTGCCGCCACGTGTAGAGGCGGGTGCCAGCTGGAAATGGAACTGCTTTTATGCACGTGCAGCTGATGGCAGCTATGGGACAGCTCGGCTCTTCGTGTCTCTCAAGCCAATGGCCCATGTCTGCAGTGGAGTTCGATGCAGCTGCAGAAACAGCCAGCGCTGCTTCCTCCGCATGACCTGCACCCTCCTCACCCCTGGAGATCAGAGCTCCCACGCGTGGGGGACACCCAGGGCCCCCGGCAGGAGGGGTGATGGGCTTCCCCCCATGCTCGGGGAAGGCTGTGTGTCTGCCTCATCTCTGGAGCTTTGCCTCCAGCTCCCCCCCCCACGCCGGTTCCCCTTTCAACTCTGCCCGCGTGGGGTTCCGGCACACAGAGCGGCCGAGCTGTGGGGCCCTGCTGCCTTGCTGGGGGACAGCAGCCCTCTCCTGGCTCTCAGGAGCTGTGATGAGGTTACTGTCCCCGGGCAATGATGTTGAATCACAGCCCAGGAGTCTTCAGCAGCTCCTGGAAAACGTAACAGAAGCTAAAGCACACGCAGGAAAGAAGGTAGATAGCATTTCAGGATCACCCCCTTGGCCCTTTGGGCTCCGAAGCAAAGCTCTGGACCACAGCGTCCAGCAGCAGCGGGGCTGTTACCTCCTTGTGAGCGCAGTGCGGGGAGAGCTGCACCCTCCCCTGCGTACAGCCGGCACGCTGCCCCGCGCGGCTTCCCCAGCGCTCCCCACGGCCTCCCAGACATCCCCTGGCACGCTCCATACAAGTGTCACCGCGGGCTTGTGAATAACGAGCAGATTCAGCCAAACGGCAAACCATTCAGAGGCCACCCACAAGCAAAAAGGAGGATTACATTTATTGATGAGTAAATGCTTGTGCTAAGAATAGCTCCTTCCAGCTTTGCTGCTCACCTACCTTATCCTGCTCCAATTACCTAACTTAATTTACTCCAGCTGTTCCTCCATATCTCTATGATCTATTTTCTACCTCCTTCTGGTTTCTCTTTGATTTCACTGTATATTTTAACATACCAGATTCATTTATCTTTGGAAGTGCCTCTCCTCACAGGAAGACTGTACACAGCCTCGCTATATTCGTGTTCCTTCCATTCCCGATCCACTCCCAGCTAGGCTTTGTGGCACATACAGATGCTGGCAGCACGCTAGCTGTATGCATAGTACATTCTGTTCAGGAAGCACTTGTTCTTGAATGAAACTTATGGTCCTGACCAGTTGCCATCCCTTTCAGCAGACAGGTTTGAGGAGGAGAGCTACAGTCTGAATTCCTGAGATATGCGCTCTTTGAAAACCGGGCTCAGCCATTATTTCCCAGAGCTCCTCTTTCAGTCGTCTCTGTGAGTGAAAGATCTGTCCTCAGCTCAGGTGCAGGGCACTATGGCTTCTGCTGTCCCTCTCAGCGGCAGGACTAGTCCAATCATGCATTTGTCTGGTTTCCTGTTTTGATGAGAAAAAAATGGTTACAGGGACAAATCTTGGTGCAGCTGGAGCCAAACAGCGACTCTACTCCATGTACGATACCTAGAACGGGTCTTTCCTTCTTCTCTACAAGTTCTTTCCATTGTCAAGCCCAGGAACAGAAGAAATTTAACCAGTCCAGACACCAAATCAAAAGCTTTCCCCCTCTCTGTTGTTGCTCACACTGAAGAGCCCAAGACACCACAGTAAGAGGCAGCAGCATGACCTACAGATGGGTCCATGGGTAGAAATTCCCCAGCATGCTCACAGTGGAGGAGAGCAGACCAGAAAGGGACATCCTCACTGCCTAAAGGCCTCTGAAATATCTTGGCCTGGTGTCTTTGCTCAGCCCCAGCCATGATTCTCTGCAGTAACTGGGGGCACAGGAGCAGCACCTGGGACTGGCCCAGGAGGTGAGAGTGGGGCATCTTCCTTTACATGCAGGGGAGGTGGGTCTGTAGGAGGGCTGGGAGCAGAGTTTGTGGGGTCACAAGCAGTAATCTCAGCTCTCCCCCTTCCGTGTGCACCATCAAGGCCTGGAAGGACAGCCTCGCAGGGCGGGGGTTAGCTGGTCTCCAAGGTGCCACCCTCCCCTCTTCTGCAGTGTCGCGGCAGCTCAGCTGTCCCTTTGCAAAGCTGCAGTCATTATAGAATCATAGAATCATTTAGGTTGGAAAAGACTTTTAAGATCATCGAGTCCAACCGTTGACCCAGCACTGCCAAGGCCACCACTAACCCACGTCCCCAAGCGCCACATCTACACGTCTTTTCAATACCCCAGGGATGGGGACTCCCCCACCTCCCTGGGCAGCCTGTGCCAGGGCCTGACAGCCCTTTCCGTCAAGAAATGTTTCCCAATACCCAACCTAAACCTCCCCTGGCGCAACTTGAGGCCGTTTACTCTTGTCCTGTCGCCTGTTCCTTGGGAGAAGAGACCGACCCCACCTGGCTCCAACCTCCTTTCAGGGAGTTGCAGAGAGCGAGAAGGTCTCCCCTCAGCCTCCTTTTCTCCAGGCCAAACCCCCCCAGGTCCCTCAGCCGCTCCTCACAGCACTTGTGCTCCAGACCCTTCCCCAGCTCCGTTGCCCGTCTCTGGACACGCTCCAGCCCCTCAGTGTCTGTCTTGGCGTGAGGGGCCCAGAACTGAACCCAGCACTCGAGGTGCGGCCTCACCAGGGCCGAGTCCAGGGGGACGATCCCTGCCCTGGTCCTGCTGGCCACACCATTGCTGATACAGGCCAGGATGCTCTTGGCCACCTGGGCACACTGCTGGCTGATATTCAGCCGGCTGTTGACCAACCCCCCCAGGTCCTTTTCCACCGGGCAGCTTTCCAGCCACTCCTCCCCAAGCCTGTAGCGCTGCATTAGCAGTGCCTTTGATTCCCTGGGCACATCTGTGAGAGCCTGCACACCCAGGACTACTGCATCTCCTCCTGCAGGATGCCTGAGAAGGATTCGGCTCATCCAGATGGAAATCTAGTTGAAGCTGGTCTCCAGGACTCACTTGATGGATGAGGGAAAGACAGTTTAATCCCTATATAGCTGTCCGCAAACCTCTGTTGAGGGGTGAAACTCCTTCTGGAGGAACCTGTGTCTGGCAGGTGTCTATGGAAAGAGGTGCACGGCTTGTTCAGGTTGGACACAGCTTTCAGACCTCCAAAGCTGTGAGTCAGGGAACCACCATCTTTACCCAGTATGTGAGGGTGGGTAAAGTCAGGGGGTGATACACAGGGCTTCGCTGTGAGCAGGTGAAGATACCTCTCTCTGATCTTTAAGACTCCCTCATCTCCTTTCACTTCTCACCTCCTGCCTTCTCTGGTGCCCATAAGGCTTTTCTCCCGCCCCTTGAGCTGCAGTATCAACCACGAGCTGGAGCTTTGTCATAGGGCAGCCACAAGTATCGGCACAGCACCAAGCCTGTGCTCAGCACCAAGCCTGTGCTCAGCACCATTCTCCAGGGGCCCAGCTAGGCCTCCCAGGGCTGCCTGGCTCCCCGCTTGTCCCCCTGGCACTCTGACACAGCCGCCACCCGGCTGAACGAAGCAGCTCCTCTGCAGGCACAGGCCGTTTGCCCGAGATGTGTTTTAGGTGCTGGCTGGAGAAGGAGGAGAAGCAGAGGCTGTGCTGGGACCATGGGGACAGCTGGGCCGTCCCTCTGGGCTGGGAGAGGGGTGGGAGCAGGACCCGAGCGGGCTGGGAGCAGAATGGAAGCAGGATGGGAGCAGGGAGAGAGTGGGATGGGAGCGGGTTGGAAGAGGGTGAGAGCAGGATGGGAGCGGGCCGTGAGCGGTCTAGGAGCGGGATGGGAGCGGGTGGGAGCGGGGTGGGATCGCGGCAGCTGCGGCCGCGGGCGGGCCTGGAGCAGCGCCCGGAGCAGGAGGCGGCGGCCCGCGACGGGCACCGCTAGAGGGCAGGGACGGACCGCCCGGGGCGACCGGCACGGACCGGCGTGGCACGATATGGAGCGGCACGGCACAGCCCGGCATGGCACGGACCGGCACGGCACGGAGCGGCACGGCATGAACCGCCATGACACGGAGCAGCACAGCACGGAGCGGCACAGCACGGAGCGGCACCGCACGGAGCGGCACGGCACGGACTGGCACGGCACGGACCGCCATGGCACGGAGCAGCACAGCACGGCCCGGCACGGCCCGGCCCGGCCGCAGCCCGTCAGCCAGGCACAGCCCCTGCAGCTGCCTCTCCCCCACCCCCAGCCCCCCGAGCCGGAGCGGCTCCAGCCCCGCTCCCCGCTGCCGCGGTTTAGGAGCCGACCGGCCACAAGCGTCCCCGCCAGCCCTGTCCTGGCGTGGGGCCGCCAGCGGGCGAAGGGCCGCTGGGGACTACGGAGGGTGACCCTGACCAGCAGCTGCGTGCTCAGCCTCTCTGCCACTGCGTGCCCTCAGCTGCTCTCCTGAGCTGTTCTCCCCCTGAACCCGCAGCACGGCAGGAACCTCAGCACCGGGACCGATGGGCTCGTCTAGCCCCGGTCCTCCAGGTGCCTTCTAAGAAACCAGTGGGGAAACTGAGGCAAGCTCAGATATGCCTGTAAAGCCTCTGCAGTGAGGGCTACAGGTTCCCAGCACACCGCAATGCTGGGGAGCAGGGATCTCCCTCCTGAGAGAGCTGCCAGGAGCCGTGCAGCAGCTGCTGCCGCACAGCACCAGCTTTTCCTGCTGTGCTGGCACACCTCAGCGGGACAAGCTCCCCTGACACGCTCCTCTGAGCTGCTCATGACGGCGGACCTGAGCAGGAAATATTGTCCCTCGTGCAAATAGTTTTGATGTGTCAAGGTCTTGACTTCCCTGCTCTGTAAGGTTTTTTGGTAACAAGTCCCACTGGTGTCCAAAGCTGACAGAGACAGTGGGACCTATTCCCCAGAATGGGATTTTTAGCCAGTTTAAGGGTGTTCAACCCCAATTCCACCATCTTCCTGCACCCTAGAGCATGGCCCATCAGAGTGTACTTGAGTAAGGCTCCCCAGCCTCCTGCTGGAGATTTCCCAGTGTGGATCCATAAATATTTGCTCCTTTAAGGGCAATGCTCTACCCTACAGCTCAGCTCCCCGGGCAATGCTCCTTCAAGGAGGAGGCAACAGCTCTTCCTCAGCAAGGAGTGTCCAGGCTCATGTTCTTGCCAAAAGGCAGAGAAATGGGAATTTTCTGATGGAAACCTGGTTATTTGGGACAATTCTATCCAACTCTGCAGGCTGGAAACATTGCTTGCTGCAAAATTGGCAGGTCTCTGTCAAGCAGCCAAGGGATTACTGCTTCCCTTCCTGCTAGAGCTCTCTAGTGTTTGGTCCCTCTCTATCCCTCCTATCTAGTGCTTCACACACGCTCTGCCTTTCATCTCCTGGTGGCAGTGCGATCCAGGTGCCTTGGACCCACTCCAGTCTCAGCGGGACAATAGGATGGGAACAGCTGGTGTTGGGCATTGGTCCCACCACAGCAAGGGTTTCCTTGTCTACTTTGGACAGCCCCATCTGTTCACTGCACCCGCATAGGCAAACCCCTCCCCAGCCTGGAAAGTGACTGTTGTCCATAGAAATTTCCATTTCCCCCCAGTGAACAGCTGTAAATTGTGCCTTTTCATGTTGTTCCTTTGGCTATGGCTGATGCTGTGATTTTACTCCACTAGTGGGCAATCAGCTGTGGAAGATGACCACGCAGACACATAGACACAGCAGCAGGTAGAGGAAGCTTTGCATTGCATGTTGTAGGAATGTACTTTCAAAACCTCGCTCTCAAGATACTGCAAATGGAACAAAAAGACCCTTTGTTGTATGAGGACGCGGAGCCAATGCGTTAAGACGGCCTTCTCGAGGCCGCACCTGCAGTCTGCTGCTCAGGGACACACTCACTGAGCCACGTAACCAAAAGGCCAAGGCTTAAGGCTCTTAAGAAATCCTGAGCCAAAAGTGTCTCTGAACCCAGCTGGTCTCCAGAACACCTAGCCCTGAACGTGAACTTCTCCCATGTGACTCACATCCCACCGATCCACTTCCAGGTCCTGTTTCCCAAGTAGAAAGGCAGAGCTGGTGGTTTGTCACGGCTCATTCACAACTGGGAAGAGGTGAGGAGGGCTTGGTCACCCCCTCAACAGCTTGACTTCCTTGGCAATCACATTGCCCATCTGAAACCAGGGCATGAAACCAGAAGCAGAGCTTTTACCAAACAAGACAGCTTCAGTCTGAGGGAAAAGCAAAACACCAGCTGCACAGGGTGGCCCAGTGCCCTGCACCTGAAGACCAGGGGGCCGAGGGCTCCCTCCTGGTATCGTTTGGGTGGGATGTGCTATGCTGTGCCATTGGCATGATGCCGTTCTTAGGAGCAAGGCAGCTGAAGGGACAGGCAGTCACCCACCAAATACCCACAGCTTGCTTAGAAGATCCCAAGTCATGCCTGGGATGGCGACAGTGCGGGGCACAGCAGAAGTGACCAGCCAGGGACAGGCTGCTTGTATGGACCTGTGCAATCTGCGCAGGTTGAAATCAAACACAACCCACGTGTGATTTATGCATGAGGTTATTGACCAAGGAGGACTGTGACATTTCACCTGTGTGGCTGCACATTAAGCAGCAAGTGGCTGTGGAGGTGGAATCCCACAGCCCTGCAAAACTAGGAGATTCTACATGAGTATGCAGTCCTGCAAATACTGAGCATTGAAACCAGTTGAAACCACTCCTCTGGATCATGCAGAGGGGGACATACATGGCTTGAAAGACCAAGGTCTAGGTGTCGCTTCTTGACAGTGAGCTGATACTGAGGAGGTCTCAGCATGCTTAGTCATGAGAGGAGGACTTCGATAAGGATCAGCCACTTTTAAAACAAGCAGAAGCCCAGAGAATTGGCCTGTGTGAACTCACCTGAGCAACAGATGGGAGAGTAGTCCCCAGTTCTATCTGGTGGGGTGGGGTGGCATCGTTCAGAAAGGGCCAGAGGACTCCAGAGTTTCTAGAGGTAATGCAACACCCAGTATTTGAGGATACTGGATCCCTATTGAATCTTCTTCAAAAAAGAAGATTGTTTGCTGCTTCTTTGCCTCTCATGGGTTGTCTCGCTGACAATGTAACCACTACCATCAACTCCCTTACAACAACGAAGAGAAGTCTGCACAGCCTTTGGGGGCATGCAAAGGAATCCCAGCCCTACTGGTAATCCAGCCTCTGGTCAATATTGGATTTCTGCTTGCTAGATATTTTAAAACCCCACACTCCAAATACTCACTTCCCAAACCTGAAAGACAATAAAATGACATTAAAATACACTAGCACTTACCTGGGAAAAAGAATCATGATAAAGGTCACTTTTATTTAAAAGGCACTAGTCACTGTTTTGTTTAACTCTTAAAGGATCATGTAAAAATACACAGAAGCAATCTGGATTTGAAAGAGCTTCTTTGGTAGCGCAAAGGTTTTAATGTGAATCCCACCAGCTGCACAGTGTTTAACCTGTTTCTGGCTGGGACGGCCAGCAGTGGTTGCCCAGGCTTCACCAAACTGTCCACCCGGAGAGTCACCCGTTCTTCCTGGCTTCATCAGGCACTGAGCGTGATGGTGGACAGGACTTCTCTGTGCTGGAGGGCAGAGAAGGACAGAGATCTTGTTTCTGGAAGGATATCAGAAGCTTGTGTTGTGCCACGTTGGAATTAAAAAGTGTCTATTTAAGAATAATCCATGAAGAAAATTCCCTGTTTTTTTAAATTCTAACTCTCTTGGATTTTTCCTTTTTTGCTTCTTTGGTTTCAGTGCCACTTTTCTAAAGCTTGTGTTATATTTTAACCAAACAGGGATGACTACTGTCATTTTAGGCCCTGTGGGTATTCAACAACAGCACAGATCCTCCAGTCATCACTCGAGAAGGGCATTGGTCTTCCTGCTGATGCTGTGTCACATCTGCTTGCCCTGTGCGGATGTCTCAGACAGCCGTGGGCATCATCGCATGTGGGCGACTGAATCCTTCCCCAAACAGCCAGGCAGAGCATTTCCACATCACCAAATGCATTTCCAGCAAAATGAGACCGATTTCATGCATTGCCTCAATTCTGGTCAGTCACAAATGTGACAGACATTTTCTGACCACTGCTCATCATGATGAGTATGTGATGGAAACTGCCTGGAGCAAAGGACACCTTCCTTCCCACAGGCCCAGCTTCACAGCCTTTCAGCACAGCTTCCTGCCTGTATTTGCACCCCAAAGAGCTCAGAGGTAGAGGCTCATTGCGTCAGGCAGTATGGCTGTCCCACAGCAAGGCTCGTTGATCCAGCAGCATCTTCTCTCCCTTGTCCAGGCTCCTACATAACAAAGAGTTCTTCCCAAGGAGCTGTCATCCTCATAGCAGAGGAGACACAGCGGGTGTTTTAGAGGATGGGGTTACCCACTTCTCAAGGTTCTGGGTGCTGTGCCTGGAGGGAGGGGTAGGACCACCCTCAGTGCTGGAGGATGGTGCTCTGTACCATCAACATCCTAGCACGGATGTACCAAGTTGGCCTACTCCACAAGGCCAGGGGTTGTCACAGATCTATGCCAAGCACAGCCAGAGTGGTTCAAGATGTCATTGTTCCTCACCCAAACACGACACCCCCTCCTTGAGACATGCTAAGTGATCATGAGAGCACAGCTAAGGTGTTTCACAGCAAAGAGGATCCAGTCACGAGGAGCAACCCACCAGCTTTTGTTCCTTCAGATGTGAAGAGTTGACTGCTCCTAAAAGTCCAGTTCTGGGTTGTGGCCCTTCCCTGGTACCCTGAGACAACTGTGAGTCATCCAAACACGCCATCACCCTCGGACTGGTTGGATGTCTCTGTGTTACAGGCCTACCACTCACACGGTTGTTAAGCACTGTTCCTACATACACCTCCACCCATCCGAGACCAAATGTTTCCCTCCCGTGAGTCACCGACGTGTTTGTAGTTAAGCATCAGGAGTCTTTCTACCACCTTCTGTTTACTATCTAGACAGGAGATGACTCTCTTGCTACCCATGAGCATCAGCATATCTAAAGATTGCTGGGGGAATTCAACTGCTCCTTAGGAAGAACAAAAAGCCTGGATGCCTGGCTCCTCCACAGCCGCGGGACATGAATCAGAGCAGAGCCCTAGGAAGAGATGAGATACATAGAGATACGTGTTTCCAAATCACTGTGCTCATCAGTGAAAGCAGCACCAGAGATGAAAGTTTAGTGCAAGCCCTGGCTCCCAGCCGCTGGGCTGTGTAAGCACCCTGACAGCGAGATGGATGGAGCGGAAAGAAACTTCTGGGAACTGATCTGTGATATGAGAAAATATAAGCACAACTGTCTTTTATCTCTTTAAATCAGTACCTGAATCACATCACTTCTTTCCTAGTACTTGGAGCACAATAGGTATATTTTTTCTTCATCCTTTATCCTAAAATCTGGTGTAAGAGGTAGTTTCCAGGTCACTGGCACAAAAAGTGTTACAGCACCACGGACCCAGCGATGCTTAGCCTTGCATGGGCTCCAGGAACAGGTTTTCTCTGGGAAGCAACGTGGGGTGCCTTAACATTTGGCAGTTCTGGGCCGGTCTCTTCTTCCCATGACACGTGTTAGTGAGAGGCTCTGTGGGAGCGGTGAGCTTGTACCACCACTCAGTAACGGCAGGAAGAAACCAAAATGCTGACACCCAGGATTGGATTCAGTCCCCCAAACAGGTGCCTGGCACTGTCTGAGATCCCCTGGGTGGCCAAGGATCTGTACACAGGGCTGCTGGATACGAAATGGCGCCTGCGGGGGGTCCATGCCCTCCTGGCACAGCAGCAGGTGATGATAACCCACAGCATCTCAGATGCGTGAGCCTGCCCTGTTTCGGTATTTGAAGCCTCCTTCTGGTCTTCTGCTTTCATGTCACGCTCCTGATAAATCTCTGGAGCTTGAAGTTTGCCAAGTGCTGCTCCAGAGGCCATGGGCATTTGCAAGGTGCTGTGTCAGCAACGTCACGCTCCTGTCCCCTGGTCCCAGGCTCTCACTTGCTCCAGGTCAGGTGCAGCTGCTGTGGCCTCAGTGGTCAGTGTCCTGGGTGGAACTGGATGGTGACACAGATTTCGACAAAGACTCTCGACCCTTCTCTCAATCCTCCACCTAGGACCGGCACTTAGGGGAGTGGCAGGTGCTTTGCGCCAGACAGTTTTTAGCTCTTTTATCATTATTAGAAAAGTCTGTAAGAAATAGCAGTCAGCTGCCCGGCAGTATTAGAAACGGGCTGGGCCAGGCACGGCAATTACTGTTTGGATTCTCGGTTATAAATGGGAGATCTCTCGACCTATTAGCAATGCACAATGGATGAAGAAATATCATTTCCCCTCCACTTTTCATTTCAGATCCGGCATTTCTTCCCTATTAGTGAGCCGGGCCCAGCCCCTCGGTGGGACTGGCTGACAAACGATCCGTGCGGCAGTCGTGGCAGCGCGGCCAGACCCCTCCTGCCTCCCAGCGCGGTGTCTCAGGGCCCTTTGTCAGAGCGAAGCCGGGCATGGGTGTGATGCCGCAGGCTGAATGCCCTGGGACAGCGGGGTCTGCCCAGGTCTTTTCACAGAGACCTCCCCGCCGCAGGACAGAGGCTCCGGTCTCGTTACGCCGAGTGCGGCGCGAGCACGGCAGAGCCCTGGGGATGCCGTGTCAGTTGACTCCATGGGGATGCTGTCGCCTTGCTGACACTGGCACTGCAGCTGGTCTTACGTCCCTAGGTAAGGGACACCAGTGCTCCACAGGAACCATTAAAGCCTTCCCAGTAATGCTGCCCTCTCCCCTGCGGGATATTTATCCAGTGCCTGATTTGCCCTGCTCTGCCAGGCACGAGCCTCAGCTTCTTAGTGCTCCAGTTTTATTGATTTTCATTTTTATGACTGAAACAACTGCTGTCACACTCTGCTGCGAGCAAGCAGCAGCCTGCCCGGCTGACATGCCCCCCACGGCACATCATTTACTGCCGCTTCATGGGCCTCGGCTCCTAGTTAAGCTGGAGCAAGGGTGGGATCAGGCACACAGGCACACAGGAGAGACCATGCCTCTGCTCTCCACGGGGTGTGACAGGACATGCAGCCTTGCTGAGGGAGAAATGAGGCTGTGAATGGTCAGGAGGGGGAATACCAGCAGGGAGGGTTCTTCTGCCGTTCCCACCGTGCCCTCAGCAAGGCCCTGTCACGTTCTGGAGGAGTGTTGTCCCCAGGAAGGACTGGGTGGGAATGCATCTGATGAAAGGCTGTCCACAGGTGCAGTACTTCACCCCGCCATGTCCTTGCGAGGATGCAGCCCCTTCCCCTCCAGGTCTGGTGGCTTGGCCAGGTGAGGTCCTCTGCTACAAAACAGAGTCACCTGCCCAGGACAGGACCAGTGCCACCCCCTTCACACAGGAGGTGATACGGGCTGGTGACACGACTTGCCCAGCACCACCAACTGTGGAGGTCCATGTGGGGGCCAAAGCCAGCAGGAGGCCATGGGCTGGCCCAGGGCAGCCCTCCAAGACCGTGCTCAGGGTGAACCACTTGTGAGTCTTCCTTTTGCTCAAACACGGAGCTGCATCCAGCCCTGTTCACCTGCGAGCTCAGGCTGTTTCCCTTGTGGCTTTCTGCCCTCCACCACTGGACGCTGGTCTGGCTCCCTGAGAAAGGGGATTTCTCCTCATGGCATCATCACAAGGCAACAGCACGATGCTGACGGCAAAGCTGTTCATTGATCCAGGGTTCAGAGTCTGCCAAATCTCATAGGGAGCTTGAATGTGCCCTCCATCCATGGCAAAAGCATCACTCAGGGCTGGCCTCCACCCAGCAAAGCACTCCAGCATGCATTGAACTGGAACATGTCAATATTAAAGGAGAGACCAGTAAGACTGGAAATTTAAGGGCTGCCAGTGCGTCCCATTGCACAACCCTGCATTCCACTCCTTGCTCCTCTGCCAAACTCGAACCCTTGGGGCTGAAGTTTTCCATGTCGGGGTTCTGGCACAGGTTGAACCATTCTGCTGTGTTTCATCCATGCAACTTAGCTATTTCTGAGACTGAGCTGAAGAGAAAAGGCCTCATTTTGTTAAGACAAGAAACACTGGAGACTTATTCTCTGAATAATTCCAGCCCTTCTGTGCTTTGGAGCAGGGGCTGGAAATTTCACAGAAAGCTGAAACATTTTTCTTTCATTTTTCCTGTGAGAAAAGAGCACTGACTTGGGTGTTCTCCAAGGAACTGGTGCTTTGTAGCTGGACCTTCTCTGCCTGAGGGCAAACAGGCACATCTCTGGTAATGCCCAGAATATTCCCTTTCCACTCCTCACTACATTCATGCAGCATAGTATTCCTACCATGCACGCTTGCCGATGCAACGCAACGCGTACGTGTGGCCACCAGTAACATCTCTTCTGCTGCCCACCTTTCGCGGAGCTGGCTGAGTGACATTTGGGGAAGTGTGTGTTCCAGTCCCTCTCGATCCCATTTTATGCAGCAAAGGGCTGTACAAGCCCTTTTTACCTTCTCCCTAGAAGGGAGAGGTCTCTCTCAACTCAGGAGGAAGGTGAAATCATCTCCAATGCACACAGAAACGGGTGGTGATTTTCCAGCGCGCTTTAGGCCTGTCCCTACCAGGACACTGCGTGGGTTGCTGAGGTCCAGCTGCTGTCTGCCTTGCCAGCCTGACTGTGGTTGATAGATGAAGTCATCTTCTACCAGATGGGTGAAGAGAACTGAAGTCTAACTTCTTTCATGTTCACTGTAATTGTATCACTGGTCCTCAGGTGCGCGGGTGCCTAAGAGAGGAAAAAGTAAAGCATGCTGGTCCAGCCCTGATGGGAAGGAGACCAGATGCTTTATTTTTAACCGAAACAGATCAGCAAGAGAACGAGTGCGGTGGGAGGCAGTGGAGGTTCAGACAGGGGCTCTCTTGCCCTGCTCTGGGGAATGAGGAAAAGGGAGATTAGGGGCCAGCTGCAGAATGAGTCGACCGGGAGAGTCAGGAGGAGACCGTGGTTTCAAAATCACAGCTTGGGAGAGGATCTCAGCCTTGGGACCAAACTGAGCCAGCGGGATGTAGTAGGAGGATGATGGGAAATGACATGGACCCAGCAACGCTGTGCTGGCCTGGATTTCACAGCACCCTGGATACAGGCTCCAGGTTTGCCAGTTCACAAAGAGCTGGGGAGCGCAGGGCTGCACAGGGAGGGATGGTGTGGGGCTGCCGTGGGGCTGTTAAGGGCTAGGCCTGGGATGTGCCCAGACAGGTGCACACACCAAGTCTTTGCAGAGCTGTGTCTGAAGGCAGAACAGGGAAAAAAGCAGTGGTGCATGGACAGCTCTGGGGAGGTGCAAACGTCTAATGCCTATGCAAGCCATGTGGTGAACATGGCTGGGTCTGGCACTGGTTTTGGGTAAAATGGTCAGCAATTGGCCACGTCTTATGTATCTGTTAAATGCACAGCAATCATATAAGGTTTCTTCTTGGATATCTGGCAGGGAATTGCTCACGCATTCCCTGGATTTCATACCCAGGAGCCTGGGGTGGAACTGCATGATCCTTCCTCAAGAGTCCTGGGGAGATGTGGCTTTCTGCAGAGGATGGCTGCCACCACAACAGGAGGAGATGCAGCAGTGCCATGTGCTGCACCACATCCCACACCTCAGACTCTCTTATTCCGTGGAAAAATGTTCCTGGTCCTAGCAGAGGTCTCTGGCTCACACCAGAGGGGTGACATCTGTCTCAAACCAAGTCCTTGCTGCAAACAGCATTTCTTCGTCCCCATGCAAGACTGACAGACTTTCATACTCTGTGTCCTGTCATTGCTCCTCAGAGCTGGCCTGCTAAATGATTAAGCAGTCTTTTACCTCCCCATTTCTGTGATGAGGCTTTCTTTCTCCCTCCCTCCAGGACAGCTCTTTAGCTAAAGTTTGCTGGAAATGCCTGTTTATTTTCATCAGTGGTGCTAGCCCCACTACCTATAATCCCTGGAGAGCTGCTTTTATTGCTTCATGATGAGGGATGTCAAAATTATTCCATCAAGAAAAGAAAAAATGGATTTTCAGCTGCACTTTTTTAACAGAGACTGTTTTCTGAGGAAAAAAAAACATAAAGAAAACTCGGAGAAGCTTTCTTTTCACCAAGCAATACAAAAATACATCTAAGCAATATAAAAATACATGGCTGGAGTCCTGCTAAACTGTCAAACCCTGAATGTCTGTAGTTTCCACTGGGGTGGGGGACTGAAAAACTAACATGTCCAAGGGCTGAGACTTTGCCCCAAGCAGCTCATCCCACAACTCTCTGACGAGCAAATACCACCTGTAGGGAGGTATCGTGCAGGAGGATGGCAGAAATCATCAAGGCTGGTCCTAGCAAAAGCATGTTTTGGTATTTGTGGAGAGGACGAATACAGGCGAGAGCAGCATGAGGAGGAGGGGAGAGTATGTAGGGTAAGAAACTTGGGTAGTGAACACAGTTTGCAGCTCTTGGCCCAAGAGCAGAGAAGGCAGCCAGGGACCCCTCACCCTCTGCCAGCTTGCAGACAGGTCCGGAGCATGGCTGAGCAGGCAGCCCTACCTGCAGGAGGTGGCCAAGTGGGACCTCTCTGTCCCCACGCAGGACAGAGTGTCACTTCCCTCCAAGAACTGGCAGGGGGTGGTTGGCAGCATTGCTTTTGCCTTTTTCTTGTCCTCCTGCAGAGACAGAATGTGCAGGAACAGGTTGCGAACCTTCTACATTGTCCTCAGGAAAGGGATCAAGCATCACCAGGCCAGCACACACAGGACCAGCCACCCTCTAACAGCCACATGGGCTTGGGAAGACACCTGCGCAGACAACTTGAGGCAGGTTTGATGAGTGCTTGGCTTGTTTCAGCCTGAAAGACATCAGGCTCCCAGACGCCAGCACGAAGCCCAAGTTCATTTGCATATGCATGGAAACCAAAGTGCCCTGGGTTAATGAAACAGCAGCAGAGTGACAAATCCTGGGAGACACAGGGGACCTCCTGCAGCTTTCCTCTTCAGGGAGAGCAGTTCTCTCCAAGAGGCCATTAAAATGGCCTCACCTCTGGTGACAGCAAATAAAGACCTGTCAGGAGGCATCTGACTGTGGCAGAAATGACAGCATTTGCCAGGCCACGTGTCAGAGCACAAGACCTCAGCTTAGCTGCTCAGGCCTGAGCATCACTGAGGACCAAGTGGCAGTGACGGAGGGCAACTCATTGACTTGGACGGCTCCAGACATGCGTTTCGTGCTACTTCCCAGGCATTTGACCTGCTAATTGCATTTAACCCTAGAGCAAATGGCTCAGTTAAGTTCTCAAGAGGTGAAGATTTCCACAGGAAAACGTGAGAAGTTGTGCCACAGCAGGAGTGGGGACATGTTGCAGCGAATGGACTGACTGACTGACTGCTCTGTGCTGCACGGCAGGTTCAGGCAGCAAAGCCAAATTGCCCCAGAAGGACAAGAAGGGGACAGTGGAGCCCTGCATGATGTGGCCCAAGCTTCAAGACACCAGCTCGCAACCCTTCAGATCAGCCCTGGGACAGGGCTCTCCTGTAAGACACTAGTGAGAATTAAAGATCAGATGATGGTTGGGTACATTTACTTCTCCCTTCAAACTCACCTATTCCTGGTGCTTCTTCCTGCCCTTGTAACAGAGTGCTGGAGGTTGGGAAGGGTAAGCACGACTTGAGCTCAAGATCCTGAAAGGTCACAATGCCCTTCTCCCACTTCCTTGTGTCCTGTTGAAGAGTGGTGGAGAGCGGAGTGCAGAATTCACTGCATCACTGTGTTAATAACAGGAAATGTGATGGGTCATCCCAGTGATGGGAGTGTGCTGGCTGGGAGCGAGATGTCTGTTCCCCAAGGCCCAGGCCAGAGCTCTGTTGGCTGGTGCACTGCAAGGTTCTGGATCGTTGACAGACCAGTAAGTAATGTCATTCCTGGAGCTGGGAGCTCTTCTTCACCTCCAGTCCTTGCCTGCGGAGCAGTGCTGCTCAGTTGTTTGGAGGTGCTCCTGCCTTCTCAGAGAGGGCTGTGTTCAGCAGTGTGTGCGGCGTGATCTGGGAGGTGAGCACCTTGAGAATCAGGGGCTGCGTGGTGGAGGAGACCTGGCTCCACAAGAACACCCTCTGCTCCCCATCCTACCGTGTTGCATCAGCCACAGAGGACACGCAACAATCCCCGTAGTCACAGCCCAAGGTGGAGCTGGGGGTCTCTGCGTTCACCCACACAGACTCTACAACTTCACTTGGAGAATCCGGATTCGAAATGGTGCCCTCAAACTCTTGTAGCCTACATGGGTCAACTTTGCGTCTTGTAATAATGCGTGGGACTCATTGTGAAAAAAAAACCAACACAAATGTGAGACCCTCAGTGAGTCTGGCCCTCTGACACCGCGGACCTGTGCAGAGTCTGATTTTCCTGGAGAACAGTTTGTTCCACTGTCCTGGAGAAGACAAGAAAAACAAATCTTCTCCCAGGGCCGTTCTGCTTAACCTGTGTTTAGGAACGGTCGTCGCTCAATCCTGCAAGGAACACGTTATCATTTACTTGCTGGCAGAGATGTGAGCTTTTGTTTATTGAAAATAAAAACATACACGCTGCTTAAAATGCTTTGCAAAGGTGGCACGAGGGCAAGGCTGGGGAAGAGCAGTACGCTTCATCTCTCCTTGATAAATTACCTTTCACAGTGCTCCCAGCACCTCTCTCTTGCAACAACCACTTAATAACGTACAGGCGCTGCAGTTCTCTCATTACTGGGAAGAAAGAGAGACATTTCAAAGAACCACGATGTAGCCAGTTCTCAGGGGTTCACTTCCTGGGCTCCTCTGACACAAATTATTAAAAACATTTTTCAGCAAAGTCATGGCTTAGGCGACCTTCAACAGCTTTCACTACAAACAAAACCTTAAACGCACTTGGCAAAAGAAGTAAAAAGGAGGGGAAAAAAGGGAAATTAGAAACATGGAAATGTAATAACTTTCCATTATGCAAATTTGATTTAATCAGAGATGAAGCTGAAGTGCAATAAAAACATACTTTCATTAAGTTTATGACTTTCAGGCTCTATAATACCCCAGAAATGTCAATTATAAGGTTACCATAGTGATACATGGCTACAACTTCGAAGTGATCTGTTTCCTCACCAGTAAGTGCGCACTGAAGCTGGGCCAGGACCTGGTTTCTCAGCTCCTTAAACTCCTAAGAGCCTGCGACTCGAATGGCAAATGATTTTGGCAGCATAGGTGAGTCTTAAACCTTAAGCCCTGCTCAAACCACCTGTGCCCACGGGACTGATGAGATAACCCCTCTGACCGCGGGTGGGATGTAGAAGGCACAGACTTGAATTTCCAGTGCTCAGGGTGCATTGCAGTTGTGCAGTCCCAGAAGTGAGCAGCCCACGGTGGACATTTCACCGGGTAGGGACAGGCTGGGGTATGTTTAAGCTGCATTGTTCTCCCTGGCTTGCAGGATACGGGCTGTGGGTTGAGAGCATGTCATGATCCCCCTCAGCCTGAGTGTGGGGCGCTGGGAGGTCCCCCCAGCCGCGCGGCACAGTCCCCAGGCTGGTACCAGACCTGCTGCAGACGGTGTTTGTACTGGGCACACAGTGATTTCACTGGTGGAGTTCACTTTGGTGCAGATGGCCTACCTGGAGGGTTTATTCAGCTGCTGTGTCACAGTCCAGAGAAGAGCTTTGCAACAGGGCTTCCCAGGCTTCCTGCTGCGGGTGGGCAAACATCAGCTCTGTATCAATGTCTGTCTCCCCTTTTTTCTCTCCGTCAGTGCTTGGTGCGAGTACTGCCCCACAGACCGGCCCAGGCGGTGGTCTCTTGAATTTTATGGGTCATAGTAAATCCAAAGCTCAACCTGTGTTTTTAAGACACATTTGCACAAGACACATCTTCTAAAAGACCCCATTTGCCAGGGAGCGGCAAGACAGGCTGCTCCACAGTGGAAGGAGAGCCAGGAGCTGAATAAAGCTGATAGGAGGGGTGGTTTCACCAACACATGGGTCTTTCCCAGAGTACTGAGCAAAAAGTGACCAAAGCAGGTCCCGTGACGGTAGCCAGGTTCAGCCAAGAGTCCAGATTGCCAGAAAAGACCATAGGGATGAGCAGGGTCTAAGGACAAGTCAGGAAGTTGAGTGAGCAAGTTGGGTCAGGATCAGGTTTGGAAAGAGTATCCAGGATCAGCCAAATTCCAGTGCTCACCAGGTAAGTCCACAGTGACAAGGCAAGTCCGACGCCAAATTGGGACCAACCAAGTTGGGGTCATGAGACCCTCAGTTTAAAAGCAGCTCCTGCAAGAAGGAGAGGGAGACTCTGCTGAGGTTTTGGAGCCAATCTGGTCTAACTTTTTCTTGAAGGGGTCCAGGCTTCTCAGACAGCTGTCAGCGAGCTGCCCCGGGCACTGCCAGCTGAGCTCCTAAACGCTGGGTGTGCGTTCAGGGCCCCTGACACCATCTGGGCTTCCCCTCCTCCTCCACCTTCCAGTGTCTCAGACACTCTACACCCAAACCAGGGCTTATGCAAACCATGCCCAAGTGCCAGCAGGAGCTGGACATGCCCTCTTCTGACAGCGCGGTATTTTCTACTGCTTGCTTGGTTGCTTTTTCGTTCGGGCACTGCTGAAAGGACAAACAGTAACCAGCTCTTGAAACCACTTAGGATTCAGAGTCCTGTGGTCACAGTGCTGCCAGTTTTGTCAGTCATTTAGAGATCTTGGATTCGTTTAAGCCTGGAGTGCAGGCCACAGCCAGGGAGAATGGGAAACATCCGTGCGGGTAGCCTGTAAAGATTATGTTCCTTCAAACTCCTGCGAAACATCCCTGCCAAGCTCCCATTGCTCTTATGTTGACTTCAGAGAGATGACAGGTCCCCATCAAATCCCTAAAGGAGCAGCTTCTGTTTTCCTGGGAAAAGTTCTGCAATTATGCAGCCACAGATGCGATGAGAAGAATTTAGCTACCGCAGTTGCTCTGAAGTGAAACCCAGCTGATAAAGCTCACTTTAAATATCTCTTATTTTCTACATGCTGTCAGACGAAGGAAGTGTGCTGTGGTGCCTGCCCTTCGTCCCTTGCTGTCCCGCATTCAGGCCGTTACTCGGTGCCCAGGATCCCTATGCAGCAAACCAAAGATTAAAAAGTGATGCGTTTGCAAAAAAAACTCACCTGGGGAGAAAATGAATTGATCCCTTTATGTAAACCACGCGACACTGCTACTGATCGTGGCCTATTGATAAATGCATTAAGCGAAGTGGAACACCAGTCTTAATTCAAAAGGAAGTCATTTTATCATCTTTTTAAAGGTTATAATTTAAAACTTTACAGCAACTTCACACAGCTTACTTGCAATTTATAATTGCCTCTGAACAAACATTTCTCCTCTTAAAAATGCCGGCACAGGGAAATTCACAGTGATCTTCGTTTTCACTTCTCATAGCCCCTGACAAGGTGTGCATCTGCTTTGTGGTAACTAGATAAATCTCTTTTGTCTACTCTTGTTTTGAAGCAAGTCCCCAGTGAAAAGCCAAAGCACTCTCAGAAACCATGACACCTCCGCTTGTGTCCAGCTGTTAAATTAAAAAAAAAAAAATATTGAATGTGCACGAGCAGTAAGGGGTTGGAGTTCAGGGACATGCTCGCAGTTCAGATCTTGGCTAATGACCTGTTGTCCTTGATGTGCAGGCAGTGGGATGAACTGCACCTTCTCATGGTCAGCGGCTGGGCGGCTGTCCCGATCCAATATCAGGGAGGTTTCATTACGATCCCAGGGACAAGATTAAGACACCAAAACTGGTCAGATATCGTACAACCTTTTGATTTTATTTGTAACAAACAGGGGAGAAAAGCGGGGAAGAGGAGAGGGACAGAGGGGAAAAGTTAGAGGGAGAGCGTTGGAGAAAGGGAGTGAAAACAGCTACCACCACTCCGAGTCCAACGATGTTCTGCTGACTCCGTCTGGGGTCCTTAATCGCGGTAAGCTCCATCGCGGCCGGGCCCGGGAGAGGCACACGGACGGCGGGAGGCAGGGAGGGGAAAGACAAACCGCGCCGCCAGAGCGCGCACGTGCTTCCTTTTATAGGGGCTCCCCCTCCTGCGCATGCGCAGACCGCGACCGCGTACGTGCGGCTCGTGCCAGGCGCGCTGTCCCCTTAAAGCCGCCTCCTGTTTCGCGCCGTTTTCTTCTCTTTTCGCGCCTTTGGCCACCGGGGGCAGGGGAGGGGGGCGTTGCCGGGATGGCAATGTCGAGACAAACCACGTCCATTATCGGTCCTCGTCGAGATAAGCCACACCCATTATCGGTCCTCTACAGCGGCGACGACAGGGACCTTGCATTGCCCATACGGGGAGCGAGCGGACTCTGCTATGTGGGCGTTCAGCTGGACCTCTTCCCACCCGGACGCCGCGCAGGCGCAGCCTTGCAGACAGGCTCTGCCACACACAGCAGTAGCCAGAGCGGGATCCGCAGGACTATCACTGCTGGACATAGCAGCATCGTTCCCCAGGAGGCTTTCCAACGTCGCTCTGCTATCACAGACTGATGCTGGTGAAACAGAGGAACTCAGGGTGCTTGGGTCCTGCAAGGCGCTCTGGGCTGGTTTTAATTTTGGGTGATGGTGCTGGGGCTTTCTGAACCTCTTTACAAGCAGTTGCCAACGGTCAGGCACTCCTTAGCTCATGATGCTTCATCTAGGCAAAGCCCTGCATTCTTCCCGCAGGCTTGTTAGAGCTTTCCAAAGCAGCGAGAGTAATGAAGGAGAACAGTTCAGTAGAGTGGATTGACAATATTTAGCTGGATCTTGGTGCGGCTGGTGTGTAAAAAGGTGTGTTGCAACGGTTTGGTTTCCTTCAGTGCAAACTTCTCATTTGTAGCTAAGTTGTTACACACGGCGAGAGCGATTGACCCTTAGCTGTTAGTTCTGAGGTGGAACGATGAAAAGACATTTCAGTCTGCTACACGGAAAGGAAATTAAAAGCCAAAAAATGAGTGGTATGCTTGTAACAGTGCATTCAGCTTGAGATACAGGGCATGATGCTGTATCAATCATAAGGCAATAACATGTTTACCAGGGGATTTTAGGACCAACAGAGCTGCAGAGTCTGGATATAAGACACAGCAGTGGTTTTTTTGCACAGCTCGATGGTCCCACCACTCAGGAACTTCAGGAATAACACAACTGATTGGTGTATGTCTCACTGGCACAGATTCAAGCTGGTAGCCTTAACTTGCACTGTAACTACCCTCAGAGAGTGCACCCTCGGCAAGTTTGCTGATGACACGAAACTGGGAGCACTGGCTGATACCCCAGAGGCTGCGCTGCTATTCAGCGGGACCTGGACAGGCTGGAGCGTTGGGCGGAGAGGAACCTCATGAGGTTCAACGCGGGCAAGTGCAGGGTCCTGCCCCTGGGGAGGAACAACCCCCAGCACCGGGACAGGTTGGGGGTCACCTCCTGGAGAGCAGCTCTGCGGAGAAGGACCTGGGAGTCCTGGGGGACAACAAATTCACCATGAGCCAGCAACGTGCCCTTGGGCCAGGAAGGCCAACGGCATCCTGGGCTGCACTAAGAAGAGTGTGGCCAGCAGGTCGAGGGAGGTTCTCCTCCCCCTCTGCTCTGCCCTAGTGAGGCCCCATCTGGAGTCCTGTGTCCAGTTCTGGGCTCCCCAGTTCAAGAGAGACGAGGAGCTACTGGAGAGAGCCCAGTGGAGGGTACAGAGATGCTGAGGGCCTGGAGCATCTCTCCTGTGGGGAAAGGCTGAGGGAGCTGGGGCTGTTCAGCCTGAGGAAGAGGAGACTGAGAGGGGACCTCACCAACGCTTATCAGTATCTCCAGGGCGGGTGTCAAGAGGACGGGGCCAGACTCTTCCCAGTGGTGCCCAGCGACAGGACAAGGGGCAACGGGCACAAACTGGAACACGGGAAGTTCTGCCTGAACATGAGGAAAAACATCTTCGCTGTGAGGTGCCCGAGCCCTGGCACAGGCACAGGCTGCCCAGGGAGGGTATGGAGTCTCCTTCTCTGGAGAGATTCCAACCCGCCTGGACGCGGCCCTGTGCAGCCTGCGCTGGGTGACCCTGCTCTGGCAGGGGCTGGGCTGGGTGGTCTCCAGAGGTCCCTTCCAACACCTGCCATCCTGTGATTCTGTGATTCATCTTTGCTCTGATCGGCTCACTGGTAGGTCTGTCGAACCAAATCAGCATTTTGTGCTACAGAACAGCATTGCATTATGAAGTTAAGTAAGGCAAAGTGTGCTGCTTTCTATTTGATGGCAACCTCATCCACTGCATGGAAATTTCAGCTTCCCAACTAAAATGTGATCAAGAGTCCAGCTGTAGACCTGGTGCTGTGAGTAAAGTCTCTGAGGTCGAGTTACTGCTAATGGAGCAGTAATGGATCTGATTTCCCAGCAGCTAAGGCTACCTTTCTCCCGGAGGGAGGGTTAGGAGAGCACGCCTGGATCCTCACCCCATGCTTTCTAAGCAACAGGGAGCTGACGTTATCCTGCCATCTCTGACTCAGCGAGTCAGCAACCATCTGCGTAGCTTGCTGAGCACACTGTTGTGCTGCCAAGTGGGTTTTGGAAAAGGACATCAGTTCAGAGCAACCACCCAGCACCAAGGGCTGTGGATCTGTTCCTGCCTGGGACTCTTCACCATGAACCTCTGCAGGATTAAGGGATCTGAGCCATGCTGTCCCTTCCTGAGAGACCTTCAATGCAGGAAAACCCTCCCTCCTCATTCCTACTTCCCCTGCTCTTGTTGGAGGGTCCCTGCATTTGTTGGAGGGTCAGTTTGTCCACAGAATCATCTTCCATCATGCAACAGTGCCCCTTTGACAGGAGCTTGCTCATAAATTGTTGCTGGGACCCCGAGGTTCAGTGGAGGATGCTGCGTTTGCAAAGGCTGTGATTTTGTAGAAACACATACGGTAAGGAAGGCATTGTCTAGTGGATTAGGGCCTTGATATTTCTAATCATACCCTGCCTCAGCCTCTTTGAGTGCTGAGAACCCTATTCACTGGCATTCAGTGGTTTCTCTGGGTGCTATTTCAGATGCAGAATAATTAGCAACAGGCAGGAAAAGCAACAAAGCCATGAATGGTATTTAGTGACAATTATTCCACCGAACCATTTCTTACTATTATAAATGGAGCTTATTAGCACTAAATTGTTTCCATAGGAAGCAGCATCAGCAATAAAAAGAATGGCTGCAGGCTGGCTCGGCGGTGCGGGAGTCAGCACAATGGAGCCTGCCCGTCTGCTCCTCGCTGCAGGAGCGTGCGGAGGGAGAAACCCACACGCCTGCCACGGCTTGGGGAGCTTGGGCTCAGTGCTGCCAAGTGGCCTGGCCCCCTGCTCCAGCCCTGCATCATGGCATGGCGATGCAGCTACCTGTGGTGGACAGGTCTCGCATCACTGGAGTGAGCTGGTTTGCAGTGGGGCTGGAGCTGGTGAATGAAAAGCGGGGACAGGAGTGGCTGCAAGGAGCTCCCACCGTTCGTTTCACCCCTTCGCTTGAAGGGGTTTCTCATAGGGGAGGTCCTGCTGTCCATCCTTGATATCCAGATGGTAGCTCTGGATACGATGCTGCTCCTGACACCTCCAGAGGCCATCTCGGAACATGAGGAAGCAGCAGATGGTGGAAGAGGCAGGGGAGCCACAACCCCTCCAGGGCACACAACAGCAAGAGGTGGAAGGCTTTGTCCTTGGAAACAGGTGAGCAGCAGCACCACAGGACGGGTTTCCTCTAGATGTGGCACAAAGACTGCAGAGCCCCTTCTTAAAATGGGGTTTCTCCACCTCAGCTGCTCCCTCCCAGAAGTTCCCAGAGGTTCTCAGTGGAGTGGGGGAGGATGAGGGCGCAGGAGAGGGGCAAACCTGATGTTCCCTGGGAGCATCTGGCTGAGACGCTGCAACAGAGCATCTCCAGCAGGATTGCAGGGTCCTGTCTCGAGGGAACTCTGCTGGGAGAGAAGTTTATTTCGCAGAACTTTCCACTGGGAGAAATTTAAATTAAATGTTGCCAAACCAGCTTGATGTCAATGTGTGTCTGATGTGTCATGGTACCTCCTGGAAGCCGTAGCTCACAAGGGGAAACATGGGGCTGCGAAGGACTTGGAGCTCCAGCCACCACCCCAGCACAGTGGCTCTGCAGAGGGATCCAGGCCCAGGCTGCAGGATGCAGCTCCAGGGGGAATGCACAGGGTAATGTGAGTTTTAGTTGGCAGTACAACTGTAAGTGGAGTGGTTTTGGTCTGTTGACTATTGAAAAAGATCCTTCTATCCTTATGCCCAAATTTCAGGCCATTTGAACCTGAAATCTCCAGAATTTATTTTTTTTTTAATTTTTAGCTTGAGCTTTTAAAATATCTTTAAAGAATTAATTTAGGAAAATTTCAAGAGGAAAAGCATTTAGTCTTAAGCAAAATATTTATCGTATTTTAAGCTTTTACATTTTCCTCTTCTTTTTTTTTTGTTGTGGTATTTTGGGTTTTTTTTTGTTGACATAGTTGTTTGAAAAATGTGACCTGTATTTCTGACTGATTTCAAGTGACCTGAAAGTGTAGTTTTCAGAGAACAAAAATTTCCCTGAACAATTGTCCATTTTTATCCGAGAGCTTCCTTTTACCTGGGGAGACAGAGGCAGAGCTGCGGCTCGGGGCAGACTGGGTCTCCACTGGGCATTCCCGTGACAGGATGAAACCTGCGTGCGACGGGGGTCTCCTCCCTGCGGATGCCCCTCCCTGAGCCCGTCCTGAGCGCCGCGGAGATGAGCACGCTCACAGGCAGTCCTGACACCCAGCCAGACATCCCAGCCAGAGGTCCAGCTTCCCACAGCGGACAATCTGTGCCAGGCACAGCATTTTCACACTTTGTACAGGCCTCTGTCAGTCACTTTATTAATTAAACAAATTATCAAGCTCATCAAATCATTTGCCCATCTACACCTAATCCAGAGGGAACCTCAAATGTCAAGTAGAGCGTTTGGGCATTTGTCTGCTTAGACTTGGATATTCAGATCTGGATGACTAAATCCTTTCTGTACCCTGTTCTAAGTACTCATTTGTTTCATGGATTTGCCCTCAAATCCTGCAGAAGGAGATGGTCTCCACACACTGGCAAGGTGGGCGAGGTGCCAGGCTTGGCCCCACTGGGGCCCCTGCCCTGCGAGGCTGTGCTGGAGGAGATGACCCCCTGCTCCTGTTCCCCACGCGTGCTCCCTTCCCTCGTTCGGAGGTGTCTATGCTGGTCGCACAACTCCCCGCTGAGTAGAGCTCTGATGTCTGGGAGGTAATTAAGGCTCAGGCATGCACAGAGCCATCAGTCGCAGTCAGCAGGAGAGAAGCAATCGGGGCTCCTCCAGCCGGAGGCTTCCTCCTTACGTGGGGCTTGTTCCTCCCCGGCTTTACACACTCTGCAGGCGCAAGGCAGCTGGAAATCCAGGAGTCTCTAAGAGAAGCAGATGAGATTTAAGGATGCAGCCCACAGAAACAAAGGCATAACAGTTACTTAAGTCAACACATGATGCGTTCACCCTAGTGGAGTGTTACAGCCCCATAGATTTGTGAAACCGTTCGCTGCGCGCTTCCCCCCTGCTTTACAGATGATTTAGTGGATGCTTTCATTCATCCGCTCCTTAAAATTTGTGGGAGATTCCCTCTGTCTCCTCATAAAATACCTTCAGCCATCTATAAAATGCAAACGAACACACCTGCGAGAGAGCCGAGTAGCGGGCCAAGTGTGCATGGCAGAGAGCACATCCACAGACAGCAAAATAAGCACCGATGGCTTTGATGCAGGGAGCTCAGGCTCTTTTAGAGGAGGAACATTCATTTCCCTTCATTGGAGATTTGATTTCCCTGCTTTTTATCTTCAGGACACGATAGCAGCACCAAACACTGCAGAGAGCTTTAAAGGCAGGCAGCACACGCTGCGGATGAATCACTCGAGTTGACTTTTGAAGGTCTGGGATCCACTCCAGGGTCTGCCCTGTACTACGAGGGATTTTTCTTGTCAGCCCCTTAGTTCTCCTACCTCCCGAGATGTGGAGCAGCAAAGTGGTCACGACTGCTTTGCTCTGATATGTTCAGCAATTAGAAGTATTCATGACTGAGGATTTTTAGGTGTTTCTCTGGCAGATCAGGAAGCGTAAGCAAGTCTCCTGTGCCTGATGGCCGCTGCCCGACTCCGTCAGCCAGCAGTAGCTGCTCATGTCGAAGCAGCATCCTGGAGGAAACTCCCATTGCTTCATCAATTGTATGTTAACATTCGTCATCGCTTCAAGCCTTTCAAACGGCAAAGCGGCATCTTCTGGAAGGGGCAGAGGGAGTCAGGCCAATTAATAGCGCATCTGTCGCTGGAAGAAGAGAGGATCGCTGTGTCTTTGCTATGCAGGAAGGGCTCTGCGGGTGGCCAAGGCTCCCTCAACAATGGCAACCAGCAGCCGCTGCATGGAGCACAGGCTGTTGTGGGCAGCGAGGAAATTAATTAGAGCTAAAGATCAGCAGCCAAAGAGACTCGAGGAGTAAATGTCACTTCCAAAGTAGGGCAGGGAGGTAACTTTGGACTAATTAACCACAGCTTCGCTGCAGGAAAAGGACACGATTGCCAGCTGCAGCCTCCCGCGTGCATTCTGGGCAGAGGCCACCGAAGGTTAACGTGGACTGAAACGAATATGAATCGCTCGCTCTCCTGCAGGAAAAACACATAATTCAGAAGTAAGTTTACTGTTGACAAAGCCCAGCGGAAAGCGCTGTGCATCTGTCACACATGCTGTCTCCTTGTGGCTGTGCAGAGCTGCCGTAAATAATGGTCATAAATACTGTAACCAAGTTAATGTTTACCACACTCTCATGCTATTTGTTATTATGCATAAAGAAAGTTGTATTAAAAGAGTCAAAGATGCCTGCAAAGTCACCTCTCACAAACAAGCAAAACATAGAGCGATGTCAGGCTGCGCGCTGCCGTGGGTGTGCAGCCTGGCAAGGGTCTCCGTGGTATTTCAGATCACTGCCGTACCCATTTTTCCCCGGGACCCTGCCTCATTCGGCATGCAGGAGGCTTTCCCACGAGAAATCTGTGCAGAGGACTGCTTCCAAGCTGGCGCTGGCAAGGCCGGCACAGCAAACAGTCCATCTGCAGAAAACGCCCACTGCGATGGCTGCGAGGTTTCCCCCAGGCATATGGGAGGAGGCACATTCCTTCCCAGTCTCCCTTGCAGCTGCCTGAACTGGGCTAACCTACAATCTGGGGCAAAGCTGTGGAAAAGCTGCAGAAAAGCTGCATCCTCCCCTCCTCCCGCCCCGCCAGCTGGGAGCAAGCACACAACCTCCTCTTCCTCCCTTCTGCCATCTGTGAGCAGAGTGGGCGCTGTCAGGGACGGCAGAGCCGGGTGCTCCCCAGCGGAAGGGATGCCGAGGGTGACAGCCGGGCGGGCAGGACCGTGCCTTCACCAGGGAGGATGCGGTCCCACACTGCCCAAGCCAGGCAAGAGAGCAGACCTGGCGACAGGAGCTGGCACCGGCCCAGAGCCCAGCGACTGCCAGGCAAGTCCATAGCAGCAAAGCAGGTCTGGGTAACGCCTGGAAGCCAGGTGAGCAGGTTGGGCATCAGTGGAGTACCCAGAAACGTAGCCCAGGTGAGGGCCATGGGCAAAGGGACTGAGCTTAAACACAGCTCCCGAAGTGGGGAGCAGCCTATGAGGCTACTCTCGGAGATTTTTCACACAGTGGTTTTCCCAGCAGCCTGGTTCAAGTTTATAGAGCTGCACCACAAGTCGGAGCTGACCTTGAGGCCAGCAGGCAGACCCCTGGGAGGGCAGACAAGGGCTCACTCAGGGCCCTGACCCACACACCTACCGCGGTGCCAGCCATCTGGCTCCCCAGAGTTTGGACAAACCTCTGGCATTTAACTCTCATGATGGGAATACATGCAGGAGATAACACGTGTGGTGTCTGGGGATGGTCTGTCTTTGTGGAGGTCCCGTACCAACATGCTGGAGTTCTTGGCATCTCAGCTCACCCATCTCTCTCTCCCCTCCCACAGAAGGCTTTCAAAAGACACCTGAAACCCCAGGCAAACAACTGTGACTTACTGGTACTGCTGGTTCCAGAAAGGATGAAGAGAATTTCTCTAGGGTCCCAGAGAGATCCCAAGGGCCAGAAGCTGTTGAAAGTGAGGTGCGATGCCATGAACAGCAAGGAAGCACGATCCAAACGTCTGGGGATTTCTTAATGTGGAACTGAAAGATTTTCTCATGTTTTTTAAGGTCCCAAGTTTTGTATTTTTGAGGGCATGTTGCCATTTCATACCCGACAGCTAATGAAATTGTGTGCGCGTGTGTATGCCAAGCATCCCAGCAACTTGATTTCATTATGCAGAACGTGCCCTGAACTAGCTAGGGAGTCGTTAATGCACATGGTCTTGCTGCAGGATGGAAGGATGGCTTCCCATCCCTAACAAGCACGAGTGACGACTGCTCCCGACTCTCTTACTTGGTTAAACAAGGGGAAAAAAATAAAACACAGTCTCTATTGAGCTGGGAGAGGACAGCAAGAAGATGAGCGCTTAGTGCCACCTTTGCAGTGAAGAGTGAATAGCAAAACATTGTGCTAGAATAGGTGGGCTAGTGCAAGCCCTCATGTAGCTGTTCCTGCAGACTGGTATGGAGGTGCTAATCTGGGGATACCAGAGGCAAGTTCCCAGAGGGGAAGAAAAATCAGTTGCAAACATCTCCTTAAGACTAGCAATGTCTCTGTGAACGTCCAGAAGGCATTGCTCACGACACCGTCAGACAGCAGACAGAGGAGTGTGGGATGTCAGTACCAAATACACACAAACCTGTCCCACGCAATGGGCCTTGTGTTTTTTATGGATATGCCAAACCATGTTCCTGCCTTGACCAGAGCCAAAAATCCTCTCTCCTCCCAGCACTGAGACTGTAGGAGAGCTCATCCCACTCCAGCTCTGTCACTTTTGCCAAGCTGTGTCATGCACGCCCTTTCCTCCTACTCTTTCCAACTCTATCCTGAGCTGAAGAGCAGAAGCCCCATGGGAGAGCGCTTTAGGAGATGGATGCTATAGCAAGGACTGGAGCCAGGGACTCAACCAGGCTTCCCTGGAGGCACCAGCATCAAAACACCACCAGCAAAACTATCACTCTCAAAGCACGCAGCAGGTGGGTCAGCACGGGCTGTCCCCCAGGCTGTCTGGATAAGTGCAATTATCCCCCAGGCTGACCCTCTCCTTGGGGGCTGGCCCCATGGTGGAGGACACTCTCTCTGCCGTACAAAGCTCCCCTCCTTTTCCCCATTCCCCCGTCAGAGCAGCCTTACCCTGCCTCGGCAGTGAGCTGGGAAGAGAGGGCAGAGCTGCTGGCGGGGAAGGGACAGAGCCTGCAAGCTTGGGCTGAGCCCAGCCACAGCTGTGCAGGGTGCTCACACCGACCCCAGCATGTAGAGGGGCTGGTCAGTGGGGCTTGTGCTCTTCCCCTCCCAGAGCTGCAGAAGTTCAGACCCTTCCATAGGGTGGCAGTTGATACCCACCGGTCAACTGTGTAGAGCCCCAGCTATGCTGGAAGAGTCTGGTCTTGAAAAATGAGCAAGTTCAAGGCAGAGAGAGCAGAGGGTGAAGGACACTGAACTATTCTGTGGTCTGTCTGTAGTGTTAGAGTCCTAATTTTCTCTTAACATCCTGGAGCCCAGGAACTGAATGCTTCTCTGACTGTTTCAGGGCTGCAGGGTCCCAAAGGCAAGCAGAGAGCTGGCTGGAGCTGGTGACGGAGATGTACTCTGTGGTCTTGCAGAAAGGACAATCTGCTGAAATGTGTTTGGCTCCCAGCTTTTCTTTGCTTCTTCTGAGGTCTGGGCCTCTTGGGGTACATGGAAATAACTAGGAATCCCTTTCCCAGTTTGCTTCAAACTCAGTGCATGGGGCCAAAGCACACCTAGCAGATTCTAGCCCTGCACAGGGTCTCCAGGATGGGATAGAATTCAGTCTCCCTCAGGAGAGACCCCCCCCCCAATCCTGCCCTTTCCACGTAGAGAGGAGAACTGAGCACAATATTGTATGTGGTGCTTGCCCACGTAAGAGCAGATACAGAATCTGTCCCTTCCTGGGAAGTGCATGGGCTGGGTGGAGCAAGAGCTGCACTTAGGACCTTACTCAGCCCAGCCAGTGACAGGGAGCAGGTACCGGGCCACTGTCAGGGCAGTGGGAGCAAGAGCAGAGTTACTGCCCAGGGCTGCGTAACGCTCCGGTGTGATGGCATCATCTCACCATTGCCCCAGGGCTTTGCATGGGGCATGGACCCCAGCCCTGGGCTGTAGGGACTTCAGCCCTGACCCCATGGGGACAAACTGCCCAGAGCAGGGGGAAGCAAGCCCAGGGTTGTGTGAAGGGTGCCTGGCAGAGCAGAGGTGGGAACCCAGGAGTCCTGCCCTGACCTCACCCAAGCAAGCTGCCTGCCAGAGCTGGGAGCTGGGAGCTGGGCTCTGCCTGCCCCTCGGCTCGGAGCCTGCTGTGCTGCAGCAGGTTGTAGGAGGGGCCTCAGCATTGGCACGAAATGTCTGTTAATGAAGTTTTTATGATGCACTTTGCTAGTGTTGGGTTGTGGTGTTGTGACCTGGTTCACCTCTGCTGATTCAGTCATCCAAATGGACCCGAGAGTCCCTGGCAGCGACCGCCCGCGGGTTTGGCTGGTTGTTTCAGTGAGCAAAATGTTCAGGCAATGAAAGCCATTTCAGGACATGTCTATTTTCTGTCACCCAGGGGCCAGGCTCTGGTGCCAAAGGACAGACCTCCCTTCACCCCTGCTGCTGCTGCTGTTTACTGGGGCCCAGGAGCCTCGGCTGAAGGCTTTGCCTTGTTTTGAGGTTTTGTAGTATTTTCTTCAATGTTGTGCCTGGTGACAGCTGTCATCGTCTGTGTCGCTCTGCACAGGGGCTGGCTGATGGAGATCATTAATTGCCAGTTTGAAAGCGCTGCAGGTCATAAGGGTAGGATGAGACCAGCTCTCCCAGGGCCACCCATGCTGGATGCTTGTCTAAGCTTGGCCTGGAGGTCTCTGCTCATAGTTACCACACCTTTCTCACACAGCCTGGCCTTACCAAGATAGTGTCTTCACCTTCAGCCTGAAACTCCTTTTCTACTTATCCTCTTCCCAGACGTGCCAAAGAGACCATCCATCTCTTCCCTTCGAGGCAGTTAGCACAGTTTTCTCCACAATTACCTTAGGTTCTGGCTTGTTCAAAATTCTCTCACAAGATCATCCTCATGGACCTCATACCTACCTCTTCTGCCTTGAGCGGGTCAGTAGCTCCTCTGGGGCTGCAAGCAGCGATCCTGATCTCCAGCACTCCCCGGCCTGGGTGACGCTCTGAGCAGGGAGAGTCCCCCAGGGAAAGGAGCTCCGCTCCTGGTACGCGGGGAGCGCAGAAGGCAGGAGCAGCTGAAGTGACAGCAGTGGGAAGAGTGGATGGTGCATTTGTAAAGCACGCAGTGAGCACTCTCTGGGCAGGGCTCCCGCGGAGCCAGCACGCAGAGGGACGGTGCAGGCAGCCGGGAATGCGGGTCGCTGCGAATTTCTGCCCAAACCGAGCAGCATTGTTAAGCAATTGGCAGCGGGCAAGGCTGTAGGATTTCTTGTCTTAAAAGAGCAAATGCTTGCTGAACGAAGGAGCACTTAGTGACCAGAGGTAAGGGATGGGTCTGTCCCGTCGCCCAGACAGGGAGCCTGAGGATCAGAGCAGGGCGTACACCTACCCCTGTCCCCCAGGGGCATCGGTGGATTCAGGACAGAGCTGGTGTCAGTCACAGAGTCTTGATTTAGCTAGCAGGTAGCAAATCCCCAAGCAGCCAAAACCACACCCACGATACCTGGCTCACAGCGTAGTGCTCTTATCCATGGGCCTTATCTCATCATATGGGACAACCTGTGTCTTCCCACCAGACTAGTGGCAAAACCCCCAGTGACAGGACAGGACCCTGCATGGGAAATCCTGCTGGGTAGTGCTTAGAGATGGGACTGAAGGGGCTCTGCAGCCCAGGGAACCTCTAACCTGATGAAGGTGGAGGTCTGCCAGCTGCTGAAATCCATCCTGAGGAAGGAAAAGGCCCTCAGGCACTCAGCTCTTATCCCGGAGGACCGGGGAGTCTGCTGCTGCCCTTCCTGTCCCGTACCCCGCAGTGACAGTTAAGGCCAGCCTTAACCCCAGGTCCTCGGCCACCAGTTACCCACAGAGGCATAATCTTACAGGAGACACCGTGATTTGAAGATATCAGCAAAGACAATACCTCACTCCATCCATAGTTTGGTCCATGCCAAGTCTCTCTTGCTGCTGAGGCTTTGTGCCTGACTTCCAGTTTGAATATGCCTGGCTTTAGCTTACAGCAATGGATTCAGGCTTTGTCGTGCATTTCAAGACAAAAAAGCCCATTAGCACTCAGTGTTTTCTCTCCATAAGGTAACTTTATCCTTCATCAAGACAACTTTCCATCTATTTTCTAAAAGCAAGACAGATCGAGCACTTTACATCATTTAGCACTTTTTCTTCAGTAGTCACATCCTTTTACGGCTCTTCATCCACCCTTTCTGTGTTTTCAGCGTCCCTCCTGAAATGCAAGTGCCAGATATGGTTGCGAACACTACAGTCAGCACCACTGCTGCTGTAAAGGGAGGGGAGATGCCCTCTCTGCTCCTTTGCCCCCATTTCCATATGCAAACATCTCATTACTCCATGCCAGAGCGCTGCCCTGGGAGCTAATGTGGGACTTCTGAAAGACAGTGCTGCTAAAAGTGTAGTTACTGAAGTTGTTCAGATCCACAGCCAAGCTCCCTTGTTACTTTGCAGGCAAAGGAGGAGGGTCCAGCCCCATGTTTCCAGGCTGTGGCTTTGTCAGTTGGTAGGTGAGATTCACTTGCTCGTCGCTTCGCTGCTTGTCTGCTATGCCGTGCTCCTTGGGTTTTTGGGTTCTCGGTTATTTTTTTGAAAATCGAGGCACCGAGGAGGGAATGGTTTTCTCCTGGTCGTGCAGTGCCAGTTGGGAAAACATGCCTGGAAATAGAGGTGATTGCATTCCAGACCTCATTTCATTATCCTGGCCTTGTAGCCCCTACGTTTGAGGTCTCACTAGGAAACCATCTTAGGGCATTTACCATCCTGTTTTTAAAGGGTTTCAAGTGATTGGTGATTTATTGCCCGCCTAAGCCAAGACTTTGGCTGCTTAATTAGTCTCATTAGACCTTGTTTCTAGACTGACTCTGCCAGGACATAGCTTCCAGTGTCCAGATCTCATCCTGCTTTTTGATGCTGTTGCATGGTGAGATGCCACTCCACACAACTCCTGCATGGGATCTTTGCCTCCTCTTAGACAGGTGAAACAGCATGATGTATAGAATCATAGAATCATTTAGGTTGGAAGAGACCTCCAAAATCATCGAGTCCAACCGTTAACCCAGCACTGCCAAGGCCACCACTAAACCATGTCCCCAAGCACCACATCTACACGCCTTTTCAATCCCTCCAGGGATGGCGACTCCACCACTTCCCTGGGCAGCCTGTTCCAATGCCCAAAAACCCTTTCAGTGAAGAATTTTTTCCAAATATCCAGTCTAAGTAGTAATCTATGTAGACACCAGTGCATCCAGCAAGCAGAGAGCTGTGCATTGACCGCACAGTATGCCTCAAGGTTACACTGCTGTGTCTCCTCCGGAGCACTTCGCATCCCTCTGAACACGCTGTGTGGGAGGAACAAGGTGATTATCATATCCAAAAAGCTACCTTGCCCGGCGAAATGGAAATGTGATTTACTGCCATTCTCACTAAAGTGTGGCGGTCATCCAGAAGAACCAACACACCGCAGCATAAATTTGATACTTTACTTTTCTTGCTAAAGCGGGCAAATGCCCTGTTAAGAAGAAGAGAGCCTTCCCAGACAAATGAAATAGATGGAGTATTGGACTGGTTCCAATACCTGCTAATTTAAGAATATCCCTGCTGAATCAGATCTTCCCTGCGCTCAGTCAGAGATGCTGTGGTCTGTTTCTAACAGATCTCCTATTTTGCCACATGCACGCAAGCATGGGCAGCCCAAAAAGAAGCCATGTTCCATGCTAGGAGCTTTGCATTAAACCTACACTTAACCAAAACCCAGCACTGAGCCCTTCTCCAGATGTTCACCAGCTGAAGAAAGAGGTGCTGAGGCCAGGCAGCTTCTGCCAGGTGTTGCATATGGACATCTCTTGGGCATCCACACTGGACCATGTGCCCCATGAACATTTCGGACTCTGGAGCCGTCTCACCACACATGTGTCTGGTTTCCAGAGGCCACTGTGGCTCTTCAGGTAGCTCAGAGGAAGGTGTGAGCTGCTGGTTAGTTGGCATGCCCGCTCGGGGGTGATGATCTCGTGCTCCGAACATGGGTAAAATGTTCACATGGGTTAAATATTTATGTGATGACATGTTAGCATCAATGACATCATGCAGCATGGAGTGCCACAGTTAATTGCACATTATATGAGAAATCACAGTTTCTTAATTGTTTTGAGCCTGCTACCCGACTATTTAATTTGAAGACGACACACTGTTGTAGGCTGAGAAACACTCAATGATTCTTTCCTATTGAACTATATGCCTCCTCATTTTATAAACCTCTGTCATGTCCCCTCTCAGTCATTTCTTTTCAGTATTTTAGTCTTAGTCTGTTTTCTTTTAAAGATTTTAATCTTGGTCTGTTGGACCTAAACTAATAATATAGACTCCTTCTGCTCATCCTGTTCCGAACCGTTTCTAGTTCTGCCATGCCTTTTCATGACCAGGCAATCAGAAGCGTGCACTGAAATGCGGGAGCACTCTGGATTTATGTAGCGGCAAAATAGTGTTTTCTGTTTCTTTCTCTCTTCCTTTGTGGTTAATTCCTTACATTCAGTGGGCTTTTTTGGCCCACTGTGGAGCACTGAGCTGTTCAACTCTGCTGCCCAGCTGCCTTTCCTTAGTGGTGGGAGGTAGTTCAAAGGCCATCGCTGCATGTGCCGAGTTAACTCTGCTTTTCCCCCATGCATGACTTTCTATGCAGCTATTCGAATTGCACATGCTATTTTATTGCACAGTCATTCAGTACAATTAGGTCCTTCTACAACTTCCTTCAGTACATGTTCTTTTCCACTCCCATGAATAATGAAGTATCTGCAGAGTGTGGCTCTTTATTATACAGTCCCTTCTGCAGATCAGCTGCGAATATGCTGAAGAGTCCAAGTCACTGCACAGAGCCCTGGGACCTCCTTTCATTTATTCCAGCCCATTGCTCCCTCTTCTAACGAGTTTTCAGTCCATGCAAGGGATTTCTCCCTTATCCCATTGCTTCAGTGAAGCAGCTTGTTAAAAGTTTCTTGAAAATCCCAGTCCTTATTCGATTATTCATTGATTCCTCCAGAATCCTCCAGTGGATTTCTCTGCATTGAAGCTCTTCACCACTGTGTCATGTTTGTCGCTTCTCTGTTAATTCTGTTCTTCATTATCATCTGTACTGATTGTCTGCAGTGGAGATCAAGCGTACTGATCTCCAGCTGATCTGGGCCACACAATTTTAAAAGAAATTACATAGTGCTTATTACTGACTTTTTCACTTGTACCAAGGAAATTTTTTTGCAAGATGCTCCACTCTATGGTTAGTAATTCAGCAATTAGGTAAATTCCTCCTGTCTCTGCTGATCTGTTACTATTCCTATGAAGACAGGCTGAGAGAGTTGGGCTTGTTCAGTCTGGAGAAGAGAAGGCTCCGGGGAGACCTTATTGCGGCCTTTCAATACTTAAAGGGGGCTTATAGGAAAGATGGGGACAGACTTCTTAGAAGGGCCTGTTGTGATAGGACAAGGGGTGATGGTTTTAAACTAAAGGAGGGGAGATTTAGACTGGATGTAAGGAAGAAGTTTTTCACACTGAGGGTGGTGAGGCCCTGGCACAGGTTGCCCAGAGAGGTGGGAGATGCTCCATCCCTGGAAACATTCCAGGTCAGGCTGGACAGGGCTCTGGGCAACCTGATCTAGTTGAGGATGTCCTTGCCCATGGCAGGGGGTTGGACTAGATGGCCTTGAAAGGTCCCTTCCCACCCAAACTATTCTATGATTCTGTGATCTTATTGAGTTGTTCAGAAGCCTCTTCTACTGACTCCCAGTTCTGATACAGTTCCTCTATTTCATCTACCATCAAGATGGGTGAGCACATCCTTAGGCACCTTCATTTAGCTTTAATGCTGTGCCCTTCTCTTCCTAGCTGCTTTTATACCTTGGTCAGCTATTGGTGCTACATTTTTGGGCTGGTGTTCTGTTCTTTATGAGTTTAAAAGCCATCTATTAGTAGTTTATGACACCTTTGGGAATTTGTTCCTCAAAGTCCCTTTTTGGCTCTTGCCAGAGCTCTGCTACTTCCTGGTCTTTGAAAACATCAACCCTCTTTGGCTATCTTGCTGGTTTTGGTCTACCTGTTAAGTGATATATGTTTCCTCTGAGCCTTCCGCGCACCATCTTTAAATGATTTTCATGCCACCAATGGATATTGTTTACCCTTAGGCTGTTCCTTTTAGTTTCTTCTAAAAAAATTTCATTATTTTTATGTAGCTCCGCTCTTGAAATACAGTGTTTACATTGCAATAGACTTTGCTGGCTTCTTTCCTCCTACAAAGATACTGAATTTGAGTATACTACAGTCACTACTACGGAACAGCTTTTAAGAGGAGCATTTTGAATCAGAAATTGAATTAGAAATTGAAGACAAGCGCGGTTTCTTCTCTTTCTAGTTTCCTGCAGTCCCTTGCAGTGTCCATACGCTGGCTTAGTTTCATACCATGGCAGGACGTTAGCCCAGGCTACATGGACTAACTTGACGTTTCTGCTCTCTCTGCCTGTCTGGCCTGGCATGTCGCAGATGTATTCATGCTCCTGCTTAGGTGTGGACGGTAAATCCCATTACTCTTTTTCTCCTCCTGGGGCTTGTCATTTCAATCCAGTCATACATATCTTCCTTTTTGAATTAAGAGACTTACTTTCCACGGGGTTATCCTGAGAGGATTCTGGAATAAGCCATCAGTGACAGCCCCTGGAGCAAAAGTCCCAAATGTCCCCATGTTGATACAGGCAGGGGTCTTGCAGGAGCTGGGGAGCAGGGCACCCTGCCTTGGAGATACAGTCACACAGATGTTTTACCACTTCATCCTGGGGCTGGAGGAGCAGAAGACCCCCGTGCCTCTCCTCGAGCTCTGAGTAGTGCCGTTACCTTCTCTCTTACCCTGGGATATAAGCAGCGTGTATGAAGGGGACACTTGGAGATCTCCAGGTGATCTTGGTCCACAGCTGTGAAATAGACTCAAACCTGCAGGATTTTCTGTGGCGGGGGCCTTGGCAAGGGCATCCTACCCCATATGTTCTGTATATGGCACACTTAGCGCTGCTAAGATCATCTAGTAGGGACCCCCACACAGCGAACCCAACATACCCATGAGGTTTCTATGTACTAAACTTCCTTGGCACAGCTATTCCCTGCATGTGCAAGAAGCTGAAATTGTCGGGACTCCATGGAAATTTGCTACACAGATTTTCCACAGATATAAGCCAACTGCTTTTGAACAGGTTGGATAGAGTAAGTGAGCTACATGGTAGAGCAACAGGCACATTTGGGGAGGAATCCTACCCAGAAGTGCTCAGCTCTGCACTGATACCACATTCAATTAGGAAGTGTCTCCCTAAGTAGTGATGTCTGAGCTTGAACAAAATAAATTATGCAGGCTATTTCCTATATCAGGTGTTTGTATATGAACGGTTCTCTCTCTGCCTGGGATTATGTGGATATATTGCTTACAGCTTGCTTGCTCGGGTTTGTAATAGAGCTCATTGGCACTGCAGGAGGGCTTGTCTGTGCTTGTACTGATCAGCTATCATCTCCTCATTGCTAGAGCAGGCTAAGGACCGATAGAGAAGCAAACTGCGGCTGAGATGTTGGGCATGCACAGTGCCAGACCGCAGCCAGTATGGAGTGATATGCCTGAAGTGCTGGGCGTAGGGAGTGCCCTCTATAAAGCACTCCATTAGTTCAGGGAAATGCTCCACACAACACATTTTCTTTTTTCTTGTGAAGACAATAGCTTTCTTACCAGAAAAGAAATCTCCGTGGGAAGGTCTAGTTCTAATGGCATCCTCCTTAATTTTATTTTCCAGATGAAATCCACAAATCTGCACATTCAGTCTGAAAAACCCAAATCACAAGTCTGTGGGAAGCTCACCTACAACCTGGTGAAAAACAATGAGAGCTGCGGGGCATTTTGGTGATCTCCACCTGCCCAGCCAGGCTCACTTCAGCGCAAGGAGAGGATGTGCTGACGAGTGCTTGCAGGGTCTGACTGCATGCACGGGGAGCTGTAACTTAGAACTAGGGTGATACGAGAAGAACTGAACCTTGGTGGTGATAGAAGTAGGTGTGTGACAAGACAGTCACGTGCGGGAAGGAAAGTGGTCAACCGTTCCAGTAGTATTTGGGTACCACAAGGAATTACTGTGTACTTACACTCCCTCGACATCCTTTATGACCTTTTTCCTTCTGTGCACTGCAGCATAACTTCAAATGAGATGCTGAAAACATCTCACCCGCTATGATCATGCCAGGTCCTGCATGTCAGGTGGGGCAGGTCACCTAGATAAGTGTCATCTCTCCATGAGAACCAAGAGTGGCTGCTTACAACAGTGTCCATGAGGATGGAGTGGGCTTGGCCTCCCTCAGGCTGAGGATGAGATGCCACCATGTGGACATTGGAGGGGAAGGAACAGAGGTCATCCCTTACTGAAAACACGTTTTTGACCCAGAGGGTTTGCCTGTAATAGAGCTGATATGGGTGCCAGCAGGTGCGTCTGAGGACCTCTGCAAGCCCTGGAGACGTAGCACTCTTCTACTCCATGGGTGTCACGTACAGGTGACTCTCCCAGAGGTTGCCAAGGCATTAGGAGAGGGGTCAGGGAGGCGGCAATCTCAGCGGGTGCAATTGTCTCTGTTTCGGTATCATGAGAGAGCGGCTGTGAACTGTGGTGAGTGGCCAAGAAAATTGCCTTGAAACCAAAGTAACAGTGAGCTTTGTGTTTATGGACTGTTGTGCTAAAAGAAAATATCATTCCCTGTTCTTGATAGCCATGCCTGCGTTGCTTTCATGAAGGGAAGCTGACTTAAAATGCTGTAAAGCCCACCTTGGATTTATTAATGCTTTGCTCTTGAAATCAGCTCCAAAGAGTAGGCTTTGTGGGTGAGAAGCTGTCTCAGTACTGAAGTCCACAGGACATATGCTGTGCTGGGAACAGCAGAGCAGGGTCCTTCTCTTGAGGTCCTCCTTGCAGGCTCTGATATGACCACAAATTCAGAGCTTATCTCCCCTAGTTACCAAATCTATCCATCTTCCCCAGCTGATCTGTTCCCTGGGCTTTCCTGGGCTAGTTATCTTCAGGGTAGGTGTCTGGCAGCCTATGGTTCTCAGATGTTTGCTCTGATGCCTCTGGGGCTGCCTCAAAACATAGGGCCACATGCAGAAAACCCCTGTGGTTTTGGTTATCCCCATTTTGGGACGTGCATCCTTTAGCTCACCCAGAATATGTCATTCCCTCCAGAGGCTGAAGGAACTGCTTGGTCTGACAAGATCAGCTTTTCAAAGCACTCTGGGTGGGTTTAATTTAAGTCCTGAATCTACATGTGCACTGGGTGTTGAGCTCTTGCTGTGATCAACAAATATCTTGAGTTTGATATGTGGATGTGAGCAGTGCCATCACAATGCTCTCAGATATCCCTCACCAGTCTCCAACCCCGCTCCAGACGGCTACAGGTCTCTCAGAGGTCCCCTATGTCCCTGTCCAGATGTCTCACATACCCTCCCAAAGGGCACTGGATACCTATAGTTTTGTACCTAACCTGAATTTAACGTTAATGGGAGTTTGGCACCCTGCTAACATAGAGATATCTACATATAGATGTATAAATGTAGGTGTCAAGGTGTGATTTAGCCTCCTCTGGTCGATTACAAGAAGATTAGTAGGGACAGTGATGCATGTTTTGTAATTTATGGGTAGCTTCTATACTGCTGAAGTTAATCAAAATTATTCAGAGCAATTAGAGTGACAAGAGACTATTTATGAAAGTGAGATTTGATTTGTTCTTCTTTATTAAAGACTACAAATACCTTAGAGTTGCAGGAGCTTGGTTAAGGGCCCCATTTCTCCAGCTCTGCCCAGGGTTTGGTGATGCCGTCCTGACATGCAAAGATCTCACAGAAACTTTCCAAACTCCAGTGAAATTCTTGATTTTCCCCACTCATCTCATCTCATTTCATTTCATTTCATTTCATTTCATTTCATTTCATTTCATGTCATCCTCCTTTTGGTCTCAGAGATGTGGTGGCGAAGAGGGGGAGGAGGCGGTTATGGCAACCCTGGGAAAATCGGCAGTTCCCTGGCACCGATAAGGAGCAGGACAAGTGGAGTTTGCTTGGTGGAGTCAGGGCAGTGCTAATATTTTTGGAAGCCTGAAAGAGTGATTTTCCGATCATATGGTTTAGGGAATGTGACTCATGCTTCCCAGTGTCCCGAAAATGCTGCAAAGTCTGGTCTGTATTGCAGGCTTTGTGGGACGCATCCCAGTGGGTCTTCGTGCTGTGCTTGTTCCCGTTAAGCTGCTTCCCTGAAGATGAGCTGAGTCAGGCTGCTCCTTCGAAGTGCCTCTGTTGCATTCAACAGTCACATTGCTCCTCCTTTCCACGCTGTGGTGTTTTACAAGCAGGGATCGATCCACAGTGAAAGCAGCTTCCCACTGACCAGTAACACACCAGTGCAAAACCAGGCATGACTGGGACTCCCCGTCCAGCGTGGTGGCCCTGCAGCTGTACTCCCCACTCTCCTGGGACAGCAGCACATCAGGAACAGCTGGACAGTGCGGTGACATTGCTGCTTCTGTCTGCCGGCCCTTAAGAGCATAGATTGCACTGGGAAAACCTGCCAAATTGCTTTGTTTCAATAGCAGAGAAATTAAAAACAGCCAGCGGGTAACCGCTCTGTGATAATGTTCCGTGTTTCAAAATTTGTGTTTACATCGTAATGAAAGGAAAAAAAAATCTCCAAACCTTTGGATCTTTTCTTGCTGATCCCAATTGCTTGAATATTCATTTGCAAAGTGAAAAAAGGAGGTTTCGATATGAGTTTCTTCACTAAGGGAACCTTGAAACTCAGAAATCCTCTGCCAAAACTATGCAAAAGCCAATGTGTATCCAGAGAATATTCAGGCTTTCAACTAAGCAGTATGTTTTCATGGAAATGTGTTTTGTCAAATGTTCCCACCAGTTCTAATTGAAACTTGTTCCTTCATCAAGATGCAAACATTTTCTTTTGACAGCATTCAGATATAGGGTATGGTGATATAAACCCATATTTAAGCAGAATGCCTCAAAAAAAAAATAAAAAAGGAATCTTTTGTTGGTATTGAAATGAAATCAGAAAGTCGTTTCTCCCTTTTCCTGTCAAATGTCATGGGAAAGGAGATGTTACCACAAATATTTCCACTTCGACAAAATGGTCTGTGACAGAAACTCATGCTGCCAAAATTGTTGTGACTGGTTCTACTAATGACAACAGAGCAGGACCATAGAAAAATCTCTTTGTCCCAAATTCAGGTATAATCTTGGCATGAGCATGAATTTCAAGGTAAAAGGAAGTGGCTCGATGGGCTGGTGTGATCTCCCACGTCCACCCAGTACGAGCCCTGGAGCTCCCTGTGTACACCCCCCTCCGCTGTCAGCGTCGCTGACACTGGGCTTTCGTCAAAAAGCAGCAGCAGCGGAGCCTGGCATCTGAGTCACAGCTCCAAAGGCACCTGTGGAGTTACCCAGAGTAACGGCAGTGCAGACGGGTGGTGGTTATCCACCCGTTTGCAAACACCTCGGGGCTGCAGAGGACTGCAGGGAGCTGCGAGTGTGTCGGGCTGCCGAGGGTGGATGCGTGCGGGTGACAGCTGCACAGAGACGTTTCAGAGCTGGTGTCTTTACTGCGCTGCGGACAGCCTTCCTCTAGACCAGCCTTGGGCTTCAGCTCTTCCTGCAGCTACGGCAGGGAAGATTTGCCGCCTCTCAAGTCCATCTTCTGCTCCAAGAAGGACTGACACTGAATTCAGACCAGGTTGTGCAGGGCTTGCTCCTGGCAGGTCTTGAAAACCTTGAGAGACAGAACCTGCACAGCCTGTCCCCTGTTCCAATGCTTTGCAGTCCTCATGAGGAATCATTTTTTCTTTATCTGGTCAGAAACACCCTTTCTAAAATTTATGACCATTATATTTTGTTCCCCTGACATGCGTCTCTGTAAGGAGCCTGGATCCCATCCTCTTGGTAACACCCTCACAGGTACCGGGCAGGTCCCCAAAGCCTTCGCTTCTCCCAGCTGAACAGGGCCAGTTACTTCACTCCTTTTCATACGATACGGGCTCAAGCCCCTTGACCATCTTGGAGGCTTCCACCGCATTTGATCTGATTGATCAATGTTTGGGGCGTCCAAAACTGGGTACAATATTTTAAATATGATCTAATGAATAAAAGGGGGTAATAATATCTTTGGATCTACTGGTTATACTTGTGTTAGGAGACCCCAGGCTTCTGTTGGCTTTCGAGGCTGCCAGGGCACACTGCTGACTCATTTTTATCCTACTGTGCACCGAACTCCCAGCTCCTATTTAGCGGAACCGCTATCCATCCAGTCAGCCCCCAGCCCACACCAGTGCAGGGCGTGATGGTATCCAAGTGCAGGATTTTGCATTTGTCTTTTTTTCATGAGGTTCCTGTTGGCCCATTCCTCTGACCTGTCCAGGTCCCTCTAAACAGTGGCCCTGCTGCTGAGCGTATCAACTGCTCCCTCATGGTTGGTGTCGTTTGCAAACCTGATGGGAGTCTCTTCCTCTGAATCATTAATAATCATAGAATCCTTTAGGTTGGAAGAGACCTTTAAGATCATCGAGTCCAACCGTTAACCTATCACTGCCAAGTCCACCACTAAACCATGTCCCTGAGCACCACATCTACATCTTCATCCAATTCTTTCCAGTTTTCCCATCAATTAGCTTAAATTCCCATATATATTTGGGAAAAACATTTTCATACATTATTTTCTGACTGTTAGAACTGCAGACAGAGGCAGAGTTGGAACTGAAGCATCAAAGATGATGTCTGCTTCCCATTCACACAGTATGGTATAAATTAGAAACAATTAATTTCTTCAATATTCTTTAAAAAATAACCCAGTTAAAGTGGATTATTCTGAATTTTTATTTTAAAAAACTGATTTTAGGTTGTCTCTAAAGCAAATCATAACAGGAAAAGAAAGACCCCCAGGGAACTCCACGTATAACTGGCCTCCAGGCAGAACATAAGCGTCAGCCTTTGAGCCCGATGGTCCAGACAACTTTTCAAAATGAGACACTCCACACCTCTGCCTCACACAAAGACTTTCTATCTACCGTGGATATGGAGGCGTGGAGAGATGAATGAGTCTGTCTTGAGCTGAGACCTTTGGGTGAATGTTGATCGGTACCGAGGTTGTACCGCTGCGTGCCGAAGCACCGCCCTCCTGCGAAGAAAATGGAAACCTCACGAGAAGTTTGTGTCTGATCAGAAGCTCGGTACTGGAGAAAATGGCATAGCTGCTCTATGCCACAGTGATTTCTAAGCAACCAGGGCCTGTGTGAGAATTGGCTCTGTCCTGAACTATGCCTTTCTTCACAGAATCCTCAAGGAAGGCAGATCTGATTGTTTCTTTACTATTGCAATAAATCTGAAAGCACTGTATAATTACCTGTCAGAGGCTCACAGAAGTTGCATAACTTCTCAGGCTTCGGAGGATATAAAGATGATTTTGCAAAGATGATTTATGGAGGAAAGTTATTGATAAATGGTAATAATAAACTGTAATTACAATGTATATTAGATAAAAAATCCCTGCTTACTAAATTGAGGTGGGGAGGAGGAGGGGAAGGTGCAGGCATTGCAGAGCTGTCCCGAGCTCCTGCCATGCAAGCTGCAGGGTATGAAAGTCTCAGTCGTCAAGTGGCTGCGCTCTCTTATGCTTGTATTTATCACGGCACACTTCGAAAGTGCCGGTGGACAGCGCGGCCCAGAGAACTGCAGGCTGCAGAGGGTGCAGCTGCGTTCAGTCTGCATCTGTGTGGCCATTATTGAGATCCTGCTGCTGCTTTGTGGACCATCTCAGGGCAAAGCAGGGCAAACTCTCAGGTACTGCACGTGAAGTAAGCATGCTGAAGTCAGCGGAGCTGAACTGCTGGTCATCAGTGCTGGATTCAGACTAACAATTTCGAGCAACATTTTCACTTATATGGGTGCTTTTATTCTCTTTTTTCTTTCCTTTTTTTGGTATTTTTTGTATTTTTAATTACAAGGGCTATTAAATTTTATGAATATAGTATCTTTGCTCCTTGAGTTCATGTTAATTCACTTGAAAACCTATTAGCGATGGAAGAATCTCTAAAGGTTTTCTCATTCCAGTAAATACTTGGAAGAAATCCAAATAAAAATCGTAGTCTCAGGTTCCTTAAACGTGTGCAAAATGCAAAACAAGGTTTCCATCTGACCTTGGCTCTTGATCATCTACTGACCTCAAACTCAGTCCTCCCAAATTTCCCAGAAGAGCCAGTTTAATGGCCAAAACTATGACTATCTCATAGGTTTTTGAGTATTTCCACTTTGGCCACGGAGGGGGAACTTCACAAAATGTCTTTATCATCCTGTGCCTTGACATAAGGAGCAGGAGGTTCCCAAAACTTGAACTGCCCCTGACACAAGTGGATCTGGCTAAGTTGGCTTTCTAACAGGTTTGGACAGTCCTGATTGATTGCCCAGATAAAAGGAAGAATTAGAAGAAACAAGCCTTTGAATATTTTCCGACCTTTTATCAAGACTTTCAAGAAAAGGCTGCTCATGTAGGTAACCTCAATGACATTGATATCCAAATGAGTTCATCCAGCTCTTTACCTGGGCTATTAAATCCTGCTCAGCACGTTGCCTGGGTGCCATGGGACTTTCCTCCAGCTTGTTTATTTGCAGGGGGGGTGGTGGACATGGAGGCTGCAGCAACACAGTTTGGAAGCCATAGGGTTTCACACCATGACAAAACTCCTGCATTTACTGCGATCACCGTGGACCTGTCCCTTTGTTCATGCTTAATACAGAGTGACCTGCTGCAGCCTTTACTGAACCGAGACTTTAATAAACTGAGATGTCAGGGAAGAAGCAAATCCAGCACTTGGGGAGTTGTACAAACCTGGCGTTATTGTGTCCATGGCTGCTTTGTAGGGGAGCCTGGCGGGATTTTTCAGAGCGCTGGTGTCTATGCATGTGTTTGCATTGCTGCAACAGTTGGCCGGAGCGCTAAGACAAGCCCCTTATTCCCAACAAAGCTAGCGAGCAGTGTGGCTCATGGAGAGGGCTCTGAAGCAGAGCCAAAAGGAAGACATCATGGGCTAACAGCTAATTTTCCTCTTGAGTTCACTCACTTTCCTGTGCGAGCAGTGGCACATCCAGGTGAGCTGGCAGTTGGTATGTTCCCCAGTCATGCATGCCAACTGGACAAGGTAACACTGTCATCTTCCGTGGACATCACTGTGAACATGAATAACAGTGCATAATCGGGACACTGACAGTCATGTAGCCAACTGACAATCAAAGTGGGGAAATTGCAATCCAGAGCCAACTGGTGATGGTCTCTAACTACAATATGAGCAGAGAGTCATGCCAAGAAACTGCACATGAGAAGAGAAGGGCTTTTAAATCTTTCCTTCTTAAGTCTTTATTCGCCTCAAGTCTTCTAAGGCAAGTAAAGATATTTGCTAAGTATCCTACCTAGAGACAACAGAGGGGCCAAAGCAGAGCCCCCAGCTACTGTTCTTGACCTGCAGGAAGCTTTACACAGGATCCAGTTGCTATCCTTGGCCCCACCACTCAAAAGGTCACTACTCTCTGTGCTGAGGAATCCCCAGGCATTTTGGAGAGGCTTTTTACTTTCTGTCTACATCCAACAGGAAATTTCCAAAGCTGTAGAGCAAAGGAAGCAGCTTCTCCCACACTTTTCCAGCACGATCCTTCCTTGGCGGGATGTTTTCTGAGACAGCAAGAAAGACAGTGCTGGAGCTTCATTTCAGAGTTGGATCTGTTGGGGAAACTAATCCAGAGCAGTGACTGGGCTGCACCAGGTCTGTCAGAGAAGGATGCAGAGAGATGGTTTGCCTCCAGGAATAGACACACAGCAGCTGGTTGGCTTCTGCTTGATGAGAGCCCTGGCGTTGCCTCAGGACTGAGTACAGAGGCCGGACTGCTCAGCTGTGCCAGTGGGATGGACTGTCCAGGTCTCAACCTCCTTTTAGCAGCAAGAAAGCTGACTGTGCATTCCCTCTAAACAGCTCGCAAAGCCAATCCACGTGGCAAGTGACTTCCGAGCGCTAACAAGAGCACCGTGTGTTCTCACTGACATATCGTGCTAGTCACAGCCCAGCAATAAATACTGCCTGTGTTGCTAATCAAGAAAAATGTCTCCAAAGCCACTGCGCTGTCAGCTTTCCTGCCCGCTGCACACGAGCAGCGCTGGGGGCTCTGTGGCAGTGGTTACAGAAAAAGCCTCCTACCCTCCTGTGCTTTATTATTCATGGGAAGTGCCTGCCGGCAGCAGCTCCTGATTTTCCCAGTCACCTTGAGGGATTCTCCTGTGTACTAAGGATGGAGGAAAGTTGCTGCTCATTGTCAGACACCATCTGGGGCCATCCACGGGGAGAAGGTTTGGAAGGAGATGAGCCTTGCATTTGGGGTTTTGCTTTGATGAGGTGGACAAGAAGAAAACAGTGGTAGTGTATTTAAAGCTAGAAATGGGCAGATCTAAAACATCAGCAGTTTGAGAAAACTCTCAGGAAAGAAAGTCAGCTGTATGAGTTGTCTGTAAAGTGGGGCAGGACAGATAGGAGGGATGAGTGGAATTAGCTGTATGAATTTAGCTTGGGGAACTAACCGTCATGAACGTGGATAAATTAGGATATGCTCTGGCTTGGAATCTGAGTTCTGGTTTCATTTTCTGCCATGTGACACCATGCGGCATGTAGGGAGGTTGGTCTTGTGTACCGGGGAGCGTTGGAGCTCAGATGTTAGGCAAGACGATAGATATTCCAGGACACGCAGCGCACCGTGTCATTTGAGAGCAGTTTGAGGTATGCATGGATGTAACCAGAGTTGGATTTCAAGAACTCATCGCCCATAGCAGATTCTGATGTTCAAAGGAGATGTGTCCTTTAATGAAAAGCTTGGAGAGGTTGTCTGGTGTTGACTGACAGGCATCACAGCGCTCTCTGTGCTTGAGTGGTCCTGCTGGGACATGGCACTAAGGCAGGAGGTGACAGTCTCAGAATACGTCCTCCGTGAGGCATGAGGGCTTTTTGAGGCTGATTACTGGCAGCAGCAGCTAACTCAGTATCACTAGTCTGCACAAGGCACCGGAGCACACCAGGATGCCCCACGCTGTTGGCATCCATCCCACCGCCACTCTCCAGACCATGTTTCACCTTGCTGCCTACAGATGCCCCTGGCAACAAGAGGCCACTGGGATCTTGAGCTAATCCAGTCTCCAAAATAGACTTAGGTTCAAGATTTTAAAAGGAAAACCTAGATGCATGGTTTCATTCCAGAAGAGACAAAAATATTGACTGAGCCACAGAGATTTTTCTTTTTTTATCTCTTAGCAAAGAAAAATTTGTTTGGATTTGTCTTGCTTTGGCTGGGCTGGGAATAATTATTTATTAGTGCAATTGGGTTTGGTTTGATCAATGAACTGTAAAATGAATGCCTTGCAGAGCTCTAGTTGGCCATTTTTTGTATCGCAACCAGTCCGCAGCTCCAGCCACATCCCTGTCCCAGGAGCAGGGAGGTCTGTGAGAGAGGGTTCTTGGGTACATTAATTCTTTTTTTCAGAAGTCTGTATCTGAACAGGTAAAAAGCATCACAGGAAAAGTGTCACTAAATCTGCATTAACGACACTTTTTGGTGGTGAATTATGATAATATTTTTAAGCCTTTATGATAGCCCTACCTGGAGCTATCATAAAGCAGTAAAGAAGCCATAAATGTGATAACAAAGAATTCTTTCCTGACATGCAGCCAGCCTGATTTTACAGCTACAATTCATGTTAAGTGTGCATTCATTAAATTATTCAGAGATGATAATGTCTCCTCTTCATAATCCTTAATCACCATGCCAATATGATTCTGCTTACACTGGCTAAAGAGTAGCTGAGGGAGAAATGCATTTTGGCAGGGCAAGGATCACTAACACTTTACAGTAATGGCAGATTAATTAGTGACAGATGATGATGGAGTGTGTGTCAGAGTAAACACAGCTTCTGCCTCAGCACTGCAAGGACTCGTCATGGTCAGCATTGCAAAAAGAAGCACCTCAACACCTTACATCGTAAGACAGGCGCGCTCCCTCATTAATGTTCCCCTCTGCAAAGCTCCAATATAATAAAACATTTGTAGAGGACAGAGAAGAAGCTCTGTTGCCAAAAAATCATTGGGTCAGAAGAGACTTTTGATAAAAAATATGTTTCTCTGAGGAATACAGATACTCGCCTGATCAGTGCTTGCAAGGCATCCACCCTGGCGTGTGACTTATGCCCATCACTGTCCTGCTTCATCTGTCCTGCTGTCGTGGTTGAACCCCAGCTGGTAACCGAATACCCTGCAGCCGCTCGCTCACTCCCCCCTTCCCTGCTGGGGGAGGGGAGGAGAATCGGAGAGAAAGGAAAACTCACGGGTTGAGATAAAAACAGCTCACCAGGACAGCAAAGGAAAAATATAACAATATATTAATAATGATAATAATAATAATATATATAAGGATAATAGAATATATAAACCAAACAATGCACAATTTCTCACCACACGACGACCGATACAGCCCGTCCCGAGCAGCAGTCAGGGAGCAGGGGTATCCCCCCTGCAGCTATCCCAGAACAGCCAGTTCCAGAGAGAGCAGGCGAGGGAACAAACAGCCAAACGAATGAAAAACAAAAAGGTAAAAATAGGGAAACAAAAAACCAACCCAAAGGGAAGCTTAAAGATTAAGGCAAGTTCAGGGTCTAAAAGCCTAAAAGCCAGTAGCCCACCGATCGACCTTCACTTACCCCAGCCGTGCCGTCTCTGGTATGGAACACTCTCTTTGGCCAGTTTGGATCAACTATCCTGTCTCTGCCCCTCCCAAGTTTCTGCATCTGCACGTTAGCAGAACCTGGAAAACTGCAAAATGTCCTTGGTCGTTCAGCAGCAACCAGCAACATCAGTGTGCTGTCACCGTTCTTCTCACACTAAAGCCAAAACACAGGAGCTGCTGAAAACAAAACTAGCTCCGTCCCGGCCTAAACCAGGACACCCACCCAGGACAGGTGAAGGGTAGTGACTCAGCGGGTGACAGGCAGCCCATGCTCCTGTGAGTGTCGTATGCCACACACTGTGGTGTGATCTTCTCCAGAGTTACAGGGCTATCTCCATGGCCTCCCTTGTCTCTCTGGAGGGGTCGTATCAAATGCCGTGCTTGACTGAAGCTCACGTGTACTCCATCTAAACCATATGGCCATATCCATCTTCACTCACACCTGCCTCATCCTTTCCTAGACTCTTACAATGAACAATGTGAATTTCGGCTAAACCTTTCACTTGCTGGTCTAATACTAATTCTGGACCTCTCCACAGCAGGATTCATGGCTTAGCCTTGCATTTGAAGGGCAACAGTTCTATGAACTCTCCAAGAAAAACTGATCCCAGACCTCAGTCCAAGTTGTGAACTTGGAAATCAGAAACGTGGGCCTTGCAGATCAAATTACTGCTGGTGAAGAAATCAGTGAGATCAAGCGTGGTGACTCCAAAGGGTACTTCCATTTTTTCCATGGCGGCACCAGTCCTGGAGTCATGGTCCTGGAGTCGTGGTCCTGGAGTAAGGGCAAAGGTTTAAATCCATTCTCAGGAATCTACACATGGACAGCAGTGGCCAGTTCCCAAAGTCTGAGCAACTGGGGCTGGAAGGAGACTATTCATTCTGGCAGCAGGTCTTTCCAAAGCACTTGCAATGCAGCCATCAATGGTGTAACAGCTCTGCAAGGACTGTTTGTGTTTGCATGTTCAAGAGGAAAAGTGCCCCATATATATGTCGTAGCATGGAGTGGTAAGTCTATCCTTGACCTTCCTGTGTGTGTTTTCATCTAACTGCTGTGTCCTTGTCTTGAGCACCCAATAACCCATCCCTCCTTACGTAGGTACTTGTGTTTCCTATATTGTCATGACAGGGATAGGCGCCTTTAAAGGAATCTGGAGGAGCTCGTGTCTCCCTAGGTGGATAGGATGTGTTTGCTCGCACCCCTCCCCACTGACCAGTAAGGAACAGATGCACTTTTCTTAGATGGACAGGGTTCCTCTGCTGCCTTTTGTAACAGTGTGCAGTTTTGTTTCCTTTTTTTAATCAAGGCTTTAGCTTTTGGGTACTCCCAATGCACATTATCATTCAGCTCCTGACCAGAAGTCTCAGACCCCAGTCCTGCAAGGGCTAAGCAAGACACTAGTCCAGTGAGTAAAACTTCCCTTTCCTGTGAAAGGTGATGACAAACCTTTCTCTCCAGCATGCACAAGTATGACAAGAACCAGGAGCTGAATGTCAGACATGAGCAAATCTGGGCCAGAAATAAGGTGCAAACATTAATATGTCCCCTGGAAGAACCCTCCAATGCCCTTTCCTTGCTGTACCTACCTGAAAAATCCTTCCCCTTTGAGATATATTGCTCAGGTCTCTGTGCTTCAATAACAGCAACCCTGTTAGAGCATGTCACCAGGAATCCAGAGCTGTTTTTAGTTTCATGATAAATGGAAAACCTTGAGCTTCAGCTTAAAAAAAAAAAAATTTAAAAATGCCCTGCAGGAAGTGTCTTCCTTGAGGCCTCATTACTCTCACGCTGATTGCCTGCAGGAACATCACTCACCTTTTAATGAAACCCAAAGGGAGGAACATGTTCTGCTTGGGAGCAAATCGCGTGTGGTTTCCATCTGGCCTCACAAGTGAGCTGCAAGTGGCGGCACTGAGAAACAAGTCGATTATGAAGCCCCCTGGTAAGCGTCGATTTTTCCTAGTGTGGAACGAAGGTCCCTCGCCCTCCCACCCCATTCAGTGTACCCATCAGAGGGGTCGACGGGGCACCCTCACCGCACTCCTCTTTAGCACCTGATTAAACGCTCTATATGCCATCCCATTTTTTCCCGGAAAGAAAGCATAAAGCCCGCTATACTGCTTTCTGCAAGACTGAAATCCAGCAGCAGATGTTGGCAACACTTCCAATGGGAATGGCCAGCAGGAAAGCGCCTGTCGGAGCTGGGCAGGACAGTGCTGTCCAGAAGTGTGTGCATAACCGAGCTTGCTCTCTGTGGCATTTCCTTGGCTGGAGGCCACGAAGCCAAGGACCTGCTTAGGAATTTTCTGTCAAATGCTTTTCCACTGGGAGATGTGATTCCCCTTTTCCAATACCTGTTTTCATTTTTCTGAAGAGACATTGAGTTTTCGCTTCGACTGGGGGTAGAATATTTGACCTATATCAGATCATTTCATTCCTCTATTCAGACCGAAATGCTTTGTTCCAAGTTAGCTCAGAACCCTGTCAAATGGCATCTCTCTGCTGCTTGCTGTCTGACAGGAGCTGCTCTGTGCCAACCCCCACCTCCTCCCGTGGCTTTCTGAAAGATCCCCTCCCCTTGAACGTGCCATGGTCTGTGCTGTGCAGGGACCAGGGGAGCCGTATGACTGGTGACCAGGAGCCCCAGTTGGGTTGGTGGGCAGCAGAAAGGGGAAACAGGTTATCATCAGCTCCCATAAAACAATGTTGTTTGAGTTCACTTGAAGCCGATGGGCTCATCATTTCCATAGGCAAGAATGACATTTTCCAACTTCAGGAGAGGCAAAATTGTCAGCTGTGATCCCATGACTTAAAGCACTGGCAAAGGATGCTCTGGAGTCGTTGGGGCCCTGGGATGGTGATAATTAAGCAGACACAGAGATAAAGCAGGTGGGTGTCCTGGGCTGCTGCTGTTCAGGAGGTTCTGTGTGGATTTTGCTGAAAATCAACCCAGGAAATTTCAGACTGCCTTAGAAAAGGGATTTAAGCTGCAATCTTTCTCAGTGTGGAGTCTAAGAGAGCTTAAAGCTGTTCTCACGGTAGATATGTAAAGGTCTTTGGTCACATCTCCCAGTAATGCAGTGGAAATGCAGTTTTCTGTCCTGCCTTATTTCCTTGTGTTTGAGAGGCTGAAAACCAGCTGAAGAACCAAAGAAGACCCAAAACTTGGACTGCTCTGGAAAGGAGGTTGTGAGTTCTTCCACCAAGCACCCCCAGCCTCTGGGCTTTCCTCAGTTTTTGATTATATCATTAGCTATGGTCCTTCCCTGTGTATGAGGGACACAGAGCCACCAGGGTACAAAGCTGAACCTCCCGTATGTGCCTACTGGGACCTAAAGGTCTTTCCCCCTTTGTTTGAGATGTTAAAGATGGACCCAGCTCTGTTCTCAAGCACAGAGCCATTTCTGCAATTCCACATAACACAAAGAGGTCCGAAACCCTGGGCAGGAGCCCAGGGTACCCAGCAGCTTGTCAAGTGTTTGATTTTCGTGTTAGAGGTGTGTTTAATCTCCAAACTTGGTCTGCAAATCAGAGCTTGGGTTAGACGTAGTGCTGCGGTCACCTGGAATTTTGCCTCATGCGTTTGACACAGTTGCAACTTATTGGAATAAATGAGCTGAAACTCAGCCTGGGTCCTGCATCCCCCTTTGCAAACTGGTCCTTGGGGGAGCCTGAAGCTCAAAACGAAATTTCAGCATGTCTGAGCCCTCCATAAGTGGTTGTCAGAATTGATTCACTGGCTTCGATTTACAGATGGAGGAAGCAGTATCCAGGTATTTTTTTCTGTTTGATTTAATGTCACTCTGTCAGTAACTGATCTCAGCTGAATTATAATCAAACAGAAATGAGTGTGTCTAGACGGAGTTTTGCATAGTTTAACAACATACTTCCACTTAATTCGGTGCTGGTTTATGCATGGACCCGCAAGGAAGGACAGGCGTAAACAGTTCTTTCCATCAGAAGTGACTCAATGTCCTCACTTTGCAAAGATCCTGGAGCGTGAGCACCTCACCAAGAGCAGACCCTGCTTTGGATCTCTTGCACCAGAAAAGGTGAGTAGAGCAGAGACGCCCACCCGCTGACGCAGAGGGAGGTTTCCCCTGGCCTGGGCGGACATTGGCCACCCTTTACACTAGGTACTGGTGACTCTTCCTCAAGGAGGACACAGACCCTTGCTTTATTCCTGCCTCAACCTCGGATGGGGAGGGAGGAGACAGGGCCCAGCAAGCAAAGAAATAAATAACATACGCATTTAATAGAGGATAATCAAACTCATCTGCCAGTGGAGCATGTTAATTAGCTTAATGAGATTTCTTGGAATGAGAAAATATTACTTATTTCATTAACTGCATGACAATTGTGCTCCTAAATGAATCAAGAAATAAATCTAAGAATTGAGACGTAAAAAATAAAATGTTAATAAAATAACCACTGCCAGAAAAGTGCTTTAACTCAGGAAATCAGGTTAGGTTTAATACCCAGTAATATTTTGTGAAAGAAATGACATGAAGCATCTGGAATGTGATTGCTTGCTTCTGAGACAAGCTGTGGAGAGCTTCTCCTACACCACGAGCTGATCCTGGGCCCTGCAAGGGGAACAGCAGGGATGATGGCCCACAATGCGGGGCATCTTACAGCCCTTACAGCAGCAGCGGTTTGAGCTTGTGTCCATCATCAGCACTGTCTTCTTCATCCCTGGGGTGAGGGGTGTGAGCAAAGAGCTGAGGACACGGCTTCAGGCAGGGCTGTTTCCATAGGCTTGGTCCTCTGGGACCTGCCGTGTAGGTCTCCAGAGGTGCCAGTGGATCTGTTAGTGGTTCAGACTCCTCCTTTCCTGGGCCACGGGTGATATACGGAGATGGGCTGGTTTGCTTTGACAGGGGAGAGCAGCAGGAGTTGCTAGGTTTGGGATTCAGCGGGTAGGCTAGTAGAATTTGATGAATAATAGGAAAATTACTCTGTGAATAATGGGCATATTGGATGAATAATCTCTTGGCAAATAATATCTGATCTACTTGAGCTGTCAGCAAGGGACATGTGCTGCCTGCGTATGCTGTGGGAAGGCACTGGGTAGTCTGCAGCTTCAAATTTAAGCTTTGTTAAACAAAGCCAAACAAAACCCATATGGTTTATGAATAGAAAAGGTTTTCGTCCTGTTAAAAAAATGTAAACGTGTAATCAATGGTTATATGTTGAGCTGCCGAGTGAGAAAGTGAGTTAAAATGAAACCGAACAGTCCAATTTCACTCTGTAATGGGACTAAAAGGAAAAATGCAAACAAACAAGGTCAGGACCTGCACTTTAATACGCCAGAAGGTGCAGAACATCAGTCACCTTAGCAGAGCTCACAGCCTCCCTTCACCTCCAAAAGCAGGGGACTGGCGATGGAAGTCCCCAGGGCATTTCTGTGCTGTTTGAGCATGGCCCAGGGGCCGTGGAGAGGGGGAAAGGCACAGGCCACAGGGCTTCACCCCACGCATGCTCCGTGGAGGGAGGCCTGAGCGTCCCCCAAACCCAATCCCAGACTGCCCCAGAACGCGGAGCACTGTCTGAAGGCAAACTGGAAGCGTTACAGTGAGAGCCCACAGACACAGGAACCCCACTCCTGTGTGAAATGCACAGACTTTACTGTGGCTGGGGAATGGGCCCCAGGGGGTTACTGGGAACTCCTGCACTGCAGGCTCCATCAGCGCCTGCTCTCCAGGCCAGCCCACTCTGCTCTCGTCCACCTGAGTCTGCTTCTGGCTTGGCAGATCATTGCATTCACAAGGTTGCACCTGGACACCATGAAGCCATCTCGCCCTCCCGCTGACTGTCTGCTTCATGCTCTGGATGTAGCTGAAGAGAAAAAAAAGCTCGAGCACAGGGACTCCTCCTCTGGCTTTGCCCTCGTTGCCTGAGCCTCCCCCACCTTCCCACTCCCTTCTGGTTTTGTGCAGATGCTGTGTTACATTATATCACTCTGCTTCGTGTTTAAGCCTTTCCCATAGACTGCTCGAAGCTGCCGTCGTACAGCTACCCTGACTATGCCGAGCCAGGGTGAGCAAACATTTATTTCAGTTGCTTGTGACTGAAAGAAAAGAAGCAGGACCTTTGCTGGAAAACAGGAATCTGCACCGTGGTGATGTGCTGTTGAAGTGGCACCATGTTTGCGGGTGGGTAGAACTGGTTTCCAGGCCAGAATCACAGCCAAATTCTGTCTTTTTTTCTAACAGAGTCTAGAGAATTGAGAAAGCACTCGCCGGTGTCCCCAGCACAGAGCGCACTGCTCGGCCCAGGCTCACAGCCCGTGGGCTGACATCTGAGGACGTGAGCTGAGGTTGTGGCACCACAGCATGGTCAACTCTCCCTGGCTCCTCCATCAACTGAGGCCCAATATCTTCTGCAAAGTTCGTTTCCAGTCTCAGTCTTCCTTTCTGGGTATGTCTCCATCACACATGCTGTGCAAGCGCTGAGGTCTTCACCCAGTGCTCTACCAGATCCCACAGCAGAGGCAGAGCTGGAAGTCAAACCCGTGAGTCAGAGGACAGTTCCAGATGCGCGTGGACTTTAGTGCCCCCATTTCTGCTGAGCCTGTCTGCATCAATGGCTTCAATTTCTCTGCTGCACATTGTGCTCCTTAAATGATAGCGATGAGTTTCACCCCATGCTGCATTTTCAACAAACTGCTCTGGGTAATGTACACTTTGAAAATGATAGCCAGCAGCTGCAGTAATTCTTTGGTCCCGTGAGATCCCTGTTTGTTTAATAAACTTGTATTTTTCTGAACAGCACAGCTCATTGTGAAGGTAATCTTAAAGGGAAAAAATGCCTGTGAACAGAACTGATTAAATATCAGAAAATACAAAGCATCCCAAAACCTAAATGACAGAGCCACCTGATGAACAATCCACAAAGAGATTTTAATTAAAATTGACTACAACAGACAAAAATAAACATCTAAAAAGTCAAGATTAAATCCTTCAATCAATACAGAACTTCACACTGATAGAGTACTCTTCCTCCTTTCTGACGCTGGCCTAATCCCTTCTCTGAAGACCCCTCGAAACATTGAGGCAAGGAAAAAAAGAGCTGATGCAGCAGATTTCACAGCCAGATGTCACCAAATGCCCTCACTCCACCAATATCTCCTCGCGTCTATGACCTCCCAGCTCCATGGCAGCAAAGCATTTTCAGTTTGACTGGATCAGTTCGCAGAATATCCGTGTCCTGGATCCTTTTCTTCCGATGTTCACCTGCCACCTCGCCAGACTTCAGAGCACAGAAAATATTTGCTCCACCCATATCCAAAGTGTTTTGATACCTTCACCGAGGGCTTCACCTGGCCTTGCCCTTGCTGAGCGCACCCCCCACTGTGTCACGTCCCAACTTTCTGCCCGCAGCGATGCTGCGTCCCAGCTATGGGTCATAAACACACAGTGGCAGAGAAGAGGGAGGAGTGACTCAGGTTCGCCGATCTGCTTTGTTGGAATTGAGCACAGACGGTGCTAAGGTTCACAATTCAGGCATACAATTTATTCATTCAGTAACTGGGCGTACAAGTTGTCATTCAATATCTGGGCATACAAGTTATCATTCAATAAATGGGCATACAACTTATCACTGAATAACAGAAAGTTCACTAATTGCTAATCCCGCTTTTCAGTAAAAAGGAAGAGAGAAGGAGAGAGAGAGAGAGAGGAATCAATCATCAGCCCAGGGTCCAGCGTTGGTCCAGCCAACGGGGGTCTCTGGTCATAGAATCATAGAATCATAGAATTGTTCTGGTTGGAAGAGACCTCCGAGATCATCGGGTCCAACCATTAACCTAGCACTACCAAGTCCCCCACTAAATCATGTCCCTTAGGGCCTCATCTAAACGTCTTTTGAATACCCCCAGAGATGGGGACTCCACCACCTCCCTGGGCAGCCTGTTCCAGTGCCCGACAGCCCTTTCAGTGAAGAAATTTTTACGAATGTCCAATCTAAACCTCCCCTGGCGCAACTTGAGGCCATTTCCTCTTGTTTTGTCGTCTGTTACTAGGGAGAAGAGACCGACCCCCATCTCTCTACAACCTCCTTTCAGGTAGTTGTAGAGAGCAATAAGGTCTCCCCTCAGCCTCCTTTTCTCCAGGCTAAACATCCCCAGTTCCCTCAGCCGCTCCTCATAGGACTTGTGTTCCAGACCCTTCACCAGCCTCATTGCCCTTCTCTGGACACGCTCCAGCACCTCAATGTCTTTCTTGTAGTGAGGGGCCCAAAACTGAACACAGTACTCGAGGTGCGGCCTCACCAGGGCCGAGTACAGGGGGACAATCACCTCCCTACTCCTGCTGGCCACACTATTTCTGATACAGGCCAGGATGCCGTTGGCCTTCTTGGCCACCTGGGCACACTGCTGGCTCATCTTCAGCCGGCCGTCAACCAACACCCCCAGGTCCTTTTCTGCCGGGCAACTTTCCAGCCACTCCCCCCCAAGCCTGTAGCGTTGCCTGGGGTCAGTGGTAGGGAGACCCTCCCGTTGAGTCATGAGGTTCAGAAAGGACCCCCTTGCTTTCTAAACTCCTTCTCAGAGAGGAGTCTAGGTGCAGCTGGGTCCAGTCCTAGTCCCAGACTTGGTCAACAGTTTATGTCTAAAGGAGTATCTCATGTATAACCTTGGGCTAAATTAAAAGATAGAGACAGAGAAAAAAATAGAGGTAAAGGAAAGATCACCACCCTGGGTTCCAGCGATGTCTCTGGTCCGGTTCCGTCAGACGGTGGGCGCACACCCAGCCCCTCTGAGTTGCACCGTTTATTGACTAGTCCCACTGCATGTGCTAATTACTTCGCATGTGTAGTCTGTTGTTCTCGAACCTTCTCAAAATGGGTCGGGGGGTTTGAGGGGTTGGGGGGTTTGAGGCTAGTGATTTCAGTTTGAGGCTAGTGATTTCAGTGCTGCCCCCCCCTGTCAAAGATGCAGGGGCGATGCTGTCCCAGGCTTGTCTGTTTTTTAAGCAATTACTCAAGATAAGGCCCAGAAAAGTGCTATCCTGCCTCCGCAAGATCCTCCCTTCCAGCTGCACCTTATCTCGTTAGTGTGGTATTCCTTCACACCAGGTCCTTCTTTGTCCAGACAATAACTCTTTCAACTTCTCAGTTTCTTCAAGGTCCTTCTTTGCCGAATGTTTGAGACATTAACTCTTTCAGCCCCTCAGTCTCTCACACACTGCCACCTTGCAGCGTGGGTAATGGGATTTGCTATACCTTGGGTCTAAATGTTCTACATATCAGTCATGCAAGAGAAGATAGGAGGTAGCCCCAAGTTACTGCTGGGCAGCAGCGTCCTATTGATAATAGTGTCCCCAAGAGGGACCGAAGTCCGCTGTCCCGGCATGTCAGCTGTGTCACAAAGCAGCTCTGAGGCTGCTGCTGGGTGAAACAGCTCTGCCAGGCTGCTCTCAGTGTGACCATCCGGGCAGTGTTGTCCTGCTTCCCGGGCACTGGGATGCACAGGGGACTGTGCGCTCTCCAGGCCAAAACTGCAGCACCCTCAACCTGAGAGTCCTGCAGGTTCTGGTTTCAGGATGGTTTGGAGGGCCATTCAGCCCCTCTCGGTGAACATCAGCACACAGAGTAGCTTTGTGGACTTCAGTGGACTCAGAGCTTCTCCCTCACTGTGCTGGTTCTACTGCCATCCTCTGGCAGCTGCTTTTGCATGATACACTCTTCCTTTGGGCAGACCAGGCAAGCTCCAGATGAACAAGCAGGGCACTATTCTCTCTCCAACGCACCAGTTTAATTTTTCCTGTCTTCCTTTCCTAGCAGAGCCTTAGAGCCTGACCAACTTGTCTCTGGCAGGCCAGGCTGAAAGGACCTCTGGAGCGTAATTCCCACCAGGTCTCTGCTCTTGGTGTCTCCAGGGAGGGGACCTGTCACTGACCATCTTGGGTAGGGGACAGTGTCTGACAGATGGACAGACTCCTCTGACACTGCCATCCAGATGCAGTTCTGACAGAGAGTCCTTTAGAAGTGCAGAGAGGGTGAGTGTAGAAATGCAGACACAAGACGTGGGACAAAATGCCAAGGCTCCATTTGATGTAGTGGAGGTTTTATTTTGCATTTTTAAGTAAACAGAAAAGACTGAATTCCCAGTGTCTAACAGTGTGGGATGACATCAGTTACGGACAAGCAGTTACTCTGACGCCAGGCATATTGCATTTCCACATCGCGGGGTTAGTCAGTGATAACCAGGCTGGTGCTGAATTCATCCAGTCACACTGGGGTAAAGCTGGTGTGACACTGCTAAGAGTCACCATGCTCTAAGCGTAGGAGCAGGGCAGACTCGATCACAGCATTTTCATGGATTTTTTGCCTCTAAAGTTTTTGTTATATCCTGTCTGAATATCTCATCTTAATTAATATCTGCAGTTTCTCCTTCTCCCACCATGTACTGCTGTGAAAAGCCTTCCTCTGCCTTCTTGATCCACTGTGCCAAACAGCATCCCTCAGGTCTCGGAGGGAGTCAAGGTGTTTAATGGAGATGAGGGCAGATTTCAATAAACATTGTTCTGAAGACCTGGGAACTCAATGCCTTTCTGGTCTGGCGGTGGTCTGGAGGTGCCTTACTGAAGTTGGGGGGTAGAGACCTGGGGAAATATGAGATACTGTCACTGTTGGTCCTCTCGTCACTGGGAAAGGAAGAGAAAAGCTGGTTTCTCTGCAGCTCTGACTTGCCTCTGTGCAAAGCAGCCTGTATCTCTGAACAATCCTGACAGCGCAGGAAAAAAGGCTCCTGACAAGCATATAATCCAATTAGCTTCTCTCTTTCACATCAATTCAGTTCTAGCTCATGAAATTTCTTGTCATTTATCCATCACTCCAAGAGACTCCAGAATCCAATTGCCTTTCTTGAAGCCAGAAATGAGACACTAACAAGAAGACCCGTTAGAGATGTCATTCAGGGCTTCCACTTCTGCTCTCCCAGATAATGGATGAAGCTCTGTAGCAGATTGTAGCTCTGGAATAATTCAGGGCAGCTTAGTCCTCTGCTTTGGAGCCTGTGCAGAGTCCCCCAAGACACACAGAGGCAGACCCCGCAGATGGCTGTGTCATCACAGGCCAGCATGTCTCCAAAAATACACCCAGCTGAAGCGGTCCTGACTTTTCACAGTAATTGCTTGCACCAACTGTTGGGTTTTTAATTTATTTTTTCTGTTTGCCTTTTTAAAAATAATGACTCATTTATTTGATTAATTTCACCTTTCTTTCCTGTTTACTAATTGCCTTCAGATAGATTGCAAAAATACCATAGTTATTCAGGGACTAATTCTGGAAAAGTCAAATGCCAGAAGGCCAGAAGCTTCCAAAGGGGACTTCATCTGTTCTCCAATGGTAGAAGTCAAGCACACTGCATGGGAGGGAATTCTGGAGCAGGCACAGAGTTCCAGCAAGGCAGGACGGAGGGAAGACCCTGTGAGCTGCAAGCAAAAAGGTACCTGATGGCAATGGAAGTTCCCTGCACACATGGAGACCCCTGAGCAGAGAGAAACCAAATCACTTCCTGAGCGTCACTGAAAGTTTGTTGGATGCAAAACACCTTCAGTCACCAGTGGTCAGAGTTTTGGACAATGACTGACAGCCTGCTATCCACCCAGACTTCAGTGGCTTTGTCCTACAGGACAGAGATGCTCTAAGTCCCAGTCTGAATGTCTTTCCTGCTGTTACCCCTGGGCAAGGCTTGTGTTTTGTTCTGCCCTGACTAGCCAGAGGATGTGGGGATGCAGCTTGGTGCTGCCTTTATACACGTGTGTGTACGGACTCCTGCTGACAGCAAACAGTCTGCCTGGAGTCACCTTTCCAGCGAAGTGAAAGGCTTGAACTTTCCTGGGCAGAGTTTGCAGCCATGTCCTTGCAGCTGGTGAGGGCTGTAGCGGTGTCATTGCTGAGGGCTGACGGTATAATTGCTGCAGACAATAGCGCTGTCACACATGGAGACTCCTCCCTGCCACGTGTCTGGGGATGTCCACCTCATGGAACTGGCTGGGCCCTGCCCCCAGAGCCCCTGGCCTTTCCTGTCCATGGCCCTCCTTCTTTGAAAGTACTGGCTTCTTGCCCTGCACTTTGGAGAACTGTCAAGTTATAGAATCATAGAATGGTTTGGGTTGGAAGGGGTCTTTGAAGATCATCTAGTCCACACCCCCTGCTGTGGACAGGGACATCCTCAACGAGATCAGGTTGCCCAAAGCCCCATTCAACTTGGCCTGGAACACTTCCAGTGATGGGGCATCCACAGCTTCTCTGGGCAACCTGTGCCAGTGCCTCACCACCCTCATCTTAAAAAAAATCTCTTATGTCCAGTCTAAACCTACCCTCTTTCAGTTTAAATATGTTGTCCCTTGTCCTGTCATTACAGCCCTACACAGGGCTGCTCATACCTTTTGCAGCAGGGCTACAAACTGCAGTATAGCTCCAGATGAAGGTTTGCAGGACGGCAGAGGAGTCCGGTACGCACCAGCACCAGCAGAGCATCCTAAGCCATCATCCTGTCTAGAAGGTCAGGCCCCAGCTGCTGATTCTGTCTGTCTGTGCCCCTCATGTGCAAATGTCCATTTTTCCTGGGCTGTCATCCCAACAGGAACTGAATGTGTATGGGGGACCCAGCTAGCAAACAGGCACACTTGGCTTTTATTCTCACTCCTCATTTCCTATGGCCATGGTTTGACATCTGGGACACTGGCAACAGCGACATGTCCATCCCTGCCATCACAGCCCCTTGTCGGGGCCAACACAACTGCTTGGGGGGGATGTGCTGAAACCAAGCAGGAACCGATCTAATTTTAAGTCACCAGCATGGCTCTGCAGGATTTGTTAATATGGATCATGTCTCCAAGCAGAGGCCAAGCACAGGCCCAGCAACACCTCTGTAGACCTGATGGGAACAGTAGTGCTGCAGCACAAGGTGAGAATAAACAGTGGATGGAGACATCAGGGAAATCTAATGGCTGGGGCCTTCCTCAAAGCCCTTTGTCACCAAGCTACAGCCCATATGGCCTGCAGCAAGTGGCTCAGGTGACACCAGACTTTACAGCCTCCAGAAGCCCAAGAAACGGAACTGGGATTTAATGTCCTGTCCAGTTAGACCCCACTCACTGCCTACTGTCACACCAGGTGACAAACAGGCTGGGAAAAGACTGACATTTCCTCAGTTGTTGAGGTTTAGGTACCTGAGGACACTCTCAAAACACAGAGTCTGCACCATGGATCCAAGTCTTCTCATTTCTCTGGAGAGTCACTGGGATTTGCAGCCGATGCAGCCCCAGCATCCACCCTTGTCCCCTTCACCGCGCTCACCAAGATGGGCCACAGGATGAAACGCTGCAGGGAGCAGCGTGGATTTGTGTTACCTGGAGCATCTTCTTCAAAGTGGAAACAGCTAGAATGGGGCCCCAGGTAAAAAAAGTAATTTAAAGAAATTACAAAGCCAACTTCGGCCCTTGACTGAGTGCTGCCAGAGCCAAGCAGGTTTTGGTGCTGCAGGTGTCACTGCTGAGGCTGGGACATGGTTTTTCACCAGGATTAATTTCAGATAAATGACTGTGGCCCTCCCTCCTCTGGTTGGTTTTGGGTTTCCTTAGGGAAAGCTCTCTGGCGACTGAGGGAAATCCTTGTCTCGTTACCACCCGCAGAGCAGCACTCAGTGCTGTGCCCTGTGTGTGTTTACGATATGAACTCCTGCACTCTTGTTCAGTTGTGGCAATAACACATCTTATGGGTGTGAAGATTATGAGAGACCTAGTCATTCAAGAACAAGAGCTTAAAAATGTTTAATAGCTTTATAACTCTTTTCAAAGGGATTATTCCCTTCTTTTTTTAGTCTTTTTCTGTACTTGACATGGCACCAAAGCAAGCTAACAGTGTTCTTAAGCCCCTGTTTACCTGCAGTGAGGAAGAGGCTCACTCCAACATACTGTCAGTGATGTGCTTGTTGCCTCTAATTAGAATTCATTGCTGTGCCTGTTGCACTTAGTTTTAGGCAAGTCATGGGCACAGCCCCTCTATGGTAGAAGCTGGGTCATACATGGACAAAGACACCTTCAAGTGTGATCCCTCCTGCTTTCCAGGAACAGACTGGAGGAAGGGATTCCTGATAGGAACATTCTGCAAAACATTTTTAAAGGATGTCTGTCAGGGTGATCCATCATTCACTACTGCATGTGCAGCAAGGAAGCAGTCTATGGGCTTTTTGCTCATCCTCTCGAGATACAAAAACATACAACGTGACCAGCACCCAGCCGGAACAATTTGGGTTTTGAACAAGGGATGGTCTCCTCTAACAGTCTGCTCAGCAACTGCAGCTGAGAAATTGTTCACAGAAACTCTACACTGAGTGATTTCATAAATGTGAGAAAATAACGATCTGCCCACGAGCAGTGTGTGAGCAGAACAGGAGTTACACACCGGGAAAAAGCTTTGTGCAAATCCTCTTTCTCCTTTCAGCCTTTCAGAGCTTTTATTTTATCTCCTCAGATATTAGGAGGTCAGGCTGCATCCAGAAGCAAAACAGAAAACATGGAAGAAACACCTGTTTTGGAAGGAGCAGAAGACACCTGCTGCCAGTCTTTACTGGATTCAGGAGCTAGAATCAGGGGGACTGAGCATTTGGTCCGATCTGGTAATACCCATGGTTCTCCGACACTGAGAAGCACCAGCAAACAAGGGCTGTTTGGCCTGCTCGGTGCACGCAAAACCTGATTTGCCAAGGGCAAAAGAAAACTGGGAGATGATATTTTGCAGAGACCCGAGAGGACCAGAACTGCCGCTCCAGAGTTGACCTGGGTAGCGCTTGCTGATGTGACGAATCCCCTGCGCTGACAGAAGATGGTACGGCAGAAGCAGCATGGACTGGGGAGTGTTGGCAGAGTAAGTCCACCCTGGGCATGAAGAACTGCTGGTCACTGCACTCTGAAGTGTGCTCGACATGGACCCGCTCTCTCAGGGTGTACCCACAGCTTCAGCTGAATGGGGTATGGGCATCACTGAACACCATCTGAGGTCCTTTGTGGTCTCCCTGGCTGCTTTCAGCTCCATCTCCTTTTACCCTCGAGGAAGGAGATTTTGCTCTGAGCTGCTCCCAGAGCTGTAACTGTCCTCAGAGAAATGTCTAAAAGGGTTGCTGAGCACTGTCTGACTCTAGTGTTCTCCACAGCCTATGGAGCAAACCTGAATCACTGCTTGGTCCTAGCAAAGCCCAACTTTTAGCCTGCTAAAGCTTCTCAAGATGAATTTCACTGGATATGTTTATGTGGCACCAGCTTTCCATGAGACCAGAGCTGTCACTCCTTCACTGACACTCCCCAGTAGTTCTCCTTCCTAACAGCAGAAGGACCTTGGAAATGACTGTATTTGGGTGATGAAAGGTATTCCGTACTGCACAGCAGTCCTGAGACAACCTCAAAATCCTCCTGGCATGCTTCACTCAAAAAGCCATCACTTCACTGCAGAGATTTTCTCACAGCTGTTGCAGTCTAGTGAGTATTGACTTGGCAGCACAGGGTCTCAGAACTGGTTGGGACTTGTCCTAGTCTGAGCTAGTCTTGGGTTATTTTATTTGTGATAACAGCGCTGTGATTATCATCCGCCCTTGGTTAGCTCCACTCTGCGGTAAAGCCTTAACAAACCCTCATTTGTTTGCACAACAAACGACAGCACCTTTTGTTTGGGGGACTTGGGGAAGATTCTGAGGCTTTAGTTGGGAGTCAATGAAAAGAGAGCAGACTATGATATGAAAATGTGTAAAAATAGGCTCACGTAGACCCAAGACTAAGGAGGAAGACACTCTCACCATGATCATTGTACTCCTCTTGGTGGAGGATCCTGGGTGGCAGCAAACTGTCATGCCCACTTCCAGGGCTCCTCTGAGGACCCCGAGGGTCACAGAAAGTGTGAACATAGCCTCAGAAAACAGGCATTGACACTGGGGAGTTTTTGTGTAACAAATTTAGCCTTTTTATTTAGGAAGTTTTTTCTGTATTAGATAATTTGGATTATTAGACCACTAAACCATTACTTAAACTAACAATAAATTCTCTCCTCCATATATAAGATGTGGTTCCTTTTGCTCACCATAACATTCTGGATGTAACAGTGTGATTTAATATCCTTCCTGCAGATGGTGAAGGAATCCTACCAGGAGGCTCTTTGAAGTCAGATACATTTCAGAATAAATGCGCTGAGCAGGTAGGTTTTGCACTGGGAATACTCTCCAGTTTGCTGCTTGCCAGGTGAAGTGGACGAGATGTTAACAAGGTCAATGAGCCTAAAGATGAAAGGCAGAGAGTGAACAGCAGTTTCCAGTGACAGGAGTTAGTTAAGGGCAGAGTATTAAGCGTTTCCAATGTGAGCACGGGGCAGGTAGCTATAATGGGAGTCTGAAGGATCCATTCAGACTGCTGGAAGGCCAACTCACCTTGGTTCTCTCACGCCCTTAAAGTGTCAGTCATGAGCAAGGTGCCTGGGGTTCAAGTATTTGCTTTGCTGTGAATCCCCTGGATGACTCTGAGCATCTATCTATGCTTCTTTTTTGTGCCATGACTAAAATGGCCATGTTTCTGTCCTGGTGGAGCTGGGCAACTTGATCTATCCTGCCAAAGGGCTGGAAATGCAGGGGGTGTCAAGACCAGACAAACGGAATGTGTGTATGTATGTGTGTGGAGCGCAGTTTCAGGTTTACATATTGATTTGGTGAAAGACATCCCTTTCTTCAAGTCAATATAATACCAGAAAGAAAAGTCTGAGCAGAAGTTAGATGAAAATTATCTTCTCCACTGCACTGGAGGCTTGGCCAGGTGACAGGTAGGCAGCTTGCTTTCTATTCTAGCAGCCCGTGCATGCAGAGCTTGCATGCACAGAGCCGTGCTCTCGGAGGCACCTCAGGGGAACTGTCTTTGCTTTGAGGCTGGAGCCCATGAATGGACTTGAGTAGTCATCAAAGGCTGTTAGGTGAACTGCTGTTGAAGATGGAGTCTTCTTATCTACAAGAAGGGCCGGAAGGAGGATCCGGGCAACTACAGGCCTGTCAGCCTGACCTCGGTGCCCGGGAAGGTTATGGAGCAGATCATCTTGAGTGCCATCACGCGGCACATACGGGACAACCGGGTGATCGGGCCCAGTCAGCACGGGTTTATGAAAGGCAGGTCCTGTCTGACCAACCTGATCTCCTTCTACGACATGGTGACCCGCTTAGTGGATGAGGGAAAGGCTGTGGACGTTGTGTACCTGGACTTTAGTAAAGCCTTTGACACCGTCTCCCACAGTATCCTCATGGAGAAACTGGCTACCCATGGCTTGGATGGGCGTACTCTGCGCTGGGTAGGAAACTGGATGGATGGCCGGGCCCAAAGAGTTGTGGTGAATGGAGTTAAATCCGGTTGGCGGCCGGTCACAAGTGGTGTTCCCCAGGGCTCAGTACTGGGGCCAGTCTGTTCAATATCTTTATCAATGATCTGGACGAGGGGATCGAGTGCACCCTCAGTAAGTTTGCAGATGACACCAAGTTGGGAGGGAGTGTTGATCTGCTGGAGGGCAGGCAGGCGCTACAGCAGGACCTGGACAGGCTGGATCGATGGGCCGAGGCCAAGTGCATGAGGTTCAACAAGGCCAAGTGCCGGGACCTGCACCTCGGTCACAACAACCACAGGCAACGCTACAGGCTTGGGGGGGAGTGGCTGGAAAGCTGCCTGGCGGAAAAGGACCTGGGGGTGTTAGTTGACGGCCGGCTGAAGATGAGCCAGCAGTGTGCCCAGGTGGCCAAGAAGGCCAATGACATCCTGGCTTGTATCAGAAATAGTGTGGCCAGCAGGAGTAGGGAGGTGATCGTCCCCCTGTACTCGGCCCTGGTGAGGCCGCACCTCGAGTACTGTGTTCAGTTTTGGGCCCCTCACTACAAGAAAGACATTGAGGTGCTGGAGCATGTCCAAAGAAGGGCAACGAGGCTGGTGAAGGGTCTGGAACACAAGTCCTATGAGGAGCGGCTGAGGGAACTGGGGATGTTTAGCCTGGAGAAAAGGAGGCTGAGGGGAGACCTTATTGCTCTCTACAACTACCTGAAAGGAAGTTGTAGAGAGATGGGGGTTGGACTCTTCTCCCTAGTAACAGACGACAAAACAAGAGGAAATGGCCTCAAGTTGCGCCAGGGGAGGTTTAGATTGGACATTCATAACAATTTCTTCACCGAAAGGGTTGTCAGGCATTGGAACAGGCTGCCCAGGGAGGTGGTGGAGTCCCCATCTCTGGGGGTATTCAAAAGGCGTTTAGATGAGGCCCTAAGGGATATGATTTAGTGGGGGACTTGGTAGTGCTAGGTTAATGGTTGGACCCGATGATCTCGGAGGTCTCTTCCAACCAGAACAATTCTATGATTCTATGATTCTATGATTCAGTCTCTGTGATTGGGAGGGGTGATCTAACAGCAGCCTGCAACTGCTTGAAGGGTTGTTACAAAGGCAATAAAGTCAAATTTCTTGATAGTGGTGGACAGCGTGAAAAGGAGCAGTACCCATAAATTATGGCTGGGGAGGTCCAGAATGGACATTAGGAAAATCATTTGCTCAGGAGTGTCGAGCAGAACTGTAAAAGGTCACCCAAAGAGGCTGTGGCATTTGTCTCTGCAGGTTTTCAAGACTTAGTTAGACAAAGCCAGGGTGTCCTGATCCAGAGTTAGCAAGATCCAGCAACATCCAGCTGATCCAGCAGTAGCCCTGTTCCAGGTGGGAGTCCCTTCCTACCAACCCTTCTCAGTTTTCTCTACCCAGACGGTTCTGGAGAATTCCTGGAGGAAACAGACTGACGGATACAGATGCAAAGTTGTGCTGCACGTTAAGGATGGCATGTTTCAGGGTGACACCAGACTCCAGTCTAAGGAGAGACAGTCTGGGTTACAACTCTGATTTAAACTGCAGGCAGCCTTAAGCCCAACCAGCATTTCTGGTCCACCACTACCCCTGTCTGCTGTCCAAAAGACACAGCAGCACTAGTCAGCAACTGGCAAAATGTCTGTTGTTCTGGCAACAAATTAATTCCAGGTTTTGCAATGAGCCAAAATAGAGGAGGAAAAAGAGAGACGCAGATAGTGGGAAATGTATTTCTAAAGTCATTTTTCTTATTAATGAAGCAGACTCACCCAAGCTCATTTCAAGCCTTTCACCTAGATACAGACTGATTTTAAAACATCCCATATCTTTGCTCTGGTTCAAGCTGACTTCAGCCTATGCACAGTTGTGCGCCAGGGGTTAGGAATGACAGGACGTGTGTTACTAACCCAGACTGCAACGGTCGGCGTGACCTGGTCACTCCCACAGCCTTCCCTTCGCTTTGCTGAACCGCAACATCTCCCATTTGGACACGGCAGAAGGGACTCAGCTTCCACAAGTCTGGTGATATTTGGTGGTTTCCAGAAAAATCAGGTCATGTTTGAGTGGGCTCACAAAGGTGAGGTGCAGGCAGGGTTTTCTTATGGTTAGAAATAGTCTGTGGCATTTGAGAGAACGTCAGGCAGCACAATTGTATCCCGATCAGGCTGTTGGGCGTGTGCCACCCTCCCTGCCTGCCCCACTCGGCTCCCCAGCCTGCTAGCAGAGTCCGCGGGAGTGAACATTACCCACTGTTAACGAGTGTAGAATTAGAGAGCACGTAAGTCCTTTGAGCCAGATAGGACGCATTCAACAGTGTTGATGGATCAGGCTGTTGTCATTGTGAAGCTCTTCTCTAACATCTTGGAAAGGGCATTGCAACTGGGAGAGGTTCCTGATAACTAGGAAAAGGCAAATATCACACCCGTCTTCAGGAGTGGCCACAAGTTGGACCTAGGGAACTAGGTCATTCAGCTTCACCTCAGTCTTTGGGAAGGTAATGGAGCAAATCCTTCTTGAGTGTTTGGGGACAGCCAGTGGGGACTGACCAAGGGCAATACCAAACTGTGTACTACAGAAAGAGTTGTCTGCAATACTTTCTAAGTAAATCTTTTATTTTGATGTGAAGCAGTGAAATGTATTTCCACCAGTAGCTAGAAATCCCTCCTTTAGCCCTCCGGTTCTTGCTGGTAACGAGTTTAATTCTGAAGAGCACATTCCAGAGTGCCAAAATTAGAGGTGAAGAAGAACCTTTTGATATTCAGAAAGAAAATAAAATGACTTTAGCAGCAACTGCCTAGCCTTATGATTGCTACTGCTCAAAACAGAAGCTTGTCTGTGGTGTAAAATAAATGTCCTCATTTATAATCCTTGGCAATCACAAAAGAAGCAGTCAAAGCCTTGCTTGGAAAGAGAGATACAACCGTTGCAAGAATGAGAAGAATAGCAAACAATTACAGATGGCAGAGAGACTCTTTGAGATCCTTTGGAGCTGAGGCAGTTTCTGATGAGAAAGTGGAAATGGTCATAACGGGAACAGTATGAGAAGGGCACTACCTGGGAGATTCTCTTCTGACTTGATCCAAAGGATGCCAACAGGGATGGAGGAAGGGCAGAGGTCTGAAAGATAAGATTTGGACCTATTGTTTTAAAGGGAAAGTATCACCATTAAAGGCTTAGATGAAGATGATGGAGCTTGACCTTGTTCAAAGTCACACTTAACTTGTAAGAAGCAACTAAAACAGGAGCAGGTACCTGAAGATCTTACACTTTGTGAAGGACAGGTCTGAGGATGTGCATGTCTTCCCGCTTGACTGGTTCCCCAGCTGTGTTGCCCCATGAACAGGCAAAAAAACAAGTGGCCAGAAGCATCCTAACGTGGCAAATTCTTCTTCTCTTCCCACCCTGTAGTGAGGATCATGTGTCTTGGAAAGAAATTATTTGACTAAAAAAGAAATTAGAGGTGGGTGAAATTAAGGATAATATTTTCTGGTCCATGAGAAAGGAAAGACCAGAAGATGGTTTTTAAGTCTGGTATTCTGCATCTACTTGGCTTGTGGCCTCCAACTTGTCCCAAAGTGGGACAACATGTGGGTAACTTCCTCAGCAGGGCCCATCTCTGATGCCATCACTACGGCAAAGGTAATTCAGCCTTGGTCCTGCCACCTGTGCTGCCTCCTCCTTTGAGAAGAGGGGATGTGGGAGGAGAGGGCCCCAGCCCAGCCCTGGCTCTGCTTCACAGGTCCTACCTCACTGCCTGTAGTCCACCTGCGTTTGGCCATGCACCAGCGAGCAGCCCACACGTGCGTGCATGGAGGCCCCATGCTGGTAGAATACTCCTGAGGACCAAGGTATGCCTGAGAGCTTGGCACCATCACCATGGCCTGGAGGTTTTCCTGCCTAGATCCGTCTCAGGGAAATGTGCACGGTGTTTGTACGAGGGTGGAGCGCCCTGAGGAAATCCTGTTTTATTTCAGTTTTGCCTTTGGCAAATGATCCTGACATAGATTCATTAACATTTGCAAAATACTTTGAGTTTCTCTGACAAGACCCTCTACAGTAGTGCACAGAATTCAGTTATTCAATTATTAATTATTGCTATCAATAATTCAAGTATTCAATTATTAATTGTTATTGTTACTGTTACTCAGACCAGAGACTAACATACACAGAACAGCTCCTGGCCTGCCCAAGAGCAATGCGCCTTCAGTTCCTGCCTCCAAAACTTCTTTGGCTTTGGCAGACAGCTCGCACATATGGTGCATCTGACTTGCACAGTCCTCTCTCCTCTCTCTGGCACCCAAGCCTGGGCATGAACTGTGGATCGTTCTCACACTTGGTTGGATGTGGATGGAAGAGCTGAGCTCTGAGCACCTTTTACCTGCTCGGAGAGCGATGTGGTCATTAAAAACCAAACCTGATGTTCCGTCAGTTTTGCAAATGAAAGTTTGGAGCTTGATTCACTATGAAGCAGAGAACTGTCTTTACAAATGTTTGAGTGGGTGGATGATATCCAGGAATGCATGTAGCACTGGGAATGTTAGCATGGATGTATTTGGTTGATAGATCGCATCTGAAAGGAGTGTTTTGTTAAGTCTCCTCTGTCATAGTCTTTCTTTTTCATGATGTTCTGGTTCAAGCAAAGCTTGTTTTCTGTACACACGTGCTTGAGACTTTGGCAAAGGTCACACAGCCTGTGGGCAAGTCTGTTCACAGAGACCTCAGCATCTGCATCCTGCCCAGACATAGCGGTCTTCATGCTCAGTGCTGACCAGAGAGCAACACAGGCTGCAAATTCTTCCCCTTTTTGAACAATGACATAGAACCTGCACCACAAAGCCTGGCAGCAGAGAGCAAAACAGCCCAAGAATTAATATTGTTTGCAAGCAGAACTAAAAATCACGATTAAAATCATTTAAGTGGCCTTAAAGTCAGCAGAGACACATCCCTAGGGGTGTGATTCCTTTGAGACAGCTGAATTGCTCCTCAGGAGACTGCATCTCTCTCCGTTGCCTGCAAAGGGCCTCCAGGACAGCTGCTTAACCGAAGATGTCTCCTCTGTAAAGTCTGATGCCAGGTGATACGACTCCCTTCGTGGGTCTCCCCTACTCTGGTGGTGCTCTGAGTACCCGGCGCTACCCAGAGCACCTCTCCGACAGGGCGATTTCGGTTGCCGTGAATGACAGCAAACAGCCCCAGACAGACAGCTGGTACCAACGTGCTGGCAGGAGGCAATACCGAAACTTTCAGCAAAGACTGGCTGAAGCTGCCAGTGGGACCGTTCAATGAGTCGGTCAAACCTTAGAGGCGGCGAGGCAGGGTCTCACCCCAGCGCCGCGCAGCAGCCGCGGGTCTGCCCCACTGTGCCCGCTGTAGGCAGCAGTTGCATGGACCAGCTCTGACCACCTCCCACCAACAGCACACTCAGCTGTTGCTGCCTCCAGAGCTCTTCAGGCAGGTGACAGTGATACCTTTATCTTCATCCTACAAAGCGAGCGAGGCTTCCTCGCTGATGCAGGCACACTGACGTGCTGCTCTGGGCTGAAGGACAGACAAGCATTGTTTTCAAGCATTTCTTCCTAAAGGTAGATGCCTAAAAAGAAGGTGACTTGTCCCAAAGTAATTTAATTCTTCTCTAGTCAATGGGAAACTCCTTCATCCTGCCTTAGGCACCTGTCTTAGTTTGAGATGAATAATTTCTAGAAGTGATCACTGAACCAGAAAGAGTATATCTAAAGAATTCAGCAGCAGAGGGGAGCAGCAAGGGCAAATCCAGCTCTCGCAACACTACTAACGCTTCGACTCACACGTGTGCAGAGGTTTGGCCTGAAAAGCCAAGCTAAAGCCACAGATAAATGAGCCATCATCAGGCACAGATAATGAGCCATCATCAGGCACGGATAATGTCCTCTGGTTCCCATGTTGGCTTAGGGGATGGTAGCTAAGAGGACAGCAGGAGACAGCCCAGCAGAGGTGCTCCTTGACAAAGCCTGGTCCAATGCAGGAGTATGGGACGATGCCCTGTGCAGATGGAGGTCTCCTTCACCGCCAGTTTGTAGGCCTGGGCACCGACGAGCAGGGTAAGGAGAGCAAGGCTGTGCTCGTCAGAAGAGCAGAGTTGAGTGCTAGGGACACCAGAACTGTAACCGCAGACCCCAAAGATGATGATCATCATGTGTGGGAAATGAAATACACCTGAAACATGACAGAAGGGACCTCAAAAACCTGGGGCCAAAACCAGCCCCCTGGACAGTGGGGGTGGGGTGGACTTAGGTTTTGGTTTATTCATTTTTGATGGGTGGACGAATGGATGCGGGATGAGGGAGTCCCATAGCACAACTCGGCTGTGTAAGCTACATGTAGTCTCTCTGCTCTCTGCAGTGTTGTGACTTGAAGTCTGTCAGTTCCCACTCTGTAGGGGCCTCACAGCCAAGGAAAACCACCCTTTGCCAAATTTACTCAGCCCCTCCTCAGCAGAAGCCAAAAACTCTCCCTGCTACACAAGAAGCTATTAGCACCTCCCGATGCACAAGCTGACATGTTCTATGGGGCCCATGTTACTTAGCAAGATCCTGTTTACAGGGAAGTCTCTCTTGTGTGGAAATGCATTTTCTCACACATCATTTGCTCTGCTTTCCTCTTGCACTGTGGGATTTTCCTTCACACAGTGACAGGAACAAAGGTACATTGGAGGGCCCCCCTCTCCTCCAGCAGAAATATTCCATAAACATGAACTTCACTTGAAATAGCGTGGGGAAGTGTGACAGCTCCGGCTGGTGAAACCCTGAAGATAAAGCTTTGACAAATTAGGGGTATCACTCAGCTGCACCCCGTGCTCACTCCCACCCACAGTAACAGGTTTTCCCTGTCTTCTGTTCTGGTGCTTGGCACTTTCTCATCCCTGCAGCATTTCTGTGCCATCCACCAACACGTGAAGTTCCGTTGTGAACATCCATCACAAACGAAACCGGTCTAGTGTTGTCCCCAGCAGTAACGTCGGGGAGATCGGTATCCATTGCCCACAATGCTGATGGAAAGAAATTTTTCAGTGGGCTGAAGTGTGTTTTGTTTTTTTCTTGTTAAAAGCCAATAGCGAGGCTTGTTGACTGTAGGTTCAACTCAAATAAAAATACTTGGGTTTTTTGAACCTTTGGAGAGCTTTGGTGTGAATCAGTCACAGTAAAACTGTACTTTCCTGGAATGATGAATTGCCAAAGGGATGTTGTTGGTGACTCCCATTCTCTCCTCTGGGTTTGGCAGTTTTACCACGCTGCATTTCCCGTGGTGTAACCCAGTCTGCACCAAAGCAAAGGCTCTGCACGTCGTGGGAATCACAAGGGTGTTGGGACATTGTGGAACCTCAGCCAGCAATGCATCTGACCACGTAGAAAGGTTGGTGCCTCATACGCTCACACTACAGATCCCAGAAGATATTTACCCAAAACAGTAAAATAATCCAGGTCAGATTTGAAATGAGAGGTTTGGTCATGGTGACAAGGTAAAATAGTGTATTCTGCCTTCTGAGGGTGAACGTGTTTCTTATTGAAAACAGTGAAGTGCAATGAGTTGTGATTATCCGACTGAAATATTTTGAAGTGTTTTTTTCTATGAAAAGATAACGTGGCCTTTTATCCTCTAAAAATAAAGCATCTCCAAACCAAGCATGGCCAAAAAATAAGATCTGTGTTAGTCTTGTGTCAGCCGTGACTTCCCCACGTGGAGACGCACGGTGCCCGGACTGCACTGGTGTCTTTACAAAGCCAGGGGCTGGTGCATGAGAGAGCAGTGACGCAGAAACTGGGGTGCGTGAGAAAAGTCATTCAATGTTGTTTCACAAGGGATGTCATAATTTAGTCTCACTCTCATCAATATGATTATTTCACATTTCTAAGCTGTGGCTATAGCAAAATCGAGTCCCGCCTCTGAGACACGTTGCGTGGTGGCTGAAAGCTCCATGTCTGCTGGGACATCTGGCCCCCTCTGGACTAGGACAGGCTCCGCAGGGCTGGGCTGGCGGCCTGGCAGGAGAGCACCGCCGAAAACAGCGCAGGGCTGCGCTTCAAACCCGCTGGGAGCTCCTGGCTCATGCTTCCGTCCTGTGGCAAATGTCATGTCTTCTTGAAATGGCTCAATTCTGTCAAATTTCTACAGACCAGTTTCATAGCAGGATTTCTGTCTGGGCCTCACGCTGAAATCCAGCGACTCAGGCACTTTCCCTCGGCATTTTGCTTTCCCCTGCAGGAGTTGTCTAATTAAACTGCACAGACTGTACCAGCCAGCTGATGGCAGGACGGTGTGTTGTCTGTAGCCTAATGAGGCCCTGCTTTTAGCTGGGTAAATATAAACTCATAATAAGGTCTTCTCCACACAGAGAACAGTTCACACTCTTGACATAACCTACTCACACACTTAACAAGAATTTCGTCTCCTTGCAAGAAAAGAAACATGCTGGATGTGCCACGGTTGTATGGGAAGAGGGAGGAAATCTGTCCCTCTCGTATGACCATAAAATAGCTATCGTTGGCGACTTCAGCAGTGGATGCTAATTGCTGGTAATGTAGGCTTGTACAAACGCAAATAGCAACACCTATGTGAATATGGAGTCATTAAGTGAATATTCCTGTCTCTAAAACTATATTTTTGTCATAAAATCTGAATCGGACACATTGTGTTGAATGTAATTACTCTTAGGGAGACTCAGGAACATAAAATACAATTTCACACTGCTCTGCGAGGACATGCTGTTAACCGCTGTATCTAGAGCTATTTGTAAAAGTTGCAGAAGGAAGTTCCAGGGTTTTTAAAGCAATGCAAGGATGATCCTGCTCCCAAGCAGGGGCTCTCTGGGAGCCTTCGAAAGCCTTTCACTTACTGTATTTTCTTTCCCAGGCACTGAATGGTAAAGTCTCATCTGAACAAAGCACAGATGTCAAAGCTGTTTTCAAACATTAATGAGCTCCACAAATCTTTACCGCACACTGCTTGCATTATTTTTTAAATTAACATATTTGCTCACTGGGTCTGTTCAGGGCTGGTGAGCACCTAACCTTACCCCCGCGCTGTTTAATATCTGCGCTGCCAAGCACGGTTGACAGCCTGCTAGTTACAGCCAGGAGCAGGAAACTGGGTGCTTGGGGTGATCTAAAAGCACACAGCAAATGTGAAGCTCAGAAGGGTTTGCAGAGATTTCTCTGCCTCATGTGAAGTCCTTCTTTATCTAGAGTAGCTATGTGGGCACTTTGGAGACCAAGCTGGCCTTCACAGGTCACCTTCCCTGACCCTGGAGGGGTTAGTACTGGTCACCTCCCCATGAAGCGTCAGGCGGGGGCAAGGGGAGGCTGCAGCACAGGAGCAGTGCGTTTCTGCAGGAGCTGCTCTGGGAGCCGCGCTCTCTGCCTCCGGCTTTCTGGGCTGAGTTTAGAGTCTTTGCTACTCAAGCCCTCAAAAGCCTGAGAAGTGCCTCCTCCTGACCCTGCTCTCTTCATGAGGCGTTGCCAGAGCAGGAATCAGAGAAGCTGCTTGTCCTGGGCCCCGGGAGGTTTGCAAAGAGAAGGTCTGGCAGCAAAGCTCCTTCTCACCATGCCTCCCATCTACCACCCAGCTTCCATGTGCCTCTGCCCCTCTGCGTTCGGTGCTGCGACACAGGACAGAGACAGTCTGGAAGTGCCCCTGTGGCTCCCAGCTCGGAGCGCACGTTTGCTGCGTCAAACGGGGGAGCAGGTTGGGGTGGAGGGCAGATTTGTGTGCAGGGATGTGATTCTTCTGGGAAATGAGTAGCGCCAGGATAACCAAAGCTACCACCTGGCTCATTTAGTTTTCTAAACTACAGATACTCTCTGCGTTTATTCAGAGACCAAGGCAAATGAGTAAAAAAATAGCGGTGGGATGAGGGAGGAGGTAATTGTGAAGCACAGTGCGGGCGGGTGTGATGGGCTTTCCTCCTCTGCTGGCAGCTCCTGGGGAGAGACTAGACGTGATGTATCATATGAGGGAATCTCTTTTAATGGGAAAATAATGAAGAATGAGAAACAAGAACTCTATTTCCAAGGATTAATGAAAGTCCATGGAATCAGAGTTATTTGCATAAGCACCTATCCTGAAATGAATATTTATAAATCATTTTATGGCGTCCCAAGTACCTGTGATTCAAACCTGTGGGGCAGCTGCATTAACAGCAGCATCTTCCTCTTTTCTGTGCTCATGCGGTTCAGCTTGTGACTTGAGGGCCTCATCTGTCTCTCCCCACAGGGCAGAAAGAAAGATCAGCCCTGATGTCTTGCTTTAACAAATCGAGAGAGAGACACTTGGGGTCTAACTTGGGCCAGCAACTCCATGTTTACTCCTGACTGTGTTGTAGTCTTATGTTTTAAAATGCTGGCAATGGCATTTCTAAACAAACCTTTCTTTTTCAGGTTTTTTTTTTTTTTTTCCCCCTATTTCTTCTTTTAGGTGGAAAACTGAGTTTCAGAGGCTTGGCTTATTTATATATGTAACCACAGGGACTGTGGATGTTCCTGGGTAACATCCAACCTCTGTATGTTTTGGAGCAGATGAGTTGTCCTTTTAGTGGCACCGTCCCATGTCCTGCTGATTACAGGTTTAATTCATACAAAAAGAAAGATTGTTCGGAATGAAGGAGTTAATCAGACATCATAGAGAGCCAGGGAGTTGACTTCTGTCTGAACATCACTTTCCCTGGCCTTGGTGGATGCATGTTCATCTAGCCAGGTATTTCTGGAGCTGTCTTCTGCTTGAGAGCCATCCCCTTGGACTCATTAGTATCTTCATTTTCTAGTTTATCCCTTTCTTTCCTTGTCAGACCCCTTAGCTCCCTGCTGCACCACATACAGCTTCAAAGAGCTTGTACTATGAGCAACAGGTTCCCATGAGGCTAGTACAAATGGAGACCTCGTGTTTCCAAGCAGCGTATTTAAAAGGGGAAACGGCATAATTCTTTCTCCAGAAACTCATCTGAGCCTCTGCGTACTTTCAGTTGGGGATGGTGTCAGATTAGCAATGCTGGTTCTGGGTCCCTGAACTGATGTTTGACTATCCATCACCATCACAAAGCGCAGCTTATTTTTAGCATAATCCTTTAAGAAACTGTAGGGAGACCTGTCACTCCCCGAGAAGAAGGGACAAATTGGGACCTCTCCCAGAACCACAGGAACATCGCATATGTGGGATGTCCGTAAACAATACGCGCAATTTTTTGTGGTCAAAATGATACTGTTTAAGTAGCTTCACATAGTATTTGAGCACAATATCAGCATACTAAAGACAGGACTACTTAGCACAGAGGCAGTTTTGAGTGACCCCCACAGAAGCTGTTGTGGCGGCATTCGCCTGCCTTTCCCGGGCAGCGCTGCAGGGGCTTGCAGTGCCCCGGGGGGACGTCCCGGCCCGCCTCATGCCAGACACCCCTGCATCTGTTGCTGAAATTGCAGAAAAATCTGTGGAAATTCCTGCAAAAACTTTCTCAGTCCTCTCTTGTGAATGGAAGATTTTTAATTAACGTACAATATCAAAGGCTGCAGGACTTCATAAGCCAATGCAAATCCTCTATTTGTACAGTGGTATGAGTAGGCATATTACAGAGCACCACTCTGCGAGAAAAGAATATTACTGTCATGGCCTGAGTTCACTGCACAGATGTCTACTCAGTAATGGATTTCTAGTGATCAAATATTTTCTTTAATGCTATAAGACAGCTTGGCAGTATTTGATCATGATTACCCTAAGCATCCCACGGTGTTTTGGGGTGTAATTAGATGGGAAAGTATCCTAGCAATTTATTCTAAATAGCAATTGTCCCATGCAGTAAGTACTTCTGTGTATGAAACTACAGCTCATTGTCAAGATTTAACTTCACAAGCATTTGTGTTTCATCTGGTGAAATCTAGGTTTCCCATCCTGAATGTCTAACCCTGTGTCCATGTCATCTGCCCCTGCCTGCCAAGTGTGGGTCAATTTGGCCTCCAAAAGTACATAAAATCAGCAGAGGAAGGCCAGTTTCTCTGACAACATGCAAAGAGAGATTCAGTTCGTCTATGTTCCACTTACACAGAGCCAATGATAAGTGTTCATTGCACTGCCTACATGCCTACGATAGAGATAAAATCCTCTTGTTTGGATTGTTCTCCTTCCTTCTCCTTCTCCTCCTTCTCCTCCTCCTTCTCCTTCTCCTTCTCCTTCTCCTTCTCCTTCTCCTTCTCCTTCTCCTTCTCCTTCTCCTTCTCCTTCTCCTTCTCCTCCTTCTTCTGTAAAAGAAGCTGAGAAAGAACAGCTCAGACCCGAACATCTAAGCTTGAGCTACATAAAGTTATGTTGTTGGGATCCTACTGCTGAAAGTCCATCCCAAGAGAACAACCTGCACCCAGGTCTTGGCTCTGGTCACTCCACTCAAATGTGTTGAGGTTCTTCCACCCTTTGTCAAAAGTAAAACTAAAGCCCCAGCCCTCCAAGCCAGACTGTTCATCACCTCCACACCTGGGAACACTGAGACAGGCTGGACATGGGAAATAGGAGAACAAGCTCTCTTGCTGAAATGGGAAGGGACGATTGCCTGCCCAGGGCCTGTGAAGAACCTCCTCATGCATTGTAGTTTGCTATTGAGGTGAACCTGCCTGAGGACATTCTGAGAAGGGTCTGTCCTTGGGCAAGCATCTTCCACACCTGGTGGTATATCATCCCACATTGTTCCTCTAGAATTCCACAGGGCTCAACAGCTGGCCTGCTTTTGGGGAATAAGAGGAGTGCACGCTCAACCTGCTGAGGACAGGTTGATTACTGCCTGGGCAAGGGTTCTCCATGGGTAGACTGTATGTGGTAGGTGACTCCATCTTAAGTTTGGTCCTAATGCCAGGTTAATTTCCAAAAGCAAGGTCCTTTTTGATTTCCAGCTCGAGTCAGGCTGGGATCCTGCCCCCACCTCAGCTGGCTAGTGGCTGCACCCTGGAGCCTTGTTCCTCTGAGCAGCTGCTGGTAGAGAAGACTGAGACATGCCAAGAGTACGGTGAAGAGAGGAAATGCAATTTCTATTTTTTGCTTCAGATGTGTTTCTCCAGGATGCCATGGAAAGCTCTGATCTTCTCTTGTGATGAGAGCCAGAGGCATGCCTGGCTTTTTGCTCCATTCCTGTGCAAGTTTCTAGAGCAGGAAGGATAAATCCCCAAAAAAGAATCTGACAACTGCTCTGCATAAGAACAAACAGCATGGAGGTGGTCAGAGAGGGCAGAGTCAGGCTACGGATGCCTCTTGCATGCCACAGAAGCCTGATTCAGAGCAGAAGCAGCACACAGCACCTTACAGATCAAGCTCACTGGAGAGGTGAGATGTTACAGGCAATAACTTGTTGGCTGATATCTCAATCTATTTTAGCTCCTGCTCTAGAAAAGTTCATGGGGCTAAGAAAATACTGTATTTGTAGAGTTTCCTGGCTTGTTCTGAGAGAACTATACAAGTGCTGGTAGATAGGGACCTCTGGAGGTCTCTGTTCTTCCTCTCAGAGCAGGACAATCTCTAACAGCAGATCAGGTCAGCCATGGCTTAGTCTAGGGGATCTCGAGCACTTCCAAGGACTGACGCCATGTCCTGGGTGACCTGTTCAGGGCTGTACTACAGTGAAGATTTTCCTTATTAAAAAGAGAGAAGACACAGAGAAGAAATATTGACGAGAAGAGGCCAAGCACTGGTTAAATCAGTGGATGGAATCAATTGCTAGATCCTGCTGTTACTAATCTGCCAGCTCTTCCCCATAGCTTGAAACTAAAGGCTCATCTGCTTATCTTCCAGCATGCCCTGGCCAGACCTTGTCCAAACCTTAAGAATGTGCAGTTCATCTGCGTGTTTGGTACTGCACAAAACTATGAGGGCGTATCATTTTTCTCATCCCCAGTTCTCCATCACAGAGAAAATGCAGAAAGTGATGGCTTCCTCATCAGAGCCTCAGACGAAGGAACGCATTATACATCAAAAGTCCCAGATTTAATGATCCTGCTTTGTCTGCATCTTTTTGACTCTTCATAATATTGTCATTTATATTTATGAGATTATAGAGAGATTTAAAATGTTATAAACTTCCCAAATCCTCAGGAAAAAAAAAAAAAAAAAGAAAAAAAAAAGACAAGAAAAGAAGAGCTTTTTCCTTTGAGTTTATGAACAGAACAAACAAAAGCAAATCTAGAGGATGCAGGCAGGAAGAGTGAGTCCTGTTGGGCAGAGAAAAGTGGAAAAGCAAAAGAAGTCAATCTTAGCTGCGATTTGAGAATGTATTTCAGTGAGCCTCACCTGTCTGCGGTACGGGGAAAGCCTACAGGGAGCTGATAGTTCATCAGGAACCTGGTCTGACTGTTCCAAGAGGCCCTGGACATACGGGACTGCCGTTTGGGTTTCTATGCCTGGCACAGTACAGCTGGCAGCTCCATTTATCAGACTTTGCCCACTCCTGGTTACTGCCTCTGTTTTGCACATTGCGGTGGATGGTGGAGGGTCATGGTCCCTTCTCAGCACTGTGACCTCCTGTGCCCAGCAGAGAAGGTCCACCCATGCGGTGACCTGCCAGGGGACATCATAATGTGGTTTTACCATGGGGGCCCCCACCATGGAGAGAAGATACTCAAGAGGACTCACTTGTCCCCACACCAGTCGGAGCTGTGCAACTGGGGGGTTAAGAGGGACACAGTGTGTTGGCACAGCAGAACACGGTCACAGCATACGTTTTTCTTGGAGAGACTGAGTTTGTCAGTGCAAGTCAAACTGCTGGAATTAAACCGAATTATGGAGTAATTTCTCTTGGAAGCAAGCACTTGGAAAGCCCCAGGTGGTGGCCTCCTGATGTGGCAGCTATTTGCACAGAGCAACAATGTACGTTCCTCCTAATTGGATGATATACCGATTCCACCCCCTGCCAATTCGCCTTCAGAAACTCCTGGCCTGCTTCTTTAACAGAGCTCGCTGCGAAAGAAACCTCTCAGGTCTGCCAAATGCTGCCTCGCTTCTTCCCATGAATCTTTTGGTCTTTTCCCAGGTCTTTTGGTCAGAAATATCAGAAAAGCCTAACAGATGATGGGATGGATGCCACAGAGCAAGATTTTTACAAAGGACAGGATCATTGTAGGTCCCAGGCTTGATTTCCTCATCTGTTAATTATCCACTATATCCTACAAAATGATCCGCCGTGGCTTTGACCAAAACCATCTCCTGAAATCCCAGGTCTTGAAGACTAAAAGTCTTCAGTGAAATCAACATGGGACTGTCCACGTTCTCCAGGCCTGGGGAGTACAAGGCAGATGCAGGTCTCCATGCCTTCTGACAAGCCTTTCTACACCAGGACCTGGGACACAGCCATTGGAAGGGCTCTAAAGGGCTGCCAGTTGCAGGACAGAAGGATTTTCTTTGAAGATGGGCTCTAGACCTGGTGGAAAGCTCATCACTTGCAAAAGCTGTGTCCTGCCAGGCCTTGACCTTATTCATCCTTTGTCCTCGGCTGGGTGCAGCAGCACACATCCCTCTAGAGCTGCAGTTTGACACCTTAGCTACTCAGCCAGCACTGCTGAGCCTGGGCTGAGTCAGTCCCTTCATGGCAATATTATGAACATGTCCACCCATGCTGCTTCTGGCCTGGGCTCTTCTGTCTCCTACAATCCCTGAAGAGTACATATTTGGACCAGTCTGTAAAAATAACTGCCAGTTTCTGGGTCAAAGCCTGTGGTAATCGGTACCAACAGTAGCTCTGGCTTTGAAAACTTGGATCCAGCTGAGAGGGAAGTGACCTTTCCCAAGCAGAGCTACGCTTTCTAAAAGCTGCTGGTACGGCGCAGCAACCGAAAGCATTTTGTTCTCTCCACTGCTGAGCCCTCTCACAAAGGTGTCTGCGCTGACTTTTCTCCTTAGCCTAGTTTAATTATTTTCCTTACCTTGAAATAACAGCAAAACTTGTAAAAGGAAAAAAAAGAACAAAAAAAAGCTTTGCTAGTGAAGGTATGAAAGAAAGCACAAGAAAGTGGTGCAGAGCAGGCCATTTCTGGGTGCCTTGCAGGACCCACAGTACTTCTGAGGTTCTTTAGCCCTTCATTGAGGCATATGTAAGGGAGCAATGGGCCTCCGTGTGACTTGGCAATATTTCTTCTTTCTTCTGTCTCCATCCACACACGGACAATCCTGTTATCACCTGTAGTAGTTTCACATGACACGTGATCGTGCCAAACTGGCAGCTATATTTTGCTCACACTCAGAGATGATTTGCAGCCAAAAAAAATGTTAAGATGCAAGAGCAAGAAAACTGTGTCAATGGTGTTTGGCTGTAACCCAAGCCCAGTAACACAGCAGGCGTGGGAGCTCCCTCGAATGTTTTTGCTTGACGAACTCCCACTTGAAACGGCTGATGAATTTCAATATTTGGACAGATGGCTGGATTCCCAAATTTGATTTTAAAATACACATTGAAGTTTTTCAGAAACTGCAGCATCCTCCTTTGCAGGGAGTTATTTGCTTGGAAGAAGATGTTCTTCCTTTTTTGTTGTTTTAATGACCACAACTGGTAACCTCTTCCCGCCACAGACTGCACTGGACCTGTGATCATTTCCTTGCTTGATGTCCCTCCCCATGATATTTGGAAGATCTGTGCTAGGGATCATTGCCTTTACAATAGACTGTTTTTTTCTGCAATCAAAAAGGGCTCTGGTGGTACCAGGTAACAAACTCTAATAGGTCCGTGTTCCCATAAACCGTATCCAAACTATCCGCTTGCCTGCATCTGCCAATCAGGATGAAAATCATATAATCATATAGTGGTTGGGATCATAAAGGGGAAGTGAGAAACACAAAATTATAACATGATAACTTTAAGTATAACCATTTAACTTTCCTCCAAGTCAGTGTCATTCTTCTGAAAATACTGCCCATGAGCCAGGCCCTGCCGTACCCTTGCTAAGAGCCTGCTCTAAACAAGCCACCCACAGTGGAGAAGACACCAACAGTTGCCTGGCTAAGGGCACAGAGTGGGTCAGGAGAAGAGTCAGGATTAAAAGTGAAGTTGCCAACATCCTAAAGGCCTTTGGCCACTCAGTGAAAAGAGAAGGAAGTTCACGACACCAATTTTAGATCTAAATTAAGGTAGGGAAAGACCTTTATGCTGCTCCAGGCCCCATCTCCCCTGCTCAGGTACTGCCAACCCTTCCATTTCATTAAAGGGCTGAGGCAAGGTCCAGGTGATAAAGCTGAGCCTGGAAAGAGCTTGTGACTCCTCTGATGTCTCCTGAGTGCTGGCACTTGGTGCACAGCTTCCCACCTTTGCTGTCCCGTGAGCTTACTGCCCAGAAGACACTCCGGCCAGTATCATCTGGGCTAAAGCTCTCCCTGGTTAACGCAGGGAGAAAACATGGGTGCTAAAGTTCCCTCAATGCTTGGGCAACAGTAAAACATCTGCCAAGGCACAGATGAAGGAGGGAAGGGAGAGGATCCCCTGAGAAGACACAAGTTACCTGCATTTTTTGCATCACAAAGAGGGGTCAGATCAAAGTGCTGTGTCGAAGAGAAGTGAGCGCACAATCCTGATGGTGCTTGGCAGTGAGCAGCCCTGGGGATCCCATGATGGATGTTAGGTCATCTGGGAAGCTGTTGGCATTGCTTGTCCCTCCCACCTGACAAAGGACAACAAAAAGAAAAGGAAAATAAACCTTTTAGATTACGGTTGTTATTTCAATTAAAAAAGCTGTTCTCTAGCTCTGTCTGGAGGGAAAATGCCATTGGGTGTTCCTTGCCTGCAGGAGACGTCAAAGGGTGGAAAGCCCTTGTTCCGTCATGCAAGGGATGTTGGAGCCCTGAGTGAAGTGAGATGCACCATGTCAGTCCCAGGGCTCAGTGCCATGGTGATGCATGTTCCCTATGACATTATCAGCATGGAGTCGTTGATGCCACAGTCACTGCTCCCTTCTAAGGACCCTTCCCATGAATCTTGCCCAATCCACCAGCCCGGAGAGTGCCTCTCCCACTGTGGAGTCCCGCCAGGTACTCGCACCTTCTCGCAGCACAGCAGCACGATCCAGGGGCACGGGGGCAGGCTGGAGGTGGTGGAGGTCTCAGGGCTGCCCTTGGCTCTGCTGGGCACAGGCGGGGGAGTGTGGCTGGGCCGTGCAGCCCCTCAGCCCGCCTCAGTGCAAAACAGACCAGGCGCGGGGGGCTCCTCACTCAGCTAAGCTGTGCGTGGATTAGTCTAATTGGTCTAATTGCTATTAATTTTTTGTTGTTGTTTAAAGTCCTCTCAGAGATTTGGATTACCAAAATAAAAATGGAAGATATGTCCTATAAATCAGAGAGCAAAACATGCTACAACAGAACGCACTTAACGGGGCTGTTGTCAGGACTAAACCTCGTACACGTGCCTACGGAGCACGCCCTTTGCTCTTAAAGAGAGTGGGATACTCACAAACCGTATGATGGAGGTGCTTGAATCTCACTGAGGATGAAGGTTTTTGCTCCATTAGCATGAAAAATATGCACCCCAAGTCGTGTTAGAGTGCAAACTGCCTGGAAGCTTTTTTTTTCTCAAGGAAGGTATTTATGAAGCTCCTTCTTTGATCATACAAGGGGCTAGAAGACTCATCTATGCCTCTGCAAATAAGAATACTAACTATTTTGTTCCAGTAACCAGAACAGGTTGCTTTAGTGACAATGATATATGAAGAGCTCTCTTCTTTGAGGCTATGGTGTTAATTAATTGCTTCTGGAGTATTTGGATAAAAAGCATATTTACTCGTGCAACACTCAAATGCTAAATATTTTGTGCATTTCACAAATATTTCTAATATGTGTCCACGGAACAATAGATCAGCAAAGGAAGCAGCTGCAGAAGAGGCAGATCAGCCACACTTCTGAAATAGTCAATTATTTAGATTAATTAATGAGTAATGACTATGCATGCATTTTGCATATAATTTGACTATTACAATGCCAGAACTTTCAGCTGTTGCTGTACCAGTGAGTTATTACGCCTCCAGCAGAGACATGCTCCTTACAGCAGTCGCAGGGAGTGCTGCTCAACAGAAACTTCAAGGTTTCCCTCCCAGTGCTGCCGCTGCCTGCCAGGCGTCCTCGAGAAACCGAAAAAGCGTCTCTGCGGACTAGGAGAGGCCCATGTTTAAACTGGTTCCAGGGAAGAAAAATATGTGTAGGTACCTAACAGAGTAGGTAGGCATCTATCGGGATTTATTCTGTAAATGCCGAGGAATCTAAAGCCAGATTCTTCTCTGTATTCAGGCACCTTCCTCCCACAAAATTACCAGGGATTATGTGCTTTTAAAAATCCTGCTGGGTGCTTATTTGCATCTTTATGTGCCTAACTACATTTAATAAAATATTCCTAGCAGCCAAGTCTAAGGAACCCAAGGGGAATCCCCTGGTCTCTGCTCGCTCTGCAGTTTGGGGCAGGTTCACGTCGTCAGTGACACTGCTACTCATCGCTTGCCTGTGCAGCCTTTCAGAGGTCATTGTCCACGCAGGACCCTCTTCTGCTAACCACCATCATCACTCCATTTTTTTATGTCCTTCCATCCTTTGCTGGAAACTTCCCTGAGCCACCCAGTTGTACTGAAATATGCCTGGAAAGCTCTAATTAATATCACCAAACGACTGAAAGTCACAGCTGATACATGAATATCCGTGTGTTTGCATTTTGATGAATGTGTGAGTGCCGAGGGGGAGCGGTGTGGTGTGTCTAGTATAGGATTTGTTTATAATGAGTGCTGAAAATGGAGAAATAGTACTCTACAGTTCAGTATTTTTTAAATATTTCATTTATATTCTTTACATACCATACCAACAGCAGTGAAAATTCATGGAGCATGTTGCATGCAGCTATGAAACAACATCTCTCTTGGCATTGTTCTGCACTGTGCTGTTGATGCCTCGCTTTTTTGGCAATATGTAATTTGGTTAGGAATGAGAAAGATCTGATGTTGAAACGTGCTGTCCTTGTGTACTTACAATGGGCGGATTTCTTAGGCCTGCTCTGGTGGGGAGGACTACTGAACGACCGGCCATTGCACTTTTCAGAACTGCAACCTTACCAGATAACCATGGTGTCACTTTTTTTGAAATTAAACACACCCAGGATTGTTTCCAGCCCTGACTTTGGTGTAACGTGGCTCGTAACCATATCACTGAACTCCACAGAAAGAGGTAGTTGAACCCAAAAAGCTCAGTGGGAATGGTCCCTGGTCCACCCTAACCCCTGAGCCGTCCCTGAGCACCGCCTGGGAGAGTCCTGGCTAGCGCAGCTCAGAACCGTGCCACGAAGCGTGCTACTGATCAGACGGTGTGGGCAGTTGCCAGACAGTGCTTAGCCGTCTCCTGGCTTCACAGGCTCAGGTTCCCCAAGATGGGCTGCTCTTACTGGGTTTTACCCCATTGAAGCCCAGAGAGCAGCCCAGAGAGCCAGCAGCACAGGGAGAGGGGGTCCTCCAGGCTCCCCGCTTCCCTCTCCCTCTCCAAGACAGAGGAGGAATCCATGCCAGAGAGATGTGGGGAGACTCCCTACGCCAAGACAGTCCTCAGCTTTGTTATTTGTACAAAGTATTCTCCTTCACGAAGGGACTGAAAGAAAAAAAATTAAAATGAAATCATTCTGCTTTAAAATATTTAAGAAGTAAAATGGCACCTGCAGGAACCTCCTACAACTCTACTCCAGTCACGAAAGCTCTGCAAAGGGCAAGGGAGCAGTGAGACTGGACACAAGCTGTTTCTGGAAGCACATATGCTTTGCCTTGACATTGGAGTGTCATTAAAGAGCAAAACACAAAGCTGATATCAAGGTCTCTTGGCTTCTTTCACAGGAGCTGAGAGAGGGAGGGTGGCATAACCTTTCAGACCCTCAGTAATATCTTTCTCCCTCTCCCCCGGCAGGGAGGGAGGAGTTTTATAAATTATGCAGGTGCCATGAACATCTGATACTCTCAGAGGAATGAAACCAATTGAAAAAGCATGCTGAAAGTGTCTTCCTGCGCTGAAGTGGGGCATTAACCCCTCTGAGGTTTGAGCCGGGACGAGAAGCACAAATACAAGACAATGGAGTGCCAACTTATTTGGCTGTCCCCCGGGACTACAGGACCCCTGAAGGAAGCTCCTTGTCCCCTTTCCTTCTATAAAGAGAGCTTGAGAACCTGCCATGAAGTCTCAGAGGACTAAGTGGTCCATTGCTGCTCTCAACCCAGGGGGCAGGTATGACATTGCTCTGAATCCTTGGCAGTTCCTGGGGTGCCCCATGCCCCAGTCTCAGCTCTCCGCAGTAACTCCAGGGATTCACCTCTCTTTGTTTGTTCCAAGAAGTTGATTAGGGTCAAGCCCTCGGGCAGACTTGCAGCAAAACCATCTCTTCCACTGTAGACAGAGGACCTTCTGGAGGTGGAGAAGGTGCCACTCTGCCAAGCAAAGCAGCAATGCCAGGGATGACCAGCTCCTGTGCAGAGAAGGACTATGAGCAGCGGCACCAGCAGAGCAGTAGGTACAAAGGTCTGCCTGATGGGAAAATCCCCGTACCCAGTGTCCGTGCACATCCGAGCTGTAAGTCTGATCTCCCATGGATGCCAAGGTGAGTGAGAAGCTTGAGGGTTACTGGTTGGCTTCTCATTGGAAGTTGTCACCCCTTCAGGCTGTTTCAAATTGTCACCATTTCCCTTCCCTCACAAGCAGGTCTCCAGAGAGCCATGAAGTTGTGTGGGCTGCTCTCAGATACTGCCCCATCCCACTGAATTTACCAGACAGGAGCCAAATTTGGCTTCTCATGTTCTTGAATGGCACAGACAGGCAGGCAAGAAAGCAAGAACAGTCAGCCCCAAAGCTGGGTTCATTTCTGAGCAACGTGCCTGAGCACCTGGTGCCCTGTGCCTTGGCCCTGGACTCACTCCTGACAGGTTATTTCCATTCTATCTGCATTTTCTGTTATCTCCAGAAATATGTTCCTTAGGCTGTGGGGCCCATGCTGCCCGTGCTGAGCGACTGAGTGCTGCAATGAGCGCTCTCTGCTGACGAGTGTACTGCTGCTGTACTTGGAGTGCAAACGTGGGATAGCCCAAGGCCCACCTGAGCTGGTCATTGCATCCATGGAGCTACGGAGGTCTTCTAAGCTGAGATGTTCTCAGAAAGGCCTATCTATGGAAAGAGCCTGATCTAATGGAGAAAAAAAAAAAAAACAAAACACAACAAAACCAAACGTTTAATGGTCTTGCCCAGAATAGTTTTGGTTTTATATCTCCTTGGCTTCACGTGATCCTAACAGAGGCATAAAACCCCATCCAAAGCCAGTGTGTAAATCTAGGAAACATCCTCCATAGACTGCAATTAATTAAAACATAAAGAAGACTCCACCAGGTCTAACTTAATGACCTGACACATGAAATACCAAGAAATGGAAACTGATAGAAGTGGAAAAGGCTTAAGATTTGGAAGAATATTTCTGTAGAGCCTAAAGGCAACCATGTCTGTGTGGCAATAAAGAAGCATCACCTTCTCAAGAAGACACCTTTCAAGCTACAAAAAGGTTAAATTTTGAAGTTAAATCCTATGATAAATAAAATATTACTGAACACTGCATGACTGCAGGAAGAGCTATGGATTAGCGTGGCTTGAAACGAAACGCCAGTCTATGTGTGGGTGTGGAGAGGGGGTTGTGCACAGTATGCTTGGCAAATACTTTGGATCCTGAAAGCAGTTCTAAGAGAAAAGGCTTGTAGAGAGCCTTAAAGACTTAGTAAATCTCTTCTAGCTGGACATGCATGGGATGCTGAATTCGGGATCCATCTAATATATTTGTACGCTTTGAAGGCTGAAAGCAAGATTGAGCCCTGCTACCTCTTTAACCTGGAGGCACACTTCTGTGGGGTTATGTCTTTGAGCCTGGTAGCCCAGGTGGCCCAGGGTGCAGGAGCAGTGCTATTGCCATCTCTTTCCTACAGGGTGGTACCTGTGTCAGCTCAGAGGCTTATGGCAGCAGAAATAGAGTCACCCGGGCATGTGCACTCCATCTTGCCCCAAAGCAGGGTAACACGCACTAGCGGGTTGGTGCTTCCACTACACTGCTTCACAGTCCCATCTTCAGCAACAGCCTCTGCCACATCGCCCTCAACGACGTTGAACAGGTACCAGTGTAGCAGGGTGAATAGACAGGCAGAGCTCCAGGGCTGTCTTCCTGCTGGGATCTGCTAAAGGGCACTCCAGGGAGCGGGTGGGATTGATACTCACAATGGGGGCAGCTCTAGTAAGCCAGAAACTCTGCTTTTCGTAAGCAGACCCGCATTGTACATACCTTTAAGCTCATGTATTTTACTTCACTTACGGGATGAACCAAGAGCTGAAACACTATTTTAACCCTTATCCTGTTGAGGAGAAGTAACTCATTAGAGGGCATTATAGCAAGTAAAGTTCAAGGAAATTAAGGTAACTCATTCAAGCAGGATCATTTTTGTTTGCAGCTTGCACCTCTAAAACCTCTGCTGCAAGTAGCTGTGTTTCCCCTGCAGAGCTGCATGGTATTGCCAACATCACAGGAGTCCTGTTCCTTTCAAACTGCTCAGAGACGTGTGTGGGGAGGCTTTGGTGGTTGCTGCTTTTTTTTTTCCCCCTCAGATTAATGACAAGATAGCCCAGCCTGTGCAACTTGAAAGAGCTTTTTCTTCTTTCATATTTTTGCATCCAGAAATAATGAGTGTCACCGATGGCTGGAGAATACAGCAAGTGGGAAGGTCAGTGGAGGACAGTCCACAAAGGAATAAAAAAAAAACAAACGTGGCTGAGGTTGAGATCCACAGATACTGAGAAGTGAAAGCTCTTCTTGGAAAGTTCTCTGCCATAAGGGTCTTTAAGCCCTTGCTGGAAATAAGGGAAGGCCAAGGAAGAAACAAAGAGAAAACAGGGATCACAGTCCAGAAAGTACACTGAGGGTCGTACCTGTCGTGAGAGAAAATGGGAAGGATTGAGCTGGTACTTTGGGAGCTGGGGTTTTAAGACATCCTCTTGAGGAAGGCACCAAGTCCCTTAGCCCTGGGCAGCGGGGACACCTGCGCCACGCACCCGGCCGTGTGATGCCAGAGGGTTGAGGGGACACAAGTATCTTAACTATATGTATCAGCCACGTGCCAGACTGAACACAGCTGGTAGACAATGAGGTTATAGGGTCTCCCAGCTTCAAACTGACACTTGGTTGGAACCATGAGCTCTCTGTGGGACTTACTGTGACGCCTTTTATGTTGGAGCATGGCTTTCAGAGCACTGCTGAGTTTAGGAACCACAAGGACCGTGGCCTGACTGAACACAAGGCACATGGGACAGGCTTTCACATGCTAGGAGCTCTCTCTGAACTACACCTGTCCTATGCAGAGTGATTGCAAGAGGTCTGGAATTACTGCAGCAGCAAAGGAGGTGATGTCGCAAAGTAGTCATCAATCCCCACTGCCCAAACATGCCCGTGGAGACACAGGCAATCCAAGGCTGTGAGATCATTTCACTCAATTCTCAGCATAGAGAGTCATTCCTCAGGAACTGCCACCTTGACCAACTGGAAGAAGAAAAATACAATCTCTCTGCTCATTTTGCAGGACCCAGTGTGATGTCCTGTTTGCTTCCCACAGCAAAATGGTGACCAGTTTAGAATCATAGACTCATTTAGGTTGGAAAAGACCTTTAAGATCATCGAGTCCAACCGTTAACCCAGCACTGCCAAGGCCACCACTAAACCATGTCCCCAAGCGCCACATCTACACGGGATCCACATCTACATCCAGGGATGGGGACTCCACCACTGCCCTGGGCAGCCTGTGCCAGGGTCTGACAGCCCTTTTGGGGAAGAAATGGTTCCCAATATCCAACCTAAACCTCCCCTGGCGCAACTTGAGGCCGTTTCCTCTCGTCCTGTCGCCTGTTCCTTGGGAGAAGAGACCGACCCCCCTGGCTCCAACCTCCTTTCAGGGAGTTGCAGAGAGCGAGAAGGTCTCCCCTCAGCCTCCTTTTCTCCAGGCCAAACCCCCCCAGGTCCCTCAGCCGCTCCTCACAGCACTTGTGCTCCAGCCCCTTCCCCGGCTCCGTTGCCCATCTCTGGACACGCTCCAGCCCCTCAGTGTCTGTCTTGGAGTGAGGGGCCCAGAACTGACCCCAGCACTCGAGGTGCGGCCTCACCAGGGCCAAGCACAGGGGGACGATCCCTGCCCTGGTCCTGCTGGCCACACTATTGCTGGTACAAGGAATCTGTTTCCAAGTGGATTTGCTGGGGCTGGTCCAAGCTGTCACTGCAATTTCCCAGTGGAGCTGGAAAAAGCAGCTGCCTGCAAGCCAGGAAACTTTCAGCCTTTTTTTGATCTCCTTGAAGGTTTGGAGCTTTGTGCTAGCTGAGGAATGCAGGTGCTATAGCAATTAGGATTCCACATATTTTCATGAAGCCATCGAACATCCCAATTATGCTGCTCTGACAAAGGCTATATTCACCACCACATCTGTTATCTCCATTTACAGGAGCTCTTTTGTAAACCTACACATGTATTACTCTTGGCTAGCTCCTCTGGGAAATCTGCCTGTCTCACTTCCAGCCTTATGATTGCCCAATTACTTCTATTCCTGCCTGCGCCCTATCCTATCCTATTGATTTATACCCTGCTTTAGGGGTGGTTTTATCCAGCCTCCCAAAGTGGAATATGCTGTCAGTGCTAGTAGCAAGTCATCAAACCCAGAAGGGCCTTGGAGCACAAGAACAAGGTGATCTTTGCGAGGGTAAACAGGGAGCTTGCATAAATCCTACAGAAAAAAGGAGGCTGGAGCAGGGCTTAAATCCCAGCTTGGACAGCACTGATAGGGAGGCGTCCTTCACGCACAAGATTCTGCAAACCCCAGAACCCACTGACAGCACAGCCAACAGGCCCATGTGCCAGACCTGTTGGTCAGCAAGATGGCCTGTCCAGGACAGCCAGTCGAGGTCCATGCACTGCTCGGCAATTGCAGGAGATCCAGGTGGGGCTGCAAAGGGACATCAGTCAGTAGCTCTGTTTGCTACTGTGGTTCATTACTCAATGAGTGAGACTTGACCTGTTGGATGAGAGTGGGAGTAGTGATTCAAGCAAGACAGGTGTTCCATATTAGAGGTCTGCTCAATGAGGTTCCTGAACAAAGACAAGGTCTTCATTGGCTTTCTGAATTATCTGGGGAACTTCAGGGATTGTAGCCAGTTTGGATGAAATAGGAGCAGCGCCACTCGAAATACCATGTTTGTTGTTCTATGGACTAATGCAAACTGTGAAAGAAACTTGGAGACAGAATGTGGTCCAAGTTGTTTGTTTCCTTCCTACCTATCACTGCAACAGGGTGGCTCTTCCAGAGGCGTCTGTCACCCAGATACGCTACCACCCACCTTATGCAGGATGACTCCAACGAACCGAAGGCAGAGGGTTGGTAGTCCACAGGAAAAAGATACTGGGTACCAATCTGAACACAACGGTGGCATGTACAAAAGCAAAATAGACTTTGTTCACGTTCCCATCCTCTTCTGAAATGGATGTGCTTCTCTGTAGCTGAACGCATTTTTTGTGCTTTTCATTGAGATCTGGTCTGCCATTTTTTCCAGAAATATGAGGTCTTTCAGCTCATCTCACCTGTGGCAAAATGTTCATATTTCCTTCATCCACTGTTTTCTCTTCTTTCCCCTCAAAGCAGAGCTGGCCAGTGTGAATCCTGAATTCACTGGAGTGTGAAAAAGAGGGATCTCCCATGCTTTTCCTTGCGGAGGTCATGCTGTCCTTGCCTGCTTTGAGTGACTTCCCTAGATTTTCAGCTGTTGCAGTGGACTCACCGTGCGATGGGATTTCCCTGAGGGGATGTGGCAGAGCTGTCTTGGAGCTGTGTGACCACTTGGAGGTATGAGACTGCAGCCGTGGCACCATGGGCTACCAGTTGTTGTTCTATGCACATCAAAGGGGGATCAGTTTTCAAACAGATTAGTTCTCTTCTCACCTATAGGCTTTGGGATCTGAGAGCCTTTCTGGACTCCTACAGTTTCTCTTCTCATGTATCTTTATAAGGGGCCTGAAAGACAGAATAAGGGGCCTGACTGCACAGTTGGGCTCCTGCAAAGGTCTGCCTCTGCCTTCCAGTTACGCCCTTGGCAACACCCACAGCTCCAGCATCATCATTGGGATTTAGGCAGGTTTCAAGAGCACAAAGCAGAGTCGCCAGCAGCGCCTTTCCTCCTAGCAGAGTGTGCCTTGCAGGACATGAGGGAAAGCGATAAATGTTCCTCTTGTCCCTGCAGGAAGCTGGCAGGGCTTACAGGGGAGGGAGGCAGATCCACGGAGTTCGCTTCCTCAGGTGTTTTGCAGAAAAGGAATGCATTTTAACTCCTTCAGCGGCCAGTCTGTGGGAAGGTCCATCACAGTGGAGACAAACTGCTGTCAGGCTGAGACATCGTTTACTTGGAGCTCAGCTGCCATCAGCAGAAGATCCAGAAAAAAAGCACAAGCTCACATTGAAAAATGGCTGTTTCCCGATCTTCACTGCTGCACAGCACCAGCAGCCTTTCAGGAGCTGGTTTGATATCTTCACCCAGTTCTGCTGCACTTAGGCTGTTCAACCAACACAGAGCTGTCCTGGAGGCACCCTGGTTGACACGAGACCCTGGTTTGCCTCCTGTAGTCACTGAGAGCACTCTGAAGACAAAGCAGATGAAGAGTGGGGCTGCCCATTGTTTTCTATCCCCACGGTGCATGGCCGCATCCAGACTGGGAGAAGAGCAGTGTGGGAACTGTGTTGAAAGCACCCTGCAGCAACCGATAACAATGGTACCCCAGGAAAAGTGACTGCCGTGGGGGCCTTCACATGCAATGGGACCAACGGGGGCATCAGTGTCAGCACTGATCTGCACAGGGACTTTGCAAGGAAGTTAGCACAGGAGAGTAAAGATGGAGTTGAAAGTACAGCAGCTCCCTCATGCTGTCTGTTGTGCGGGCACCCCGTCAGCCGTGGCACTTTGCACCAGGGCAGCAGCGGTGCAAAGGAGCAGAACCTACTGCCCTGGGGTAGCAAAACACAGGGTGGAGCTGGAAGGTTCCCAAAATCCCAGTGGTGTGTCCCGATCAATCAGGAAGCATCAGCTGCCAATAAATCCCATGTGCAAAGCTGGGCTAGGGCGTTAGGAAGGTTGAGGATGTTGATGTTTGTACTGGGTTTGGGTCATCTAGAAAATACACTTAGTGGCAAAAAGCTGTATTCTGCACTGGGTATCCCCTGCACTGGGTATCCCTGCACCAGGTATTCCCTGCTATGCAGTTGCATAGGCTGAGAGCTGATCATCTAAGACCAGTCTTATGTCCAGTTGTCATACAGAGTGGCTTCTGCAGAGTGACATTTATTGAGGTGTTACTCCCACCCCTACAGTGGAAGCATTCAGGAGGAATGAGGTGGTCTGGAGAAACTGCCTTTTAGAAGCAGCTAAAGGCACCATCAGGTCTGGATTTGGCATTTCTAGTGTTTCTCTTAAAAAAAAAACTAAAAAAAAAAAACCCACCCAAACCACATCAAAACTACCTGGAGCTGCTCTTCAGGCACAAGGGAAGAACAAACACATCCTTTCCCATGCCCTTGCCCAGATTTGTTGGATGAGTGCAGTGCAAGGGAATATTTTTAGAGGAGAGGGTATGTCAGCTCTGGGAGGATGCTACAAAGCTAATGTTCAAATGAAGATTAAAGCAGGAGGTACGGGAGAGATACAGTGCATTGACTTAGGCAACCCTCTTTTAAGTTCTGCTGTGTTTGAAAATTGAGCCCCTTGGCACAGCAGAGTGATTCAGAGCTCAAGGTTAAGCACTTGGGGTGTGAATTAGGGCCCTCTGGAGGAGAATTCAAAACCCACATCCCAAAGATAGGAAAGCGAGAGCTAGCCAAAGTATGACACACCTAAGTCTTCCTGAGCAAGGCACTATTTGTCTCTCTTACCAGCACCCACAGTCTCTCCTGAGGACAGTCAGCCAAAACGACACCAATTAGGCCAACTGGCACCAGTAACATTTCCTGGAATACATGAGCGATAGAGTCATGATGCTAAACAGTTAAAACATTGCCAGACCATGCCATTAACCTACCCAGACATTTATAAGAGCTAGAAAAATAGATGCTCCTTTATGCTCCTTTTACCTATTGCCTAAAAGACCCATGCTGAACATTGCAGCTCTTGATGCTGCATTGATTTAAAGCTTGTGAGCCCACAGAAAGTGCTTTGGGATATATCAGTTAATTAATGGTCCATTGTGGAAAGGCATCTCTCCTCTCCAAAAGAATGGATGCTGGACGGAAATTAAAAGAATATGTGGAGACCCCCAAGGCAGAATCCAATGAGTGATGGATCTGGCTTACGTATTCTTTGCAGAGGACCAGTCCCCTTGTCACTATTCCCATAATGCTCTGTTAATTCATCTTCAACTTTCTACCCATACGCATAAGCACTAAAGGAATTAGTTTGTGAAGGAGAAAGACAATTTTATTTATACACTGAACTCATGTCTGAATGATTTTTCTCGGGTTTCTGCCACTGGCATCAGCAGCCTGTGTCAATGCGAATCCAAGGGACAGGACTGCGTGACGGGACTGCTGAGGTACTCATTAGATGTTGTTTGTTTCTATCATCAAGATCAGATTTAATTTAGCTGTTAAGTTTCATCTCCAGCCTCACCTTAATGACTGGGCAGGACATGAAAGCTTTCCCCAGTGCCAAGCAGTTTGCACGGTTGTTTCAGGTGCTATGTCACGGTTAAGCAGAAGGAAATGGAAACAGAATTCAAATAGGACTGAAGGAAACCGAGTACAGGACTCCTCAAACTTCATTGTCCTTTGGTCACCCATTCACTGTTGGTCTTCAAGGTCAAGATTGAGGCAAGTGAAACTAGCTGAAGGAAATCCATTGTTTAGTTCACCATCTTTTTTAGCCACGTGGTGCGAGCAGTTCTGGGATGAGACGCTGGTACACCCAGGTGCCGAAAAGCTCCTGAGTTTCTGTAGAAATCGGAAAGTCCTTTCTCTGCTTGGGTTGCACAGGCAGTCTCTTTGCTAAACATTATTGGCTATAGTTTTCTGTACTGTTGTGTCAATCATGATGCAGGGTATGTCTGTCCCAATTCCAACTATACCTGAGGTACCCCCATAACTTTCTTTCTCAGTAGAGCAATGGAGCTCAGTGGGCATGAAAAGGAACGGATCTGGGCCTTTATAGACCCAACCAGCAAGCCAAAAAAGGAGACGGATGGGAGGGAGAGTGAAGCTTTATCTGCAACACATCTCTTTATCTGCATTCTCTGGTGGAATGCAGCCAGTTCCCTCAGGAAGGGTCTAGATCTTCAGTGAGGGACTTCAAGAACCTTAATTTTCCAGAACGATCCGGCAGCACCCATAGCTACCGGTGTTGCAGAGAGTTTGCATTACCCCAAAAACCCATGGACCTTTCAGTCCCCACCTCCCAGTTGGTAGCTAAAGTGAGATGTGTTATCAGACTCTGGCAGCACTGCCACTCCTCACCAAACTAATAAAGAATCGGGTCTGAACCTAAACGTGGTGCATAGGCCCCATAGACCTGCTCACCCTCACAATGAAAGCCTCAGGGGTCTGGAGGAGGGTGGAACCTTCAAGCTAGGGTACCTCTACATTGCTGGACACAGTCCTTCCTGTAGTCTGCCCGTGTCCGCTGTAGATACATTAACCTGTCCTCCACACCAGCTCATCTACGCAGCTGCCAGGCTGTAGCAGGCTGTCGCGAATGCATTTTTGGTGCAATTGAGTGGCTTTACACGATGTGATTTAGCAGTAGTCTAGAATTTGTTTACCCCCTCACAGCAAATCACAGAATTAGATTGTGATATTTGATAGCACTCAATTATCAGTTGATTAACAAGGTGATTCGACAAAATTTGTTCTAATCAAGCAGCGACTTAGGCTGCACAGGCTTGCACCTTAGTTGGCTTTAAGGCAGAACAGAATGGACACGTGCCCTTCCCGAAGCCGCATCGTCACGTGCCCTTGGGGGTTTGCCTCATTTAGATTTGTGGGAGCTTTTTTCAGAGCGTAATCCGGGAAGCAGGCATGCAAAGGAAGAATTCAGAGCTGCGAATGGGAAAATAAAACACAGAGAGGGGTCAAGGGGAGTGCAGAGGCCCTTCGAAGTATCTCTCAAAGAACAAAGACATGCTGGGGAAAGAATGAGAAGGAGAGAAAATAAATTATAGGTGAGAATCTGTATTTCTTCTTGAAATTTTTGGCAAGGAATCCAAATCATCCATAAAGACGAAGCTGAAGAAATTACAAGGGCTAATGCGCGGGGAGGGGAGAGAAAGGGAGAGGGGAGGACTTGGACAAGCACCCTGCTCACAGATGGACTGGTTGATGAATTGATGATGTCTGTAACACTTAGCTGCAAAATGCATGGGCTGCTGGAGGAAGGCATATATCTCTGATTCCCTGTAAGGTACGAGATTTCTACACCCAGCGGCTGATAGATGCCAAGAAAGCAGAGACTGAGTTCTCAGAGGAGCTCTCTGGCACAAAGACTGCTTGGGTACAGAAATGGCAACCATGGATGGCAAGGCTCATAGAGGATAAACGTCCCTCACAAGGGCATCCTTCAGGAACTTTGCAGCCCCTTCATGCGTAGCCAAGTGGGCCAGCTCAGCACAAGCTCACCCAGAAGCAGGGAAAGGACCAGCATGGAATTCAGATGCCTCTGAAGTGCCCCCAGGGCTGCCTGGCTCCAGCTGCTGCACCAGAGAAATGTGGGGCTCCTCTAACCTCCGGTGTCACATCTGCCTGCCACAGAAAGACGTCTGAGATACGCTGGCCTCAAAGCCAACTCCTGCCCTTGCTGTCTGAGTCCCCTTCACTCAGCCTGTGGGGTCTGAGCCTCGACCTGCAAGGAGATGGTGAATGCTTGTTTTGGGGAGTTAAATGGGGAAGAATGTCAAGAATGTGTATGCTTCTGCCTTAGAGCCTTTGATCCTGTGTCCTCCAAACGAGGAACTAGCTGACGCTCCTGTCTGGGCCCATAAATAAACTGGGTCATAAATAAATTGTTCCAAGTAGGTTTTACTATGACACTGCCAACCAACGCAGCAGTCTCATACCTTGCTCATAACTGAGCTCACTGCAATAGCTGCCTGGCTCGGAGGGACCTGTCCACCACGCTCCTGGAAATGGTTCAGGAAAGAAAAAAAATGCAGACTAGTTTCCCTATTTTTTCATTCTGTTTTTCATAAATTCCACATTTCCAGAACTTCATTCTAGCAATATAGACTTACTTTTCTGGTAAGAGAGATATCTTTCAGTTTATAAAAATGCCAGTTCAATATATCTCTGCAGAATATGATGGGACTGGAATTGAATTTCCCATTTGTTTGGGTTTTTATTAGCATTTTGTTATCGAGCAATCTGGCAAAACTAACCACATTTACTTTATATATTCAGTGTCACCATATCTCCATTTACCTTCCTCCTTCCAAATGGAGAATGATAATGCTATTTGCTTATTTCCCCAGTGGACTCAGCCCTTTCTGGGCATGCTGGCCTGAACTTCAGGTGGGCAGATGGGTCCTAGGGCAGGAATTCAACATCTTCACTTGCACTCAGAGGGAAGGAGGGGGGAATGCAGCATGCAGCACTGCAGGCTGGTGCGAGTGTTGCTGGCACCAGTGTTATTGTTGGCAGGACAGGAGGCATCACAGTGAAGAGCTGGCCCATAGTAACCAGAGGGGATTTCTGACCGCACTTAGCACAGCGTAGTTTTCAAACAACATAATCTACAATGTTAGGGGTAACTGTAAGAGGAGACGTCATGGAAGGACAGGGACTGTGCTTTGCTACCAGCACAGTTGTCTCCGGTCATGTTAGAGACAATAAACACGGCAGGACAGAGAGGAGAAGGAGGTGATGGGAGGAGTAAGAAGATTTGCATGATGCCAGGAAGCAGAACAGACTGGGGAGCTGGGGAGACCAGCAGAGACCAGGAATAGGGCACCTCAGGGGGGACAGGCTCCAGGATTATTCTCACCACTCCATTTGTGTTGCTGCTGCCATCACACACCCGGTTCACACACCCCCTGGCGCAGGACTGTCACGACTCGCTGCATGAGGGCAGCTGTGAGGATCCATTGCCACTGACTTGTAAGAGGCGGGTGGGAAGCACAGGGAGTGGTGCTGGAGGGTGATGTGCGCCTTGCAACAGCTCCAGCTGCCCGCCCCTGTCATTAAAGGCTGTCATGGAGAGGAGGAGGACGTACAAAACAGTTGGTTCTTCAGGCTCTCCTGGCTTTTTACATCACAGGAGCAAGTGTCTCTGGGCATATGGTTGACCCTTCCAGGTGTGTCTTGCAGCACTGGGATTCCTTGATTGCCCATGGCTCCTAGTGAAAGGCTGAGTCCAAGGGCTGCTGTTTTAGGAAGAAAAGACCAAACAGGAAGAAAAGTGCTAACAGTTGCTTTTGACTGTCCTTTCTTGCTCAGCTGTTTTCTCTTGACTGGTAAGCACAGTAGGGAGCATTAAACAGACATCCCTGGCACTGAAAAAATGGAGCAGAAGACTCCTTACAGCTGGTTTACACAATTCCTTCACCACACCTCTTATGTGTTTCCTTGTGCAGTGTATTAATGTGTTTAAGTCTGAATGGAGCCATCCAGCACAGACCTGAGGCTGCCTGTACACCCAAAAGGGAGCTGTGTTGATTTAGACTGACGCACCTTCTGCTGGACATGATGAAGAGCCTGTTTAAACCCTCCTGTTTAGCAGGATTCCCAGTGAGCTGGTCCAGGACTGGATCAGGCAAACTCACATTTTCTCTCACTGCCAGGTGCCCATTTATAAAACAAGGACGTGATGTGTTGGAGAGATGCAGAGATGCAGCTGGGGAGCTGCGTATCTACCCAACCAGCTCATCTTTAAGAGACCAAGTTCTGATCTCTTACTCATAAGCAATTTCTTCTCCTCTGTTGACTCTTTTCCCTGGGTGAGTGGCATGACTACTCGAAATGCCCTGACTGCGTTGTTAGGTCAGTACCTTCCAAATTAGTGTTTTCTTTTTACATCTGACGCTTTACCTGAACACCTGGAGCTGCCAGAGGGCTTGTCAAGCTGACAGCGGCACAGAACAGCACGCAGTGTGTGCCACGACGCTGCCAGGGAATTCAGCCACTGCTCTCGCCACTGCTCCTGTGAGACTCCTGCCCAAAAGGCTGCCTTTGGCCTGCCTTTCACTGGCAATAGCTAAACAATAATCAGGCAGACCCTTCTGCAAGGAACAAGTACGGACAGTTCAGACGTGCCTGGATCTGTTCAGAGCCACAGGAGTCCTGGAGGCTTTGGCATGCTGCTGCTGAACAGCCTTTAATTTGCAATGTTGTAATTAAGGCCAAATGTAGGGAATTCCCGACGATGCTGCAATCCTCTAAAACCAGGAAATGTGAGAATCCTGATAGTGAGAAACCCAAAAATCTCCCAGTGCCAGGGCAGTAGTAGCCCAGTTTAGTGGCAGTCCAGACTTAACTTGTTCAGGATCAAAAGAGAAGCTACTGGTGCTGAAGGATAAATTAAGCTTTGCTTGTTTTCCTGGATTGAACAGCGCAGAGCTACTGCTGTCTCCTGTGAGTCTGGCATGTTCATGGCTGACTGTAAGCCCTGAGCCATGGCTGCTCTCTTCTCTTGAATGAAACCATCTGGGCATCACAGGCTCCCTGAGTATGACCCGTGATTTGTGTTGTTCAGATAAAGGGGGTCACCGATGGAGAACATCAGCATGGTTACCCTTGAGGCTGCTTGTGTGAAAAGTAGCATCGTCTGCATTCCCTGGAGAAAGGCACTGCCAGGAGCCACAAGGCTTCACAGGGAGAAGACTAGGCAAGCAGGGAGAAAGAGAATATCAGTGGGTGTCAATATATGGGGGTTTCTGCACCAGGTTCTCTTCCTGCTGCAGTGCGCCAGGTCCCAGGGTGGAGATGTGCCTGTGGGAATGAAAAGCAGAGTCATCTCATCCCTCCTCCCAGGCTGGGTTTGTAGTCCAGCATGACGAGTGGCCTGGTTGTACCACCATGACACATGCACTTGTGGTCATTTCTGCTGTGCCAGCACATTCTTAGGTTCCTCAGCTTTGAAGCGAAGGGTCCCGGGACTGCTGGTGGAAGAAGGTGGCTACAGGCAGCCTCTGGACATAGGGAATTGGGCCTTGCAATGGAATTAGGAGGAAAATCTCAGCTGTTGCAGTGACTGTCCAGCCTGGGGAATGCATTGCAGCCAGACCCGCTCCGGTATGGCATCAGGCAGATATTGCAAACTCAGGATGTTTCTAACAATCATGACTTACAGGAATTTCCCATCTCACAATCAGATTTACATGGCTGTCCCAGTGTCCCTGCTGTGGTTTTGTGCTTTCATTTTTCTAGTACAGTGGTTGGGAATATGATACCACAAGTCCACCGAATCCCATTTCCAGGAAAATCAAGATATAAGGACAACACCATTTTTCATCAGCTGAAGAGTCAAGAAGAAACTAGGAATCTCCAAACTCTGTTTCATTGTAAGAACTTCAGATTTGTGTTCCTCCCTTAAAAGGTTTTATTTTGTATTATCCTAACATGGGGTGCTCTGCTATATGTCTGCGTCCGAAGGGATCATAGAGATCACTTGGTTTTGTCCTGGTAAAGCCAAATCCGATCACCAAAGCAGGACACAATAATGAAAGACTGAAGAGGTATTTCGGTGACTTGGAGACCATGCTGAACAGGCTGTCCCTCTTAGAGCAGCAGGTCAGGGCCCACACAGGGCAGCACTTGGCCCAGACCATGATTAGAAGAAAACTTGACTAAGATCGGGTACGAGCTCTGAACTGCCTCCCCCATGAGAAGGTGAAGCCCAGACAGTGACAGCCACTCACTGATGGTTCCTCAGCAAACACAAGCCATCAGTGCTCATCTTGTGAACTGCGCTGCTCTTGCATTAGACAATCTGATGAGATAGGAAAGTGCTGTCGGATGTTGTGCCTGGCAAAGAGCACTCTTTGTCCCTGGTGCTGCTCTACTGAGTCAAACTAAAGAGGCATTAGCAGCTATCACAGATTGGACCAGGCTGAACCCAGGACGCATTGTTGCAGGGCTTTCTAGGAGTGCCTTGTGTCCCTAAGGATCCTTGTGGTTTGTGAGTTATGAGTTGTCCATGCTCTCCAGAGCCTGCTCCATCCTGAGGCTGTGACTGCCCTGATACACACGCTACCTGCAAACCTTGTCTTTTCCAGAGCTATCTCGTGTCTGTGGAGCACATGGCTAATGATCCCGGTAAAGATGTGTTGGCTGTTGCCTCCACCCCTTCACCCCAGTCTCTGTGCACAGTGGCATCCTGGGACATGGTGAGGTGTCTCAGGGAGATGAAGGAATTACGCCACCAAAGACCAGTCGTTTCCCTGAAACACCTATGGGGTTCACCTCCTAACCTCTATAATATCCCTCTTGGTGAGCAGAAGTTTCATAGGACAGTTCTGACACGGGGTGGGCTGCACCTCTCTCCCTGCAGAGCCTGGCAGCTCCCTGAGGATAGCTACCTCGCTCAGAGGTGCAAAGTTAGGGGAGCTGGTTGCCTCCACTCCCCACCAGCGCCCTGCCCAGAGGCAATCAATCTGACAACTCATTTGTAGCCTTGGATCATGGATGTGTTTGCTTCAGTGAGCTTTTAACATTTTTTTTAATGCATTCAGTTCCCTGTAAGTAGTGTCTTTTAATTTCTCATGAATAATTATTAGTCTATAAGTCCAATCAGTTCTTAAGATCCTGCACCTCATCAGGAAGTTAATTACACTTAGTTAGCAATTGCAACAAAAGACGTGCTTCTTGTTGACTCTGCACCAAATCCTCATTTCTTCTCCTGGCGGGGCTTGTCTTATCTCGCTGGGAAGCGTCTTGGCTATCGTTTATTTACAAGGCTGTCTTTATTTCAAAGAAATACTGAAGTGACCTGACAGGAAGAAATCTGAGGAAATTATGAGAGAAGACTCGTTGATGGTAAAAAAACAAGCTGAGATTTCCAGTAATAAGCATCAACTCAAGCAATGAGATGTCAGATCAGCTTATTACAGTGCATGAAAGGCCTACTTCTCAACCTGCTTGCCTTCCTGTATTCCTCAGCTACTCAATGACTGGTTATGGAATCACTTTTTATTTTCTAATTTGCATGGGGGACCAGAAAGCATGCGCAGGTTCTTCAGCCAGCTCCCTGCAATTGTCTCGCGGCGTTGCTACGCCAGCTCCTGAGCTGCCGTACGTGGTCCCTCCTGGCTCAGGTTCCTCCCTGAGCATCAGCAACATCTGCATGAGCTGCTCCAGGCTCCTTTTCAGCCTCCTGTGAGAGCAGGCTCTTTTCGTGCCCTGAACGTGCCTGGATGTCTCCAAGAACTGGGCAGAAAGCCTTGGCAACCAGCTCCGTTGGTGACATCTGTCACTTACAAAGATACTTGAGTAGTTAAACCCACCGTGATATCTCTCCTATCTGACAGCTTTCCTCTGCCTTGGCTGTGATCAGGCACTGTAGAGAAAGAGGCAAAAATTGCAGTGATAAACACCACATCAAACAGCTTAGAAGGCAAGATTCATTTCCATCCCTTTTATTCCCTAAGGCCTATGCCTTTTATAGGCTTCGATTCAATGGTATCTTGTGGCGGTGAGTTCCTCGGTTACCTTTCGCAAGTTTGTCACCACGATGTCTCACACTTCTCCAGCAAATCTGCATTTTCTGGCATTCCCACAGGACTTGGTTAAGGTTGCTGCTGTGCTACAAGTCTCTGCTTTCCTGTTTGGTACTGCTCCTCCGCAACGGGTTTGGGGACAGCTTATAGTTACCAGCTCTCTGTAGTGTTTTTTCTCTTAAGCTAAGGATTCAGTTATTCTCAACATAATGTCCATCTTCATTTAGTCTTGCAGCTTCTGTAATTGTGGCTTTTGACTCATAATATTGCTAATTCTGATCTTTCTCGTATCTGCATCTCATGTAATATGGTGTTGCTGGTACTACAGCAACAGGTGCTCTATCTTCATCTGCCTCATGACACCACGCCATGTCTTAGAAGAACTGGAGAAAAACCATATAAACTCTCCCCTGGCACTCCTGAGCGTTGCAGCTGTCACAGGTGGCTTGAAGATGCATTGTCACGGGGAAAGGGCATATTTTGAAATGTGTGAAATGCTTCTTTCCTTCAGATAGGTATTTTGAGACCTGTTATACTTATTATGGAGCCCAAATTGCATTAGCAATAAAGCCATCCAGCCTCCCCTGGGGTTATCCTCTGAATAGGAAAGTTTCATTTGGCTACAATGACCTGTCTGCGCTGCTGATTTTAGCAGCAGTTGAAAAGGAGAGGACTCATTTTTCTGAAGATTTTACGGACCATCTTCTCCAGGAAGGAGATCTGTGGCAGATTTCCACGCAGAGTTACAGCGCTCGTTGGTCTGCACAATGCCCATCATACCCCTCTGCATAAACTGGTCATGGAAGCTGGTGTTAAACCAACAGACCAACTGGTCAAATGAGGGTAACCTGCACTGTAGGCTGGGACTTGAGGATCCTCAGAGGTTTTTAGAATTTTCCTTATACAGAGAAGTGGTGCTTAATATGCCTATTGCTTTAGGCAAATGCATCTGAAAAACTGCACTGAGTGGCTGACCTGAGGAGCAATCCTGGCCTTGCACAGTCATCTGGGAGTGGAAGTGCTGCAGGAGGGACCGGGCTGGAGAGGACCCCGGGGCTGGGAGCCGGGAGAGCACGTCCCGCTGTGGCCCTGCCCTGCGCGGTGGCTTTGGGGGCACCTCTCGTGGCACCTGTGCCTGCTTCCCTGCTCAGCCTCTGCCTAGGTGGGCTACGGTGTGTAAAGCACAGAGCAGAGCTGCCTGAGGCCTGGATTTCAGCTGCAGTCAAACTCTTTTTATGGTTCACGACCTTTAAAATGCTTTGTGTGGTTTGGGAAAAGGGGTTGGTTCAAATCCCCTTTTTTCTCCAAAGCCCGGTTTGGCTCTTTCTCCCTAGCAGGACTGTGCATGATCTCAGCCACGTCACTAGCCCTGCTCTCCTTCACACCCAGGGGAGAGAGTCTGGGCACCGATCACGTAACCCTGGCAGCCTTTTTCAGAAACCATCAGTACCAAACATCTTCAGGCGTCTGCCTGGTTCGAGCTTTTGCAGCCTCACCGCTATTCCTGCCTGCCACAGCGGGTTTACCTGGAAGTCCGCACGGCTCTGTTGCCAAACCTAGCTGTGCCTCCCTTCCAGCTTCCCCTAGCATCTTTCTGTTTGTTTATAAAAATTCTTTATGTCTTTCACATTCATTAGCAGTTTGCCATCTGCTGTCTTAATAAAGTAATAAATGAGTGTCGTGGTGAGTTTCTTGACAGGGCTGAAAGCTTCATTTACATAAGTATTTTCATCCATCTTTTCTAATTCTGCTCACTTTCATCTGCAATGTGTTCTGACTCTTTATGTTTCTGTATGTATCTTCCTAAACACTGTGGCAACACCGAGACAGGTGCTCATAAAAAGTGCCGTTGCGAGATCCCAGGTCTAACTGTCCCCAACGCCTTTCAGAGCAGAACTGCTTAAAACAGAGACAGCTTCACACCGCATCTGCATCTTCCCGGGCCCTGTACTCCAGGCCCTGCTGCTCAGCCAGAGCAGGGCCTTCTTGGGTTCGTAGGACACTAAAGTAGGGCAGTGCCAGGGGCTTCTTCCCCGGGTACTGCTAATATGTAGATCGGGTATATCAAAAAATATCCGTTTTAGCGGCTGTTGTTCTTTCCTCCACGTGGACTTATGCAGCAGGGAAGATATTGATCGTGTTTCACGGCACTTCTGAAGGAGTTAAAGACACCGGCAGAGCCTGCAAGATTGCTTCCCGCCTGGCTTTCTGTCTGCTTATCAATTATTTCTCTATTGCAAGAGCGGCAGTGGCTAATGATGGGCCGGAGCGTTTCGACATTCATCACAAGGCTCATCAAAGCCCTTCATTGAGACAGAAATTAGTTTTTGCAGGCAGGTTTAGCATCAGGTGTAGGAGGGAAGTGTGAGAATCAATTGCAGCTCCCAGTACTGCAGTTAATGATGCTCCACGAACTCGGGTTAAAGGGAGACTGCCCAGCGGGATGACTGGTCCTTCCCTGCGCTCCCATTTTAAAGGCTATTTTTCCCCTCTAAAGGTAAGAAGGGCTTTACTCCCACGCTTTGGGGAGGCTTTGCCAACAGAAGCACAATCACACACCTCCCTCTGCTCCAGCCACCCCCTGCCTGGCGCCGGCTGTGGCCACAGTGCGCGGCCAGTCTGCCCACCCTCGTTTGCTTGATGACCTTGGGGGGCTGTGAGTCGGCAGCAGCGTCTCTCCCAAGGGAGACGGCCTCTAGAAGGACCGGCAGGCATGTGAGCATCCGTTACACCTCTTCAGTCCAGCATGAGGATGGGTCAGCAGCAGGCTCAGAGTGATGGGAACGGCCTGGGAGCCCAGCGTGGGTCACCAGGAGCCCTTGCTCTTCAAATGTGCTCGGCACTGCCAAGCTGGATTAAAAACAGTCCCCAGCTGCATGGCCCATAGGGTAAAATCTGGCATTCAGATGTTTTAGGGACTTGGCCACAGAAATCCTGTGTGATATTAATCCCTTTTTTCTTTGTATGAAAGAAGCTATCGCAGGTCGGACAAGCTCAGGTAGGGGGTGAATAGCAGAATGTGAGACAGACAGCTGGGTGATTTTTTGCATTGGTTTTGTCATTTGTTTTTTTTTCCCTGACAAATAGTTGATGTACTTAAAAACTGCAGTTTCAGAACTTTTTGTGAATCAGTAAATAGTTTCAGCTGGGGGGAAAAAAAAGAAAGAAAAAGAGAGAGAGAGATGAAACAACCCAAGTTAAAGGCAAATACTTTCATTCCAACTTTTTCCAGACTTACTATTTTGCTTTGAAATCTGTCTATAAATTATCATTGTGCGAGAGAATAAAAAGCACCAAGGTTAATTGCGATGAGGTGGGGAGGTGAGGTTTTTTGTTGATGTTTTTTTCTTTCTTTCTTTTCCTGCTGTTGTTCTTTGTCCTTTGATTTTTGTGAGGAAAATGGGAAAGCATTTACATCTCTTGAGCTACCAGAGGTAGCTCTTGTCTTGGTGACTGGTCAAAAATGTTCGTTTAGAAAGTCTTCATGGACAGAGTGAGGAGAACAGGTTGTTTTGCCAGTGCCCTGAGCTAAGCCCTCTCTCTCTGGGGGATGTAAAAGTGGTTAGCGCTGCACTGCGGGACTCCAACCTGCTTGTGTCCTGCCTCTTGCCACCTGCCAGGGTGTCTTGCCCGCTGCAGCATGCTAACGTGGTAACGTGGCTCTTTACTTGGCGTGACTCAGGCAGGCAAGGAGATCACGTTTGCACCTCCATCATTATAACCTCCTGCTCCTCAGCACGGTTGGTCTGGCTGCCCCGGTCACCCTCGCTGCCCCTCGGAGCTTCCCTCCATGCCGCTGGGTGCCTGCTGAAAGACACCCTCCCTGCCCCCGCAATGTGGTGGGGGGGACTCAGCTTCAGGCAATAATGTTCACTTTTAAAGCAAAACACTTTCCACACCATTGAGGAACAACTCATGTTCAATGCATTAAACATAGGTACATCTCTGTGAAACCGCTCTGGTGTGATTCCTCCCTCCCTTCTGTAGGCAGGAGCTGATGCCCTTCTCCAAAATTCAGTTACTTGAACTGTGCTGGGAGGCAGCAGTCACCTCTGCTCCCCTCCATAGCTCAAGCCTCTTTTAACCTAATGACAACTCTGCTAACAGCCAAAATCAATATGGTCGCAGCATCTCAATCTAATCACAGTTATAAAGCCAAAGAACCGACAGGGCTGTACAAGTTGCGGAGTGGGGTGATCTTTTGGGTTGAGTTTAACCCCAGAGGCATCAGGAATGACTGAGCGTATTGCAGATACCTGGAAAGGGATGAAGGTCCCTGGAGACCCCAACTCCTCCTTTTCACTGGGAGGACCACAGAGGAAGCCAGCAGCAGGGGCAGTGCCTGGCACATGGCACCATTGCCTCTGGGCTACTGGAGGCTTTCTGTGTGCTGGGGAGGACAGGCAGGGAGCCTCCTGCCCACAGCAGGTTCCTGGAGGACACTGCAAGTGTTAATGGGGACCGGACACTACCTCCCCTATCCTTCACTTCACCCAAAAGTGCTCACATGGAAATGCAGAGATGCAGAGGATTACATGTGGCTTGACATTGCCCATCACTGGGTGAGTCAGGATCTTGTCTCTGTAGAGCCTCTGTGAAGAAGTAAAAATGAAAAGAAATGTTTTGGGGATAAGAAAATTTCAGGACAAGCCACTCTGAAGCTGAGCATGGAGGCACCTGGAAGGAGAAATCACCAGAAAAGCCAGTCCAAGGAAGCTGAGAGAGGCAGAAGAGGTTCCCTCTGACTGACAGCTGTCCCAGGAGCAGCAGGGGCTCAGGGCCAGTCTGAGCAGGGCCAGGAGCCCTCCCCAGCTGCAGGGAACAAACCCGGTGTCTCCCTCCCCACAACTCCCTGAGCATCACCTCAAAGAGGGGAGACATCTCCCATGGTTGAGTTGTCAGTCAGATACTGGTGCATGTAATTAAGGAAAGGGTTAAATCCTATGCTTAGAGAGACCAGGCATTGGAGACCATCTCCTTGGAGACCAGGACCAGGGGCATGTCCTGCAGAGACACAGAGATGAAAAACTTTGTGAAATAACCAGCTTTGTGTGGAGCTGGATTTGAGTGCTGGGTCGGTTACCGTCCATGGGTCTGGCAGGCATCGCCAGCCTAGCCCCTTCGAAACACAGGTTATCTTGTCCAGGGACAGACAGACATGCAACAAAAGACACGCAACAAAGAAGTAGTTGGTTATTTATCATTGTAGTCAGCTCTCTGTGCAGGAAGACCAGGAACAATAAAACATGCACAAAAATGCTGTCTCTGTCCCTGTGCAGGGACCAGATTTGTCTGGGAAACAACCTCTGATGGGTAAGAGTTAAGAGAGCATCAAGGCGAGGAATGAGTATGCTAACGTAGGCATAGAGCTGGTGGAGCTGGACGGTCTCACTGGTGAATATCTTCAGAGGTTTTGTGCATTTTTGCTGTCACACACTCTTCTGTTCAGCTGTTTGCCTTTCCACCTCAGAAACTCCAGAAAGTTTAAAGTGAAAAAATCTTTTAATTTTATTTAAAGTGCAAGGCATTGAGGCTGAAATTAAAGCATTTATCTGTTAGTCAGAAGGAGTTTTGTCCATAGAGGAATCTTCTAGGAAAATGAAATACTTAAGGATTTTCCAGCCAGTGACGCTGGGAGACTGCAGCTCACCTGTGTTGAATGCTGGGCTCTGCAGGTCCCTGTGCCCCCATCTCCACCTAGCAACAATTTAGCCCCTTCTGAGGGACTTTCTAGGGGGCCTAGGACATGAATGTCATCTCCTTTTGTCATGTTGATGTGCAGGACAGCATGCAAGGCAGCATCACAGGGACAGGGAGGGAAGCATTAAAATGAAGAGGAAGGAGATAGAAAGGCTGGTTCTCCACTGGGTTTCCCCAGGAAATGAGGCCGATGCTGCCACTGTTATGTCTTCATCCTGCCCAGAAATCCTTGGTTTCCAATTACCTTGGTATCCATCAAGTAGGTTCAACCACAAACAGCAGTGGGGTGGAAGCCTCATAGATACCATGGACCTGAAAGGCTCAGAGAGAACGTGCACCCAGAGGGACAGAGAGACGCTGTGAGGGTCCCAGCTCCGCAAGGCACTGCTGTGCGAGCTCAGCCCAGTGCTGGACACGAGGGGATGCACCCCTCCATCATCTTGTTTTCTGCTGGGGGGTTCTCTGATGCCTAGCAAAGGACAAGCCAACATTTGGTTTAATTCAGTTAATTAGGCTTTGGTCTCATCTCTTGTAGGGCTCTTTGCTTACTGCCCTGGTGTTGGAGACATCCCAACACACCATGGCATGGGGGAATTGCTCTCACAAACCAGCTTGCTGCTTGCAACCTTGTACATACATGCTGGTGCCCAAAAACCTCGCAGAAACAGGCCATGCTGGCCAATGTCTCCCTTTCTGCCCTTTTGTCTTTTTTCTTCCTTCCTCCAGCTCACAATCCCTTTCTCCTTTGCATCAATTACCCCACTCCCTCCCTCTTTCACACTGTCTCTCCCACCTTGTGGCAGATACACTCGCCCTGACCAGGGCCAGAGGCCTTCAGGGCGGCAGCCGATGGCTCCTTTTCGCGCTTCATTTCTGCGCCTCCAGTGCCTTGCCATGGCAGCTGTCACTCACACACCTCAGCTCAGGTGTCAACCCCCCACTCCCTGTGGTGGGAGTGGGAGAGGCGGGACCCCTGGACCGGTCGGTAGGGCTCCCAGCCAATGGCGGGCCTCAGCTGAGAGAAACTTCTAGACCTCTGACCATACTGGGACCCCTCAGTGGGGAGACAGGGCCCTCAGCCAATGGCGGGCCTTGGTTGAGAGAAGCTTCTGGAACACTGACCATAAATGACCACAGCTCAGATCCGACCAGGTTATAAAAGGAGCCCCCGCCGGAAAGCCCCCTTTGAGTGGTTTTCCTCGGAGCAGCGGGCCTGTGATTGGAAACTCTCCCCTTGGGCTGAGACGTCACCCAAGGAAACTTCCCGGGATTGAGTGCCCTCGCCATCTTCTGGTGAGTGATTTCTTCTGGATATATCCTTGAGTGAACCCGAACCTGAACACTCCCCCCTCTCGGTGAGCGCTCTTATTCTTCTGGATATCCTTGAGTGAGAGTTTCCCTTTTGTGAGTGAGTGTGTGCACACCCTGGACCATCATTCTTGTGTTTTGCCGTGCAGTAATAACATCCCCGACCGGTATATCGAACCTGTAACTTGTTAAATGTTCTCGGAGTGTCATTTGGTTACCCTGTTGTTTTGTTAGTTTTGGTTGTTTGGTTTCAGTTGTGAATTAAAGGTTTGTTTGAGTTTAGCTGTGTGGAGTTGTTTTGGTGTGCCTCCGTGACACACCTCCAGGAAGGGTACAGCAGAGCTGCTGTTCAGTGCTGCCAGCCGTGCTCAGCGCAGTTGCAAGAGGTGTCTGTATTTTCCAAATTTCCACCTCCAGAGCCATGCTCGTTGCTAGTTGCTCCTCCGTGCAGGGCTTTGGGACTGCGATGCCTCACGTGGTGCTTTCCTGCTTGTGGGGTTGGGGTTGTTGGGATGCCCCCCCCCCCCCGAAAGCCCTTAGAGCAGAGATTTGCGGCACATTATTAAAAGCGAAGCTCCCAACATATGCTTTGTGACAAACTCCTCATTTCTTCCTCAGGGGTTTGGGGAAGACATCAGTTTGCAGGCAGGTTGTTCGCAGCGGGGAGCCCTCATTTCTAGTTAGGGCTGACAGTGCCTTTCGGGCTCTGAGTTTCAACAGGAGCATCTCACGTGGCAGGATAGGGCCAAACCAAAACAGTCATTGCTGGTGGACTGAGATCGCAGACTCCTGGTACTCCACAGGTCTGTTGTGGAGGCCCGGGGGAGATGTGCCCCCAGTAAAGCTCCTGGGGCCAGGGAAAGGCAGCTCTGGCTGTGGCAGGGCTGAGGCAGGCAGAGGTCTGCTCCTACTGGCAGACGACTTGTGTGCATGCGTGTGTGTCTGTGTGTGCATGTGTTAAAGAGATGTCAGTCCACAGCTCTGCTAAATCCTTGATGTGTTTGAGCCGTCTTTGCTGTTTCCACCCCCAGATGATGCAGCTGCCAGGCGCTCTGGCCAGTAGGCAGCAGCAGAGATGGGGCAGCAGGAGGCTCAGGGCTGATAATCACCGGTACCGATACTGATACTGGTATTCACTGGTATTCACTCAACCCCACTTTCAGGCACTTGCCCTCTAATAGCCTGAACACTTGCTGTGACAAAATTTGTAATTCTGGTGCTTGGTGGGTTTGGTTTTGCCACTTCGACAATAAGCAAGTAGCCCAAATTCATTGTATAGCGTCTGTCTACAGTCTAAGGAAAGACGTGTACCACGTGCAGCGATGGCTCATCCTGTCCGAACCGAGGCACATAAGGTGGGATGAACCTTACCCTGGCAGTGCCTGTATCCCCCTGTGCCCAAAGGTGTCCTGGTGTCAGCCCGTTGGCCTAGACTCCTCGCTTTTAGAGGGTAGAGTTAGATGAGATGAATCTCATCTTTGTGCCTCCAAATTTCCTTGAAGTGCTTTATTTACCTGCACAATCTGCACTTTTTGCTGTGCTGGGTATTTTTAAAAGACTTCTCAGTAGGTTTCTGAGGACTCAGGATCTCTGGGATGAATTCTTGGCTTTGTAATATATAGTCGTAATATCTCTGGGCCTCAGTCCCCCCGGTCAAAGGGAGTTACTATTCCTCCTTTTGCCTGTCTAGAAGCCAGGTTGGAGGGGCCAGGGACTGGCTGGGTGACCTGAAGGCTCCTCATCTCAAATCAGCACACAGCAAACTGCAAAGACTTCTGTGGTGTTGCATCTTCTCTGGGAGACGATGTCCCAGCAGTATCCAACTGGCAGGAGGTCCAGGGGCAGAGTGGGTACAACTCACACCAGCGCCTTTACAAACACCACGAGGCTTTTTTCAAGGATCCACATGTAAAGCAAAATTTGGTGTGAAAGGAGAAGGTGGGGAATTCAGACAGGGAAAGTCAAATGACTCGTATCCCAGATCCTGCAATGAAGACCTCATGAAAGCCTGAGCAGTCTGGCAAACTTTCAAACAATATCAGACCAGGCTGTGACCTGTGCAGACCAGGGCTTGGACACTGCTGTGTTTTCCAGATGATCCTGCAAAACAAGGCAGGCTGCAGTCGAGGTACGCTGGCTGGGAAGCAGAGCAGAGCAAACGCGCGGCTCGTCCCAGGAGCACAACTGAAGCAGGTGACTGTGCAGAGGTGGAGCCAGATGTAGGTGCCAGCCTTGGTGGTGGCTGTCTGACTGCAGGCCAGCAGCAAATCACAGGCAACAGCCTTAGGGAGTGACGCTGAGATGCAAGTGCGAGGGATTGAGGCTCAGAAGGCGGAACAGGCATTTCCCCATGTTCGCTGCCTCTGCTAACAAGGCACGTGGTGACACTGCAGGGATCGCTCAGGGCTGGAAACGCAATTGCTTTGGAGTGTGCAAAAGAAACAGAACCTCCAGGAAGGCAAATTCTCTGTTTCATCCTCTAAAGGGCCAAGTGTTTTGTGGTTTTCCTGATTAAGCCTGACACAGGGCAGACTCGCCCCAGTTTTTCTTACAGCGTTGGGTCAGATTGTGCTGGTCCCCATGCAGACACCAACAGGGGAGGCGTGCACTGCTGAAGGGGTTGTCCAAACCGAGGAGAGTGAGGTGGGATGTTCTCCTTGCAGTGGAAAATGGCTCAGGGATTGAAATGCACCTGAGTTCCTTCTGTCTAGAAACATGTCCCCAGTACCGGGATACTTCCTACCAGCAGCTTCTCCGCTGCCAGCGTAAGCCTGAGGCAGGGGAAGGAGGATGGCAGTGCCCATGTGATCTGGGCATTGGTTCATTTTTCATGCCCCGTTCCTGCCTCCTGGCACCCCAGGGAGTGTTATCAGGAGATCTGTTGTCCTGTCTTCTTCCACTGCCCCAAGCCTGACCTCTATTCTTCACCCATTCGACTGCTCCTTTCCAACGCATCCCACCTGAGACAAGGGATCTGGAACAGAGTACAGAACAGAAACCTGACATAGTACCATTAGAGTATTTCCAAGGTGATGCGATTTGTGTACTGGGGTGCTGTCATTGCATCAAACCGACACCACCCTCCCCATATAGCTCCTACGGGCCTCCCGGGAAGGTGACAATTATTGCAGGTGGGGTCACAGCTCCAGCTTCTGTGGTCAGGAGAGTGGGGAACTAAGCTTGTGCTCAGTTTCTGACACCTCCCTATTCTGGGCAGGGGTGCAGCTTTCTTGCAGAGAAGCTGCCAGCATTGCTTCCTGCTGGCATCCCATTTTCCTCCTGGATTTGCATCACCTGGCAAGGAAACGTGTGGGCTGCCAGGATGGGCCCGCGGACAGAGCAGTCAGTTCCCTGATCAGAAGCAGGCAGAGTGGCTGGACCCTCAGTTCATTCACGGATGCACCAAAGTCAACATTTCCCTTCTCTGAACATCTGAGGAACTTGATTAGAAATGCTAGTTCTGCCTTCCCATCCATTAAGTGCTTGGTTTTGTGACAGCTGACAACTAACAGAGGTTTGCAGTGCAGACGAATTTTTGCTGCTTCTGCAAACTTCCGTAGGATAAACAAGGGCATTTTTCATTCATTTTAGGAGCACTGATAGCAACTTTTGATTTCAGCTTGAACTGAGATTTCCCTTGTAATAGAACCTTTGACATCTGTAGCTCTAGTTTTGTCTGGAAGGGCTTTGAAAAGCTTCCTTCAGATTATCCATCCTGGCATGTTTGAATTCCCAAATGTAGTGCCAGGCTGAAAGGTGACGTGGTCATGAGATAACTGTGTTTCAAACAATCCCCTTTTTTCAGGGTTTTAGGCAGTCGCACCTTCAAACCCTCTCAGTTACAAACCACAAGTCAGAGGCGCCTCTGCATTAGCAGGCAGGAATTGACAGTGCTTAATAAAATTGACTATCACCTCCGGCAAGAACAGCACAAACATCTTACATATTTGAAAACAATTAATACCCCTGACTGAGGACAGGCTGCTAAACAGAAAAGCACGCAGCAGATGAGCTGCAAGGGGCTGGTTTCACTGCAAGATGCCCTAGGGCAGCGTCCTCCCCACTCCAGGCTCCGCTTGGCACCGCAGGCAAGGCCACGTCACAGGGGGGCCCCTGAGAGGTGTTCGCACAAGGATCCAGGTTCCAAATCAATGTGGCATCGTCATTTCTTCTCTCTTTCATTTGATGAAAATGATGTGGATTGATCTGACCTGTGTAGCTGGCGGTACCTAGCAGTGGGGCAAAGTCTTGGAAGGTGGAGAGAGGTGGTAAAAGGATAAAATGATGAAGACACACCAAAAAAAAAAAAAATCAGAGACTCATCTTTAGAGGGAGGAGTCCCTCTATTCCCAGTTCCCTTCTGTGTTTTTCCTATCCTCATGCAGATACCAGTGTAGCAACAGAGGGTTTAAGTCAGAGAAGACGGGACGCGCAGCCCTGGGCCAGCGCAAGACCTGGGGCTGCGAGGAGCCCGGTCACGGCTGAGCCCTGGCCCTGGCGCAGCGCCTGGCTGCTGGACGAGCCTGTGCTGGTGGATGAACAACACAGCCTGTCCCTTGAAAGCAACACGGGCCAGGAGGATGGCTCTTCTTCCCCCTGCCCATTTGATATTCCCAAATTTCCTCTTGAACTCTGTCAGAGATCCAGCAGAGATCCCACATTTTCACTCATTTATGAACATCCCAAGGGAACTGCCTGCAACACAGATAATTTGCTACAACAGAAGTAGCACCCTACACTTCAGATTCACTCGTGTTTGCCATAACACAGCACTCAAAATGGGAGCAGCAAGCTTTATTGCAATGGAGCAACGTTCATGTGCCGAGAGCAGATTGAAGCGTGTGGTGACAGTTCCTGCACGACGATCCTTGTTAGCCATCTGAACAGCAATACTAGCTCTCCAAGGAATCTGCATTTTACTCTCTTCCCTCAGAGCCAAACTTCACTTCATTTTGGCCAATTCCCCCCCCAAAAAAGCACTCCTGAATCTCCGTATTGCAGGCACAATGTTTGTTGCAGGCATGATGTTTAGTGCATCGCTTTCTCCCCAGAGGCACCACTGCCTTATGACTTGTTATTTAGAGTAGCACTTTGCTCAACGTGCTCCTGCTTTGTGCATCTCCTGTTAACCCAGCACTCCTGCTGTCCTCAGTGTCTCCCTCCCCACCACAGACTGTCAGCTCTCACGCTCTCTCGAAGGACAGTGTGGCCCATCTTGGTCCCTGCTGGACCCAATAATGGAAACTCTGGGATTGGCAGAGTTTTGGACCAACCTGGACAAAACAGCATCCAATGGGCTGCCCTTGACCACCCTTCCTCCTCCAGGGGACAAGCCAGGGATAGGAGCTGCTGCAGATGGTCAGCAGCACTTCTCCGGGCAAGGGGAAAAGCCAAGCTGCTCAGCACAGCCTCGGGCTCTCCGCTCTGCCCTTGTCCCAGCAGCTGTACAGATGTCTCCTGTTCCTCCCCCAGCCATCACCTCTTTGCGATAACCTGGAAAGAGGACAGGAGCTTCTGTGCAGCCTTCCACCACAGCCAGGCCAAGGGGCACGGCAAAGGGCAACGTGTCCTGGTGCAACATCTGGAGCAGGTTTACTTGGGCAGACTTTCGCAGGGCAGATGAATTGCTAAGCCAGCCCCTGCACTGCTGCCAGCTTGCAGGCAGAGCTCCCACAGCATTTTACTTCTGCACAAAACAGAGGCAGTGCAGGGATCAGTGGTGGCAGAATCAATAAAGACGGACCAGGCTTTAAAAGCCACTCCGGCAAGCGGAGCTGGAGGTCTTGGCAACGCTCTCGCAGCCTCGGGAACAGCAGGCACCAGCAGCTGCTCTCAGAGACGATCCTTCCTGCAATTCTCTGCAGAAGAGCATTCATCGTCAGGGCCATTTAAATAAGATCCTTTCAGCTAGGGAGAGAAATAGCAGCCAATAACCATTAATCCCAGAATGTCTGCTCCGGGGGGGGAGGGGTGTGGACGCTCAGTTTTCCTTTTCCTTCTCTCAGGCTCTCTTGCACATCACTACCAGGGTGCTCGTGCGCAGGGTGGCACGGGGATGCGAGGCAGCGGCTGTACGCAGGCTGCCGCGTGCGTATCCGTAAGGAAATGCTGCTGCTGGGTGGAAAGGACCCAGCCGGCACGCTGGGCTGCCCTGTGGCAGCTTGGGACGCGGCCAGCGGCCGTCCGTAGGTGTGGCACTCGCCATGAAAAGACGTCAAAGCTAAAACCAATGTGCATCCCCTCTTCATTCAGTTCTGTAAGGAAATTGTTCCTCAAAACTGCTTTTGAGCAGAGTTTGAGGCAGGATAAATGCCAGCACTTCACAGAGGGAGGGTGGTAGATGACCTTGGCCAGGGCCCCAGAGCTCCAGGAAAAAACCATTTTGCATTTCAAGGCATGGATTTACGGTCTTATGAAGAAAAGCAGACTCATATCCTTCTGCAGATGGCTGACATGCAGCTTCCAAGGGCTAATGAATTTCCCGAGAACTCATTTGTAAATCCAATAATTAGTTTATGAATAACAATTAATTAAAAATTGGCTCCCCCAAGAAATGTAGCATGTCATCCTGTCATTTGTCCTGACTGATCTTCACACAAGAATATTGCAAACGCCTGAGACACATATATAGGAAAAATTAACCAAAACCTGGCACAAAGGCTATATTTTAGTAAAAATTGATTGAAGTGAAATGCAATTATTAATGATTGTCAGGTATAATTGCTGTGATTATGGGCTGCATTCTGGGGAAGGGATATGTAATTCAGACAACTGGCGTGTCAGAGATAACTCGATTTGTCACCGCCTCCCTCCTTAATTCATCTGCACGCCGCGGTGGCCCGGTGCCGAACCGGGGACGTGTCTCTGCGGGACGGAGCGGCGTGTCCGGCCAGACGACGGGGACCCTTGCGCTGTGCTGGCCCGGTGTGCCCGTCTGAGCGCAGAGGTGACGCACGTGGGGGCCGGGGTCACGGTGACCCAAGTCGTCTCAAAAACGCGTTCAGACTTTTGTTGTTGTTGTTGTTTTAATGAGTAGTGAGGGTACCAGAAACCTGAAATTCGCAGCGGCAAAATACTTTTTAAAGTGGCAAGAAATGCTCTGAAATCTGGCCACCCACTGAAGGAAAAAGATCGAGCAGGAGGATTAAGTTCTGAAAAGGAGACAAACATTTCATTTCATGTTGATGGTAAATTTTAGGTGACTAAAAATAGTGTTTTTAAAGGGAGTATTCATCCCGCTTAAAAAGAAACAGCACCGATTTTATTTCAGTGTGACATGTGCCATTTTTCTTCTGAATTTTTTGATTCAGCAGCTGAAGCAGAATATTCATTATTTTCCCAAATCTGCATGCAACCAAGTTGTTAGTTTAAAAAATTAAAGATGAGATATACCAGTACCTTTTGTCTGCTTTTCAGTAGCTGAGATAAACCTAGACCAGCTCACAGCTGTACTCGCTGTGCTTTTTGGTCTATCACTGAATCTGCCTTTATTATTTTCGAAATGATTTCAGGCTGATTCTGCATATCTTCCCATGCTTAAAAAGGAGATAATTTGGGTTCTTGATTAGTTTTTGTGTACAAAATTTTAAATTATTTAGAATAAGTGAGGCAATTCCCAAAGAAACAAACAGTAACAGTAACAAGTAAAAAAATTACTGTAGCAGCAGAGTCAGGCTTCGTCCCTGCTGTCCCTTGGCATCCAAGGTTGGGAGCTGGTTGCCCTGGGCCCTCGCTGCAGCCAGAGGAGAGGCGCAGGTTGGACAAGTCCTGTAAAGGGTCCCTGTCTTCACTGCCCATCCCCAGAGGAGGTGAATCTGCGCACGTGGGTATTGTCCCACAAACAGCCCCGTCCTTTCGCCTGGAGAAAAGAGTCTAAAGGCCCTTCCCGTGCTGGTTTACAGCAAGTTGATGGGCTGGACTCTGGGAGAGGAGCCTGGGCAGAGAAAGAGAGGTCCTGGCTGTGCAAAACCATCTGCCACCAGCTGAACACCCTCCACATGTCCCCCGTGCCCAGGCAACGTGGGGACACAGACCCCACACCCTCTCTTTCCCAATGAGGGGCAAGGATTGCAGGGTGGACTGAAGATGGTCGTCTTCCTTCTGGCTGTACACTCACGTCCCCGTGCAGCAGCACGACCCAGAGCCTCGGGACATGCTGGCCTAGGCTCTGTGCAAGGCTCCTGCCCAGCGAGAGCTTTGTCTTGGTGACCTGAAGCTCTCCTGTACCCCGCAGACACACGGGACACAGCCTCTGTTATCAGGGCTCCTTAGAAAGCTCCCTTTCTCCTTACAACCTCTTTTGTGCTCACTGTCCTGTAGCCTTCGAAAACCAGCCAAGAAGTCTCATTAAAATATACCAACTTACAGCAGTTTCAGTGCTGAGTCCAGAGCCCAACACAAACTGATGTGCTCAGAAATGAAAGCTGTGCTTAGATGGGGTTAGGCTTATGGTAGCTCACAGCAGGAATGGCGGGTAAACTGCAACTTAGGGACCTTTTCATTGCCCTCCACGCCATTATTATAAACCCAGAAATCCAGTTTCCTGCTACACGTAGAAGAAATGCTGGCATGCCGCGGTCCAGAAATGCACAGTTGAGGTACTAAAGCAGTTTTAATTCTGTCTTGCAATAACAATGAGCAATAACGTGTTATTGTCAGAAAGCATCTGAGATCGCACACATCCAGATTTTTAAAGCTTATTTGATCTTTTTCTTTTTTTTTCCTCCCAATCCTTATATTTAGTCCTCCTTCCCCCACATGAAGAATTCTTTGAACTGCTTGAATAGGGCAGGCCATGCCCTCCTTCTCTGATGTCAGTGAAAAACTTCACCCAAAGCTTCATCCCCTCTCTGATTAGTTTCCTAATGACCTGACAAACATGAACTGTTGCTTCAGGCATCTTCCATTTCTCCCCATTTAGGCTGAAAAATAGGAAAATAAACACTTGCCCATCAAAGGAAGAAAGAGAAAGATGCACACAAATTATCCATGGGGGTTCCTAGGAGAGTCACCCAAAACCTCCCACGAGGTGAGACCCCGGCAGATGAATCCTCCTACCTGAGTGTCTTTTCCTTCAGCTCCACACCCAGAGAGAGTTTATCAGTTCACAGACAACTTTATGTATTGAAACATTTGGACACAAATCCTGGGTAAAAAGCTTTCCAGCAAAAATACGCTCCAGCCAGCCCCTGCAGCAATGCTCCGCAGCACTGTTGAGCTGGTATAACTTTGGTCTCCAGATGGAAGCGAGCCTCTCTCCCTTGCTTAGTCACACCATTTGGAGTGTTATTAGACTGCAGGATGAACACTTGAAGTTACACCTCAAACTAGGGCATATTTAAAGCAGTCTGACAGCCCTTGCCAGCTCTGAAGTTTTGAGGAAAACAACAAAACAAAGTTATGTTCTCATGAGCCAGGGTGCTGTAGGCAGCCATCAAAAACATTTTGAGGTGGATGGAGCAAAATAAGTTCAGGCAGCCAGAGCAGAGCTGTGTTCCCACGGACATGTACGGGACACATTCACAGAGGAAAGTTTTGGTTTCCAAATGTTGAAGCTGTGGGAAACTTCACTGAAGACTGTGCAGCTCATCGAGCCGTGCCGGTAACGGGGAGCCAGACCTCCGAGACATGCTTGGGTACCATCCGCGGGTCAGCAGTACCCAGATCCCACTGTCACGAGGTGAGTAGGTAGAGGAAGGCAGCGTTCAGATGACGATTTTTAGAATCTCCATCAAGAAATCTGTAGCCCCTCAAACCTTCTGTGGAAGTTTATTCTGGAGGGGAGGGACATGAGGTTTATAGGAGGGCAGAACGGGGCCCGTATCATCAGATAACATTAAAGAAATATTGGAGCAGATGGCAAATTCGTTGTCAGAATGGTTTTATAGCAGCAGGTTAACTACAAGACACCAGGCAAGAAAATCTTCCATGAGAATATGCTTTATTTTGGCAAAATAGGCAACGAGAAATGCAATTTTTTTTTTTTCTCAGCAAAGGAAAAGTTGTTTTGAATGTCATCTCTGAACAAACATGTTTCATTTAGAAGTATTGACTCTAAGCATTTTCCCAAAATTGATATTTTGATTAAAATGACAAAGTTAAACCAGTATTTTTGTTACAAAAAGATGTTTTCCATCCTAGCTGCTTGCCCACTTCGGTGGATTCATCAGCCTGATACCCTGGTCTCCACCCAGCCCTGATGGGGTCTTCAGGACCAGCAGTTTAGAAACAAACAGGGAAGGAAGGTAGCGTTGCCTTTCCTGTGCATGACCCAACTCACTGCCAAGAACGTTGTCTTGTGATGGTCTAGACCCAGCCTGGACCCAGGTACTGTGGCCTGGTGGGTCTAGAGAAGAATTTTCCGACTTGCTTCCCTTAAAATCAGAAATATGTGGGCAATTTTTCACCCCCATGCTGACTCCACTACTAAGACAGAGCTGAGTTTTGCACCTGAAAGGGTGTTCACTGTGTTCCTTGTGAGTTTTGTGCCTAAGTGAATCAACTTCCTACTTATCTACGAGAAATCCGGCTTTTCTTTCCCTTTCCCTAAATACCATACATCATCTCTGAGTACAAAATTAATTGTATGGATGTTTAGTATTAAATATGTTAATTGGTTTGTGATTTTAAATTAATTAAAGTATGGTCTTTTGGGAAATTTAGCATCTTCTATCAAACCACTTTGTTGCTTGTAATGAGTCCAAAATCAAAATACCCCATACTTCTCCAACTTTCTGTTGAGTTAAAACTCATTAAACTTTATTTATTTCTTTATTTTTAATTTGGCCATAGACTGGTATTTTTTTTCCTCAATTAGCAGCTACAACTGTTCAGTGTCTTTGTCACCGGAACCAATGATATATTCGTGCTATTAGTAACCCATGAGGAATTCCTTTGTCCTGGTAAATCTGCCACCTCCTTTCGTTCTGGGTGGAGTTTAAGCCATGGGTTCCATTTAAATCTGTGTCTTTGAGCCCCTCCAGTAGTCCTTCGAGAGAAAGAAGTGCTCTTGGGAGACAGTTCATCTCATCCTTCGGTAGACTTCTGAAGGAGGTCATTAGGTGGTAAAGCTGAAGTGCTGTTGTCTCTGCTGACTAAAAGAGACTCCAGATGACCACAACAGATGAAGATCTCACCAGAGCTGATCTGAAGGCAGGCGAGATGAGTCCCGTTCTGGAGACGGAGGAGCAGCACTCCAGTCAGACCACAGACTTGAGATGGATCTGTCCACATGCTTTTCTTAACAAAGCACAAAAGTAACAAATTGCTCCTATGTCTTACCTGAACATAAATTAGAATAAAAACCTTGAATTAGAGAATGGAAAATGGACAAAACAACTACCTGCAATTGGCACGACACTCTGTCACCTCAGCCCTTGCGTGAGTGGAGAGGGGGCCCTTTCTCAGCCATGGTCTCGGTTCAAAACTCTGTAATGCCTTCCCGGTTTGCACTGATATCTGCATAGCCCAGGTCACCATTTTCACTGTCCTGCTCCTCCCAGCAGTCTCCCAGCATCTGCTGGTGTTGCTGACCACCTCCTGGCTACGCCTCTTGCCCTCTCCTCCTGCCTGTCCCATCTGAGCTCCAGAGCAGGGGCTCTGCCCGTGCTCTCAGGGTTCCTCCGGACGCAGCGTACGGCAGCTAGCCAAGCCGCACAGCTCCTGTGTACACACAGAAAATGGAAAAACAAGCCAGTAGTCAGATATTGTCCACTAGAGAAAACAATCCTCTTCATTGCTCTTACAAACAGCTAAATAGCCCAGACCACTGAAGGCAAAACAGCGTTTTCCCAGCTGCCGAGGGGGAGGGTGGATGTTTTGGCAGAGAACAATTCTCACTCACAGATAAGATAACGAAAAAAAAAGAGTTCTCAAGTGGCAGCTTCCTTTATTGCTTGGTTTAGTATCTTTCCCCCAAATCAACCCATGAGTATGAGAAATTCACAAAGCTGCACTTAAATCGAAATGTATGTAGCCCACAGACAACATCAGTGCCTCGCTCTTATTTCATGAATCACCTTTGTAATCCTCTGGGATTGCAGTCCTGCCACACCGAAGCAACAGTTCTGAAATAAGATGGAGGGGTGAGAATAATCTCAGATGTGGTGGTTAAGAAAGGACCTTTGTAGCATATTTCTATCCTGACTTAACTTTATTCAATAACACAGACTTAATCCAGAGATTTCTTCATCAGTCACAGCTTGTGTTGGAGGGATGAAAGAGTTATCAGAAAGACATTGAAAAATGGTTGAGAAATGAAAAGATTTGGAGGAAAGCCCCACATCCTTGGGCATGGAGTTGCAAAGGTTAAATGTAGTCGCCTAGTTTCTAGTCTGGGTTTCCTTGGCTTTAGTTTGCTACTCTTCTCACTTGGCCTTTGGTTTCTCAAATAACATTTGTGCCCTCAGCTATTGGAAATCTCTTCCTATACTCATGGTTAGACTGAGTGAACTTCTGTAATTGAGAAACTATGTCTTCCCATCTCTTCTTGAGCAGTGCTTTCCAGATATCAGCCCTTCCTGTGACTCTGTTCTAATACCTTTACAGTTTTCCTTTCCAATGTTGCTTTCCTTGTGGAGGACAGTATCTGAACAGAGGAACCTTTAGAGATGTCACTGGGACCAAATAAAGAGGTATCACCAACTCTGTCCTACTGTCACTTGATCTCTTTGGATTTCTAGATTCAGGGATCATGCTGGCCCTAGCAGACCCAGCCTCACCCTGGGAGCTTGCTTCAAAATTGTTTCTCCTCTCTGTGTTCCAGGACTTCTCTCAATCTTAGATTTATTCTCTCTGCCTTGATGCTCTTTCTGACGGGTCACTCAGATCAGCTCACACAGAATAGCACCATGAACCTCATCAGCACTCACCACTGTCTGGTTACAAGTAAATGTGGATCCTAAAATTTCAGTGAGGTTTGCCTCTGGGAAGCCTTGAAGATGCATGACCTCAGGGTTCACATTGGATGGATCTGGTCATTTTTTGATTGCACGGCCCCAGGGCATGAGAAAGTCCCACTTTCCCTCTGTGTCGTCCACCCTTAAGTCATCATCGAGCATTGTCATCTTAACTCCTAGGTTTGCTCTAGGTCTGAACAACTCTGTTCAGTCTCAGGGCTCCTATCAACACCTGCTGATGGGTGCAAAACTGGGAAATCATCCTGAACCACACAAGAGATTAACAGGCTGAGGTCACTTCAGAAGTAGGAGCTAGGGTAGTATCCTGAGTCTCATCCTCCTCCCATGGGCATCCATGCCCATGTTTCAAAACCTGGCTCACAGATGGCTCTAAACCTGAGGCCCAGAGGGGATGAAACAGCACAGGGTGGGAGGATGAATGATTTGCTCTCCACCTGCAGTGCTTGGACCAGGTTTGCACACAGGGTTGGTGGTGTAGGATGGCTTGGGGTAAAGCCTGTCTTGTGGCTGCACTATGCTAAGTCTTCTCAGAGGCTAGGTAGGTCCCTGAAGGTCCTCAGCTGGGGTCTGTTGCCCGTTCTGCCATCAGCTGTGTTAGAAAGGATGCCTGGCTGTGCGTGTCTCTGTGCCTCCCCACGCGGCCACAGCTGCTCTCTCGTTCTGTGAAGTTGGCAAGTACTTCTGGACGGCGGGGATGGCATTTCATCTCCTTTCCATCAGCCTTGTGGGGGACGGAGCAGCAAACGGCAAGGCAGAGTGCACAGTTAATTTAGGGGGAAATTGTCTTTTCCTGTGGTCGGTTTTGTCTCCTGGCAGTGCGCAAAGGCAGCACCATTATCTGTTTCTGCCAGCGCTGCTAGTGCTGAAATGTCTCTAATTAAAGGCATGCCGAGTTGTAGATATAGGACATCTTAATTACATGTGTGTGAATAAAGCATTTAACAAGATGTGAGAGGCCCTTCCCTTCCCCTTGGAGCCACCAGATCAAAGAGCAAACCCGCTTCCTTGGAAGCAGACAAAATGTGTTGGTTTCTGGAGGGCTGTTTTGTCACCACACTTATCTCCAGACTTTTCTTGGGCTAGTGCCAAACTTTGAAAACAATTAAGTAAAGAGAGGGATGGTACGACTGGTGCTGCGGGAGCTCCTTCGCTTTGAGAGGTAGCCCCTGCTCTGTCGAAGCCCAGCGACGCACACAATGAAGACCTCAGCGAGTCGGGGCGATGCCGCCTCTCACTGCAGGGGCACAGGCAAGCGTCTCCTCGAGTAAGAGCTTAACTGCCCAGTTTGCAGCCAGCACCTGCTCAGGTAGCTGAGCTGGATGGCTTCATTCATTGGCTTCCAGCTCCCAGCTGGCAGGAGGCAGGTCTACCCTGACCCCGTCCGCGCTGTATGAGGGACGATGAACAACCTGTACCCTGCCATAGAGGTATCATTTCCTCAGAAAGGTCCCATTTTAACAGGTTCCTCCTAACTCCTCCCCCCAGGGAGAAGCTCTTACCAGTCCTACGTGTCGTGGACACCTTCTGTACCCAAGGGCGGTCTGGCACAACACGAGTCCATAGGCAGGGACGGGCAAAGGAGGCTTACGTGACACTGCAGCGGAGTGGTCAGATCATTTACTTGGGAGTAGAGGCTTGGCTCCTGGGGCTGTTCTTGCACTGCGTGTTCAACGATTATTGGTCAAATAGAGGTGCTGGGAAGGTCAATCCACGCCTGTCTCCAAACACACATCTGGGCAGCATATGCTCTCTAAGGACACTGATTTGGGACCTTGCCTTGTCCACTCTAGTGACTGCAGTGCAACAGGAAGAAAAGTCTGGTTTCAGGTGAGGCTGCCAAGAGAAGAGCCTTTAGCGAGAGGAACAGAGAGCCTTTTGCCACAGAAGCTGGGATGTTCTGCAGGAGAATAGCTACCCCTGGTACAACTGAGGACTGAAGGGCATCCTGACCGCGAATGCTGGAGGATCGCTTGCTCTGAGATCAGGGAACCAAAAGTTCCCACAGAAAACTCATCTGGCCTGCAGTGACTTTTTGTTGCGATACCTTTTGGGGCAGCTTCAAACTCCAAAGTAGAAGTCAACAGCATGATACGGCAGGTTTCTTTGACAACATCTCTAGCCCTTTGTGGTTCTGGACGGCACAGGAACGTAACACTTTATCCAAAACAGTTTGGCTAGACAAAAACAATTCAATATTACCGGGTTTTTTTCTGCAAAAAGAAGCGGCCCCAAGAGGTGTGGTTTCCAGGAGCTTTGCGTCAATTACTCTCATCAATTACTTAGTTTGAATGAAATCAGCACCTAGCATCTGGCTCTCTGCTAAGTGAGTGAAAACATTCATTTCATTCAAAGTTAAGGTTAGCCATATTTCTAAAAGAAGCTATATTTCTAAAACACTTAGGGGACTTTTATAATGGCTTTTCAGAGTGTGCTTACAGAGGGAAAGGTGTTCAAGTCACATCAGTTTTAAGACATCACTGGGTTTTAAAGGTAGAATAGAGGCTCCTAAATCACTTTGGAAAATCTCAGCTCCCTACTTTTGCAACGAGAAAGAAGATGCTCTGATGCAAGCCCTGCCCTCCGTGAGAAAGGCGAGTCAGCAGCTGAGGTGACTCACTCATCAGCTTTGCTGCATCCCTGGCCAGGTGCCAGCAGAGCTTCCCTAAATGATGCTACTGGACAACTGTCCTTGGCAAAAGGGGAAGCACACTTGGCTTGCAGAGCCTTTGCCATGCTGGAGGGAATCCACTGGGAATGAGACCTACTGGGAAGCACTGGGGTCAGGTGAAGGAAAGTAAGGATGGGCTTCACGTGGATGTTTATTAATTGCTCTGCTTGCAGCTCCAAGGTACTGGACACAAAACACAGTAAAACACAATACAATACAAATATAAATATAAATAAAATACAGCTCTGCCCAAAGACAGCTGGGGGAAATGGAAACAGAAAATGAAGCTTCATATTCAAAATAAGCATTAGGCCAATTGGAAACACCTCCTGTTGCTCTTGGGAGCAGCAGCAGGGGTGCAGACAGGTTGATCTTTTGTTCCCTTGTGGTTTTTGCAAGAGTGTGGTCGGTGTGTGCTTACCCAGGGATGCTGTGCATGGTGGTAAACGTGTGGGATCTCTCTCCCACCCAGGGACAGCTTAGACCTCACCAGGTCTTTAATTCAAATACAAAAGCTGAGGCATGTTGAGGCCTTCCTCATTGCTCTCACCAAGAACAGGGAGAAGAGGGAACAAGACCACCCGGGTTGCTGGGATTTCCATCCCCTTCACACTTGCTGAGGACAGGGTTGGCTCCTGGACAGAGGGACACACATCTCCACTCACCACCACCTTCAGCGGCCCCAGCCAGGGTGGCACCCAGCCAAGCAGAGTGTCTCCACGGCCGTGCTGGGAGGCTGGAGGCCAGACGATCACCAAAGCCGTGGTACGGCATTGCTGGTGTCCAGCTCACCCTAGGCAAGCTCCCTGCCTTCCCAGGGGCTCCTTGGGACCCTTCCCGCGCCCTGCGCCGTGTGCCTCCGGCACCTGCCCAGCTCCCACCGCAGGCACCCTCCAGGGGCACGTTCAGGGACTGGGGCTGCTGGGGCGCAGCCTGGCCCAGCCGCTCTCTGCAACGCCTTTCATCTAGCAATATAATAAAAAGCAACCACCCATATTTCCCCTGAGTTTGGATAAGCTTTCCCTCTTCATGACATTACTGTTTTCTCCATGGATCAATTTCTCCCCTGCCTGTCTTGGCTTCTTTTTATAGTGAATTAAATTGTTTTGATTAAATGAAAATGCTGGTGTATTAACCAGGGAGGCTCAGGGCTTCTTTATCATATAAACAAACGGCAAGGAGGTGGGTAGGACAATCACCGAGCGAGAGCAGAGCTGCTGCGTGTTGCAGAGAGAAGTGTTACACTGAACATTCGTCCCTGCAGTTCATTATCTCATGGCAATAAATTTTATGTCTCGTCTTTCTTTTTTATTGCCATAAAACACAACGGGCTGTTTCCAAGTTAAAGCCGTGATGCTAGGTATAATCTGTCCAGCAAGCAGTAAAGCAAGGTGCTTTTTAAAAATTTCCTCCATTGTTTCAATCCCAACATAAGGAACCTTCCTGAAATAATTCAGGGGAAGCAGGGGCTTCTGATGAGTCAGCACCGGGCACACAGAGAGGTTCCAGGGCACGTTCAAGCACTTTGTCCGACTTCTCCTCTTGCAAGATGTGCAAAGGCAGAATACCCACCGAGGTAACGCCGGCACACTGTTGCCATAGTTACCTGAACACTTTGTAATCATCTATGGATTTGTTCTCCTAACACACTGCCACGGTCAGGGATTAATACCATCTCCATTTTATAGATAGAAACCTAAGGAAGAGAGAGTCCAAGGACACACAGGAGCCAGGAGGCAAAGCCGGGAACTGAAACGCAGCCTGAAGGTGGCTTTGTTAGACCCTAAATACAGCCTTGAACTTCTGGCTCTGGCCTGGTGCCCTCTCGTTCATGGCATTTTCCACCGGTAACAAATAGTCACTCATGGCACTTAAGTTGATCTTTACTTTGATGCTGGAAGTGGTTTCTCTGTTTGCTGCAAAGACATCCCACTTGGGAAATACTCCCGTTCCCTTCAGCACTGCCTGCATCAAACGGAGCTCAAGAGCAAGTCCCTCATCTGCTCAGGACGCGGCGTGGGGACGGGTAGCTGAGGGGCTTCAGACGAGGTATTTTTCTCTCCAAATACGCCTCTGAGATACATCTGGGAAAGTAGCACAGAACACATCATAAATCGCATTTTTAAGTATTTTTGGCTATGCCATCTAAAGAGGTCGAGGGAAAGGCTACCAAAGCATTAGCTCTGTCAAGAACAAATATCACCAACACTAAATCATATTTGCCTTGAGGTTTCTAGAAAAAAAACACCTTATTTTTGTTGTTGTCTCACCTAGAATTTTTACAGAAAACAAGCTAAATTCCACCAGCCAGAAGATAAATTGAGCTTAAAGCCTATTGCAAATTTCAGCCTAGGAAGGTCTATTTGCCTTACGAATTCTGTCCCTTAGTAGAAATGGTTAGTATTTCTACTAACGTTAGATTAATGCATAAAGGTAAAAATACTGTTCAACACACACATCCACATGCATACACATGGTAATTTTTTTACAGATAATACGTACTCAAGTTTTCAAATTGATCCCCCCAATTGCAAAACGACAGTCTTGCAGCGCTGAGAGGCTATTTCTGAGTGTGTCTGGCATTTACAGAGGGTGAAACACTTTGAAAATCCTGCTAATCCCTGACATTTTGAGACCTCCAGATAACTCTAAAAATGCAGTTTCCATGCCTGTTCACAGCCAGGGGCTACTTCCACGTCTAATTACAAAGGCAATTCTGTAAGAGCTATGAAGCAAATGTTAATTGACTTTGGACTTCACTTTCATTATTTGCCTCTCCTCTAAGATGCTGTAAATCCAAAGCAGCTTCACTGAAGCCACTGGAATTAGGAACATAGAAACGAAGGACTGGAGGAGGCATATGGTACTGAAGCAATGTGAAAGTTGTGCCCGTGTTCTTCAGAAGTGTTGCCATAACATGCAATGTTGTGCTATGGAAGTGGAAAGGCTCCTGCCTGGTACCAGCAGGCTCAGCAGGGAGGTAACCTCCTGGCTGAAAGCAGAAGCGGCTTGGCCTGACACGGGCAGGAGTGAAACTGGGCCCTGATGCAGAGCTATTAGTGCAAGGTGGGGAACCAGGGCACGTGTGAGCGGTGCTACGAGCTTTCACCCGCCTTGTTCGCAGCCCCTAGCATGGGTAGTACTGCCGCATCGCAGGTGTGCTCTTCTCGCTGCAGGAAAGACAGACCATGAGTCTGTAATTCCTCCATTGGTTCTTCCTCTGATGTGGATGGGACATGTTAGCTCCTCGTTCCTCTAACATCGTTCATCTGTTTAAATTATAGACTTCCACGTGTGTATAACACCTGGCACAAGGGAGACTCTAGAAACCCTTGTGATCACATGAAAACTCTCAGCTTGCTGGATCTAAGTGACCCGAGAGCATCCCTGCTGCTGTCTGAGCTACTGTGGTCTGGCTGAGGGACCAAGACTTTGCTGCCTCAACCAGAATATCCCTCAAGCTCTGCACAAGCTCCTTTTCCGACCACAAGGCAATGTTTAGGCTGTGAGACAGAATTTAGGGCAGTAAAACTGGAGCAGTAACTTCTGGGTTTGTGCTGTTACTGCGGAATGGGTAACAAAGTCACCGGACAGCTGTATTGAACTCTCCCTGGACACGAATTGAGGTGCAATCAAATGGAGGTATATAAAGAAGCCAATGTAGGTGTATAAAGAAGCCTATCTACTGTCTCTGATGCCTGACACACTTTAATTTCAACTTCTTTAACACTGTCTGAATGACCAGCAGCACAGCAAACACCTCCTTGGCCCGATGCAGGCCCTGCCTGAGGCAGAGGGCATCATTTCCCTGGATAGGCTTACCAATTGCTCATGCGAGGTGCGGGATGAAGTGCATCTTGTATACAACCCCAACTAAAGCAGCAATTTCAGGGAGAAGAGGACTTGCATCACGAGCCAAACCTGCTGGCTGCACCTGTCCATCCCCATGCAGAAAAAAGGATCTCTGCAAAAATCGAATTTTCGTTAGCTTTTGCCAGTCATTTCTGCCCATCTAGCTTAATTAAAATTTACCATGCAACTCTCAGGCAAGCGTTACACACAAAGAAGGTTAAAAGCCTCCCTCTTTACCTTCTTCTTGCATTTTGGGAAAGGGTCCCTGAATGGCCCATTTAGAATATAAATACTAGCTACTAATTTTATTTCATATTAAATGTCCTGCAAAGTAAATTTCACAAGTCTTTGCACTTCATCAACAAAATTAAAACAGTTAAGGAAGGGATTTGCTGATGGAAGATGCTAAAATTGTCTGTCTTTAATTAATCCTGAAAAGAACACGCTGAAGTAGAGAGCCTTTACTTCATGTCAGCATTTCCCTGTCCACAACGATATTAATTCAAGCATCATGGTCTGGGTTAAAATTTAGTGAGACACAGATTGTTGGAGCTCTGCCATTCATTTAGGTTGCACTGGGTTCGTGGGTAGAAGAAGGTGTCCCTCAGGCAAGCATGGGGGCACTCACAGCCCCCAAAGCAGAAGAAGCTTCAAGGTTTGTCAGGCCTTCCAGTGGGTGACGAAGGAGGGATTTATGGGGTACTCCATTACGAAGAGGGGGAGGAGGGGGGCAGGCGCAGTTGAGACCACACAGAAGGAGATAGAGAGCAGAAAGGAAGAGCCAGACACAGACTCAGACCATTGGTAGCACAAACCTGGGGTGAAGGACAGATCTGGGGGTAAGTGGTGCCTGGAAAAGTCCCAGGACTGACAACAGAGGCATGACCTTTGCTATGCTGTCTTTCTTAATGTCCGAGAAAACAAAGCTTTGTGAATTTATGGATAGAACAATTAGCATCTCACATTCAATTACAATTTATCCCCCCAAGTAGATGTGACTTGTAGGACTAAAGATTTTACCAGCCCCAGGCGGCCCTGTCACCGAGCCACGCAAAGCTGGGTCACAGGGGTATCGCCAGGGCTGCACCAACAGTTTGGAGGAGGAATAAACACAACTGCTTTGTACTCAGGGGACAAGCTGCGAGGAGCAGCTTGGTGTGGGAGATCGTGTCAGACCGGGGATCCCTGGGATCTCCGGGAGGATTTGACAGAAAATGGTTAAAGGACTTTGGGAGGCAGGACCTCGGGAGAGCCCCAGGCCCTCCTCGGAGCTGGAACAAGGATCGGGCTGTCGTACGGGCTGAGCAGAGCGCTGTGTTTGCACCCAAGGTCCTTGTCAGGGCTCATCCACAGCTCCAACTTCTCACAAAGTTGCCTTTTTTGCTCAGTTACTGGCTGGGCTGGGAGGGGCTGTTCACCATCCGTCCTCCCTCAGGGGGACCACTGTGAAGGGAACAGCACAAAATTCATGGACTTGAAAGAGTGAGACTCCAGAAAAGATCCTGAAGGGAGGGACAGAGCACAAGAAGGAGGTTAACAGTTTGCCCCAGTGATGAGAGCCCTCTGGAGAAGAACAAGGAGTGTCATGCTGCACTCAGTAGGAAATGTGACATTATTCCAGGTCAAGGATTTCTGTCCGTTTCATTAGAGAGAAGCTGCAGAGCCAGAAGGGCACACAACAGATTTAAAAATCTTTGGGTTTTGTTCAAGCAGCTCTTTGCAGGAGTGATAGCCAGCTTGTGACAACTTGCAGGCCTTGCAAGCAGCTGACCAAAGTAGAATGAAGATCTCAGCAGCAGCTCTTTCTGGCACCCACGTCAGTCTGGCTTCTTAATGCCATTAGCAAATCGTAATTACTGAACTTTTCAAACCTGACACCTCTATCCAAGCCAACATCGGCAGGCTGGCCAGAATGCTCAAATCGGCAAAATCAGCATGCATAGATCGTGTGTGCACAACCATCCTGCCCATCCTGACCCATCAGCTCTCAGCTGCAACATCATCCATCCATGGCAGAGCTCCATCACGCCGGCTGCTCGCCCACATAAAGGACGATCCCCTTCACCTTCCTGGCCTGTCCTGTCTTCCCGTAGATTCCCATGCCCTTAGCAAAAGAGGGATGCTGTAAATGCACGCCAGCATGGAAAAAGGCAGAAGGAGCCAGGATGAGTTACTAGGATCTACAAAAGAAGCCATAAAAAATGATCAGCCCTGACACAAGAGAACTGGACGCTGAGTGCTATTGCTCCATAAAATTGACAGCTGGTAAACATGGAGCAAATAGAAAGAAACCGCATCCACCCTGTCCCTCCCTGGGATTTACTACCCCTGGGGCAAGGGCAACCCACGCTGGAGTTAGCAGAGTTCAGTGCCACCACAGGTTGAAAGCAGTAAATCAGTGGCCAGTAACAACCACAGCAGACAGGATCTTTTCCCTTGGCCACTTAAGACGAGTGTTTTCAGGGAGCCGAAAACTGGAAATGCCCATGAGCAGTGAGGTCAAGACTCAGCTGAAGCAGTGTGGTGGACCCCTGGGTCACCAGCAAGCAGGAGACAGGAGGTGAGAGGCTGAATGTGCGGCAATCGCTCTTTGTCTGCCGTCGTACCTGCCCAGAAGCCCTGGGAGGAGCGAGGGCTGGAGATGCAAGCGTGGGGTTTGCCCTGGACATCGGCACAGTCACAGACTCTTTCCACTTTGTTTCCCGTGTAGCCAGTTCCCTTGCTAAGTAGTTGATTTAAATAAGAACATCTATCTTCTAAATTGTGTGTATCAAACAATCAATCACTCGGAGGCTGAAAACCTCCCCAAATCTGTAATTATGGTGTCACAGCTGATTGTGATGAAAGTGAAGCTGTCAGGGAGACATTTGTGAGACAAACACACTTGCGCACGGCGGTTTTCCCCAGAGTGCTATGGCAAGCTTTCCTGCCATATGGGGCCATGATTAATAGCCCAGCCTATATGTAAATATTTAGCTGTTTAGGAAGCAACAGGATCCAATTACCTTTCAACCCATTTCTCTCCTCATGATAAAATACAAAGCAGAATTTCTGATTTTTTTTTCCTTAAAAAAAAAAAAAAGATAAAAAAAGGCCCGATGACTCATATTCTACTGATGATATTAAAGACATTCTTCTCCATGCCCGAGGTAATACAGGCTGAGAGCTCAGCTGGGCAAGGCAACTGAAATCTCTTATTTTCTCATCACTATAATGTCCCTCTCCAAGGAAGTGAACGCTGGCACTTTCTGCCGATAACCCCTCGTGACTGTCACCGTGACGGTGGCCTGGAACCAGAGCTCTTGCTGGTACATGATACAATCTGAAGCAGAGCTTTTATCATGAGCCCTGTGGTTTTTAGGACGATCCTTAAAGCTTGCGGCTGCTGGGAGGAAGAGCTGCCTGAGAATCACAGCAGTCCCTGGGGGGAGAAACCAGACTTTTCTGGCTCTCGGAGTAGCAGGAACAGTTTGAAGCTCAGCTTTATGTGCACCCAGAACGGAGAGGAGAGGAGAAAAATAAGTCTCCACAAAAAGTTCATTTTTTTAAACTATTTTATGACTTCTCTGGCAAGGTCAACATTTTGGACTGTGTTCTCCTTTCCTGGCAGGATTATCCACCTCCATGCCCCAGTCCTCTCCACTCTCTCTCCAGAGCCCCAGCACATCCCCTCCTCGAGGTAACGCTGGGAACTTCTCTTGGCTGGTTACAAGTACTGCTTGCTGCCTTCCTTGACCTGACATATGACTGCTACCACAGCCTGGATCACCAGGCTTCCTCCAGCTCCCAGCTCTGGGCACAGGGTCATGGCTGGATGCCTTGGAAAACCTCTTTAGTCATGGCAATTCCAGACAGAGATGCTCAAGGAAACACAGGTCAAGATGGTGTGTCCTACACGGCCTCAGTCAGCTTTGTCTCAGCACAAACAGTGCTGCTGCAGCAAAGTGCAGATGGCCCCTTGGGTCACAGGAGACATCCAGATTAACCATTGCCGCTACCACACCATCGGCCCCTCCCAGCCCCTGGATTCACAGGAGTCAGCACCCAACTAAACATTTTTAGGGCATTCATAGCAGAGAGCTGTCGCTCTAGGCGCAGCCATGGGACACTGAACTCGGTGTACTTATTAACAGGGCCAGGGCATTAACAGTGCCCAAAGATCCAGCTTGGTGCAATAGGCTCTTCAAACGCAGCCCGCAGGGACTGGAGTCCCGTTGGTCCCTTGTGCAGCAGACAGATGTCTGTTGGCCAGCTCCCATGGGAACCCCGTGGGACCAGCTGGGATCCTGACTGAGGGTCCCAGAACTGGCTGTCTTCTGCCCAAGTCCTTGGGAAATGATGCCAATGAGTTCCCAGCCTGGCTGGGAAAAGGCTGTCCTTCCGGCTGCTGCCGAATGGCGCTGAGGCCAAAGCTGGCTGTGCTGCAGCTCTGCTGCTTTAAGTGCTGTCAGTCATTACGCGCTGTGGCTGACGAGACTGGGACGTTCAGGGCCTGAACTCATGCCATGGTCCTGACAGGCAGGATGCCCAACCACTTTTCAAAGCCTGTAATCGGTGCTGTAAGCCGTTGCCTTGCTGTTCCTGCACAGAGGGCTGCCCAGGGGATGTTGCCTCTGGCTGGACTCTCAGCTGCTCTCTCACTGCTGCCGCTCATCTGCGTAGGTCTCTGCCAAAATGTAGGGCAAAAGGGTGGGAGCCATGGCCTGATAGCCCGGAGTAGCCGGAGCATTGACTCTGCGTACTGAGGAGGAAGATAAATCACTCTGTACTGCTGCATGGCCTCTTCCAGGGCCAGGGGGCTCAGGATGCAAAGATGGGCATGCTGGACCACCACAGTGAAGGAGAGGATTCAGTTCTGGGCCCCTCACTACAAGAAGGACACTGAGGGGCTGGAGCGTGTCCAGAGACGGGCAACGGAGCTGGGGAAGGGTCTGGAGCACAAGTGTTGTGAGGAGCGGCTGAGGGACCTGGGGGGGTTTGGCCTGGAGAAAAGGAGGCTGAGGGGAGACCTTCTCGCTCTCTGCAACTCCCTGAAAGGAGGTTGGAGCCAGGGGGGGTCGGTCTCTTCTCCCAGGGAACAGGCGACAGGACAAGAGGAAACAGCCTCAAGTTGCGCCAGGGGAGGTTTAGGTTGGATATTGGGAACCATTTCTTCCCCGAAAGGGCTGTCAGGCCCTGGCACAGGCTGCCCAGGGCAGTGGTGGAGTCCCCATCCCTGGAGGGACTGAAAAGCCGTGTAGATGTGGCGCCTGGGGACATGGTTTAGTGGTGGCCTTGGCAGTGCTGGGTTAACGGTTGGTCTCAATGATCTTGGAGGTCTCTTCCAACCTAAACGATTCTATGATTCTATGACACATCATGTACAGGAGGAAAAGCATTCAATGGAGGTGGAACCAGACCTGTCCTAAAAAAGGAAACCGCTTCTCAGAGAAGCTTTCACATCAGATCAGAGCAGCAAAAGTTGCACAAAGATACTTTCCAGTGCAGCTGAGAGATATTGAGCCTCGTCCATGCCAGCAGGCTCCCTGCCCCTGCCCAGCCCAAAGAGGACACCCAGATCAACCAAGTCCGCTGTCCCCATGGTCTCCTGGAGGACACTGGCTGTCCTGGGATGCTGCCCACTCCTCAGTCGGGATCCATGGCCAGGCCAAGTCCCAGCACAAGGCAGCAGCAGGAGGGGACTTCCAGTGCGGAGTTTTTTCAATGGCAATTTAGCGTCTAACCTGGGAAATGTTTGTTTTGTAGAAAGGGAGATTATTTCCTCCCCAGCACCCAGATAATTGCCTTTTTAGCAATTTCTAACCAATCCTAGCTGCATTTTAAGCCAAATGGGTTGAGATAAAACACAGTCGGCTTTACCATTGCACATAAAAGAAGGACAAATATGATTAAGAAAGGCACCATCTGCCCTGCAGAGGCACCTTGCAGTGAGCATGATTTTTGAGTCAATCGCTTTAGTTCTATTTCCTAATTAAATTGGAATGATTTTTTTTAAAATTATATTTATTTATTCATATATATATATATATATATGTAAAAAAATGTGGGTTTTCCCCATCATGGCCTACTGAACTCAGAGTTAAAGTAATTTGGCTCCTTGGGATGAACCTCATCTCTTATAACAAGTTTGAATTTCTTTTAAGTGTAACATTAACTCTCAGTTTTCTAGTGTTACAGTATTTTATTGAGGAGTAATTATTGACTTTTTCTGTGATATTTTCTCCCGGGACTGTTTCTTCCTAATTACACTTTGCACTGCACTGATCCTTGGAGATATTAAAAACCTGGCTGGACATGGCCATCACGTCCAGTCCTCGTGTCCAACCTCAACCACTCTGTGCCTCTGTGGCTGTGCAGAGCACAGGGACACGTAGCCAAAAGACCAGGCGGCAGCAGGCGCATCCCTGCCAGGGAGCTGGCTGCTGGGTAGCTCTTTGAACAGGCAATTAACGTGTCTGCAGCCCGTCTGAAGGACCCAGATTGCTTTCTGCAGAACAGAAGCATCCGTTGGGTTTCGGTATCCAGAAACACTGTGCAAAAGTCTTCATCTACAGGTAAAAGTCTGCTCTGGGTTTTCTCGTACTGCAAACAGGTGTGTGCAGAACAAAGGTATTTTACATCCATCAGGAAACTGGGCTTTGCTTCTCAATTGCTCCACAAGCCCGGCAGTATCTCAGGGGGCCTCAGCAGAGCTATTTCTGACTTACGCTGATCCAGACAGGCCTCAAACAAGGGCAAGGCAGTGGGAAAGGCTGCTGCTTCCAAGGGAGAAAGAAGAAAGGAAAGACTAACGGCAGCAGGAAAGACCCATGCTGTGAGTGCCTGCAGCGTGGGGGAGGCTGGAATCGGAGGGGAAGGGAGGACTCGGGAGGTTTCAAATCTTTTCCACCCGGGGCTTGCTCAGCAGTTTCTCCTCTGGATAGATCCAGGTCAGCCTCCATCCTCTGGCCACAGCCGTTTCGGTGTTTGAAGGGAGGACATCAAAAGGCAGCACAGCGACACTTGCAAGCACTGAGGCTTGACATGTATCGAGTGAAGGAGACTCTGGGGATCGACCCTGGGTGCAAGTACAAATTGATCCAACAAACCGCAGGGGAGATGGGGGCAGGGAAGGGCTGGCTGTGCCAGCCAGCATGGGGGTATGTGTCCTTGTCAGGGTCTGGAGTCACCGAGTCTGGGATGTGGTTTGCATTAACGCCGGGTTCGCTGGGTTCAGGCTTCTCCCCCAGCTCTGCGAGGGAAGCAGCACTGGGTACATTCACCTCTGATCTGTGATGCAGAGAAATAACCAGCTTTACATCGCAGCGTCCTCACCCACTTCCGACCATCCTCCTGTGACTACTTCAGGCCTCAGTCTGTCAATGCCACATGCATGATCTTCCAGCATGGAGGAAGACCCTCAGGGTAAACTCAAAGAAGGTCCATGAGGCCAGAGCTTTGGCCTGGTGTAAATGCAACGAAGACTGAAGCTGCCCTGTTTTCCAGCCTGGAGGGTACCTTTCAGCAGTGGTCAACTGGTGATGAACCTGACAGTGGGTGATGGCCGAGGACCTCTCCCCCAACCGACCCCAGCAGGAGACTCCATGGTTTACAAATCACTTTTCACAAATTCCTCGGGACGTATTAAACAGGTAGAGAGTAAACCAGGATTTGCTAATGAATACAAAAAAAAAAAGTCAGAAAGAAGATCCAGCATGGGGCACATTAGAAATCCTGAGGGGAATTTTCTCTGCCTTGATGACAAAGGATATTGCGTTTTCCATGTCTTTCTCTTTCCAGGTAGAAGACGGCAAATTATCCATGAATCGTCCTTGTGGAGGGGACCTGGCTTTTCCTTTTATTCTTTCAGATGATGTCACCTTTAGCTGTCGGGATCCAAATGCCAGGGCTGCTCTATTTAGCATGGGTGGAGGACCCAGGACAAAAGAGACAGTGCCTTCTCACCCGCGCAGGGAAGTCATGGGCAAACAGGCAGACAGGCTGCTGTGGCTGGTGGGCCAAGCTGGACAGACACGCTGAGGACCGCCCAGCTGGGACGTAAGTGTCTTCAGCAAGGCATTTGGCTATATTTTGCCCTCTTTGGAAGCTCACAATCACTTTTTAGAGTTCTTGAATGGACAGAGAGTGTTCTTCCCCATCTATATGAGATCCATAGCTTAATATAGTGTGATGAAAGCACATAATAGACAGTGAGCAAGAATTAAAATTCTCCAGGCTTTGCATAGCAAAGAAGGGTCCAGATCAGCATCACTGCGGTGGTACAAGAAATTAAGACTTAACGTGCTGTTTGCAATGGGATGTCACATACTTCTTATGCAGAAGAAACCTGCTTGTTCCTTCCAAACTCCTCCTGAGACATCCTGTTAATTATCTAGTCAGGCCTTCCCAGTGTACCCAGCCTCTTGCAGAAAAAGTAAATGCAGTCGCAGCCTTAGACTGCTTCAACACCAAGCAGACCTGAGCACGTGAGACCAAGTCGAACACTCAGTTAAATCAAGGGAGTTATTCTTTTCAGATGATTAAGGAAGCAGCGACCCTCATCCCCTACATTAGCCCCTAAAGAAAAAAGATGGATTGTTTGCTGAAAAACATTTATGTGCTGGGAGGGACCTTATCAAAGTCAACAGAAGCCGCGCTGTGTCCCTGCCCTGTCCTCCTGCTCCCCTGTCATGCCTCAGGTTCCCATAGTGTCTGTCTGAGCAACACCAGACGGCGCTTTGCCAGCCTTCTCGCCATGGCATTGCAAACAGTGGGCACTGGATTAAAGGCCCTCCTGTTTCCACTGCCCACAACACATTTAATTGGGATCCTGGGGAGCCCAGCTTCTGTCCATGTAAGCCTTTTTCCTCCTTCATTCAAAGTCAGGATTTCCTCCAGTTTCCATGGAAATAAACGTTGCAGAGATCAGAGGGGAGATGCATGCAGTCCTGTCCTGTCCTGCTCTGAGTATTCCCATGTGTGCAATGGGGAGAAGGAACTGAGAGGCACCCCACCGGCTTGGCTGAAGTGCTACATCCACCGGGACCATCCATGTGGGACCAGATACAGGCATAGACACAAGGTCCAGCCATCCCGTCCTTGCCAGTACAAGGCCTGGGGATTAAACCAACGGCAGGCAAAGCGTGACTGTCCCTTAGCCAATTGTGCCAGGCAGGACACAGCAATATACAATTGAATTCATATTTTATTACCACTTCTATAGAAGGAGAAGTCCGTCCCTCATCCATCCCCCTTCTCCAAGGTGTGCAAAAGCATGGCAGATGTACAATTAGACTCAGATTCCCCTGGCTGACCCCTCCAAACAGCACCCAACTTGGACCTGGCAGAGATAGAAAAGAAACCTTCCCAACGCGAGGAAAACCATGTAGTTATGAGTTCTGTTTGTGGCTGCCCTCCTCTGAGCCCATGTACAACGCTATAGAAGATGCTGCTGCAGAAAAGCGTTTGCATGCAGAAATGTTTTGTGGTGATGCCAAAGCAAAACTTTTGTATGTGGTTTCGTGTCCCCAGACACAATCCATCATCCAGAGAGGATACCATCTTTCACTCGCTGGGGGAATGCTGAGGGAAGTACACAAGGGCAGGCTGTTTCCAAAAGTCTACCAAATGCCATGGAATCAGAGGCTAACCACCGCAGCACATGTGGCCAGGCAGTGGTAGTGGGGAGTGGGGATTACCCGCCCTGGTTACAACCATTGTAGCATCTCTGAGAGTACCCCCGTGTCTCTGCTACATGAATGTGTGCAGTCTGGCTGTGCCTGCACTTCTCTGGCTTGGATCTGAGTCATGGCCCATGCCGGGAGCTGTGAGGATGGTCTTTAGTCCTGCAGCAAGCTGGAGAGAGGAGCCTCGCACAGTCTGCTCCACAGGCTCCTTCAGAGCCACCTCACGGTGAAGGGTTGAACGACCATCGAGGAGGCTCACAGGACACTGTACCAGGTTGCCAGTGCCACGAGCATGGGAGAGGACCTCTCTCTTTCACTGGGGCACAGCTGAATGTGAATCTCTGCTGCACGTGGATCCAGCTCCTGCTGCGAGGTACCTGTAGAACATCCCCCCAGTATCAGCACAGGCTGAGCGCGTCTTGTGTGCTTCTGCCCACCCTTTGCTTCCTGCCACTGCTTCTCTGGTCCAAGGTAGCAGGAGCACAGAGGCAAGGGAAAGGCTGCCTGGGGACCATCAAAGGCGGAGGGGGGTGGTTTAGCACCACAGAGACTGCCCAGACAGAGAGTGCAGGTGTTCTGTGGGAGAGAGGGGGGGATGATCTATTTGCAACTTGGCGTACAAAAACACGTCCTGTTACCCTCGGAAGGGAGAGAACTGTGATTGTGTAACATAAATCCTGCCAAAGGCATGTGCAAGTGAACAATTACCTCTCGGGAAAGTTAAGACTTTGGCATTCAACCCTGTGCAATTGCAAAGAGGGAGAAGCAGAAGGTGGAGATGTCATTAGGCTATTAATAACTACGTGCATGGTACAGCCATTGCAAAATGATTTGACAAAATAAGCAATTCCAGAACCAATGCCTCCTGCTACTCCTTTTAATTTGAGCATCAGTAGCACTGGCAAATACCCCTGCTCCTGCTGGCATTTCTCACTCTACAGCCACAGCCGTTGGCAGGGGTGGATCTGCACACTAGACCTCTGGCCCAAAAGCAGGGGCCAAAAGGTCCAGCCCTGTTGGCTGGGGCAGGCTCAACATCGGAGAAGGCCGTGGCGCTGTGTGGAGTCTTTTTCTTTTATATCATTTCCAGCTTGTACATGGGGATCTCCAAATCCAACAGTGGTCCTGCTGAAAGGAGTGGGCTGGGAGCCTGAATACGTGTGTTCCTTCCACACTCACCTTCCCTGTTCCTCCACTCCAGTCAGAGGGACATTTTCAAAGGTCTTCTCCTCTTGGGATTTCCTTTGATCATACCATCCTTTTGCGCTGCACTTTCATTCTCCAAATAACAAACATGCTTCACAGGAAGCACCCGGGCTCCTCAGGCTGCACAGCTCCGTCTTTCCTGAAGATACTTCACATATCCAGTCGTGCTACATGAACGCTGGTGATGGTCTCCGGCATCTGGTAAAGAGTTCAATACTGATGTTATATCTCCTACAGGTATCGCTGCCTATTGAAATTAATAAAACTATAAACCCTGTCCTGAAAAGTGCTGCAATGAGTAGGACTCACCAGCACCATGCCAGCAGTGACTTCTCTGGTTTTTGAAAGAGGCAATAGCAGTCTTCAACTGCCAAGCACACGTAAGCGAGTCATGAGCTTTCCTAGGATACTAATCAGGAGAGAGGGACAGCATACGTTGATTGTCTCAGTCACGATGAACAGTTTGCCCAGATGTTCATATAGCACGGATCTATTGTCATTTCCAGCTTTATACATAGATCTTCTAAACTAGCAGAAGGTCTATCAATTTCAACAGGGCAAAATAATCTCATCTGTGAGTTCTTCTTGAAGATAAGTGACTACAAGTTGGAAGTCTTTGCTTCGAGGCATTTTCCTGACATAGAAACAACAACAACATAAAACCTTTATAGCAGGCTTCCAAGAAACTGAAAAGCAGAATGCTTTCTCACATACCCATAACTCAAAAATAGCCTGTCCAATTCAGCACTCACTCATACAGACAAAGCACTCTCCTCCGAGCTGAGCCTAGGCATGAAAAATAAGATGAAGGTTGCAGCTGTCGTCAGAGAGTTAGAGGAATGGTGCATTTACAATTAGGCTTACCATGGATTCTTCTAGCCTTGACAACAGTCATGACAGTGGCTCCATAATGCCTGTGAAGTACTTTGAGATCACCTGATGAAAGACGCTGTTAAAGAGCTGGGCAATATTGTAATACAGGCAAAGCCAGAAGGAAATTGTCTTTGTTGAGCAGCCCATCAGCTTCCAGCATCCTTAGCTCAAACTCTGCTTAAGCCTTTTTTTCTATGATGATCTCAAAAAGAAGAGAGACTTCAAATGAGGAAAAGATGTAGTAATTTTCAAATAAAAATGAAAAGGAGAGGTGACTGAACAGCAGCAGAGACTAGTCTGAGCTTGCCACACAGTACAGCTCTCCATGACTGAATCCAAGCACTGTGGGACTCCCAGGCCAACGCCTGCAATTATTCCCACAGGGACTAGGGTGTCGTTCCTGTCTATCAGCACTTATTGCTCCTCAAGCCTGCCAGGACTTCACTGTCCAGCTGACCTGCTCTGTGGGGCCTGGAGGCACTGGGATAATATGAACAAATTGGTCAAACCAGAGGCTTGTTCAGTCTTACCAGACAAACCAAGAATAGCAGAAGGGCTCTGAGCCCTTAACAGAGCCAATAGAAACCAAGGTCACTGACCAAGTTTGTCCTGACATCCTGCTTCCAGGTGACAGTGCACTGTGTTCTTGCAGCTTCAACGTCCTTCTCTCCCCCTTACTCTTCAAGGACTGTCTTTAGTCCTCACACAAGGCTTCTTTGCCTGCCTCAGTCAAGCGTGTTCATCTCCGTCAGCAAGGAGGTGCAGCGATAGACTCCACAAAAGTAATCCTGAGCATTTTTTTGATGTAGGGGTAAACCTGGACGTTTGTTCTCCTGCCTATAGCTGCCTGCTTCTGAATGAAATCCTTCACCATGCAGCTCCTAGTCCACACAGAAAACACAGTCATGCTGTTGTCCCACAGCTCCTACACGCTTCCCACAACAGCGTGCCTGCTTTAGCAAGTGCGTGCTTTGTAAAGTGCACCTCTTGTGTAGCAGTCGAGGAGGAATGAGCAGTTCTGTCATCCTGACCCGGTAGAGCAGGTGTTGAAAATGAAGGGCCTCCTAAAAGTAGGTAAATGACTCCTTCCATCAATGTGGTACAGCAGTGCTCTGCTGACCAGGGGTGGTCAATCAACCACGTTTCATCAGAATGGTTGCAAAAGTTATGTTTTTTCATAAGATATTCTCTCTGAGAAAAAATTGGTTGAATCAGCTAGGATCACACATAAAGAAAAAATGATGACAAGCAGAAAATTGCAAAGCTTTGAAAAGTTATGAGCAGTTAGAAAGCATCTAGCACAGAAGTCTTTAGGTGACCTAACCTAGCTGGTGCTAATGTTCCAGCAGTAATAAACAGTAGCCGTTTCCCTTGCCCCTCTCCTTTGGGATTCTCTGCTGCAACATTGGTTGGTACTTGAATTCCCATAGTTTATAACAAAGCTATTGTCTGTTACCACAAACACAGTGACATTATTACAGAACTTACCCTGCAGCAAGATATGAATTAGAGTCAACCTTAGCAGACACCAAATATTTACTTTAGAAAAGGAAAAGATATTATTTCATAAATCAAAAATTGTTCCCTTGGCCCTTAAAGGAAGTTAAAAGCAGCCTCGGTAATTACAAAGTACACCGTATAATGCCAAACCAATTGAATCCAGGGCTGACCCATTGCTTGTGGATTCCCACCTCGGCACGCTGCCTATTGCAGAGTGACTGAGTCCCATTGATGGGAATCCTTGATTGCCATTCACTTGTGTCTTGCAGTGGACAGAGAAGCGTTGTTCAGTGGAAAGGCTAAATTCATTTGGGAAATGAAATGGGGTTGCACAGAGGCACTGTTTCGTGAGTTGGTGTTATTAACTGTCTCTCTTGTGTGCCAGTTGTTCAAAATGTGAGACTATTTATCTCTCTTGCTATTACCTAGCTTTGTCTCCTCCTGTATGCACTTTGTAGCCTCTTTTTCCTCCTACCCTGGACATTTACCCCCTGTCCGTCTCTAGATGATCCTTTGTTTGCCTACCCTGTCATAGTGCCTTAACTGTAGAGTTCTCTGCACCCCTCTGGGAGGTATCATCTTCACGGGGACTGGTTTAAGGCAAGGGGATGATGGAGCCATTCATTGCTGTCCCACCCTGATCAAAGGAGGATGCTGCTTTATATCACATGGGGATCCAGACCTCCTTGGCAAACTGTGTAGCCATCAGCTAATGTTACCCTCCTCAGCACATGGACATCCCGAGCCATCCCAGACCTGCGACAGAATCACCTTGGAAAGTGATCCATGGTCCCAGGTAGGGTCTCTCCTGCTAACAGAGTCTGGCCTCAGTGAAGGTGATTTTTTCTTCTTGCTCCCCTAAGTAGTGAAGAATAGTAGTCTGATTAGCAACCACCAAGTTTTCTTAGAAGAGCCAGGGTTGGCCTTACCTGTTGTTTCTGCTCCTTGCATTGGAGAGTAGAAAGGATCCAAGAAGAGAACACCTTTGGCCTTTGCAGCGAGAAGGGCACATTTCTGTCTCACGTTCAACTTGCTGTTCACCAGTACCCCAGGACCTTTTCTGCTAAGCTGCTTTCCAGCCACTCAGCCCGCAACGAGTATTGGTGCATGAAGTTATTCCTTCCCAGGTGCAGGATTTTGCATTTTCTGTTGTTGAAGTTCATGAGATTAACATAATTTAGAATAAATCAGAAAAAAATTAGGCTGGATGGGGCTCCTGGAGATCATCTAGTCCCCAGGCAACTACAGAGAAGGTGACCCATTTTCTCAAGTACCTTCAGGCTGTGGTGTCTTGTCTCCTCTGGAAAGGCGAACTGCAGCCAGGACTCCGGCAAACTCCATGTTCCCCATCAGCACACCGCCCATCCTGCTGCCGCTCCCCGTCCACGGTCCATGTCTCTGTAGCAGAAGGAAAGGTGAGTGGCTTTCTGCGGTAACGCAAACCCTACTTGCTCAGTCCCCAGTACTCGGAGACAGCTTATCGTTGTATGCCAGATTTCAAACGACTCATGCTGCTGGTCCAACGCTTTAGGACACCCCACTAGATGCATTTGCTTCACCAGGGACTCGAAGGTCTTCAGCAAGAGCTTTTCACTTGAGATAGTCAAGAAGTTTTCCATTCTAATCAAACACATGGCAGTGGAGAAATACAGGAATCAAAAGTAATGCTGTACAGTCACAAGGGCTGGTGAACTCCCCAAAAGTGACCTCCTTGTGCTGTTGACACCAGCAGGGGCAGCACTGACTGTGTCCAGGAAATCAGACTCCATGAGTCCTTGGCTTAACTGCAGCTGAGGTGACCCACATCCTGGCCTGCATTTGGCCATTTGGGCCAGCTGAGGAAGAACAGGGCACACTCTGAGAGAAAGAACTCCCCCCTGACATCAGAATAACTTCAGCTGTCCAACAAACACATGTAGACAGACACAGCTGGGTTCTTCATCAGCTGCAGGACCCAATCCAGACACCCATTTGTTGTTCTGGACTTCTTCACTGGAATAAGCCCAGTGAGGAGAAAAAGCCCTTCTGGAACTGCTCTCCTCAGTCTCTGGATGCAGCAATATCCATTGGCCACCAAGGGTACTTGGTGGTATGTGATGAGATACAACAAAGCCAACTGATAGACCAAGGGATCCTGCTGCTGTCACCACACTGCGTGCCCAGAAAGCTGCTTGCCTGGCTGGTAGAGGTGTGTTGCACACTGAAGTGAGGACAGAGACCACCATTCAATCCTGTCTTGACATCTCCCATTCCTGTTGTTAAAAGCTGTGCTTGAGTACTGCTAAGGCTGAGCCCTGAAATGAGCCAGGTCCTCTAAGGACAGCAGGGCAAAGGGAGTCTTGCCTTGGCCTTTCTGCCAGGCAAGTGTGTTCCCGTGGGTTAACCTATAGCTGGAGCACGTTGAACACGCCCCGTTTCAGGCTGTGAACCATTCTGCCTCTCTGCTGAGCATGTTTAAAGTCAGGAGGGGGTTTGCAACCCTGCCAGATTCACACATCAACTCAGAAGTCATTCCACGTCTCCTCGAGTATTATGATATCCCCACTCCTCAGGGTTTTCTGGGATGCCTTAACAGGGAGATGACCATCAGCAGAAAGCGGCCTAGCCATGTCAGTGCAGAAGGCAAGAAACGCTCCACCATCTGCAAGCAAAAGGGGTGTAATAAGCCTGCTAGTTCTTCTCCCCAGCCCTTGCTCCTGCTGTGAGCAGTCTGCTGACACGCCTGTGAGGCACAGGGTGCCGTTAGGCTAGCAGCTCGCTCAGATTTAGTCCTGGTTGTTAAAGCTGTTGTGGTCCGGGCATCTGCCCCCGTTGCGCTGCCACAAGTCAGCACTCGCTGGAGCAAAGCTGATGGAAGGAAGGAGGGGTGCGTCCACGCTGCAATGACCCTGATTCACCTCAACCTACTTGATTAAGCTGCTGATGAAAGCAAGTTTGCACAAATTGCCGGTCTGAAGTGTCTGCAGCAGCTGATGTCCAGCCCACCCTGTGCCGCAGGGACGGTGAAGGGACAGGGTAGGCAGCTGAGGCAGTAACATTTTCAAGAGCTGTGGCAAAATCTGCTGAGCTCATTTGCCAAAGACCTCAATGGGGAATGACACTGCCAGCATGGCTGGGCTGGCCAGGGTGACCCTCACACGGCCAGGCTGAACGGACCTGGCAGAGACCACGGAGGAGCCTGTGGCTTCCTGCAGCCATCCCATGCCCTGACTCTTGTTCCTGGGACAAAATCCTGAAGTTGTCATTGTCCCCAGACTTTTCTATGTCCTGTCACATGGCTTCTCACAGAAAAAAACAGAATTCTTTGACACTTCAGAAAGCTTCTGCTGGGTGACATCCTGGACTGCCTGCAAGTGCAACAGCACCACGAACTGATGCTCAGGGGAGTGCTGCTGTGTTGCTCTACGTAAGTGAGGGGCCAGGGGGAGGGACAGTTGGGGCTGGCTCTGACACCACTGACTCAAGAGAAAAGGCAGCTCTGAGGATAAATCAGGGCCTGTTGGGATCACTGGATCCATAATTCCTAACGCAGTGACAAAAGAAGGAGATTCAGTAATTTTGCTCTCTTGGAAGACACTTGAGTGCTTGCAGATGGTCATCAAGACCTCTGAGTCAGAGTTTATAATAAAGATGAGACTTTAATATAGCAAGTAACTAACAAACATTAGCATGAGTAAATGCTTAATGAGGGGGTATGAGGAATCTTTGCCTCTCACTGCATTAGGCTGCTTACAGACCGCTCCTCGGGTTGTTCCACTTTAGCACATGCCCTTTGTAAGCCTACAGTGACCTTGCCACACTGACCAGGATTCACTCGTGGGAGGCAATCCTACATACCAAGAGAAGAGCAGGTGGATATTTAGATCTTCTCCAGCACTCAGGATGATTGATGGGGCAGGAAGTTACTGCCCAGAATGAGGGAAGGTCCTGAGTCTAGTCCACATCAAGTTCTGGGCTAGATGAAAAACCCCAAAATCTTAATTAGCTGTAGATTTGCCCTGCATATATGGGGACTAGGCACTGCATTCAGCACAGTAGGCTAGGAGGAACACAAGGAAGCCAGGATGACTCCAGGGAGAAGAGTCCTCTGTCAAAGACATTCACTTATGGAGTCTCTTGAAAGGGGTAAGTAAACCCTACAAGCTCCAGCCATCACAAAACTACTTTGACTAACTCTGGTGGATCTAGAGCCCAGCTGAGGGAAGTGAGATGGGAGGGTGACTCCAAACCTCTCCTCTGTTTCACCAGCCAGATGCTGGCTGAGGGTCCAGCTGACACCAGAAGTAGCTTGGACAGTCTGGGGCTGCTCTAAGTTTTGTATAGCTGTTGACATATTTGGCAGGAGCACCAGATCTTTCACTTCTTCCCCTGAAGGGCAAGGGAGGGTGATGTGAATTCATTATACCACCTCTGCACTAACTCCAGGTGCTGGATAAAGAGCTGCTTATTTTTTAAACATATCTGTAATTCTGCCCTCCCTTTGGACCCCAGCTGAGGCTGACACCTGTTTTTGCACAAGTGTCTTGAGCCTCTAAGATGAAAGTTTTGTGTCTGATATGGCCCTTCACTCAAAAATCAATCCTTTTGTGGAAAATATTCCTGCTGTCCCTTCCCCAGTTTTACAGCTCTTCAGTGTTGATGGAGATAATGATACAGAACAAGAGCCATGGGGCAGACAGGAACGGTCGGGACAACTCTTTGTTCTACACCCTGTCATGCAATATGAAATTGTTGTCAAAGCCCTGCCAGCATGGGAGCAGATGTGAGTCCCCTCAGCAGCTGCGTTTTAATGAGGGGTCTCCCACGCCTGCATGGGGCAGGGAGCCCTAGTCAGCTGGTGATGGGGAGTCAGAGGACAAAAGAAAAAGACAGAGAAATGTCAGTCTCATTAACAGGAGATGGGAGCCCAGCGAGAGGTATCTTCTGGAGACATAGAGGATGATCACGTCAGCAGTGAATGCTGTGCAAGGGGCTGGCGCAGCAGGAAAAATGAGACTGAGAAGTGCCCTGCAAGAACATGCGTGTGACTTGGAAAGGCACAGGTGGTGAGATACAGATACAACTCCTAGTATGGCAGATGTCACACAGACATCAGCCCAAGAAAGAGAAGCCAGATCCTTCCTGCCTGGCCTGAGAGCTTTCTAAGCGAGCTGTCCCTTTCCATGAGAACAGCCCTGACAGCACTCTTCGGGACCTAGCACCCTTGTAGGGGGACTGAAGCAACAGAGGCCAGTTCTGGGAGACGTGCACACCAGACATAGACACTTCAGAGTGAGGCACAAAGCCCAGCCGTGGACCCTTCTAGAGAAGATGAATGCTTATAGTCAGCGTTTGGTCCTGTCATCCCACTGGTTTGCTCCCCCCAGCTCCTGGCTTGGGTGGGAAACAGCAAGATGTCTACTACACTGCAATTTAGTATTAGCCCCTTTGGGAAACCAGCTGCTCTAACTCTGGTATGAGAACTTATCAGTGGACTGTAGTCATCTGCATTTAAACATCTAAACCAGCCCTCAATGCTGCTGTCAGGACTCAGTTTGGGTGTACAGCCCTCAGGGTGTAACGCCATTGAGATACCCAAGACACTCATACCTGCATTTAGCTATAGTCACCTCAAATGAAATCCTGGGCCAGGAGCTCCTGGAAGCCTCTCCTTGTGCTGCGCATCTCTAGGATCATCATGAGGTGTGACATTGGCACACCCCGGCACAAGCTGAATTTGTGTCCTTCTGGTGCGGGACCCTCCCCTGGGGGCTCCCCTGGTGACACAGGGAGGAGTAAGAAGCCACCAAACAGCACGATGCCCCTGAGAGACATTGAGCACACTTACCCTGGAGTCGAGTCCTCGCATCCTTTCTGGGTTTGCATTTTAAACTGATTTTCTACAGCTTTTCACATTCTTCCTGTTGCTCATTATGGTTGGAAATATTAGATTCCAAGCTCTGCATGTTAATTCTTCCCTGTCATATCCTCCCTGCTCCTGTGCCCCTGGCCAAATGATCCCAGGGTATCATCTGCTTTGTTTCACAGAGAATACTTGCTTGTAGAAGCTCATCTTTATTTATCAGGAATTGTGTCGACAAGCCTTTAAAAACCCAGCTGATCTCTATTGCCTGCTTACTGAAAATCAAAAGAGCCTGCAGGATATCGGATAGAACAACCATTAGATTAAATAAAAGCTGGCCCCTCCATCTCCCTTGATTCCCTAATCTTCTCCGCAGCAAGTGTAATGCACACTGTGTTAATCTATGGGACGCGGGAGGCTGTGCACTCTGTGCTTGTGGGCTGGAATTATATCAACTCCTATACAAGATAATTGAGCAACACATTTTATTGTCCTCCTCATTTTCACAGCCTACAGTGTCTTTCGGAGAGAGATGGGGTAGGGAGAAGGGGAGGGAGCATTTTCTGCAGAGCTGAGCCTACGGGGAAATTACGGTTCCTCCCACTGGCTCTGCCTGTTGCAAAGATGTTCCCAGCAGCCGTTGCCGCGTGCCTCTAGCAGCAGGTAGCAGGGAAATTCCACCTTGCCCTGTGCCATTCTCATTCTTACTTCACCTCCAAGATGTAGGCAGCAGCCACAACTCATCTGAATGTTTCATGAAGTCAAAAATTAAAAGGAGCAAGTAAAAATGTCTGAATGCAAGCCACATGACAGAACTTGACCTTCATTCCCTGGACCACTGGAGCTCTGCAGCTCTGCTCTCCCTCCTTCAGAGATTTGAGATCTTGAGGTTCAAGTACCAGATGTGGGTGTCTGCCTTCTTCTCTTGACTCCATCCCATCATCGCCAGTTCATTTGTCCCAGGTGAACCTGTCTTTCTACACTTCAGTAGTTCGAATTCCCTCTTCACCATTGTGTGTCCTGAGAAGACTTGCAGAGGTAATAGAGCAGAGAGTGTCCTGAAGACCTGAGAAATGACAGAGACATCATGTTTCAGACGCTGTCCCTATTGCATAGGCTTAAGAACTCTATTTTCTACTCTGGCCCCATTTTTCTTTACCTAACGGATGCATTGAAGCTATGGATGCTGTAAGCATCCCTTAGAGTCCGAAGTTACATCCACCATACACTTGAGAGGGTGATTTAGCCATTGTAGGATTTTTTTCTCTCAGCAAATTCCTAAGCTGCTCAATTAGATGGGAGGAAACCAGACCTTACAAAATAAACATTTGCATAGCTCCTGGTTTAATCAGGACTCAATACTCCCTTGTTTAGTGTATCGAGTCTCAGTCTATTGGACCAACAGGTCCTTAAGCCTCCCTGTATCTAAGCCCTCCGTTATTCCTGCAGTGTTGCAGGTCACTCTGGGATTGAAGTTGAGCTCCTCAGTGCTGTAGGACTGAAATCACATGAGAAGGGTTGTAGGATCCTGAGGGTCTACCTTGTGCTGACATGGGGAAGATATAGGTCTCCCAAGCCTGATGTGCCATCCTGTACCTCTGTTTCCATGTACGGAGAGCCAGCATGAAGCTTTCTTTCATTGCTTAAACACAGGCTGCTGCCTGCCTGAAGGCAGAGAGGAGACGGTAAAAGGGATTGTTGCAAATGGAGCAGAGAGAAAGGAGGCAAAGATGACAAAGATTGGCAGTTATCAGCTTCAAAGACACTTGAGACGTTGGTGCGTGGGGCTTGCCGTGCCCCTGCAGCTGTGTGCACATGTGGGGATGGTACCGAGCCCACGGTAATGAACCTCGCTGAGGAGCTGGTAAAAGAAACCGGATTCAGCCCCTGGCTCACGCCACTTCTCATCTTCTAGGCTGAAGCTGCCTCTCACATGGATAAACCAGAGGGTGAGTATGTGTTCGTTTGTTCCCATCCACCCAGGGCCACTGGCCTTGCCAAGGCCACTGGCCCACCAGCTCCAGTTGCTGCTGTCACCAGGCGAGCACTCTCTGTCAGGCAGACTAACATCAGCTTGATGCGGTTTGGGTTTTCCCTTTGGACACAGCTCCCCACAGCCCCGTGATTAGCCCCAGGCCTGAGGGCTAACCCTCCACCTTGTGTCACAAGAGCTTTTTCTACCACTTGCATCCATGGGTTGCCCAGTCACTTCCCAGTGGGGGTCTATGGCCAGGGACATGGAGATAAAGCTGAAGGGCTTGTACAAATTTGAGTGGTGCCTAAGCCTTGTGTAGTCTGTGGGCACAGGCTGATGGCCACCTCTCGCTGAATCAGACCCTGCTGACGAGGGAAGGGACCAGGTGTCGGTCTGGCGTACCACAAACCTGAGTTTAATGGAAGAGGACAGGGGTTCTGTGGTCCCCTGGCCCACTGGTGCACTCTCCAAGCCACACAGTGCAGACACAGTCCCTGCCCCAAGCCCTGGCTGATGCATCCAGCCCTGCTCAGTTCACCAAGAGAGAGTCTAGTCTATGACATTTTCCCTGGCGTGTCACCAAGATGGTCTCAGCTGCGGGCCTCTGCTTGCTCTTTTTTGCCCTTCTTGTTGACGAGGGAAGCTCACCCAGATGGCTAAAGCACACAGCCCCAGGGCAAAGTTGTCCTTGAGGAGCCTGCTGGTGTTGAGGGTCTGCCTGGCTCAGCGTGGGAGCTCAGCTGCAGCTCTTCAGATGCAAAGCGAGCTGGCTGGCAACCCATGCAGAGTGCGAGATATTTACCAATTTTCCATGGCTCAGGATTTTTGTTTCTAAACACAGCGAACAAGCCCAATAAAGCCAGCAGCCTTGCCTTATTCATCTTCATTGCTATTAAAAGACCCATAACATTTTCAGCTAAAAAGGTGGCTGTATTTTTCTTTTAACACTTTTGCCAAGGATGACAATTAAAGAACAGACTAACTACCAAGGAGGGCTCTGTTACACTAACGACTGTTATCATCCTCAGACGGATTCAAGGCTATGAATCACTCCGTTCTCCAGAAGTTTAGTACCTGCTGCCATGAGGTAAACACATTTTATAAGTGCATTACTCTGACTCTCTGTAATAGGCAGCTCGTGAGGCACAGTGGTTCCAGTCCTAAAGCTGTTTAGCTTGATATCATGGTAAGTGTGATCAGATTCTTTGAAATACCATTGAGCAAGTTCATTGCCTTGGAAATCGTCCTGAGTTCACCTCTTGCTGTCTAAGAATTAAACGTCTCCCACCAGACCTCAGTTTCCCCAGCTCCCTGTGCCTTCAGCGAGGAGGGCGAGGGTCTCCAGGGGGTGAGTCTCCTGCCCTCTGAGACAACCTCTCTCTGCTGGTGTGTGTCTCCACTGGTGGGGACTGGGTTGGCCCAGGCTCAGGTGCCTAACTTTGGACTCTTGCTCAGATGGGTGCATCTGACCCAAAGCTCAGACTTAAACCCTCCCAGGGTTCACCAGAGCTGACTCCCTCACCTCTCACGGAGACCCCAGAGAGGAAATACTCCTCCCCAAGCTCAGTCCAGGGACCAGGGGGACTAGCTGCAAATAAATCTTTTCAACCCCTTAACAGCTCCCTTTGTGCAAAATACTGTGCGTACTTCATTAACTCTTCGCCAGATAAAGCAGTGTAGTGCCCTTCGGCCATGACTTGGACCGGTGGCGACCATAGGACACAGTCATGTGGGGCTGGGAGGACACAGCCCTCACACGCTCCAGCCTTTAACAAGTTCTTGTGTTGAGCCCAGGCGAGCTCCCAGCCAAGGACTGAGTTGTACGTGTCACGCTCCAATAGCCAGCAATAATAACAGTGTTGTAACATAGACATGAAAACTTTTGATGAGCAGAATTTCACTCAGGCTGGTGGATGGGGAAGAGAAAGTGCCCACCCTGGTGGAAGGCCGTTGGCTGAGGACACAGAGGTGTCCAGGAGCAGGGCTGGGGGTGCTGGAGCACACAGAGTTGTCCTGCTCTGTTTCTCAGCAAGGTCACACGAGGTTCTTTCATCAGCTATTCCAGCCACTTGCCTTGGCTGGAGCTTTCTCTGCCAGGAGGGCAGAGGTTTAAGTAGAAGAGGAGCAATGCTTTGAGCCTTCAGAGAGATGAGGTACTCGTTCACACATGAGAAGGACCTTTGGCTCCAGCACTGCTGCATATTCATCCGTTGGGGGAAGACGTTTGGCTTTGAATGGAGTTCTGCAGCCTCAGGTGAACCTGGCAGAAAACCGCATTTATTTTTCTGAACACTGTGCAATATTATGATTCGACAAAAGTCCTTATTCTCTCTGTCACAGAAAAGAATAACATCCTCATGCTTGCTGTGACCCTTTTATGTGACAGAGTATTAATTCCACTGGATGGTGCATCCGTGGAGCCTGCTCTGATTATACTGCTGAGCCAGGTGACAAAGGCAGGCAGGCCATGAGGGTAGCCATTAGACAAGCCCCGGGGGGGAAAATTACCACTAGTGAGACCTTCACAAAGAATGGAAACTAAACCCAAAAAAAGCCATGTTTTGTTCTTCTACCGTGGGCTATTTGAAACACAAAGCAGTATTATTTCCCACAAATTCTGTATATCATGAGCCCATTTCCTCCTGGAATGCCTAGACTTGCTGTGAAGTTATAAAGTTATTTTAAACATATATATAAAAAACCGTATATTTGTTTATAAGTATTTTATAAATATGCACACCCCACCATGTATTTCTATGTATTTGTCTTTTTGTGAGTGTGATTTTTGGGTCATATTTATGTCATTTCCAGTTTTCTCTGTGAAGCTACAATAGACAGGCAATTCCCTAAAACACAACTACAAATAAATGAGAGATGCGCTCCCCCTGGGACATCAGGAGTCTGGGATGTGGGGCTTTAACTTCACAGATCCCCAGTTCTTGATTAAAGATTTGCATCTCTGTGCAGTGGTCACCAACAAATGACATTTTCACTGAGGTTTAATTCATGTGGGAAATGTCAGGTTTTTTCAGGAAGTTGATTTTTAAATGCAAATCCCCCATTTTGAGAGCAAAGGGATGTTTTCCTAGCCCAGGAATGCCCAACCAGAGCTGTTCTCACTCAGCAAAGCGCAGGGTTTTTCCTCTGATGTTTTGACAGTGGCAGGATCCCCCATCAGACAAACACCTCATGTGTTCACTTGGTCAAAAGCAATAACAAATAAAATAACCCTGTTGGAAAAAAACCCTCTTAGGTAACACCTGTGACACCTTACTCATCAGAAGAGACACAGATCTGACGCCTGCCTTGGAAGCACACCAGATTCAACCAACTGCTGGAGGATGAAGCACCTCTAAACCCCCCCCAGGTCATGGAAATGTCAGCACCCCAAAAAATGTTCTGTGCTGAGTCCTCCCCATGGTACAATCTGTAGAGCCCATCTCTTGGAGGAGAACGGGCTGGGAGGTGAATGCCCATCACTGGAGTCCAGTTGATGGTCAGCCTCAGTGCCTGCTGTGATACCCTCAACCCAGGATTTGGCATCTACTTTCCCAGAGTTCATTAGTTTAATCACACTTCCCTCCCTTTCAGTGCCTGTCCTTGGGGGGTTCAGGAGGAGGGATAGAAAACAGAAACCCACTGGAAGGTTTCGGGACATCTTTGAACAGGTCCTGCTGGCTGGTTGTAGGAATACCCTGGTCTTGCTCTTCCCGATCACCAAACTGGTCTACAGGGGCACCTACTTCTGGTCTTGGCTGTCTTTCTCTACTTCACCTGCTGTAAGCCCACCCTGCCCACCCTCCGGTGCGGTGGAGCACGTGGCAGCGCAAGTGGGGAGTCCCTCCACATCACTGTGTTAGCTCCGGGATGAGACTGCCAACCCAGTCCCCGGGAGATCTTCCCTGTGAAAACAGAGCCTAATATCAGGACATCTCCCACCATCCACTCTGTTATACTCTGATCTGAGTTAGATTGTAAGGCAACAGAAGATGATGGATTTCCAACAAAACTAGACAGTTTTGGTCATCCCTCCCTAATCTCCAGACCATGGAGTTTACAAATAAGCCATGATGAATGTGTAGAGAACATTTATTCTTTCCACGTCTGCTGTTTTGGCATCAAGGATGGCGGTACTGTGATCGCAGCTGATGTCTGAGCACACAAGCCACGGCAGGAGCCAGTCCTGGCGCTGGGGCTGGGCTGCACACGGGATGGGAATGACAAAGGGACTCTCCCGGGGGCTGCTGCTCACGCCTCAGCTCGGAAGCTCTGCCCTTGCAGGCACACACATGAATTCACGTCATTCAGGAATTCAAATGACGTCTTATTTTTGAAGGGTTCATTCACTCAGCATTTTCGATGAGGAGTCAGGATGGTTGTAAAATAGCAGAGACCTGAAAACGCCAGTCAGGAGGTCAAGAACCATCGTATGGGGGCAGGGGAGCGTTGCCTCCTGTCACATCCCATCTCCCTGAAGATAATGAGGAACTTGGTGACTCGAAGCAGGAGCATGCACAGCAGGAGGAGGGAGGTTGGGACTGGTGCTGCCGGTGATCGTGTCAGCCGGTTTACGCTTCCCGACACGCAGATCCTGGAGTCAGCAATCATCACAGGATCGGAGCATCTATCACAAGGAACAACAACAAAATTATCTCTTCACCAGCACTGCTGGCAGGAACAAGATTAGGCCAGTTATTTTTATCACTGGTTTTATTTTGTTTTACAGTGTTTGGGAGAGCTATCAACTCCATCTGTGGAAGTGTGATGTGATTATCCAAGGAGTTATACAAAAATGAAGATGAAAGGTTCTGCCTTTTGTTTGAAGGCAAAGTTCATCTTTATTTGGTCTGGCAGCACAATCCAGAGGGCTGAGCTAGTTCCTGAGAAAGATGCGATCAGGGCCAAAACCATATTGTCTGGGGAGAGACTGGGAATGGATTAAAGTGGGAGATGGAAACGGAGCAGCTGGGAAGCTGCCTGGCGAGCAGAGCTTTTGAAATACAGTCTGTTATATGGCATTTGGGACATTTGTTTCCATCTCATGAGCAAACTCAGGGACCTGAGATGGAAACATGAATGCTGGGAGACCTTATGCCATTTGCATTGACTGTAGGACAAGCAGTTTTAACAAAAATCCCGCTCTTTCAGTGACCATAGAAGAGTGGAGAGTAACAACATTCACAAATTAAGAAGCAAATATCACTCAGTTAAATGAGGGCTCATTAGCACCGCACAGAGCATTATGCACTGTGAGGATGAAGGAACATGAGACCAGAGGGGACTCCTCACAGCATGACCAGTCCCCACTATTGAAAGCACTGTGGCATACAATTCTTTTCGGAAATAAGCCTTAAAAAAGCAGATAACTTTTGGCCCTTGGCTACGGGCCCTGTTGGAAGGCTGTTCAAGAGCTTGAAGGAAATGCACTCCCCTCAGAGCAAACATAATTTGCTTTGTTTATCTGTTTATTCTGCTTTCCCATACCGTTACAAAACACGTCTGCTAGTCCTCGGTCATCCCCCTCTGATGGTGCACAACAAGTACCTCGGAGGCCACGGGGCGCTACTTATCTTCATTAGGCAGAAGAGGAGTCAGAACGGGGTGCTGCATCAGCGTGGAGGAGAGGACCAGCCAATTGCAGTCCCAAAGGCACATTCGAAACTGAGTCAAATGAGCGAATTTCAGGTTCCCGACTTTTTGTTTTCATATGCAACAGGCCTGTAGCGCAAACAGGATTGAGTAGGGAGGTGCTGTTGCAATTCTTTTCTTTAAATGGAAGAGAGGATGTGCGGACTTGTGTCAAGGTAGCACCAGGCTCTTTGTCTCTGCTATAACACTACGCGCCATCATGGGCAGGGTGGAGGTACCTTCCTGAGGAGAGGGTGGCCCAGATCCTCCCAGCACTGGCTGTGGATACTGCATTCTCCACCCAGTGCCCTAAGAAATGTTCCAGGGAGGACTGTATTTGGGCCCCAACCCCAGGCCTTCCAGCAGCCTCCTGGAGTCCTCTTGTGGTGGGAGTAGTCTTGCTCCATCCTAGCATAGATATGAGGGTTCCCATCACCGCTCACCTTCTATGCAAGTGCCCACTGGTTACTGAAGCACCAAGCAAGTGGGAGACCCAAGCTAGATGCCCTCCTTAGCCCCACAGCTGTGCACTGAGCTGCTGTAGGCAGGAGTAGCTGCGGTGGAAGCTCTGCAGGAAAGGCTTCAAGGTCCAGAGGGAGAGAAAGGAGGAAGGACGGGTGTTTTCAGGTTACTTTTGGGAGTTCTCACCCAGGAAAGGGAGCCATGGGTTCCCACTCTATTCCCTGGACTTCTTTGTGTTTCACTTGGTGGGTGACTCATTCCAAATGCATAGAGAGGAGGATCATCTCCTCTAGGAACATACATCTATCATCATAAAATAAAATCTGAATGAAAAAACAGTGGGGGAATATGAGGCAGGGAATGATCTGCTATAGGAAAGGGGACCTCAGGCCTGCACGTAGACAAGAATCTCCAGAAGGCGAGCAGGGGAAGAAGAGAGCTGGGGTCACCAGTGATGGAGTTGAGGAACAGAACTCCTTTCACACTTGGTACATGAGCAGACTTTTTCCCTGACTTCAGCGTAATGTTTATGTTTCACTAAGGCTTCTTCTGATCTTGGGGAATAATAATGAACTATTATTTGCAGATCAGTAGGATCTTCAATCTCCAACCACTTTGTAGAGAAAGGTGTTGAAAGAAAAGGCCTGAGAAGCATCCAGTTATATGTTTCCCTGCAGGCAAAGAGATTCTCAGCCAGAGCCTGGAGAGAAGTTCATGGCCCAATGTCCTGCACCAGTGACCAAAGAAAGATGACTGAAATGTGAGTTGATATCTGGTTTTCCCCAAGGACAAAGGGTTTTCTTCTGCCCCTTTTTCTTCTTTATTTTGGGTTCAGAAAAGAGCCTGGCAGCTTTGGTGAAATGATTACTTTGAACATGACCCGTGATGATGATAAAGGAATTAGAGCCTCTTTCATATAAGGAGAGGCTGGAGAGCTGGACATCCTAGAGAAGAGAAGGCTCAGGGACATGTTTTCCATGTGCATATGTTGTGGGTTGACCCTGGCTGGACACCAGGTGCCCACCAAAGCCACTCTGTCACTCCCCTCCTCAACTGGACAGGGGAGAGAAAATATAACGAAAGTCTCGTGGGTCAAGATAAGGACAGGGAGATCACTCAGCAATTACCGTCACGGGCAAAACAGACTCGACTTGGGGAAAAATTAATTTAATTTATTACCAATCAAATCAGAGTAAGATAATGAGAAATAAAACCAAATCTTAAAAATGCCTTCCCCCACCCCTCCCTTCTTCCCAGGCTTAACCTCACTTCCAATATCCCTACCTCCTCCCCCCGAGCGGCGCAGGGGGACGGGGAATGGGGCTGAGGTCAGTTCATCACACGGCGTCTCTGCCGCTCCTTCCTCCACAGGGGAGGACTCCTCACACTCTGCCCCTGCCCCAGCATGGGTCGTACCCACGGGAGACAGTCCTCCTCGGACTTCTCCAACGTGAGTCCTTCCCACGGGGCGCAGTCCCTCAGGAACAGACGGCTCCAGCGTGGGTCCCCGTGGGGTCACAAGTCCTGCCAGCAAACCTGCTCCAGCCTGGGCTCCTCTCTCCACGGGGCCACAGGTCCTGCCAGGAGCTTGCTCCAGCACAGGCTTCCCACGGGGTCACAACCTCCTTCGGGCATCCCCCTGCCCCGGCATGGGCTCCTCCATGGGCTGCAGGTGGGGATCTGCTCCCCCGTGGGCCTCCCTGGGTGCAGGGGCACAGCCGGCCTCACCATGGGCTGCACCATGGGCTGCCGGGGAATCTCTGCTCCAGTGCATGGAGTACCTCCTCCCCCTCCTTCTTCACCGACCTTGGCGTCTGCAGAGTTGTTGCTCTCACATCTCACTCCTCTCTTCACTGTTATTTTCCCACAGCAGGTTTTTTCTTTTCCCCTTCTTAACCCTGTTACCCCCGAGGCGCTGCCACCATCGCTGATGGGCTCGGCCTTGGCCAGCGACGGGTCCGTCTTGGAGCCACTGGTGTTGGCTCTGCTGGACATAGGGGAAGCTTCCAGCAGCTTCTCATAGAAGCCACCCCTGTATACCCCCCACTACCAAAATCTTGCCACGCAAACCCAATACAGCATAAATGCTCAGTGGGAGATAGTAAAGAAGCAGGAGCCACACTCTTCTCAGGAGCCCTCACTGACAGGACATGAGGCAACAGGTACAGGTTAAAACACGTAAAATTCCCTCTGAACACCCTCCCCCCCAAAAAAAGGTTTCTTTCTGTAAGGGTGGTTGAACATTGGCACAGGTCGCCCAGTGAGGTTGTGGAGTCTCCACCTGTGGAGATATTCAAAACCCAACTGGACACAGTCCTGGACAACCTGCTGTAGCTGACCCTGCTTGAGCAGGGAGGGATTGGACTTAATGACCTTGACAAGTCCCTTCCAATCTAACCAATTCTGTGATGATGAAGGTCCACATCCACAGGAGGCAACTAGGATCCCAGATCCCACTGGTCTTATCTAGGGGGAGCTTGACCTATGACCACTCTGTGGAGTCATTCTCTGTTTTTCAGGAAAAACTCCACTAAATCCCACATAACTGCTGCAAGAATGACTCTTCCTAAAGGGTAAACAGAGCTTACAGTCCCAGGACCATGGTGAACTCTGAAGCTGTCAAGAAAACAGATCCAGCAGTGTCCTCCAGGCACAAGAAAGACCTGCTGTCAGACAACTGCATCCATGTCTGTACGAAGGACAATGGTGGCCTATGGATACATAGGACCTGCGTTACTGGAGACATCCCTGACTGGGCTTTGTGAGGGCTCTGGCTCCTGTGATTCTCCCAGTATGGCCCAGTTTGCACTAGCTGAGTTGCGGCAGCAGCGACCCTGAACAGGGAAAAGCAAAGCGCAGTATCACAGCAGTTTGTGCTGCCTACTGCTTTGTTTCTGAACATCGTAATTACAGTCCCAGGGTGATACTGTCAAGCTTGGAGTTAGTAATTTTTCTGCAGCTATTAGAGCTGAATGCTTAAACCAAAAAGAAAACATCAGAGCCCTCTTTGAGCCAGACATGAATCCCTTCACTTAAAAGAGTAAATGTCCCAAGAACGTAGCTGTTGGCTCAAGACATTATGCTGTGGTCAACGTATGCCCAGCAACTGAAGCATGACAGTAGGGCAGACGTGCCTTGGCTTGTGCCGTCACCAGCAAAGAGCGTGGAAAGCCAGGCAGCCCCCCCACACATCGAGGGGGAAAAATCTGCTGTTTCGTAAATACACAGTCGATGGGGAGGAGGTGAGGGGTGGGAGAGAGGGCAGGCGTTCAGAGCACAGGGGTTAGCAGTGCAGGGGAGAGCAACAGGGGAGAAGGGGACAGAGGACAACCTGGGGGAGCTGGTGCGTTGTGTGTGAGAGAGGAGGGCACACGGGGCAGGGCAGCTCAGTGGGGGAAACTGAGGCATGCACGAAGCCTCGGAAAGACCGAAATGGAGTAGGAGATGTGAAGAGCTGGAGGGTGGAGAGGGGAGGTGTCCAAATAAATCTGCAAGACACTGGAGGTGGCAGGAAGAGAAAATGGGACTGGGACAAAGGAGGTGACAGCACTTTGATAGGTTAGTCGCGTTACCTTACAGCCTCCATTGGGCTCCAAGCTCAGGAGATGTCTCCAAACACTCTGGCTAATGGACCCAACAAACGCAGCCGATCCAGCCTAGACCCACTCCCTGGCATCAGGACTGCGAGGTGGAAGCCAGCACTTCCTAGGGTTTGACAACAGCAGCAATTCATCAGCAGATTTTTTTAATCTTTTTTTCCCCGAAGGCACGCCCTGCTGGGCTTTCCTCTGGTTTTACAGACCCAGCTGTTTGTACAGAGTAGATTTTATTTGTGTGAAATGGCTTCTGGGGTTTTGTTGTTGTTGTTGTTCAGGTTTGGGGGATTTTTTAAAAACAATTTCTCTAGAAACTGTGACTAATGAAAATTTCCATTCTATGTATTTTAATTTGAAAATGCTGGTGGGGAGAAGCCCAGCAAAATATTTCATGGATTTTCTCTTTTTCCCCAAATCTTCAATTTTGCTTTTATTCAAATGGAAAATGACAGTATCTGCCTCTACTTTCTGTGGCTGTGACAATGTGAAGAATGTTCTCTCTCTTCTTGCAGAGAGAAAGTTACTGGCTCTCAAAAGTGCAGAAGGGCTGAGGAGTTATTTGGAACATTTCTTTTCAGAAGTGAAAAAGTTGTTATTCCTTCAGGTTGCTTTCCCTGATTGTCTGTTGTTTCTGTGGCTTTCTCACCGAGGGAAACATGGAGGAAGCAATGCAAAAACTGAACTTTTCAGTTTGAAAACAGAGCTAGAAACCATCCTGTTCCAAAAGGAAAGTGCTGGCTTTGGTTTCCAGCTGTTGCCTGGAAACTTAAACGCAGAGCATTTGACAATTTTGTCTCACTTAGAAATTTCCCCTGGGAAAACCTCCCAGTTTTCAATCATCAGCTCCACTTTTTGAGCTTCCCATGTCACTAAAACCTCCACTGACAACTTGTTTCATGGCAGAAGCCAGCTAGAGGGGTTTTCATAATCCTGACTGTGAATTGCCGCCGCCACGGAGCGAACCCACCGCTCCCCGCTCCGTCCTCGCTGACAAAGGAGAGTAATTGATTCCCGTAACATCCCACTGACTGACTGTTTCAAACTCTCTGTACCAGAGGTTGATTTTAATGAAACGTTCCACTTGTACACACATGAAATATATCAAATTAAGTTTTTGAATGTGAAATAACAGTTATCAAATACCGCCAAGCAAAGGCTGCCAGACTAGTGCAGATGGAGGCTGGGGGAATGGAAAGGGGAGAGGGACCCCGCTGCCTCTTGCAAAAGGTTCAAATCTGGCCCGGGATCGTGTTTGCCCCCAACATCACCGAATCTGCACGTTATTATACCAGCTATGAATTCTGCCTTCTTTTGACCTTGTACGGCTTTACTGGCAATACGACCCGGGCGATAGATGCTTCCACCGTTTCCCAGGTAGCTCTGTCTCTAGGTGCCAAGTCCTCATTTCCCCTTAAGTTTTATCAAAGTCCCTCATCTATCCCAGTTTTCACAAACATAGTTTTAGACAACCTGGAAAAACTGTTGAATACTGAGGTGAAATTTGCTGATGATACTGGGTTTTTTTAGGAAGTACTGGTTGTTTAAGGTAATGAACAAGGGCTGAATAGGGAGAATTACAGAGGGATTTGGCAATTGGTCAGTGAAAGAGCTGCTGAAATTCTGTGTGAATAATTGTAGGCTCATCTGCTTGAGGGCAAATGATCCTAGCTTTGCATGTAAAATGGTGAGGTCTGAGCTGGCCATTGTGACCTGGGAGAGCTCCTGTATTCGTGTCAAAGTGTGCAATCCTGTAAGTCAGAAATTTATAGCACAACTGGAAAAAGTTCAAAGAGCAACAGAGAGGACGAAAGATGCAGAAGGGCTTCCATACCTGTAACGTCCAAGTAGCCTGGGACTTACCAGCCTGTAAAAGGGTCAACTGCAGCAGGTGGCCCTAAAAGCCAGAGCTACCTAGAGGAGATAGACAAGAGTTGACTTCTGTGTCTACAGTACAGGAGCTAGGGGTCATTAGATGCAGTTAGTAAGAGAGAACTTCCGAACAAACTTAAGGTGGAGGTTCTTCAGGCAGTGGAAAGCAAATCTCAGGACCTTGTAGAAAAACAACGAGAGCTAACAAAAAAAAAAAAAGGCACAAAATAATTTGTATCTCTTGAGAAGTAATGAAGCACAGAATTGTCCTGCAACCACTGCAGTGTAGCGTGCCCCTTCACTCACGCAGCAGAAGTGAATATAAGCACTCATATCACAGCATCTACCCACCAGAAGGCTCTAGTCATGCTGAATTTTCTCTTTCATCATTCCGCTGTTTATTTTCAAAGACACCTGTCAGTGGATTATACTGCAAAGCCGATGAAAAAAGAGGCTTGAACTCGAGTTTTTTCAGTCATACTAAAACTGACGCACATGACTAGAATAATGATTTTCTTTCCTCAGAAGAACCCAGAACTGAATCAAAAGTCCTGATTCTCCTTGGCAAATAACCTGGGCCCATATCCAATTATCTGGGTTCTTGTGCAAAACTTCGCTTCTATCCACGGTGTCCAAACATCACTGGAGCTTTCTGATCCTGATCTGCCATGGGAAGCGGTAGGAAACACTTTGGATTTCCTTATCATGGTGCCAAAGAAAGTCAATATCACAGGCTAATAATGCCATCCTTCTGCAGAGATCTCATCCCGTAAAATTTGGCTCAGTTGTTCAGATTGGAGGAGCAATGTTTGCTATGAGATCAAAGTGATCACTGTGGAAGAAATTAAGGGCATTGGATGTATCTCTCATCTAATACACAAAATTGGGAAAGCTGCCACCGATGGCGGCTGACATGTGGAATCCAAAGCTGTGCAAGCCTCCATCACTCCTCAGATACATCACACACATGAAGAACTTTCTGGGCACATCTATGGAGGGTATCGTGACCATTACGGGCTGCTGCTGTTTTGGACTAGTGAATGATTTCTGCAGTTTTGCAGCAATCTGAATTCATTTCCTCTTCTTAAGAAAAAATTCTGCAAACTGATCTTGAAGAGGCAGCTTTAAGGACTGGTTTCCAAGAGTGTGGTTCCTGCACGCTCAGTTGATATTCATCAACTCAGCTGTCAGAGGTCTGGAGCAAGATAAGGAGGAAAGACGTTTGCCTTGGGTTTGAAGAAAGGCCCATCTAACCTTGTGTCCTGTGTCTAGAATCAGAGTGCACACTTAAAGTAGGAGACAAGTCTTTTCTATGTCCTCCTCTTTGCTTTCAGTCTGTAACTTAGGGAGTTTCTGAACAAGAATTTATAAATTACTATTTCACAGGTCTTCATAGGTTTTTAATTGCTTCACGTATTCGTGCACCATTTCAGTATTCACAGTATCTTGTAGTAAGGAGTTCCACAGTTTAATTATAAGTTGAATAGAAAATATACCTTTTTTTTTCCCTAACTTGCTTACGTGTGTTACAAATTATTCCTTCTTGGTTTGGCGTTGTAAGAAACGGACTAATTATGCCCTATTCATCTGTTTCGTGCCACTTACAGTCTTGAGGACTGTTGTATCTCCCAGGACGTTGCTTCTCCTGATGCAAGAGTTCCCTTCAGTTTCATCTTTCCCGTGGAGATCATAGTATACTTCTGAACGTCCTTCTTGCTGTTCCCTGTATTTTCCTAGTTCTACACCTACTTCTACTTGATCTTGTTAAAAGTTTTTGGATAATCCATGTACACTGCATTGATCAAGTCATCCTTCTACACACGCTCCTTTTCTCCTTTAAAGAGCACTAATGGGTCTGCAAGACATCACTTCCCCAGATAGATGTTATGCAGATGCCTTTACTTTTTATCATTTTTATCCATGAGCCTGCCACTTCCGAACCCCAATGGGGACTTGAAACTACTCATTTCATTAATTTGAGACAGTTCCTCCAATTCATATCCCATAAAGAAAAGTTCCACTGCTAGAATTTCCCTAAGCTCCTCCACTGCAAACATCAATACGAAGAATTCATTTAGCTTTTCTGCTCTAACCTTATCTTCCTTGAGACGTTCCTTTCATGCCTCACTCATTTACTGGCCTTGTAGACTCTCTGGCAGAGTTCCTGCTACTGGTGTGTTTCAAAATGATTTATTAGTATTTTTTATACTGTTAGCAAGTTGTTCCTCGAAATATTTCTTGGCCTGCCTTATTACGATTTTACATTTATCTGGCCAGAGCTTATGCACTTTCCTATTTTCCCCGTGCAGCCATAATACACAATTTAGGCCTTGCAGCAAGCTAATGCTTTGTGACATAAGCGGTGGGGAAAGAAGCACAACTGTTCTTGCACAGAAATGTTGTCATGGTATCCCTCAGAACCCGGATTGGAGGCGATACGTGCCAAACCTGCCATCACCCCAGAAAGACGCGTTATCATCCTGGCAGTGTGGTGATGTGGGTGAGCACTGCGCTTGTCAAGGTGTGCAGCCACGAAAGGCGAGGCTGGGATTCACCCAGCCGTGCTGTACATCTCGACATGCAGACCGATAGCCATTGATTGCCTTTACAGCTCAAATGAGTCACACCCTAGAAATGCTCATGTCTCTTGTGTGACTCCAAAGGGAGTCAAAGGCACCTCAAAGAGTGCTTCAGGCTAAACTGTTAACAGAAATCCTTGGGGAGGGCAGGAGCAGGGCTTTAACTCAAATAGAAACTTTAAGGGAGTGTGTGTATGAAGATGATACATGTTCCCTAGCCTCTACCTTTTTTGTGGAGGAAATTTTAAGATGAAGAGTTCTTGCGTGAAAGCCCGATCCCCCAGGGTGATATTGGTCAAATGCTCTGACAGCTTGAATGCTGCCTGACGGAGGAAGAGACTTCTCAGGGCTCTGCTAACACACTGTAACTGGGTTACCTATATTTGGACTTTCTAATTACACTTTATTTCTACCCTAACTTTTTGCCATAAGTTCAAGGTGATTTCAAGGTAACTAGAAAGCAGAAGG